>CM062293.1:55793589-56393589 GCA_031216915.1 Pictodentalium vernedei
ATGACAACACAACCTGACACCACTAGATCACGTGCCATGACGTTACTTCCTATGTCATGCCAAACTATACATCAAAACCACATTACCTACTCCTTACAAATATACTTCGTTACCCCAAAAACGTAACTTTCTTTGAAGGCATTGCGAGTGATGAACACGTTGGACGTAGTTGGAAGTTCGAGCTATCTACATGCATTATGGAGCGTGTATTTAAAATTTCGTCTCTACATTATCATAGCTGTTTGAGTATTTATATCAAAGTGAGTTGTCTTCCAACTCAAATTGGAAGACCTTTCATAAGAGACAGAAAAGGTTTCAGAAACCATTGTCCGCCAGCTGAAGTCCAACTGGAAGCCAAAAGGAGAAGCCATCAGCCAGATGTAAAAAGTTACAGATGTCGGGCCGTGCAACCCGAAAGAGATATACGGATCCTATTATAAAATAAGAGTGTCTGGGACCCACTTCACCGACATCATCATCTTCAAACCAAGACGACACTGATCCTTTACCGAAAACTGCCCGTCGGGCTGCAAAATCAGATACTGAAAAACCAATGCCCCCTTCTTACACAATCGAAAGCTGTGGAACCTACTTTTATCACTATAGTTGAGGTACACCTGGGAACTTGGGTTAAACTATCATCAATGGCGGATACAGGGGGGGGGGGGGTTGCCCCCCCCTTAACTCGTGTTTGTCTCGCATGTAGGGCGTAGCCATGATTTTCATTTGGGGACAATACATGAATTGAAGGGGGAGGGCATTACGCGATATGTGGAACGCATATCCAGATGGTTGAAGGTTTTTTTTGGGGGGGGGGGGGGGGGGGTAACAGGAGCATAGTCCTCTCTTGATGGTAGGGGTCCAGGGGACTTGGCCCGAGGAAATTGTGAAATTTCGATGCACTGGGATTGATTCTGGAGCCCATCAGGATGTTTTATTGTGTTCAGTTGTGCCCCTAAATAGACAGAAATTCACAAGTATTATATCTATCCAACGTCCAATTAACAACCGACATGGGATTGTTTTAGTTAACCCTGCTAAACTTTTAGGGGGGCCCAGGGTCGTAATTCCTGGGAGGGGGGGGGGCAGGGGCTCAAGCCCCCCCCCCCCCCCCGCCCACACACATTAATTTTTCACCCACCAACATTTTTCAAAGCATAGGCCTATTAATGAAGAAACGATTGATGAATTTTTACTCGCTTAGTCTAAATTAATTTCATAAGTTTCTATTACCCCTAGCACACTGGAGATAGAATATCAAATTTCTAACTCTAGAGAGGCCACCAGAATGCACCATTTGATAGTCAATTTAAAAAATTTTTAGTGTAGAGAACCCAATTCCCCCACAAACCCTTCTCATCCAACGAGAGCTGTACGCACCATGGCATATTGATAGCTCGATTTGAAAACTTTCTTGGGCTGCGGTTGGGGGGACAACCCCATCCCCCAAACCCTTCTCATCCAACAAGTGCCATAGGCACGAGTTGGATGAGGAGGGTTTGGGGTAGGGTTCTCCCGTTAAAAAATTCTGGGCCCATTTTAAAATAAAAAGTAAAGGGAAATATACCCTAGAGGCCACCAGAATGCGCCATATGATACCTCAATTTGAAAATTTTCTTGAAGGACACCCCAAACCCTTCTCATCCAACGAGTGTCGTAGGCACGAATTGGATGAGGCGGGATTGGGGGAGGGTTCTCCCGTTAAAGAAATCTGGGCCCATTTTTTTAAATAAAAAGTAAGGGAAATTATACCCTAGATGTCACCAACATGCACCATTTGATGAAACAATTTGAAATTTTTTGGGGGGAGAGACCCCCAAACCTCCTCATTCAACTCCTGCCAACGGCACTCGTTGCAGATGCCTTCTGCCAATGACCAACCAAGATGTAGCCCCCCCCCCCCCCCCCCCGCCCAATTTTTGAACGGAAATTACGGACCTGGGGCCCATACAGAATAATAAATCCGTCCCGGTACCCCCCCCCCCCCCCCCCCCCCCCCACTTTATGGAACCTTCCGCCGCCCCTGCTTGTATCCTATGTAGTAAAAACATACAACGACATTTATTTCCTCCATCACCTTTCGCTATGGAAAACAAATATACCGTTGAAATTTTGCACAATATATCTACTGGTCGCCTTCATTTACAGCGTCAACGACACAGCATGATTTTGAGGTGTTACATGCCCCTATAGCGTCAGGTACCCCATGGCTATGCCAGTTATGGGTCAGGATCTTAATTGGCATAGTCATGGGATACCTAAGCCTAGAGGGCTGACTGCTGAAAACTTTCAAACGCTGGCAGATCGCAATGTTCTCCTGAGGTTAAGTCGGTTATGACTGTAAACAGTGTGTCCAAAATACAATATTATGGTAAACGGATCTGAAGAGCATATTTCAAATTTTCTAATTCTGTCTTGAACGTATGACAGAATTTGAAATTCTAAAACATGCTGTTTAAAAAGTGTTAATTAGCCGTTCAAAAATTCAAGAGGATTTCCACCGCAGAAGCCACCAGAATGCCCCATTTGGTCGCTCATTTCTAAAATCCCCTACAAAAGCTCGTGCCTTCGGCCTTTGGCATCTGCACGATTCACCCCCCCCCCCCCCCCCCTCCCCCTGAGAATTCCTGTATCCGCCACTGACTATCATCGATATTACTGGAAGCTTGGTAAATAAAACATACAACACAAAGAGAGTGGACCATCGTGTATATAAAAACCATGCTAACACATCTCGAAAATTTTTCTGCAAAATCCGTCGTGGGGGAGCAGCCGTCCTATTTTGTCCCGACGATAATGACCCAAGTCGCAGGTGATAAAATGTTCAAACTACATGATGTGATGTAATGTAATCGGAATATTGGGGGCGCGGTGGCTCAGTTGGTAGAGGTGCAGGCTGCAAGCCGAGAGGTCCTCGGTTCGAATCCCACCTGCGGCAACCGCGTTGTGTCCTTGGGCAAGACACTTCACCCCGATTGCTTACATGGGGGCACGATGACGCTGTGTACTGAGGCGTACTGCACGTCGATGGTGCGCATGTCTTCAACCAATCTAACCCTGCCTGTGCTGCGGTGCAGAGTTACGATGTTGGGGAGCTGACAGCTGCTCGTCGTTGCTCGGTGGTTCTCTCCGGATACTCCGGCTTCCTCCACCCGTAAAACTGTCACGGTCACGATTAGCCATTGTGCATAAGTATATGACCTTAAACACCAATAAATAAATAAATAAAATAATAATCGGAATATTAATCAGTCGGTTTTATAGTTCAAAAGACTTTTTGGAAATTCATTTGTGGATACCCCCTTGCCCACGTGGGGGACACTGTGACGCTGTGTACTAAGGCGTACTGCACGTCAATTGTACAGTTGTCTTCAACCAGTGCGAACCCTGCTTGTGTGGAGTATGTTGGGGAGCCGGCTTCCCCCACCCGTAAAACTGTCCGACACGAGGTGACCCTGGCTGTTGAATGTGTCGTTAAACCCCAATAAATAAATAATTTGTGGATAAATAAAGTACACATGATATGACGTAACTTATTTTGTTAACACGTACCATATCCTGGTATTCCAAATTGGTTTAATGCTGCCCCCACCCCCTCCCCAACATCCCGAATCGGTGATCGACTGTGTCTGTGACATTCATGCAAGTAGGACTTTTAAGGTCACATACTTGTGCACAATGGCTAATCGTGACCGTGACAGTTTTACGGGGTGGAGGAAGCCGGAGAGAACCGACGAGCAACTGTCAGCTCCTCAACATTCTAACTCTGTTAACCCTTTACCTAACATTAAAAGCAGACGACACTTGCAAACAAAATTCTTGAATAACTAAATTTTTTTTAATTTTCTGTCTCAAAAACATAGGTTAGGACCCCTCATTGGAACGAGCTCGTTCCAACGAGGGGTCATAACCTACGTTTGAGACAGAAAATGGAAAAAATAAGGAAAATTAATTGGCGAATTTTGTGAATAGCGCTGGCCGGTTTTGAACGTTACGTTGGGTAAAGGGTTAAAGCTCCACTCAAGCAGGGTTATAGCGGTTGAAGACGTGCACCAGCGACGTGCAGTACGTCTTAGTACACGGAGTCATCGTGCCCCCATGTAGGGAACCGAGATAAAGTGCCTTGCCCAAGGACACAACGTGGGTCGTCCCGGACAGGGATCGAACTCTGGACCACGAGCATAGAGGTCCAACAGTCTACCATAGAGCTACCGTTCTCCCTTTCTTTCGCGCAAGTATCAAATCTAGTCTGGCAAAACAATACACAATAACTAACAAGAGTAAATCAATATCTGAATGACTCGAGATGAATGTGTGTGTGTGTTTTTTCGCACACACCCTAAACCTTCTTAGCGACGTCTCTGGATCCCAAATCCAAGCTTGATATATTTTCAGAAATCCCTTAATGGAGGCCTCTAGATCCCAAACTCAATTGTGGTTTGTTTTTTAATGAAAATGAACAGTGCCGGCGATCGCCGAAATAATTGTATGTTGAGTCAGCTTCACCTCTCGTCGCGCCGCTAGGTACACCCCTTATGGGACTCGCCAGGGCCGAACGAGACCGGTTTTTTAAGGTACCTGGACATCTCGAGAGTAGATTTTCAGATCTTAACAAGAAATCATTCCGGCTGGGTGTGAAGTAATCCAAGATGGCGCCCATGAGGGTGCGTCAATTTCGCGATTTTATACCATCACCAATTTTTCTCAATTACGGAAAAGCTATATGAGATAAGGAACGGAAATTAACTCGTGCCTATCTCTGATACCATTCCCCGTATAATAATATCAATCAAGTAAGTGAAAATCCAAGATGGCCACAAAATATACCTCAAAATAGACGGAGATCGAGTTTTTAGACACTTTTTTCGCAAAAAAAAACGTATACAATCATGATAAAAAAAATTAGAAAACTGTAAACTTTTAGATGTTAAGTTGATCGTAAATTATTCTCCGATAATACCCAGCGTGAGTATGCACCATCGAAAGCCGATGTGGAAAACAAGATGGCCGCCAGTGTGACCACCCGTTTTCAATTATCCCGCTTTTGTAATGGACAAGTTTACACTATCTGAAGTTGTTGGATGGTTGCGGAAAAAATATTTGATACAGGGCACAGGAATCAACTGTATGGCATTTTGGACACTTTTTCTGCGTTTGATAAAACCAATTTAGCCAGTGAATATCCAAGATGGCCGCCAGAAATATGCCTCGAAATTGAAGAGAATCAGTAGTAGATCATGTATCCGACCGGATGGACTTAGTGGTGGATCTGGGAAGTGACGTCATGTCACGTGACCCAGTTACGTCATGTTTGGTTGTTCTGGTAGCCTGCGTGGGTGGCCATCTCGAGACATCATAGTGGTACGTGGCCTTAGTGCGCATGTTGTTAGGGTGACACGTGTTTCAGTCCTCCATTTTTTATACTGGGGCCGCCTTCTTGGTTTCAATGGCAGCACGTGGTTGCTATGTGACCCAAAACCCTACAACGGGACAGGAGTATGTTTGCAGGGTGTGTTCGATTGAAATGAAGTGAAGCAAATTACCATAAACAACCCGACAATCCCTCCAAACTACCCCAAATTACCGAAACGGACTTTATTTTGTTTAGATTTCCCCATTTTGGGCTTATAATAGTAGCACGGTGTGCTATAGGACTGAGGGGTCTCCAGGGGGCAAGTTCGGTTGAATTGGAGTAGTTTGTTAGTTCGAATACTTCCTATTTATCTACTTCGGATTCCTGTGGAATCCTCAGTTTCTATATGTTTTGCCTATAACTGCTCCTATTCTGACTATATTAGCTGCCTATCTAGTCTCAGCTGTCTCTGTACCATCCTCTGACCTCAACCAAGTCTTAAAATCATCAGTCAGATTGCTTTATTTCCCATAATCTATGCATATCCATACAGAGTTATCTCTCCTGTGTATAACGAACTACTATATGATTTCCAAGGCCAAACGGGACTCGAGCAATAACAAATATTGCTCGAATGATTCGAATCTTATCCAGCGAATAAGCTATCGAGTAGTGACTGGAATAGGCATTGCTCGAATCTAATCGATCAAATAAGCCATAGAGTAATTACTCCAACGAGTGACTCCTTTTACGACTCTTATCCTCATATGGGTATAGGAGGATACCTATGACATGGTGATGTAGTGCTGGGGGATAACTTTGGATGATACCTCTTAGAGGATACTTATCGGAGAAAAGCTATCTGAAGACAGTTATGGTTCCTAGTAGTTAGACTTCTCCATAGCTCCAAGGCCGTTTTTGCTGACTTGTCCAATATCGCCGCCGTCTGTCCTATGATTAGCTGCTTCGTAATCGTCCAATCCTGTAGTCCTCTTCCAGCCGTGTACCATTACTACTGACTTGTAGCACTAGTGCACGCTTGCTGACTATCTCGAATTCATTGGACGTCATCGAACAAATAAGCCATCGAGTTTTTGCTTGAACGAGTGACTCCTCTAACGACTCTTATATCCTCATCTCGCTTTTGGTGGATACTTATGACATGATTATGTACTATCTTTTAGAGGAAACCTATCTGAAGATAGTTATTGTTCCTAGTGTCTGCTCAGTTCCTTTATCTGCCCCCCCCCCAAATCCCCCATGGCCTTCATACCTCCTATACCGCTACTGATGATTTCTACAATATTGCCATCGTCTCTCCTATGATTAGCTTCTACTGTAGTCACGCAACCCTATAGTCCTCTTCCAGTCTTGTTTCATTACTACTGACTTGTAGCACTACTGCAGGTATGTTAACTATGTCAGATTACTCGAACGGCTAGAATCCCATAGAGTAAATAAGCCATCGAGTAATTGCTCGAACGAGTGACTCTTACGTCTCTTATCCTCATCTCGATATTGGAGGATACTTATGACATGGTGATGTGCTATTTGAGGATACCTGAAGATCGCTATAGTTCCTAGTACTTGATCGGCTTTGGTTTTTATAGCTCTTAGACCACGACTGTTGACTTGCCCATATACACCATCATCTATCCTATCATTAGCTTCTACAGCAATCACCCAAATATTATAGTCTTCTACCACTGAATCCCACTTTACGGAATCGGCATCCATAGCATGTTTATTACTATAAATGATATACAAGGGATTTGAACTCTGTATAAAATGGTACATGTGGGGGATGAAATAATCTTATTGAACCTGTTAAAGGCTTGGCCGAGCGTAGAGTCAAGACATATATTGTCAGCATGCCTGTAGTAGTGCTACAAGTTGGACGTAATAGTTCAAGGCTGCAAGGGTGGTAGAAGACTATGGTATTGTGTGACTGCTGTAGTACAGTAGAAGCTAATGATAGGACAGATGATAGTGAATATGGGTAAGTCAACAATAGTGGTCTTAGAGCTATAAAAACCATAAGCCGACCAGGTACCAGGGAACTATAACTATCTTCAGGTAAGTATCCTCTAAAAGGTATTCTCCAAAGGTATCATACATCACCATGTCATAAGTATCCACCAATACCGAGATGTGGGTAAGAGGAGTCGCTCGTTCGAACAATTACTCGATGGCTTATTTGCTCGATGGTATTCTAGTCGTTCGAGCAATTTGAGATAGTTAGCAAGCCTGCAGTAGTGCTACATGTCAGTAGTAATGGTAGTTAGTTATTTAGTTATTGGTATTTAAGGACACATACTTATGCACAATGGCTAATCATGACCGTGATGGTTTTACGGGTGGAGGAAGCCGGAGTACCCGGGGAAAACCACCGAGCAACGACGAGCAGCTGCCAGCTCCCCAACATCGTAACTCCGCACTGCAACACGGGCAGGTTAGATTGGTTGAAGACATGCGCACCATCGACGTACAGTACGTCTTAGTACACGGCGTCATCGTGCCCCCATGTGGACAAGGACATAACGCGGGAGTCCGAATCGATCGCTCAGACGATCACCCATCCGAGTACTGACCGGAATCGACGTTGCTTAACTTCGGTGATCTGACGAGAACCTGTTACCGCAACGCCACCGCGCTCCCAGTAGTAATGGTACAAGGCTGGAAGTGGACTGTGGGATTGGGTGACTACAGCAGAAGTTAATCACAGGACAGACGATGGCGATATTGGACAATTGAGCAGTAGCGGTCTTGGAGCTATAAAGGCCATGGGGAGGTCTAGATGCAAGGAACTGAACAGACACTAGGAACCATAACTGTCTTTAGATATCTTCTGATAAGTATCCTCAAAAGGTATTCTCCAAGGGTATCCTTCAGTACTACATCACCATGTCATAGGTATCCTCCAATACTCAGATGAGGATAAGAGGTGTCACTCGTTCGAGTAATTACTCTATGTCTCTTTTTCTCGATTAGTTTCGAGGAATGCCTGTTCCAGTCGCTACTCGATAGCTTATTCGCTGGATGAGATTCGAGCAATATCTGTTCCTGCTCGATTGCCGCTTGGCCTTGGGAATCAAATAGGGCTCCGTTATACACAGGGGAGATAACTATGTATGGGTATGCACATATTGTGGGAAATGAAGCAATCTGACTGATGATTATAAGACTTGGTTGAGGTCAGAGACTGGAACAGAGACAGCTGAGACTAGGTGGGTAGCTAATATAGTCAGAATAGGGTCATTTACAGTCAAAACATAGAAACTGAGGATTCCAAAGAAATCCGAACTAGGTGTCCATTACATGAGCTGGATAATTGGAAACGGGTGGCCGCCCTGGCTGCCAGCTTGTTTTCCACATCGGATTTCGATGGTGCATGTTCACGCTGGATATTTTCGTAGAATAATTTGCGATCAGTTAACATGTAAAAGTTTACAGGTTTCTTATTTTTTTCATGATTCTATAAATTTTTTGCGAAAAACTCGATTTTTTTCTCTTTCGAGGCATATTCTGGCGGTCACCTTGGATATTCACTTACTTGATTGGTTTATCTGACGCAGAAAACGTGTCCAAAATACTATACAGTTGATTCCTATGCCTTGTACCAAACATTTTTTCCGCAACCATCGTACAACTTGAGATAGTGTAAAATTGTCTTTTACATAAGCGGGATAACTGAAAATGGATGGTCACACTGGCGGCCATCTTGTTTTCCACATCGGCTTTCGATGGGGCACGTTCACGCTGGGTATTACCGGAGAATAATTTGCGATCAATTTAACATCTGATAGTTTACAGGTTTCTATTTTTTATCATGATTGTATAAGTTTTTTTGCGAAAAACTCGATCTCCGTCTATTTTGAGGCATATTTTGTGGCCATCTTGGATTTTCACTTACTTGATTGATATTATTATACGGGGAATGGTATCAGAGTTAGGCACGAGTTAATTTCCGTTCCTTATCTCATATAGCTTTTCCGTAATTGAGAAAAGTTTGTGATGGTGTAAAATCGCAAAATTGACCCACCCTCATGGGCGCCATCTTGGATTACGTTATATCCGGCCAGGATGATTTCTTGTTAAGATCTGAAAATCTACTCTCGAGATGTCCAGGTACATGAAAAAAAACGGTCTCGTTCGGTCCTGAGGGGTCCCATAGGGAGTGCACCTATCTGCCCGACTATCCCTTTAGCGCAGACTCTGGTATCTTCATCCCTGGGAAATCCCTGAAAGTGAAGCAGTGCTTGTTTACTGTGCTAAACAAGTTCTGTTTTACTGGTAAAATAGGACATGTTACCAATGCTTGGGATGTAAGTCCATCAAAATGAGCAATATGGGTATAAACGATTACTCATTGTGCAGAAATATGTGACCTTGAGCTGCCTCGAGGAACAACAAATAACTCTCTGAGCACATTGCACATTTGAATCGCATTGGAAACGTTCACTGCAGCCATCCCAGTCGCGTAATGGTAAGTTGAAAGAGCTGGTGGTGGAAAGGCAACCCTCTTTTCTGGTAAACATCTGAGAAGGAAGCATTTCCCTGGAAATTTAATCATAAAAAATGAAGAAAAATTAAGGTTCAATTCAATTGTTGATTTCTTGTGCCGTGGCTTTGCTATTCCAGTCCTTTGGGGTTAAAATTTCTCCTACCAGAATGTACCGGAGAACCATTAAAAGAGTCCATCTGGTCGACTATAGTACGGCCCGGTGTGAGAAGTTTTTAGACTTCAACTCCGAAAGACGCAAAATCCTTGCCTCTCGGACATATACACGTGCAGAACTTGTGAAGGGAACAGTTGAAATTAGCCTTTGAGCTGCCATGTCAATATTTATCAGTGACCACAATAGAAGACAAGACATCCAGGAATACCATGGAATATTCTCAAGAGGGAATTCATTACAATCCACTCCATGTCACAAATGTTTATTATTTTGTAAGGTTTCAGGGGCAAATTCAGAAGGACGCTGCTCTCCTGTTTTTTTTTAAATTCAAATTCTTTTTTCAGTCGTCAGTTCCGGGGGACACAGTATTACCCATGATTACACATGGACATTCACTCTGGGGGGAAGGGGGGGGGGGGGGCTAGTGGATCTCCCGCGGACCGTTATAATTGGCTTCTTTTTCAAAATTTGAATGAGTCTATGTAAAACTGCAGAAAGATTTTGGCTGAAAGCCTCCGGAGGGCTACAGTTAAATTCCCGCGGACCTCATCGAAAAGAATGAGATATTCCCCTCGTGCTCTCCGCTACGCGCATTGGATGATGCCTCGATCATGACCAATTTCATTCTGACGACCCCCCCCCCCCCCCCCCCCCCCCCCCACACACACACAACCAATCAAGAATCCGGGATTCATACCTTTCTTTGTCTTTACTTGGCTTCCGACATTGTAAAACTAGAGTCCGTGTAACCTCATGCCGATGCATGAAACAGTGCAAATTATGGCAAATTGTCCAATAGCCAAAATTTACGCAACCCAACACCTGTTGGCGCATGATATAGAGTGAAGTATATTGTCCTTCGTGTGATTGGCGGGTGGCACTGGGATTCCAGTCAGTCGGAGCTCTCTCACTTGTTTTGTCCCCATACGCGCACTTGTTATTCAGAAATATTTTTTTAGTGTTAACACAAATACACACTCAATCAATACCCACAGACAGAGGCAAATTTTTATTTACTATACCGATGCCACCGTTTCGTCCCCATCAGTTGAAGTAATAATGATGTGCCTCTCTGTGCTGGAATAATATAGCAGAGAGCATTCACAAAACGCGGTAGTGTTTACATTGGCCCATATCCCTTTACCAAACATGAAAAGCAGACGACACTTGCAAACAAAATTCCTGAATATATAATTTCTTTCATTATTCTCTCAAAAACAAAGTTTGGGACCCCTCATTTGAAAGAGCCCGCTCCAATGAGGGGTCATAACCTATGTTTTTGAGACAAATAATGAAAATTAATTAGCGATTTTTGTGAATAGCGCTGGCCGGTTTTGACCGTTACGTTGGATAAATGGATATATATGTCCAGTGTACTTGCGCAAGGAATTTTGACCTGACCCCCCCCCCCCCCACCCCCAACACACACAAACACACAAAGCCATTCGATTAAAATGTACTCGAAAATGGGTTTGCGTTTGAGTGCAAAAGAGGAAAGTGTGGACGGAATTTGAGTATTTTAGGGCGACGACTGAAGCTGCATTCATTGGGTTGAGGAATGTTTCTGCTTTCTGAAGTGAGATACAAATGCGCAAGTTTCAGTAGGAAAATTGTCCCGGAACAAGCTTCATCGAATATTGAATCCATTGAGATAGATTGTTAACTTGTAGAGTACAAAATTATGTTTGGTCACCCACATTTGTTCATATGTCTTTGTCTTGGTGCAATTTATTGGAGAGTCCATATAGGCACTCTCCCATAAATTGTAACAAGGCAAATACCTGCAGACTAAATAATTTCACCTCAAAGATAATATGAAGCACAACTACTGCAAAAAAGCATTTACGATATGGCACCTGTATTTCAGAGTAAAGCCCAAATATGGGCTTCCAGCACACTACCAGTTAAAATATACCATGAAGTACTTTTTAAGTATGTCTCTCGATGTCGGGAATGATATCAACGAAAAGAAAAATTAGGAAAAAAGTTGGCTCTGTTTGCAGCAAGTCTACAAAGGTGGAGCAGATGGCTTTTTCTCGTTGCGGCTTGAGGTCATAACATTTTCGAAAGAAGTCCGCGATAAACACCAGGAGCTGACGTGTTGGGGAGTAACGGAATCCGGCAGAACTTTTTAGTTTTCGATAATGTTCTTGACGGGGGTGGTCTTCAGTCCACTCTCACCTTTATTCAGCCACCCAAACATAGGCTATCTGTGCAACTAATTCCCCATGAGAACCCCGGAAAGTGGAGCAGAGATTGTTCGCTGTTGTAAACCGGTTCTGTTTTACTGGTAAAATAAGACCTGCTTATATTCCTAGGATGGGAGTCCTCGGCATAAGTATAAATGATATAGCTATAGATGCTGAAAGTGTCCTTAACGACCAACAAACAAATAGCCTATGCAAGTAAACAAAAATTAGTGATGCGAAGCAATATTGCGTACCACAAAATACAACGTCAATTTCTGTAGGAGGTTTCAAGGTCTCAATTCCCAATATTGACAAGAGTGCCCGATTCGCCACTCACCTTTTATTTTTTGAATGAATGTTCAAAAGACGGAATCCCCTTAGCATAACGTATTTCGAACCATAGTATACTTAAAACAACTTCTAAAATAATCATAAATAAATGTTTTTTGCGCGCGCAGGGGCGGTGTGGGGCGAGCCCCTTTCGACACCTCTTTAGCAGTGTGTTTGAAATTGTGTGCCGCGTCTTGGTGTGGAAAAGGAGGGGAGTGTCAGGGTGTTTATTATTGGCGCTTGTGCATCCTCCTGTTTGTTGGATGAGATGGCTGGGATGGAGAGACTGTAGTAGGAGTTGTAGGGCTCCTGTTGGGGCGATCTGGATACTATGGGTGGGTCCTGGCTGCGTCGGGTGTTTTTTTGGTTGAAGTATTGGTCGATGCATTCCATTACTATTTTAGTTTGTTCTTGTGACTGTCTTTTTTCTTCGTTGAGGCGTGCCATAAATTGTTGGTGTTCTTTCGCTTCTCTCTTCTCTCCTGAGTGGTTTCCTCTGCCGGGGGTTCTGTTTCCTGGGGAGTACTCTAGTTTCGAGGAGATGGTTCAGTATGAGTTAGAGGGGTTTTAGGGTTAAAACAACTTGACAGGTAGTGGTGTAATTTGTCCTGGTTGACGAGCGAAGAGACATGGTTTGTGACGTTTTGAGATTTCGCCCCCTAAGTTCCAATATGTTCTATGTGCCAATAGGCACATAGAACACATTGAATCATAGGGGATGATTTATAATTGTTGTTTGCGTTCAGAATGAGAGGAAAATTATTCGCTCAATTATTATTGAGAAAATGTTAAATTTCTAAAACACGATATCTCCCAATCAAGAGCTATAGAGTATAGAGATTCGGTTTAACCCTTTACCCACCACACACGATATAAAACTTATTATTTTAATTATTTTGTTTTCAAATTTTTCAAAAACATTTAAAAGCAGTCATATCATATGACCCTCTTGGAACGAGCTAAACAAGTTCTCTGTTATTGGTATACAACAGGACCCGGTAACTCACGTTTGTGGTGACTGTAGCGGCTCACTCACTGAGAGTAACCAGAGTAAGTACAAGGGATGGGCATGGGTGACGTCAGTGGGTGCTACAGCCCCATGTCTGGGAGGATCAAGAAATTGTCTCCTTTATCGTGGGTTTACCTTATATACCCTACCCATCCCCCTTGTTGAGGAGCACAAGCCCCTTGTCGGGAAAATCCTACCGCCACGCATGGGAAGGGACTGACTTTAGAGATTGTGATCTCTTGAGAAGCGTGGTTACTTATGAATATATTTTGGTTAACCCTTTACCCAACGTAACGCCCAAAACGGACCAGCGCTATTCTAAAAGAATCTCCAATTAATTTTCATTATTTTTTCGTTTTTTTGTCTCAAAAACATAGGTTATGACCCCTCGTTGGAACGAGCTCGTTAGGTAAAGGGTTAACCCTTTACCCAACGTAACGGCCAAAACCGGCCAGCGCTATTCTCAAAAATCGACAATTAATTTTCATTATTTTTTTCATTTTTTGTCTCAAAAACATAGGTTATGACCCCTCGTCATAACCTATGTTTTTGAGACAAAAAATGAAAAAAATTAGTTATTCAAGAATTATTTTTGCAAGTGTCGTCTGCTTTTCAGGTTAGGTAAAGGGTTAAAGAAAGGAGAAGAGGAGAAAGACAAAAATGGCATTTTATTTATAATTCCTCAGTGCACTTGCATTAGTTATTTATTCGAGGGGCCCGTGGCCATTAGAACAAGATTTGACCCTGATAAGAAAAAAAAACACTTGCAAAACTCAGACCTTCGAGCTGTCCCTCTCGTGGCATCTAGAGTAAAGGAAACGATTCGCCGACTTTTGCCCCTAAGTCATAATTTGGGGGGTCCGAGGGCCCCTAGCGTTACCTAGTCCGGAGGACTCCGCAATCATCTGATTAGAAGAACCTCTCGCATTGAATTAAGCTACAGACTAGAAGTTGACTTTATACTTATATTGCTGAAACAGTGACCTGAACTACCATCAAATTAGCCACACGAACTGATTCCAACAGAACGGAAATTAATAAAATTTATGAAAATGTTTTTCACTGATTTTTCCGGTCAAAACGAAATTCAAAGAACATTTGCTATATTATCTCTTTATTTCTGAATTCCATACGCCTCCACCTAGCATCTTCCTTACTCCTTGAACTCACAAAAAATGTAAGTTGATCACCACTTCAAGTTTTGTCGTTTTGTTCTCTTTTGTCGAAAAATGAGCCAGTCAAAATTGGAAAAGTACTTTCGAGTTACCTCCCTTGGACCATACAACAATTTCGTCTTCGGGTCTTTCAACATGTGATAAAACAAAATGGACGAGTGAAATTTTTATTACAAAGAGGGGTCGGTAATAATTCAATACTTCATCCATTTTTCTATATGTAGAAATTTATGCACGCATTTATGTTGAAAAAAAACATACCCCCTCAGCATTAATGTCAAAACACCAACACTTTTGAATTATCTGCATTAGAAAACTGAATGTTGAACTTTACCTTTATTTTATCATCATATTTCAGATTAACCCTTTACCTGACATGAAAAGCAGACGACACTTGCAAAAAAAATTCTTGAATAACTATTTTTTTTTCATTTTTTGTCTCAAAAACATAGGTTATGACCCCTCATTGGAACGAGCTCAACGAGCTCGTTCCAATGAGGGGTCATAACCTATGTTTTTGAGACAAAAAAATGAAAAAATAATTAAAATTAATAAGCGATTTTTGAGAATAGCGCTGGCCGGTTTTTGCCGTTACGTTGGGTAAAGGGTTAATCAAGCAAGGAAAGTGAAGTTGCAATGTTTAAATACCCATGGACCGAGTCGGGGTGGGAAGTCCGGGGTAGTAATCCCGGGACCCAGAACTTTGGAGGGGTGGACTTGGCTTGGCCCGGAAGTTCAGGATTCTTGGGTCAGGCCTGAGCTTGTAGTCCGAATATCGAATGCTTCGAACGAAGCTAATTTTCCACGGGGTGCAATTTCGCAAGTTGTAACCTTATCAACATTTTAGTTACACACAACAGAACTGGTGGGTTTTACCATTAACGCATTGCAACTAAGAATCACCAGTTCTATAGTTGCATATAACTAAATGTTAAGAAGAGGGCTGTATCGTGAATGAAGCTCTGCAGGCCTACTTGACCAACGGTTGTAATTTTGGACTGCATGACTCTTAAAGTGATAACTTTAATAAATCACTTTTACGTAATAAAGTTATCACTTCAAGGAATGTGCAGTCAAAAACTATAACTTTAGGTCACTGGATACTCACTGGTGAACTTGCAAATTTGAAACGTGTTGCTAAAAAAATGTCATTTTGAAGGCCAAACAATAACGTGATTTTTCACCCCAAAAACCTCCAGAAGTCTCCATTTAATAACTGATATCAAAATTTTCTTGGGGGATAATCCCTCTACCTCCACCCCTCTATCCATTATCATGGCATAAAATGCACTAGAAATCTTAATATTGAACCTGACCTTCATTTTGCAATTAAAAGAAATACTGTCAAAATTATTCCGTAAAAAGTGTGTGTGAGGGCGATATCCCCCCCCCCCCCCCCCCCCCCCCCCCCCACTCACCAAAAAAAATAAAAAAAAAAATAGCCAAGTTCTGTACAATCAAAGACTATGACTCTGGAACTACAGACGCAAAACTACTTGATCTTCGGGCTGTTGTCGTATGTACATATGAAAAATTTGAAAACATTCAACCAAAGAAAACTAAATTTTATTGTTTGGAATGTGTGCCGTCGGAGGGATGTAAGAGAAGGTGGACACGGGTAAGACTTCATGAACCCTTAACAGATACGCGTTGGGAAATGGGACACGCGCGTGTGAATGAGGTTAATCGATATGGCACGAGTGCTAGCGCGGAAAGATAAAACGAGATGCCGCGAGTAGTTTGCATGTACCCGAACGTGCCCCAATTGGCCAGACCTAGGAAGTGACGTCATGTCACGTGACCTGGTGGCGCCATGTTATGTTGTCATGGTAACCCGCGTGAGCGGCCATCTTGTGATGTCATCTCCATAGTGATACATGGTGTTAGTGCGCATGCGCAGCGGGTGTTGTTAGGGTGATACGTGTTTCCGTCGTCCATTTTGTACACTGGAGGCCGCCATCTTGGTTTCTATGGTAGCACGCGGTTGCTATGTGACCCAAAGGCTTACAACAAGACAGGGGTATGTTCGGAGGGTATGTTCCATTGTACAGTAGTAATTTTCCGATTCGAAGAATTACCCAAATAAACCCGACAAGTTGTACTATTTCGAATTCTTTCAGAATTGTCTGCTTCTATCTGTATAAGCAATAGTTTTCATCTACCTGACCATGTTCCTTTGTCCTGGAGAATACTCCAGTAGAGTAGAAGAGTCTATCAACTGAAAAGGCTTTGCTTATTGTTACTATATTTAGCTTTTCTGGTCTGTTCTTGTTAGTTCTGACTCTATTCCGAGTAATGTTGTTTCATTTATCTTGATCACCCAAGCAGTTCACTTCACGCTAACTAACCAATCAGATTGCTTGATTTCCCATAATCTGTATGCAGAGTAATCTCTCTTGTGTATATCAAAAGCCTATATCATTCCCAAAGCCAATAAGGTGTCGAGTTGTTACTGAAGTCATCGCTCGAATGACTCGAAGCCCATTGAGCAATTGAGCTTTAGAGTAATTGCTCGATCGAGTGACTCGACATATTGCTCGAATGACTCGAAGCCCATCGAGCAAATGAGCTTTAGAGTAATTGCTGGTTCGAGTGACTCGCACATACTGCACGTCGACTCAATTCGGTATTTGAGGACACCTATGGCCTGGTATTGTATTATTTGAGGATACTTTTTACAGGATACTTATCTAAGGATACTATTACCTGTTTGGCCCAGCATTCTGGGCTACCCCAGAACATGCCTATCCCGAATTCTCCCAATAAGCTATGGAACAGTTACAGACATGTTATTGCTCGAATGACTCGAAGCCCATCGAGCAAATACGCTTTATAGTAATTGCTCGAGCGAGTGACTCGGCTTGTTGCTCGAATGACTCGAAGTCTATAGAGCAATTGCTCGTTCGAGTGACTCGCACATACTGCTCTTAGTCGGTATTCGAGGATACCTATGACAGGATACATTTTAAGGATACTTATCTGAAAATACCTGGTCAGCCCATTTCGTATGGTATAAAAGGGAGGATACCTCCAAAATTTTGTCATTTCACGTTTAGCCAGCGATGGATCAACATCACACTGTGAAGAGTGCCAGAAAATGTTCACAAAGAAATGTAATCTTTATCGGCATAGGAAGGTTGTCCACAGGACCGGAATCTACGAGAGTGTGAGATGTCCAAGAACATTTAACAGAAAAGACAACCTAAAAAGGCACCAGATTTACCACTCACTACAAGAACTGCGGCATTTCAGCAAGAGTGAAGAACGCAAAGAAATGAATCAAGTTGAGCCAATGGAACTGTCAAAACCGCACCAGGCGAATAACCATAACCCAACCAGAACTTGTGGGTACCAGTGCCACCAACAGAAATGCCTCGTACACTAATGACCGGAGCGGGCAATAAACCAGAACCAAATAAACCATCCAGAAACCTGTGGGTACCAGTGCCACCAACAGAAATGCCTCGTACAGTAATTGTAATATTCACAACCAGTTCCTAATATTACGATACATAGTAGTTTTACTTACAGATATTTATACAAGAAGATATGATATAAATAAAGTTAGTGCTGAAAGCTCCACTCAAACGTCCCGCTCCAATCCACCATTATCACTGGGCAATAAGCCAGAACTAAAGCATAATCCAAGTGAAGATAAAAAAAAGTATTAGTCGAACCAAGTCTACTGGGAAGCTTACTATATCGACAGCATTTAGTGCACAGAGAACCAAACGAGCTTGCCACAATGGATCTGAATAGAGAAATGAGAGAGATCCTAGAATCCCGAACCATGAATGAGAACGAGAAGATTATTCAATACAACTAGATTTTACAATGATACAGAGAATTTTACGATAAAACTTTACAACCAATAACAATCAAGATACAGAACCAGTTATGATAATGGATCTTCGTTCACTTCATTTCGATCTCCTCGTCACTCTTTTTAGTCTGTTCCGTTCATTTCGGTCTATTTCAGCTTCATTCTCTCCACTTCGAGTCATTCGAGCAATATGTCGAGTCGCTTGATCGAGCAATTACTCGAAAGCTCATTTGCTCGATGGGCTTCGAGTTATTCGAGCAATGACTTATCAGTAACTGTTCCATAGCTTATTGGGAGAATTTGGTATAGGTATGTCCTGGGGTGGCCCAAAAGGCTAGGCCAAACAGGTAATAGAATCCTTAGATAAGTATCCTATAAATAGTATCCTCAAATAATACAATACCAGACCATAGGTATCCTCAAATACCGAAATGAGTCGACGAGCAGTATGTGCGAGACATTCGAACGAGCATTTACTCTAAAGCAGGAAAAGTATAATTTCGCCGCGACTTTTGTTGATCACTCCATAACTTAGCATCAGTTCTCGGGAAGTCCTTCAGGGCAGTTCCACACGAAATGATGACAAGTCTTGAAATAATCAACAAAGAAAAAATGTATAACAAATTTTCTTGTTAACGAGAACTTATTCCAGTGGGTTTCGTACCTCGATGCAAACTTTATTATTATTATTATTATTATTATTATTATTATTATTATTATTATTATTATTATTATTATTATTATTATTATTATTCCATGTCAAGGATAGCACAGGGTAGCATTGTTTATTCCCGATTTTTACAGGATTTAGGACGCTCAAAAGTGGAAAATAAACTTTCCCCCAAACAATGTTTTATACTTCCTGTTGTCCTTGCTGCATGTTATGACAGTTTTGTAAGTATACCCTTGTCAGAAACTTCACCAGCACATCCGAAACCCACCCATGTCGCATGTGCGGATCCCGAGGATGTAGGGCGCATTGGCGCGCTCGTCTCTCTATTTTTTTTACTCCTTTATTTTTCCGGAAGGACGGGGACCAGGGGACACAGTATCATTCGCGATAAAACGTGGGCATCCATTACTGGGGTTAGTGGATGTCTATGTGTTATAGCGGATAAAACCGTAACCCCACGCATACAGCTAAAGCTCCTGTGGAGGTCTCCCGTGAGCCTTTATAAATTGGCTTTCCTTTAAGCTCATGTGTAGGTCTCCCGTGAGCCTTTATAAATTGGCTTTCCTTTAAGCTCATGTGGAGGTCTCCCGTGAGCCTTTATAAATTGGCTTTCCTTTAAGCTCCCGTGGAGGTCTCATGTGAACTTTTATAAACTGGCTTTCCTTTAAGCTCGTGTGGAGGTCTGCCATGAGCCTTTATAAAACTTTACCCAACGTAACGGCCAAAACCGGCCAGCTCAATTCTCAAAAATCGCCAATTTTTATTTTTTGTCTCAAAAACATAGGTTATGACCCCTCGTTGGAACGAGCTCGTTCCAACGAGGGGTCATAACCTATGTTTTTGAGACAAAAAATGAAAAAAGTAGTTATTCAAGAATCTTTTTTGCAAGGGTCGTCTGCTTTTCAAGTTAGGTATAAAGGGATAAATTGGCTCTCTTTTTTCAAAATTTGAATAAGTCTGTATAAAATTGCAGGAATATATTGATTGGAAAACATAGTGCCCATGAGCAAAGAAGCCACTAGAGGCCACACTGACCTTCCATTTTTCAATTTTTTCGCCGGAGATGCTCACCGAACGAGGGTAGAATACTATCTCTCGTCATCTCTCCCAGCTTGCGTCTTCGTGCGTCGGATGATCCTTCGCATCATCGCTCATGATTGAAATGCGGTGCCCCAAAACCCATAATCTACCCTCTCATGTCGTGCGCCTTGGCTTCCGCCTGTCATTTCAATGTCAGAATAAAATTCAACGCAAGTCTTGAACTCAATTTCACGACCAGAACTCTTGGAAAAGAAAGAAACGTTGAGTCAAAAAAGTGCTTAAGGATCTAACAACACCATAAGTCTAGACGGTTTGTTTGTTCATTGGTTCTATAGCTCAACCTGCTACTTTAATAAGAAGGGTTATGGGAGAATCCGAATAAAATCCGAATAAAATATAATCTGATTCGGTGGTTCGGTGGTTCTTGGTGATTTAGAGAGGGGGAGGGGGGGTATTTCTCCATTTGGGTAATTAGATTTACTCCAGTCGAAACGAACACACTCTCAGGACACACTGGCGTTCTATTGGAGAACCCTTCAACAACTACTTGCCATAACATAAACCAAAATGGCGGCTTCCAGACGACGGACACGCATGTCACCCAACAGCGCATGCGCACTGACACCACGTGTCACCATGGTTTGACGTCATAACACGGTCGCTCAATCGGGTTATCATGACAACCTACATCACGTAACTGGGTCGCGTGACTATGACGTCAGATATGAGATCCGACCAATAGGGTACGATCCGACCCGCCCCGTCCCTCTCCTACTACTATTAATGTCAACCATTTTTGCCTGATGTGAAGATCTCTCTTTCTCTCTCTCTCTCTCTCTCTCTTATCTGCACTACAAAAAAAACTGTTGAAGAGAAGAATGTGAAGAATGAGAAAAATGGCAAAAGATGTTTTACGCTCATTTAGGCCAACACGAACTTTTCGATGAGGTTTCTTTCCAAGAATAATACGAAATGAGAAGAAATGTGTTGGGTACTGACCCATCGTTCATTTGAATGCAATAACCAGTTAGTGCGATGGGTTCGTTCTTTATTTCTGGTGTTCCACTAAATGATGTGAAGACCTTGGATCGAATGCAGTCAGATCTGTTGCATATATTATATTCTTATATGTAGAAAGTGGACTCATCGGGCGTTTTGCCTTCAAGAACGCAAATTATAGTTTTGTTCTAAAATATCCTGGAACACCGGGATATTTTGCAACAACAGCATCGGGGCGTGGCCAGGATACATGAGGTGGGGATATAATATATATCTGCTGCCGATGCAGCAGAAAAATATTTTCCCCCATTTCATTTCACCTTGCTGAGTTGAGACTATCGGCTCTCTCGTCGGTGTCAGTCCAGGGTCTTTCCCGGGGGAAAAATTAACTCTTCATGGCGGTTGCAGCAACTGGGCAATTTTTAAGGCTTATCCATTTGAACCAGGGTGATAGCTTCCTTGTCAGTTCGATGGAAGCAATCATTATTGAGGGGGGGGGGGGGGCATTTAATATTTCAACGTGCAGCCTTGAGCCCCACACATTCACTTAGCAGACATCCCACTTTATGAAATTATGACGTATCGTGTCCCTGAACCGCAAAAGCGGCCTCTCGTGTACAAAGGGTTAAATACCCAGAAAATGAAGGAATAACAAAAGCAAAATGACAAGAAATGTCAGAGCGGTAGTACATGAACCAGTTTTAGAGTTGTAAACAGGGTTAACATTTTTCAGGATTGGTGGAGTACGAGCAAGTCCCCCAGTCCCACTGTGTCTACGACACTGAATAGTATGACGTGATAAATTATTTTTCCAAGCACTGGAATTAATTACGACACCAATTTACAAGAGAATCTTTGGTCAAGAAGAACGCACAGTACAGTTTTCGTCTTATTTTACCAATGATTCCAAGAGCGGAGTCTGTGGAAATATTTGGTTTGCTAGTTATTATCATGGTGGAAATTGTGTTATCGGTTATCGGGAGAGATTTTTGGCGCAAATGTTGATCGCGCAAACTTTAACTCGTCGTTTTACAGACTACTCGTTTAAAAAAAATGAAGAAAACAATTTATGTTTATCATCTTTTTAACCCTTTACCTAACATGAAATGCAGACGACACTTGCAAACAAAATTCTTGAATAACTATTTTTATCATTTTTTGTCTCAAAAACATAGGTTATGACCCCTCACTGGAACAAGCTCGTTCCAAAAAGGGGTCATAACCTATGTTTTTGAGACAAAAAATAAAAATATATTGCAAAATTAATTGGCGATTTTTGAGAATAGCGCTGGTCGGTTTTGAAAGTTACGTGCAACGGGGTAAAGGGTTAACCGACTTCTTCCGTGCGTTTGATTCCTTTGCTCACCATCCCAGTTTGTAGGTGCACATGATCGCCTTTTGTTGATCGGAATCTGTTTAGGCGTGTCGTTTTATTATTCGGCGGGCATCTGGGGGCTTTGGCTGGTAAAGTCTGTTGTATCAGTCCTGTTCTGATAAAAATAGATTCATCGAGGGTTTTACCTTATAAAGTTGTTAACCATATCAGGTCTATTCCCAAATACCTTGGGCCCTGCGAATCGAATCATGTCTATTATTGGAAATCGAAGCGGACCTCGAATCGAATCCGTGGCGTCTTGAAGAATACCGATAAGGGTTGGTGTACCTTAAGCCTGGTTGATTTCGACTGTGATGACCCAAGTCCCGACTGATAAAATAATCCAACTACATCATCAAGGCATGCTTTCGTTGGAGGCATGCCTTGGTGATGTACACGCTGAAAACTAAAGTGTTAAAAACTACACTTGAAGTGCTGTATTTAACACTTACTACGTGCTGAACTAGCACTTTGTTCAAGTGTATAGATATCCCACAACTTGACAGGTGTTACAATAATACCATCGTGTCGTGTAATGCCGCGACACTTAAAAGGACACAACGCAGATGACGCGCATCAGGCTCGAACTCTCGAGCCTGATCCGCGTCATCTGCGTTGTGTCCTTTTAATAATGTACCCACCAAGCGCAAATCAAATTATGGACGACTCTGGAAGAACCACCAATGCTAGGCACATGGGAAGTGCCATCCATTCAAGTTTCAGATGTCTGACGATTGTAATGTCTAAGTGCTTAAAACCTTGCACTTTGAGTGTTAAAATCAAACCCTAAGAGTTAGAATGGGTTTAACACCTTGAAAGTGTCAGTTTTAACACTTTAGTTTTTAGTGTGTACATCATCAAGGAATGCTTTCGTTGGAGGCATGCCTTGGTGATGTATTTGTGTTATTTTTCTGTAAGGATTATAGTTCATCGTCCACATTGCCACCTGTGGTGGCGATTGATTTGAGTGCAGCATTTGACACTGTGGATCATCAATTGTTAATTGACGTATTGTCAAACATGTTTGGAATTAAAGATAATGCACTCAAATGGATTTCGTCTTACCTTGCTGAGAGAAGTTTTGAAGTGCACATTGGAAGATCTAAATCCTCTCCATTAAGCATGCATTTCTCTGTACCTCAAGGGAGTATAAATGGACCAATTTATTTCACATGCTATGCAAGTTCATTGGGTTCCTGTCTTAGAGGAAAACAGCAAATAGCAGGTTAAGCAGATGACCATTCCATATACGATACGAATCGCGCCGGTCAGGATACGATTGAACAGAAAACAATTGACAGCATTTCTGAAACTCTGAGTGATATTAAAGATTGGATGGTCCTTAAACGACTCAAGATGAATGAGTCTAAAACTGAATTCATCATTTTCGGTAGCTTCCGGATGTTACCCAAAACTAACATAGCTTCTATTGACGTGTGTTGAACTGACATTGCTCGATCAAAAGAAATCAAACTTCTGGGTATGCACCTGGATGAAAATTTAACTTTTGAAAAACACATTTCCACAAAGGTCAGGGCAGCATCGTATGCTATGTTCAATTTAAAAAAAGCTTAGGCCCTACTTGTCCAAACAGTCATGCCTAAAAATTGCCAACGCCCCGATAATGTCCCATATGGATTATGGCGGCAATAGCCTTTTGATAGACCTGCCGCAAAGCAGAACGAAGCCTTTCCAGAGAATTCAGAACCTCACTGCCAAAATCACAATGGATAGGTCAAAATTCTCCAGCTCTACAGATGCCTTGCAAGAGTGCCATTTTCTCCCAATCGCAGTTGGATGTCAACTTAAAGTCCTTGTACTAGTCTTCAAGTGTCTTAATAACATGGCACCTGAATATTTGGCAAATTTGATTACCTTCTCCACCAACTCTTATGCCACTAGATCTAGCACTACACTCAAATTGGCACAACCTTTTAATAGTAAAATTACTTTTGCAACAGAGCTTTTAGCTATGTAGGCCCAAATTTTTGGAATTCCTTGCCAGATTACATAAAAATAAGCCCAGACCTGAAAACATTAAAAAAACTTTTAAAACAATATCTATTTAAGAAAGTTTTCAAAATTCACCGCACTTCTATTAATTGAATACTTCTTTTATCATCCTTTAAATATGTATGTGTAATGTTTAAATATATGTTAAATGTGTATTATTTGTTTTCTGTGAAGCGCCATAGAATGTGGCCCTGTCCCTAATTATTCGGGGCAGTGATACAAATTTGAGCGCTATACTAAATTTCTGATGTAATGTAATGTAAACCTTAAAATTTACATTTAACCCTTTACCTAACGTAACGGCCAAAACCGGCCAGCGCTATTCTCAAAAATCGCCAATTAATTTTCATTATTTTTTTCATTTTTTGTCTCAAAAACATAGGTTATGACCCCTCGTTGGAACGAGCTCGTCGAGCTCGTTCCAACGAGGGGTCATAACCTATGTTTTTGAGACAAAAAATGAAAAAAATTAGTTATTCAAGAATTATTTTTGCAAGTGTCGTCTGCTTTTCGGTTTAGGTAAAGGGTTAACAGTGGTAGGGACTAGTGATATTGGAATTAGCATAGCTGTGGCATAAATACAGATGTTATGTAGAGGAAGTTACCTTCAGTCGTTAATTTAGACATTATATTATGTACTATTTCCATCAGAACTATACATTTTGTTAGACGATGACGATAACAGATACCAAGCCATATTCTTATAAAACAGATTCGAGAGGAAACGAATCGGGCAGCAGATTTCCAATCAACCAAATATATACTTAACCCTTTACCCAACACAGACGATTTGAAAATTTATTATTTTATATATCATTTTTTAAATTTTTCACAAATTTTTCAACAAAACCATATCGTGTGACCCCTCTGTGGAACGAGCTCGACGAGCTCGTTCCAAAGAGGGGTCACATGATATGGTTTTGTTGAAATGTTTCGAAAAATAATTTTTGTTTCAGCTGCTGAATTTGCATATTACGCGGGGGGATGCGGGCGATTCGTTGGGTAAAGGGTTAAGATTCGAAATCGAATCGAATCTCGAAGCTTCGCTGGGCCCTACAAATACCCTGATGTAAGGACGATTGGTCCAATGCATAGTGATATTCTTGTGACAGATCAAGAGAGATGTGCGTGAGCCGATGCTCGAATCGTCGACATCTAACACACAAAGTGACCGATTTACCACGAGATTAACCCTTTCAATACTAGTGCTATCTACCCTGTCAGTTCAACGGCAGTAGTAATTGAAAGAGTCCATATTCATTAAGTGGGGATAGACCTATTAATATTTTCAACAGGCTTCCTTGAGGCTGCGCATTGAAAATATTTATTGGTCTACCCCACACAGTCACTTAGCAGCCATCCTACTTAATGAAATTATGACGTAT
This sequence comes from Pictodentalium vernedei, assembly GCA_031216915.1. Classification (NCBI taxonomy): domain Eukaryota; kingdom Metazoa; phylum Mollusca; class Scaphopoda; order Dentaliida; family Dentaliidae; genus Pictodentalium; species Pictodentalium vernedei. The sequence goes on from CM062293.1 coordinate 55,819,634, forward strand.
CGTGTTCTTGGGCTGGAAAAACTGGCTCTCGGGTTCATGGGCTTAAGCGTTTAGGACCAAACTCCTGCACTTCTCTCGATCTGTTAGATTGGTGATGTGTTCAGCCCTCAGCAGATGGTGGCAATATGGCGTGCTGTGATTGATGTTTCGACTGCTCTGAGGCGGAATCTGAGGTAAGATTCGCGGTGGGTTACGGTATTAAGATGTTACGGTAGATGAATCTCAAAGAACCCGAGAATTGTGTGGCGGTCGAGGTATGAAGGCCTTTTACTAACCGCCCTAGTTGGTCCAGTTCTTTAACTTTTTTTAGTCTTTAGAAATGTCAATATCAGGAGCTATAGAAAATGTAATTGAGGAAGAAAGTGTTAACGAGGAAGTGTCTGATGATGTTGGACCATCTAAATGTTTGTTTTGCCATTTGGTATATGCCATTAAAGCTATTATTTCGAAACTCAGTGTTGTTTTCTTTTAAAATCCCATAGATTATCCAATTGTTTCCTGGGAAAAGTTCGCTTATGTAAATTATTTTTCTTTTGCAATTGCATTTTTTGCGGCTGTAAGACATTCTATTTAAGTATATTGATGTTTCAGAGACGCCACAAAATGCAATTGCGGAGGACGGGTTGAGTGATCAATGTTTAACGCAGACAGCCAATTAAAATAATGTAGGCCGGTTTGGGTGAAAAAGTGTGGGACCGTTTGGATGATCAATGCTTAACCGTCGCCGACGATGAAAATATTGGAGGCCGGTTTGGTTAAAAATGTGGAGGCCGGTTTGGGTTAAGTGGAGGCCGGTTTGGGCAAAAATGTCGGAGGCCGGTTTGGCTGGAGGCCGGTTTGGGCGTATTCGAATTATATATTATTATTTATCTATTTATTTATTGAGAGTTAACAACATTTCAGCAGTCAGGGCCACCTTGTGTCGAGATATGACAGTTTTTTTTGTAAAATTCCTGTTTTAGCCATGATACATTTTATGTTAATTTCTGTTTGCTGTAAAATTCCTCCATCACATAAATAAAACAAATTATTTTGAACAGAGGTCTTCGTTTTTTATTACATCCCAAGCAATTTAGATCAGGGCCCGAATCCTCCAAAGACAGGGCCCGAATCCTCCAAAGTTAGGGTCCGAATCCTGGACAACGTCCGAATTCTCCAAGTCGGGGTCCGAAACCTCCAAGTGCCGAATACGCCTGCATTCTCCGCCAGGATTGGTAACTCTTGCAGAAACAAGAATGGCGTTTTCAAATATTAAGATTATAGGAACGGCAATTTAAGAAGAGTTAAAAATCAACATTCTGCTTTATTTCCAAATGGTGGCGTAGTTGGCCACATACATATAGTTTTAGGTAATTAAACATGGCAAAGTTCATAGTTTAAAATAAAATTTATGCCCCTTTTAATATTTTTTCTACAGAACTGGACGCGTGGTTCCCTTGCAAATTTTCGCGCGTTTTTTTTTTTTTTAAATCGTCAAGCCTTGGACAAGCCGCCCAAACGGCGAAGCTTAAGACTCGTCTTGTCCCCTCCCCAGCTGCCAAGATAGTACCAGAAACACTGCGAGAAGCAATACTTACCACTCGCACTGTGGGAGAAATGGCCTAACTTACCCTGAGGCCAAGTGGGTGCATCAGTTTACTCCTGCTTGAGCCATTTGGGGTCCTCCTAAACTCCAGAATTACCTGGAATTATTCCAAATAAGGCCATTTTGATTATGAGATCGGCATGATTGATGGGTCTAATTATTAATACATTGGAGCGTCAATAAAAAGAATTCCCAGGCACAGGACACGGAACTGGAACGCTTGCCCATTCTTAGGATTGACGGCACACAATTTAACAAAATGGAATAGACCATTATGTTTAACACACCCCTCTTGTAGATCATAAGATGGCGTTGCATACATATAAAGTAAACTTTATACAGTATATTGAAAGGTTCACCGACAAAGACAGTGACAATAAGCCAGTTGGGTGATGCTTATGTCCAACGGCTTGTTGATGCAGTGAATTCTGACACCACAAATCAGTTCGTAGTTATGTGAATGATAAGTGGAATGGCAACACAGAACATCTCTGGATACTTTGAGAACAGTTTTCACAATTCTGTGATTAAATATTTAAGGGCCTACTAGTGTATAAGTCATGAAATTTTGTTTATTTTGAAAATTCTAACCTCTGATATCCCTTCAATTCAAATTAAATATACACAAAATGTGCATCAAAATGAAGGATGAGATGTATAGAACATGAAACACATGTGTAATCAACTCACAGAGTCGACTATAGGCACCACTGGTTCCTGGAAGTCTGCTGCCGTATTTGCACCAGAACTGATAATTCAATAATATTTCACGAAAACAACTTGTGGCCAAATGTGCTTTACATATCCAAGAACAAAGCTAGGGGATAAAAATTCTTCAAAACACGGCGACAGAGCTGCATTGGTGAAAATTCCAAAGCCTTTGCTTTTGTTTACGTATGAGTATACTTCGATTTCCGGTCGTCGTCATTGGTCAGAAAAAGCATGTAAAGGCACCACTGGTTTCTGGAAGTCTGCTGCCATATTCGCACCAGAACTGATAATTTAATAATATTACACGAAAACAACTTGTGGCCAAATGTGCTTTACATATCCAAGAACAAAGCTAGGGGATAAAAATTCTTCAAAACACGGCGACAGAGCTGCATTGGGGAAAATTCCAAAGCCTTTGCTTTTGTTTTACGTATGAGTATACTTTCGATTTCCGGTCGACGTCATCGGACAGAAAAAGCATGTAAAAACAACGCCGTCTAAAATCAAATAATGAAAAAGATCGCCTCATACAGTATACTGTTATTAGATAGAGATTGCACAGATGCCATATTCAATGCAAGGTATCATGATACCAGTTGAAATTTCTTAGAATTACGATTTTTTTTTTGATGGAAATTCCTGGTAACGAGTGATTTGCGCATGTCTGTCGAGCATGGAAACAGTCTTCAATAAAAAATGCAGACAGTGTTGTCCTTTTCCAAAATGCAGACCTATCGCTGTATTCGAAATTGTTTTGAATGCCTAGCTTTGTTCTTGGATATGTGAAGCACATTTGGCCACAAGTTCTGATGAAATATTATTTCATTATCAGTTCTGGTGCGAATACGGTAGCAGACTTCCAGGAACCAGTGGTGCCTACAGTCGACTCTATGAGTTCATTGCATATGTGTTTCGTGTTCTATACATCCCAACCTTCATTTTGATGTATAATTTGTGTATATTTAATCTGAATTTAAGGAATATGAGAGGTGAGAATTTCAAAATAAACAGAATTCCATTACTTATATAGGCCCTTTAAAACAATATGCAAAGAGTGAAAAATACGACATAAAACAGGTAATTCTGGGTAATTTCTGTGTTTAGGAGGCCCGGTCCTCACCGCTTTGGAGGAAATGGTTGTTCCCCAGCTCCTTGGTGGATCTCACAGAGCTGGTCAGTGGGGAGTTCCTTGAGCTCAACAGATTCCCGGTTTGACAGTCTCGTGCATTTGTGGATCGAATAAGAGCCACCTCGGTTCCACTCCATTGGCATTGAGGTACTACTCAACACAACACCGTTGTTTGGCAACCCCTGCAGGCCTGTTACACTGCCACTGGAGAGTGCAGATGTGGCTGCTGGAAAAGTCGCAAAAAGAGAAGTCTAGGGGTTCTCCCTCTTCCACAGTCAATACAGCAACAGCCACTGCAGAATCCTGTCTGTTGGTGAGATAAAAGTATGTGGTGAAACTTAGGGCTGTCATGATTATTCGATGAATCGATTGCTGATCGATCACGCTGAAATCGATTAGTGTTTTTCATTGTCGAAGAATCGGTAAATTTTACCCCGTTTTAGACGTTTAATAATTAAAAAAAAATGAAAAAACTATTGTTTCTTAAGGTAAAGGGTCAAGAACGTCAACATTAAATCACAAGAAGCCGTTAGAAGCATTTGCCTTTTAGGATCATTCAAAGCTTTGATGTTCTGAACTTTTGAACCGTCAGTGTAATAATCAAGACCGGTCAGCAGTTGCGAACTTTCGAAGTTCGCAACTGACGACCGGTCTTGATTATTACATTGACAGTTCAAAAGTTCAGAACATTAAACCTTTGAATGTACCTAAAAGAGGATCGTCTTCGTTGTTGACTTGAGGAAGGTCACTGACTTGAACTTCATTTTCAACGACTTTGAGAGGGAAATGTGGGGACGGGATCATCTATGTGTGATTAATCGATTATAATTGATTATTTGCGACGATTAATCGATTCCTAAATTCAAAAATAGTGACAGCCCTAGTGAAACTACCTCCTATTCCTAAGGGAGTAGCAAGCCCTTGCCTTTTGCCTGCCAGTTTTCATGTTTGGCTGGCAGAGGTGGCATCAAACTCAGCATTTCCTGCTATTAGAGCTGAAATGGTTATGGATAAGGGATTTTCTTGATCGATTAATCACATGGATTAACCTTGATAAACCGGTTAATCACTTGTCCAAATAGATATCTGAATAATTGCCATACCGTTGATGATTTACAGCATGAACCCTTTACCCAATGTTACAAACAAAACCTACTAGGATTTATACAAAAATCTCCATTTATATTTATTATGTTTTCAAGCTTGTTTCAATGATGGGTCATAAGCTATGTTTTTGAGACAAAAATTGAAAATTTTTAGTAATTCATGAATTTATTTTGCAAGTATTGTCTGCTACCCGCAATGGGTAAAGGGTTAAGAATGACCATTTCCAGCCACTGATACAGTATGATGATCATGCAAGCAAACAAGTATGTCAGCAAGTAACTTGCATGCTTTATTCTGTCTCATATAATTGATGTGAGTCAGTGTAACAATGTCTGCCTGTTTTGGAGCAAGTTTGTTCCTTTGTTAACCCATATAATACAGTAGTTCAAAAGTAACGGTTAATCGATCAATTACTTTTTGGATCGATTAAGATATTGATCATTGATTAATCGGTTAACTGTTTCAGCTCTACCTGCTATTAATAAAAGCTGGGAAGGGGAGCCAATCCCTATAGGTCCCTACTTACTGCATGCCCACTTCATGCTGACAGTACTAAGAAGTCTCTGGGAACACCCCAGCTCCCTTTTGGAGAGATTATTAGTTTGGAAGCTGGAAGGCCAGTTGGCATCCTAATTCTGGTATGAGAAAGAGTATCTGTATTGCAACCCTCCCACATACCTCTCTTTTTCCCAGTTAGAGAGGGAAGACACGGTACCGTAGCATGCCTGAAAATAAGCCGTCTGACATTTGCAGAATGAGGTCCCCAGAGGGTGAATTTGATGATGATATCCCATACAGTAGGCCAATTTATCATCTGGGTACCTCTTTCTGTTTAGTTTTGAGACCATGGTTCAGACTGAGGTTCACAGAGCGTAAATTTAGTGATGCTACCCTGCTATGCAGGGTAGCATCTAGGGCTGCACGATATTCAAAACTGAATACCGGTATCGGTATTCAAAAAAATACCGCGGTATACGGGTATATCGAAAACTGTTCAGATATATGAACACAAGTACCACCATCGAGACTCGAGGCATCACAGTCAGAACGAATTAGCGTGCCTTGATGATGCGGTTCGAAACACTTTTACCCGACGCAGACGATATCAAAATTTATTATTTTCAAAATTAGTTTATCAGATTTTCTCCAAAGATTTCAATAAAACTATATCATGGGACCCCTCAACGAGCTCGTTCCAATGAGGGGTCACATGACATAGTTTTGTTGAAATTTTTGAAAATTATTTTTTCAACTGCTGAATTTGTATATTACGAGGGCACAAGCAGACGATTCTTTGGATAAAGGGATAATATTATTCATTCGGGGCTACAGTTAAAAAGCTCAAGACATCTTGAAAATTAAATTGTGGGTAAATAAATAATGACGATAAACCAATATTTTTGTAATTACACCGGTATTCAATCGATATTGGTTTGAATACCGGTATATATCGGTTTATCGATACACTGTGCAGCCCTAGTAGCATCACTTAATTCACCCACTGGGGACCTCATTTTGGAGATGTCAGTCTGCTTATTTTCTGGCTTGTACCGTAGTTAAGATCACTATCAGGCTCCATCCTCGTCATGTGAAAGATTACTCTCCCATGGATTGGGAGAGGCTGTGGTCAGCATAGCTACTTTACTCTTATATGCCTCTGACTTGGGGGGGAGATTGGTCTAGACCGAACTGAACCTGAGGGGTCTAGTCTATCCTTGATCAGGTTTTTGCTTGGCTGGCCAAGAAGGCTCGCATTCTTCATCCCCTAGCCGTACATCTGAGAGGCTCTACAAAAGGCACAATGGGCAGTGATGTCCATTGTAACACCCTCCAGATACTGCAAGAGAATATGAGCAGGGGGCAGTGCATCCACTTGCACTGTTTCAGTGGTGATGGGGAAACTGTCAGGCATTGGCTTTGCCTTTTCCCTAACACCCACTTTAGCATTGGGCCTCCAATGATATGATTTCTCTGCCATGCTGTGGGAGGGCATCCAGCAAATTCCGCTGGGCAAACTAATGGTCGAGTCTGACTGTCCTTACTTTTCAAGGCAGTCGAGTCTCATCATTGGCAGCCCCAAGTATTTGGGAGAAATCGTAAGATTAATTACTAACAGGATGGGGTGTCACTGGGGCGGCTTTTGCAGCTAATACTGCGCAGCTCTATGAGTTCCCTTCCATGTAACACCCCCCCGCCCCCAGCCCTTATAATTTTGAAGGTGATTCTCCTTTCCCTTATTACAGTTGTCCCATGATGATGATACCCTGGCACCTTGTCCGTAACCCTAAACAAAATTTTTAAATTAAAATGAAATCTGTCCAAATGGGTCCGGCTTAATTGACAGTGTTTATTGAATGCTCCTGGCGGGACAAACTGTGGTTTGGGTTGGGGTAGTTTAAAAAAAAAAAAAAATAGCACAGGTATTCTCTTTTGGTGTTGTCAGTTCCATATAGGTGTGGGAATTATCTGTTCCCAAAACACCCCACCTATAAATATGATAAGCTGGATGGGGCAATCTTATAAATTGGGGTGGGGGAGGGGGGGGGAGAATATAGTATTATCTGCCTGTCATCCCAGTTCTATACCAAGGAATCAAACACCTCTCTGCCCCTATGTAAGGCCTGGTGCACCGGAAGAAGGTTGCCGAAGATTGACCTGTAACTGTAAGCATGTGAAGAGATCAACAACCAAGAGTTAGAATATTCAGCAGCGCATCTGAATGCCTCTTCAATAAAATACAGGCACTACTTATTGCTGAATATAAGTATACTACAATGGCAGTAACGTCGAGTTCAAGCCAATCACGAAGTGTTGTCAGATAGTGTAAGGCCAAAGAAAAAAAATCTTTTGGTTTGGGTTACCCGACCGACCGTATTTTAAGCATGCGACTCCAGAAATTGTATCGGCCTTTCAAAAATTGCGATCTTCATTTTGGACCATAAAGCCAAAAACGTCGCTAAATCGGTAAGATTTTACAGAGTATGTTTCTCCGTTGAATAAGAACCTCTGCATTTCGCAATTTTAATTTGTCGTATTGCCAATTTTCATCTTAATGATGTGAGCAATCTTGGTTTTAATAAAAAGGAAATGCCCTCATTTGAGCGAAATAAAGAAATTCAAATCTGTTCCAATCGGTTCTCCATGACCGCGAAATAGGACCAGGGTAGCCGCGGGTCCTTGAAAACGTGGAATGTCCTTGAATTTGAAACGCTATTTTCAAGGCCTTGAAAGTCCTTGAAAATGAGGTATATCAGTAAAAGGTCCTTGAATGTCCTTGAATTTGATCGCCGATTTATCACAAGCATAATAGCGGTCCGAAAAGGAACGAATAAATTTGTTGACAAGTCCAAACAAGTAGGTGTTATTAATATTAATTAACTCTTAGCACTCGGTCGGTTCATGTTTATTAGTACAGAGGGGGGATTCCCTGGTTGAATTATGTTTAACAACCAATGAAAACCTTTTGATTTCCACCGGAATCGTCATGAGTTTCCATATAAAGTAACGCACATGTTGCAATACTTTGTCCGACAGGGGGACAAAACGTCCTAGTTCGACTTTGTTTGGAAAATGGTGTCATCAATTGAATATAATTTATCAACTTTCTATGACATTATTGAGGATTCTGATTCGGATGAGGACGGTTTTCCTGGATATTCTTTCATAAGAAATATCAATGAAGACTCGTCAGACGAATTCGAGTCATGTGAAAGCAATTTGGAAGAAAATGTAAATGCTGGCGAATCAGCTGATCAATCAAGCACGCGTGTTCATGTTAACAAAACATTGAATTTGGGGGATTCGTTCCACCACCCATGGTTAAAAACATTTGACGAGCCCACAGGCATTCAGTTTTCTGTGGATGGCAACGAGCGTGAGCTGGACATTTTCAGTAAATTTTTTGACAATGATTTTATTGAACTGTGCACTTCGCAAACACATTTATATGCCAAACAATACTTTGAAAAAAACCCAAACATGAAACCATTCGCACTTGCCCGATCTTGGGTGGATACAGATGCGACTGAAATGAGGGCTTTCATAGCAGATGAAACAGTTGCCACAGTGAGGAAAACGTGCGCACCTGTTTGCTTGACAAACAATAAGTACTAAATTTTACCTCTGTTCACAACTTGTGAACCGAGGTACAATTAACTACTTATTGTAAAGGGGGTATTGCCATTGGGACGTTTCGGTCTTAGGACATTTCAGCCTCGAGACGGTCCATGAATATCCTTGAATTTTCTTCAAAAAGGTCCTTGAAAGTCCTTGAATTTTGTTTTCAATATTCTAGGGGAACCCTGTAGTACAGAGGGAATAAGGTGCCTAACTTTGATAACATTTAGCATCAGACGATAAATGTTATCAAAGTTAGACACCCTTTTCCCTCAGCCCGATTTGGCGGCCATGAATGTCGCCCAAAATAAAATGAAACTGATGATCACTTGGCTGTTAGAGTTTAATAATAGCATACCTGTCAGTCTTACATGTATAAGTTATTCTATTCAAGGTTGTCAAGTACTATCCGTATCCAAAAGGAACTGTTTGCCGTAAGTTCTTGGAAAATGAAATAATTGCATAATTCATGGGAAGGATGTATGCCAGTATCTTTAAAACTTTGCAATATGCTGATCAAAAGTCAATTTTTTTTCCATTACAAAAACCAAGAAGATTTTCACCCCAAAATCTACCAGAATGCACCGCTTGATAGCTTCTGTTAAAAATTAAATCAAGACCTACCCCGTCCCCCGTCCCCCTCCCCCTCTCCCCAACCAACTTGTGCCTGCTGATCTCGGGACAGATGCCTTCAGCATCAGTCTCCCACGATAATTGTTCCTCTAGAGTTTATAACAGAAAATAGATTATCTAAAAGTTTCAATTTTATGCCCTGCCCGATACTTGATTTAATATATGTCCTGTTTCTACATCTAGCCAGCTTTGTAATCAGAATAAAGAATAATACCCATAGTACTGAGTTGGTCAAAATCTCTTGCTTGCCGACAAAAAATCTAGACTGATTAGAATTTAGAAAGTGCAACAGATGCCTGACTCAGTGTCCTATTGGTAGAATTCCACATCTAGGGAGAGCATAACATTATAATAATGAGTAATATTATAACGAATGATTTTTATGAACATGGCCTGTTGATAGCACCCAGATAGTCGGGCACCTGTACCGAGCTGCAGGCCTCGATTTGTTCTTAGCAACTTTTTTGTAGTCCAGGATCTAGATCCGAAGGGATCAGGCCGCTCGCTTCTTTGCAGGTGGTTGTGGATGGGGGGTGGGGGGGGGGGGGGCGGAGAGATAATTGGTGAAATGTACTATTAACTCTTAACCCACTGAGTATTTTCAAGACATTTTTTGTCAAATCTAGCCATGGCTGCTTTACAGATTTGATTTGATGAAAAATTCATATAAATTTAGCTCAAGAAATCATTGGCCTTTAAATTCAATTATTTTGGGCAGCCCCCCCTTCACCCTCATTTAGGTACATTAAAACCAGAAATAACAGCCTTATCCTGTTATGTTTTAATTTATTACTATGTCTTTCATTATGTTTCTATAGTCATATTAGGATGGAAGTAATGCAGAAGAGGCACCAAGAATTTATATATCTTTCTTGATGTCTTCAAACCTTCTTTAATTTGGGCACACCTGTAAATGGTGTGATTTTGGAGTTATCTAAAGGCCTGGGTGAAAAAATCCATTCAATTTACAGTTAGAAAATTGGGACAAAATACAGGGATCATTTTAGGTGTCTACAGGGTCTGAATATGGGACCATTTTCCTAAGTCATGATTGCATAATTTTTCCCAATTCAAACCAAACATTTCCCAATCTCAGTCCTCATTCAATTAAACATTTAATTCTTCTTTAACTCTTGAAGGCCTTATTTTAACTTTAACCCTTTACCCAACGCAGACGATATCAAAATTTATGATTCTAAATATAATTTTTTTAAATTTTAAAAAAAAATTTGACAAAACCATATCATATGACCTCGCGTTGGAATGAGCTCGTTCCAACGAGGGGTCACATGATATGGTTTTGTTGAAATTTTTTGAAAAATAATATTTTTTCAACTGCTGAATTTGCATATTACTCGGGCGGATTCGGGCGATTCGTTGGGTAAAGGGTTAATCACTTTTACTACACCAAAACTACACCAAAACAGTTAGTGCTGTGCGGTATACCAAATTTTCAGTATAGTTTCAGAATTACAGGAATAACGAAAACCATACCGAAACTTAATCAAAATATCGTTCATTTCGGTATTTATATATTTTAATACAAAAACCAAAGGCCCAGACTCAGCTGGTGCAACGGTGAACCTCAATATTATTAAGGGCCAAACACAAATTTTGAATCTCCCAATCCCCAGAATTTGCATACAATACCGAAAATTAAAAGTCCTATCTGGCCCTCCATACTTTTAGTACTTGCACATGTGCAGCACCCAGGAAGAGACTGGAATTGACGCAAACATCATTCTTCTGATTGGCTCAAAGTCAGTAACAACTGAAGTGACATCTGTGCTTTAAATTCTCATTTTTATACGCCCGTTTTGAAAAAAAACGTGATTTTTGGGTAGGTGGTGTATATCGATGGAGGGACGCTCCCTTTTCGTTTAGTGTCGCCGTTCAATTAGTCATTCCAGAGTTATGGGACTTTATTACTTAGAAAATTGTTGATATTTTTATACTGTACCAATGACCCAGACATAGCTGGTGCTAACTCTTAAAATATAGGGCCAAACACAAATTTTGCCCCCCAATCCCCAAAATTTGCATCTAAAACTAAAGAAAACATGTCCTGAAAGGCCCTCCACACCTCGCCCCCACTGCGCATGCGCAGTGTCAAGGACGTTCCGAAATTGGCGCCATTTATCTTTCTAAGTTTGGCCCTTCATCAGTTAACATCTGACTGATCTTTGTGCTTTTAAATCTCAGTTTAAATGATGCCAGACACATAAATATTAGTGAAATGTTGATTCTAAGGAGGATAGAAAAGGAGGAGAGGAAAAGAATGTGTGACAGAATATTATCAGGGCTGTAACTTAAAATTTTTTAATGAAATTATGTTAAGTTACCTATTTTCAAGGCAGCAGCCATTTTGTTGTCATTCTGATTATTTAGTTACACTGTTTTTTCAAGTGTTTTTCCTCTCTCCCTGTCCTTTAAGTTCCCCCTTGCTATTCTCCCATGCTTTTGGCATAGTTTCTGTAATTATTATTACTAAAATTTCTTGGGAGTTTTAGCTTAATAACAGAATGAATTCTGTTCTTTCCCCATGTTTACGTCTTCACCTACGGGTGGTTAGGCGTTGTGTTCTGCATCTACCATCTGATGTTCTGCAGTTTCTTCCCTGGAAGTCTCTGTTTTGCATCAGATGGTGTATTTTTGGTAACTGATTTCGGGCCTGGGTGCCTGGAGTCTTATTTTAGTGTTTTTACACTCATTGTTTACATTTACAACAGCCCTCTGTGTGAGGGGGGGATTTCTAAATAATAATATCTTTATGTTATTTTAATCATAACTAGATACATTATTATTGTTCGTAAGTGTTGAATAAATTGTTTAAAATATTTTTAAAATTTTTGTCCACACTTAGGCTTGGGATCCATTGGGGCTCAACGTTACTTTTCAGAAACTTGGGCTGTTCTGAAAAAATATTTTTTCAAAATATTTTGATTTCAATTATTTTTTCTATATTAATGGATCATATTATTATTATGTATTTTGATTGCCAGGGGTTAGTGCGAGTACCAGGACTTGTTTTCTTTTCACATTGAAAGGATATTGATCAATTGTTTTAAGAGGAAGTCTTCCTCTGACCTTATTATCATTCTATATGTGGTCAGTGTACTCGCATTAACTCCTGTTCTGTATCGTATGATTTCGATGACAATATGGGAAGCGTATGTCACGGTATGTTGTTGGGGATTTGGACACTCCGGTCCTTTCCCCGCAGGGTCACTCTACTTTATCAATTTCTATTTCAGACGATCAAGATTAGGGTGATGTATCTGTGATGTCTTCCAACAGTGTGCCTCCGTCGTCACAATTAATGAAGGGCTAGCGGAAAAGTGCTCATGTAATACGCCAATTGCCTAAGAGGACCCTAGTAGGTTCGACGGCCTTTGACGTCCGCTAGCTCGCCCGGTGTAGCGTCCATTCACCGAATGGTTCGGCAGCCGGGTTCGTCCGTTGCGGTCTAGAAGGAATTTTGGGGTGATGCGAGCACTATAAAATTAACTTAATGCACACCCAGTGACGGCGGATCGGAGGGAGAACGGAGGAAGCCTTTTAGTCCGGTTCATAGCTCGTTCCGGTCCATCCGGACGGCAAGCGAGAGAGGCCCCTCTCTCGTTCAACAACATCTGGCCCCAGATGTTGTGGTACAATGTGTCGTTAGCGGAGCATACGTCCGTCGCTCGGGACGCTCCGTTGTATAGGCAGTCCGCTGAGACTGCTAAGGCTTCCTCTTCTCGTCAGCGCACACGACCGCACCTTGGCTGCGTGACCGCCGATATATTACCAGCTTCGCCGATCAAGGATTCTTCGGCGACCAGGTCACTCCATCCGGCAGCCAGGGATTCGAGACCGATGGACTCCGGACGTTCGCATAGGAAGTATGCGGGAGCCATCTGATGCGGAGCTGCCCTCGGCGAAGCACCGATAGACTGCGCCTCCGCAGGTCTCGACGCCGGACATTCTTGTGCACATAGCACAGCTTATCGCAGCATCCCAGCAGCCGACAGAAACGGTGTCGGATCGAGAATTATCCGACAGCGCTGGGTCGGTAGCCGGGGACTCGAGGCCTGCAGACTCCGGACGTTCGCATAGGAAGTGTGCGGGAGTCAACGTACACGGAGCTTCCAGCGGCAATGCATCGTAAGTCCGCTACTGCACAGGCCTCGGGAACGGACGTGCTTTCCTTAATAGCACAGTTTATCGCAGCATCCCAGCATCAACTGAATCTGTCGCATATATTTTATCCGACGATGCTGGGTCGGGACGCTCCGCGGAAGCGGGTACGGACGTCCGAAAGTTTCATCCGGTCCGACGGGATACCGAAAGGGATTCGGTGGATTTCAAGCTTTCCCTTTCGGAACAACATATGCTGCGATGCCGGATAAGAAACTGATAGCGTCGGTGGACTTAGAAATTTTTGATTCGGTTCAGGGACATCGTCCCTCAGTTCCGACATAGTCCAATAATGTCACACAAACTTTCGAATTATTGAACGACGCTATATATATTATTATTTTATGCTTGCTATCCAAGCATTTCTGGTTTCTTGTTCGAAGAGTTATGGACATGTCTTTCAAAAGTGTGCCTCTGTCGTCATAGTTAATGAAGAGTTAGCGGCAATAAGTGCTCATGGAATATGTCTATCACTTACGGAGTGACATTCGCTAGCTCACCCGGTGTAGCGTACATTCATCGAATGGTTCGGCTGCCGGGTTCGTCCGTTGCGGTCTAGGAAGGAGATTTGGGTGATGCGAGCACTTTAATTACTTTAGTACTCACCCAGTGACGGCAGATTGAGGATAGATCGGAGGAAGCCAACAACATAGGGGACCGCATGTTGTGGTTCAGATATTTTACATTCGGAGCATATGTCCGTTGCTCGGGACGCTCCGTTATATTGACAGTCCGAGAGACTGTCTTTAATGCTTCCTCATCCTCACAGCAGGGCACACGTCCGCACATTGGCTACGTGACCTCGAGTATCCGATCAGTTTCGGCATTCAGTGATTCCACAGCGAATAGGTCGCGCCATCCGGTAGCCAAGGGACACGAGGCCTATACACCCCGTTCGCTCGCATATTGGAAGTATGCACGGGGTAACGATCTCGGAGCTTCCTGCGGCAATGCATCGTAAGACCGCTGCTCCTCAGGCCTCAGTGACGGACGTGCTATCCGAGTTAGCACAGTTGTTTCGCAGCATCCCAGCAATTGACGGTTTCTCGGTCGAATCAGGAATTATCCGACGGCCCTGGGTCGGTGGGGTCCGCGGTTGCATCAAGCTACGGACGACCGAACGCTTTATAGGGTCCGACAGGATGGCGAAAGGGATTCGAAAGATTTCGAGTTTTCCCTTTAGTAGTATCGGAAGATGCCTTTCATATCTTCTGGCATTTCTTCCAGTGATTATTTTTCGGACTTCATTGCTGCGATCTTGGATAAGAGACTTATAGCGTCATTGGACTCGGATTTTTCGATCGGTACAGGGACTTTGTCTCTGACTTACCGACGCAGTCCAATATTGTCATTACAACATGTGTTTTATTTTTCGACGCTATATATTATATATATATATATATACAAGCCTGCTACTAAGCATGATAGTTTAGTTTCTTGTCCGCGTGGCTCATTTCTGCCATTTTATCTTTTTTACATATAGTTTATTTTGGCAGAGCAGGGCATACCGAGAGTTCATATGCGTCTAGACGGTGTGATTAAAGACTGCATATATTCTTTTTCGCCGTTTATGTCTTTTTCCAATTTCAATATTGGGAACGACATTATGTATAGTAGACTTAACTTAGACGCTTTATTATACGT
This sequence comes from Pictodentalium vernedei, assembly GCA_031216915.1. Classification (NCBI taxonomy): domain Eukaryota; kingdom Metazoa; phylum Mollusca; class Scaphopoda; order Dentaliida; family Dentaliidae; genus Pictodentalium; species Pictodentalium vernedei. Next base: position 55,834,738 of record CM062293.1, read on the forward strand.
AATCCGCCTTACTGAGGCGTTATCATTACGTCTTCAAGAAAAGATTTACGGGATATTATTCTCAATGTAATTTTTTTTGAGGGCAGTAGTTTGTTCACGTATAACTCCGCCCTTCAGTGGCTGATTGGAGTTGGTTAGACGTGATGCAGCCCTAGCTACATCCACGCGTGGATAGTAGGTTAAGAACTCTCTCAGAGTCGCTTCGTTCTCGGAGGAGCTTCTCTTCGACGGCAACTTTCCGGCAATCCATGAATTGCTTGATTTATACATTCTCTTGTCTATCTAGTGTTACAAGAGATTCAGACTGGGGCAAACATTCGGTGGTTGACTCAGAGAGTGCCGCCGCAGTTGCCGGACCCTAGTGTGGCTGTTATGACGGTTGCCAGTCAAACAGATTGGGATATATACTGATCCCTACGGATTCGAAGTGCCAGGGTCTTTGGGTTCCGCAGTCTTTTAGCTATCAGTTTAACTTCCGCGGAATAATGTTTTTTAGGCTTGCTTTATGTCATTGCATGAACATTATTCAGAAACGCATGCCCAAATTCCTGTCCTTTAATTCGACAGTAGTGGCGTATCTCCGGAACCAGGGAGGCACTCTTTCGTTTCCGTTATTCAATTTAATGGAAAGAATCCGTCTGTTGGTTATAGTACACCAAGTTCAGTTTTGGTCCGTCATATTCTGGGTCGTCTGATTGTTTTATCGCACTCCCGTTCTCTTACGGGTCGCTTGTTGCTGTCAGAATGGACTCTCAACAAACAAGTATTTAATCACATTTGCTATCTATGGGAGCGCCCAATGATGTTTTATTTATGACACAGCTTGCTAATCAATTGCAGACGTATGTGTTGGCTTGTCCAGATCTCTGAGCTAATACTGTTAACGCTCTATTGATCTATAGGACGGAATGATAGGATACGCGTATCCTCCGGCGCTGTTGTTTTAGCAGGTATTGCTAAGATAAACAACCACAATACATTTCTGTTGATAGCATCTCTATCTTCACAGAGATCATGAGTAATTTACTCTCTTGTCTACTGTGGATCTTAACGTGAAATCTTCCTCTATGTGAGGATCTTTTTTCACTGGGTAAATCGTGTCATCTTTATCACAACCAGCAAGGTCGCAACCTTCATGTATTCCGTTGTGTGGTCCGTATTGCATTGTAAGCACTGTACTGGACGAGCTTTGGACGCGATTTCTTACTATAGGAGATCCTCTTCTTCGCTATTCTATGCGACTAAAGTGGAGGCTCTTCCGTCGTGGTGTAGGGATCATTATGTTCATATGGTTGATCCCTCCATACTACGCATTGCTAGTTTTTAGTATACTTGTTTCACAAGATCTACTGCAGCCTGTTGTTATTTAGGTTATAGGTTTATGTTACCTCATACCTATGCACTCTACGATAGTTTACTATTGAGTCTTTTGTCTCTTTATCTAAGTCAGTTAGTAACTTTTTGATAAATAGACTTAGAATCTTTAGATTAAATTCCTATACGGATTTTAACTTCGGTTCTTATTTAGCTAAGTAATCATTTGAGCCTCTGGAAACAGTAGTTTTCAAATTCTGACCTTTTAGACAGTAATTCTGTTGGTTTCTCTTTTACTGTAGAGTCAGTGAGTTTCATGCACTATCGATGGATGATTTTCACTTTCATAGTTTCGGAATCAATACTTCCGTTACTATTTAGGTTGGATTGTTGCATAAGAGTTAGGCGCCTATTATCCGGAACCTATTATTTTAAGGTCCTTCCGTCTTCGTATGGGCATAGGCCTTTACTCTTTCCGGGTACAGTTTATGTATTTATAAACAGATATCTGTTTATTACAAGGGCGTAAGCTTCTTCTGTCTTTGATGTCTAGTAGAAGGACGTTACGCTCCATTTTATTGTTAATGAATTCTATTAACTAGCGTACTGCTTATGGTATATCATTGGCTTAGCAGTTGTGCTTAAGATTTCGGCTCATGAAGTAAGAGTTCTTCTACTTCTTGGGCTTACATTAATAGTGTTGCTATTATAGATTTTTGAAGGCTGCTCATTGCGCTCAGCCATCCATTCATGATTTTTATCTCAGAAATATCGAGTCCATTTCTGGAGGCCTCTATTGTTAGGTCTATTATCTACTGCTCAGAATGTCATTCACTTAACAGTTGCTACTATAGCTAGGTAGGCTGTCTGTTTCGGCAGTGTCCCCGTTCGGCTGCCCTCTTCGCTCTGGGCTATTTGACCCAGGGCAAGAAAAAGGGGGGGGGGGAGGGTGTTCCCTTGGGTCACCTGTTTTTACTATGAAAACAAGGGGATACCTCCTCCGGAGTTAGTAATTCTGAGCTGTTATTGGGATGGTTGTTTAGTGAGAAGTTTAAGTTTATAAAATTCATTCAAGTCTTAGTTTTTAAAGTATAGCTTTTGAATATTGCATTTGTCAACGGACATGATTATGCAATTCTCACACACTTTTAAGAGTATAAGAGTCTCTATTCTCTAGACTTACTTTATTATTGGCTTACTTTAAAAATTATTAGTATAAGGATTATTGGATATTAATAGAGTACATGGATGTATGAAGCTCAATTTTTGGAAGGTGTTGTATCTTTCTAATTTATCATAAATAAGAAAGATACATGTAAGGCCTATTACTTCTTTTCCCTACAGGGGATGACTCTATTTTATTTTATTGAGCGTATTCCATTTTGCTCTATGTCCTTGGCCCTCCAGCCTTTTTACTATTCAGCTATGTCTGGGTCATTGGTACAGTATAAAAATGTTAAAAAATTTATAGTAATTTATATATTTTTTATACTTACCAATGACCCAGACGGGGATGGCCCTCCCAGGAGTTGGGAACTCTTGCCTCCCCGCTGAGTACATAGCGCTTACCAGGCACTGGTTATTAGAATGATAAATGGCGCCAATTTCGGAACGTCCTTGACACTGCGCATGCGCAGTGGGGGCGAGGTGTGGAGGGCCTTTCAGGACATGTTTTCTTTAGTTTTAGATGCAAATTTTGGGGATTGGGGGGCAAAATTTGTGTTTGGCCCTATATTTTAAGAGTTAGCACCAGCTATGTCTGGGTCATTGGTAAGTATAAAAAATATATAAATTACTATAAATTTTTTAACTTTTTACACGTCGTACGATAACTCGAGAACGCTTTGAGAGATTTTCGTGATTTTGGGGTAGATGGTGTATATCGATGGAGGGAAACATTTGTTTAGTGTCTCCGTTCGATTAGTCATTCCAGAGTTATGGGACTTTATTACTTAGAAAATTGTTGATTTTTTACACGTCGTACGATATCTCGAGAATGCTTCAAGAGATTTTCACGATTTTTTGGTAGGTGGTTTATGTTGATGGAAGGAAGCTCCCTTTCGGTTGGTGTCGCCGTTCGATTAGTCATTCCAAAGTTATGGGACTTTACTTTTCACATGTCGAACAATAACTTGAAAATGCTTAGAGAAATTTTCATGATTTTTTGGTTGCAAGTATATGCTGATAGAAGGAATCTCTCTTTCGATTTGTGTCGCTGTCCGATTTGTCATTCCAGAGTTAAGGGACTTTATTCATCAAAATATAGGCAATTTTCCACGTTGGACTTTGAGCAATTTTCATGATTTTTTGGTGGCAAGTATATGTAACCTGACAAGTACACATGTATACTCATATTGTGTGGTTCCCTCTGGTAATTAATAACGGGCGTATCATGTGCTCATGGCGCAGCTGTTTATTGAAATCATCAGTGTAACAGGATGCTGGAAGTGAATAACAGTGGTTTCGGATGTTCAGGGCTGTAACTTGATAATTTTTATGTAAATTATTCATGTTACCCAATTTCATATGATTCTGAACGTCGTCATTATAATATGATTCCACTGTTGTTTTTAGCTCACCTGACTTTCAGTTAGGGGAGCTATAGTGTTCACTCACCGTCCATCGTCCATGAACATGGTGCCCAAACGCTGAACCAATTTAATTGATATTTGAGATAGTAGTTTGTTATGACCTCGCATTTTGATTTTGTTCAAATCAAGTTGTCTCGCCCCTCGGTAGTCCCACGCCCAAAAAGTGTGCTTAAATCTTAAAATCTTCTTCTCATGAACCAGCAGTAGCAGAGACTTGATATTTGGTGTGCAGTCCTGGTAATTCATCCTTGTTTCCTCCGCAAAAAAATTGCTGTGCAAAACTGGTGCTTCTATTGCTGTGAAGCCTGTTCGATGGTGTAAAAATCATCAGGGGGCAGGGCATAGTCTCAATTGCCATGTATATGTAGTATGCAGTGAAGTGAAAACTTTCAAGTAACATGTGAAAGTAGTTTGTGATACATGATTATATGTTTATATAATCACAATCAGTGTGTGGAATCTTTCACTCAATTACTGTAGATCATGCCAATATCATGAACAATGTGAATGCTGAGAAAAAATCTTGGAAGTAAACAGGCGGCTTGCTCAATATGTATAGTATGTGTGAAAATAAGATGCAGCATAACCACAAACTAAGTATCTCACTGCTTTTATGTTGATTACACCAGGATCTGACATCAATTTCTGGAAAGCTCTAAGAGCTTTCCAGAAACTGATATCAGATTCTGGTGTTATCAACATACAAGAAGCAGAACGTATAGTTTCTTGTGGTTATGCTACAACTTGTACAGTAAATTGTAAGATTAGTAATACAGCGTAGTGCAACATACATGGTTTGATTCCTTGTGTAACCTGGAAGTTCTGCAATTTCTGCCACCACAAGGCTTTCTGAAGAAGCCATCCTCGGCAGTATTTTTGCTGTGGATATTCTTCGTTTCCTCGGCACTGCTGATTGCTGAGGGTGAATAACCAGGGCTGGGTGTGCAGCTTCCTTTTGAGGCGTAGACTTAAGATTTGTTCAAGAGAAGTTTGCGAAGCTATATTTGCCTTCATTATGGGAGGGGCAAGAATTTTTGCCCCGCCCAAAATTTATATATTTTTGTACAAAAAACCAATGGCCCAGACTTAGCTGGTGCAAACCCAAAGTTATCAAGGGCCAAACACAAATTTTGAACCCCACACCAATCCCCAAAATCTGCTTGCAAAACCGAAAATTAAAAGTCCTATCTAGTCCTCCATACATTTACTCTCCGCGCATGCGCAGCCATCAGGAAGTGACCGGAATTGGCTCCAGCATCATTCTTTGTTTGGCCCTACAGTCCGCAACAATGAACTGACATCTGTGCTTTAAAATCTCCTTTTTTGAGGATGCCAGACACAAATCAGTGCAAGAATTACTGGATCCAAGGCTGTTATTGGATGATGGAAGTGTTCAGCGGTGGTTTTAGACGTTAAGGGCTGTAACTATATAATTATTATAAATTTTTTTTTTATGTTTTCCAATTTTGGGACATATGCCTGACATCATCATTCTTGCTAATGATTATTCCACTGTTTGTTAAGTATTCCTTCCCTAACCTTCCATGAACCTTTCCTGTTAAACTCTTAAGCTTTTTGGCTAATTTTTATTGAAATTTTTTATTAAATTTCTTGGGAGTTTAACATATATTACAGAATATTTATTCTGCTTTTCCCCATGGTTACGTCCTCACCTTAGGGGTGTTAGGTCGTTTAGTCTTGCATCTTCTATCAGGGATTTTTCTGGGTGACGACAGGGGCCGAATATAGGCCCCATTCCCAATACGATTTTGGCATTATTTTTCCCAATTTCTAACATTAAATTCCCAATTGGCATCCAGTATAAACTTGGTCATAACATTTATGAACATTTACTGCAAAAGTAGGCCCTGTTAATGCTGATAAAGGAACAATCAAACCATAATTTAAAATAATAAAACTGACTTCTTCATTTTTAATGTGCCTGTACTGGCCTGTATAGAAGAAATGTGCATCTTTCTAATCTACAGATTCAACAGGATTCCCAATTTGGTCCATTTAGATGGTTATTTTCCCAATTGCATGGGCCCCTGGCCCCATTCCCAATAGACCACGAAAAATCCCTGTCTATCCGATGTATCATTTTTTCTTCGTATGAAGATCTAGCTTTGGTAGGTTTTAAATTGGTTTCTGACTTTTGGCCTTTTTGTGTGCCTGATGTCTTGTTTCCGTTTTTTTCATTGACGTTGTTTACATTGACAACGCCCTCACACATAGGTAGTATGTTATATTCTATTACTGTAGATTTTCTGTAGGATACATGGATGAGGTTTCCGGAAGTTTACCTAATTATTTTGGAGTTTGTCCACACTTTGGCTCTGTCGGGATGCCCTTGGGCTCTTAATGTTCCCTTTGGGAACTTAGGTTTTTTTTAAAATTGTCTTTTTCTAAAAAATATTTTGAATCTGATTTCGATTGCATGTTATTCATGAATCTTAATTATATATTTTGTTGTGGAGTTTGGAGGAGTGTTATCGACTTTATGTTGGAGATGGATGTTGCAGTTCGTTGTTGGCGGTGAGGTTCTGAGGCCAGGCCTCTCACCGCATTATAATCCATTTTTTCTGTTTCTATTTCAGAGGAACATGAACATTGTGACAGGGACCAGCCTAGGGGGGGAATTTTAGGGAGACTTCATGTCTCCCTCCAGAAAAAATAGGGAGACTGCAGTGTCAAGTAGGGAGACTTCATAGGCAAGTGGGGGAAATTAAGAATTTTTATGTATCAACCCCTGCCGCCCCTTCATATTTTCAGCTTGTGGTCCTCCATAAACGTCTGATTAATCCAGGCCAAAGTAATTATTGACTGAAAATCCCCCATTGCTACCCTCTCCTTCATGACCCCTCCCCTCTTCTTCGTGCCAATCCCCCAGCACCCTCCTGTGGTTGTCTTTCACCAAAGTATACTAAGCTAATAATTTCCTAAGTCTGAAAGTGTGAACAGGACCAGATGTAAGAAGGTTGCTTGGAAGGTACTTTGTTTGTTAATAAACAAAATACATTCTGGGGTCGAGTATTTAGTAAAATAAATGTCATTCTGCATCATTTTTATGGCATTCCGATGTCATTCCACATCATTTTGTGTCATTCCGGTGTTTAGGAGGACCCCTTTTTCAAGATCATTCACATGCACACTTTTGCCCTGTACAAAGCTTTTCTTGTCAACACTAAAGCTTTTTTTCATATGTTTCAATTCCATTTGTGTTTTTCTGGAAATAGACGACCCAACAGTTAACAGTCGTCAGCAAAACAAAATAAAAATACAGTGTTAGAAAATACGTCTGTTGTGTATACATTTTCGGCATCCTAAGCGATGTAAACTACTTTCAAACTGGGTTATTTTGTTGAGTCACGTAAGTTACCTATTTTCGTTTTGACACTTGAAGCTCTGACTGAAACGGAATAAAATAGAAATAAAAAATCTGCGTGATTTCAAATAAATGGTCGCTTATTTGACGAATGGAAATGCTCATTTATCACACTCAAGCACATTCGATTCTTGAAAATAATCGTTTTTGTGTAAACCTTGGATCACTCAGTTCAGACTTTCCTCATTTTGGCCAATTTTTAGAGGGCGACTTGTAATCGCCCCAACTATTTTTCTAGGCATCTTTGGGCTTAGAAGGGCGACATAATCGCCCTAGTCGCCCTCACGACTGATCCCTACATTGTGATGATATTGTGACGCCCATCCAAGTGTGCTACCGTCGTTGCGCTCCGTTGAGCAAATAGAGCTAGCTGCAGTGTTCATGATATGCAAGGGTTAAATCCTCTAGTTAGGGGTCTTAATCTTTTGCAAGCAGCTAGCTCGACCGGTGAAGCGGTTACTCCATCTGAGGGAGCTGTGACGCTGGGCAAGTCCGTTGTGGTCGAAGGAATTGGATGTGGGTAGAGCGAGCACTTAAATATAAATAGGCTTACCCAGCGATGACGGAGATAAGGAGGAATTACGGAGGAAGTCGGCAAGTTTCTTGGTGGGAGGCTCGGCGAGGTCTAATAGACCGCGAGCGGGAGAGGCCCTTTTCTAACCCAACAACATTTGTTTACAAACAACAGTTTACATTTAAAAATGCATGGATTACTCTGACGTTGTGCACACACAATGCTGTTATGTTGAAATTTCATCAAATAACATTGGTACCAATGATCTTCAATTTTGCCATTTCACTTATAACTTACCAAGTTCAAGTTTGTCAAGTTGAGCTATCGTGTCATTGACACTTTCATTTCATTTTCTGGAGTTAATTTATCTGATTTACTATTAACTGAGTTCATTGCAACAGTTGCTTTCATGACAAGTTTCTCTCTTTTCATGTCCAATGTTTGTTTGATATATGGTATATATATACCTTCTTTAAGGAAGTCGGATTCAAGTTTGTTAAAATTTCGGAGGTCAAATGGGTTAATGTTTGGGCTTCCTATTAGAGCCTGAATTAGCGTCTTCCCATATGAGGAATAATCTTTGAAAATCTGTTTCTTGAAATACACTATAGTCAGAATCTTTATCTATTTGGTCAAACCTGAAAATAACCAATCTGCCATTCGCAGAATGAGGTCCCCAGAGGGTAAATGTGCTGATGCTATCCTATACAGTGGGCTAGAATCTCCCATTTACCTCTTTCTGTTTAGGCCTGAGACCTTGAATTTGATTGAGATTCACAGAAGGTGAATTTGGTAATGCTACCCTGCCTTGCAGGGTAGCATTACCAAATTCACCCTCTGGGTACCACATTCTACAGATGACGGTCTGCTTATTTCCAGGCTTGTTTTTGGCATGCAACATCCACATAAAAGCATGGTTAGGAGTCCACACTTGAAGGGAACATTGCTTGTCCTCTATACCATTACGTAAATGTAAAGTCACTTCACAGGTCCATATCATGGACTCCTTGGAAAGCCTTCTAGTTTCAAAAAGTGGTTTTTGTTATAGTTTCTGTATTTCATTGAGTTTTGTTTAAATAAGGAAAAAAACTGAAACTGAGGCTTGACTCTTTTTTTATTACAGCTGCTTTTGAAACCGAAACGGAGGCAAAATTGCACAACCAAACGGCTCTAATTTCTGTTCTGGGTAGGAAAATTAGTCTGCAGCAGGGAATGAGTTAATAACTGAAACTTGTTTTATTTCAGATGATGATAAATTTGGCCAGAAACTTATGGAGAGGATGGGATGGTAGAAGGTGAAAGGAGTCGGGACTTGGGACGAATGAAGATGGGATGACTGATATCATTAGAATGCAGAAGAAAGTGATAGTCAAGGTATTTGTATATTCTGTAAATCATTTTTCTAGATAGAATCTAATTCTATAATTCAATTTTTATTGGATTTTTATGAAATGGAATCTCGAATCTTTACCCAATAATTTTATCTATTTTCTTGAAAAGCGCGAAAAAGAGAGCTTCTTAATTCCAATTTAGAAGTGCGAAAAAGCACAAGTGCAATAGCATTCCTCAAATCGACAGTACTGAAATTTGAGATGAGCCAACTGGTGGAATTGTGTGTGTGTCGTGGGGGGATGGGGTGGGGGGGGGGGCATTGTGGGGATAGGGTGCTGGGCTCCCTAGAAACCCCATGTCTCCTCCACTGAATCCCACGGACTTGATTTTCAGTGTTTGACAGGTCTTCTTTCCACTCATTTTTTTTTTACTTGAATTTGACAGGAGAGCTAGATTTTTATTGACCTGAAAAATGGTTTTATACCCCACTCCCCCCCCCCCCCCACAAGCCCTGTGTGAGTTAGATTTGTTTAGCACAGTCTACAGTTCATATATTTTTATACTGTACCAATGACCCAGACTTAGCTGGTGCTAACTCCTTAAAATCAAGGGCCAAACACAAATTTTGCTCCCCAATCCCCCAAATTTGCATCAAAAACCGAAATTTCAATGTCCTATGTGGTCCTCCATACCTTTTGTCCACTGCGCATGTGCAGTGTCAAGGAGGTCTCGAAATTGGCACCAATTGTCATTCTTTGTTTGGTCCTAAATTCAGTAACACCTCACTGATATTTGTGCTGTAAATCTTTGTTTAAGTGATGCCAGACACATAATTATGGATGAAATGGTGGATCTATGAAGGAAATAGAAGGATGAGAGGAAAAAACAATGGCAGAATATGATCAGGGCTAAAACTTACAATTTTTTTTACAACATTATTTCATGTTGCCTATTTTCGAGGCATGGCCCTGATGTTGTCATTCTTGCTATGAATGTACCATTGTTTGTTCAGTGTTTCCTCTCTCCCTTTCCTGTATTCCCCTCTTGCCATTCTCCCATGCTTTTGGCATAATTTTTGTAATTATTTTTACTGAAATTTCTTGGGAGTTTTGGCTTGGTAACAGAAAGTATTTTCTGTTTTTCCTCATGTTTACGTCCTCACCCTTGGGTGTTTAGGCATTGTGATCTGCATCTACCATCCGATGTACTGCAGTTTCTTCTCGGGAAGTCTCTGTTTTACATCGGATAGTGTTTAAATTGGTGACTGATTTTGGGCCATGTTTACAGTGCCTGGAGTCATGTTTCCGGTTTTTGTACACTTTTGTTCATGTTGACAACGGTTACTTCTGATAGTGATTACTTGTCTTCTGTTTAGTTCTGCTCATAGCCAGATACATTAATATTGTCCGTAAGTGTTACATTAATTTTTAAAGATGTTTTAAAATTTTTGTCCACACTTAGGCTTTTTTGGGATCCATTTGGGTTCACTGTTCCCATTGGGAACTTGGGCTCTTCTGAAAATTTTTCAAAAAATTTTTTTTTTTTTGGAAATTATTTTTTCGAAATGTTATAATGGATTATATTATTATTAAGTATCTTTGTTTCAAGGGTTAGTGCGAGTACTACTACAGTTTATATTTTTTCACGATGAAAGAATATTGTTCAAATTGTAATGCGAGGAAATCTTCCTCTGATTCTCATGTTTATTGTGTCTCTTGTAGTCTATGTACTCACACTAATTCTTGCTCAGTGTGTGTCAATTGGGGTGACAAACGTTGGAGACGTGTGTCCCGGTATATTGTTAGCCGTGAGTGGTCCATGCCGGTCCTCTATCCGCAAGGTCACTCTAGTTTATCAGTCTCTTTTTCAGAGGAACAAGAACAGGGTGATGTTTCCATGATGTCTTCAACAAGTGTGCCTCCGTCATTGCAGTCTAACGAAGAGCTAGCGGCAAAAGTGCTCATGGAGATACAACAATTGCCTAAGAGGTCCCTAGTAGGATTGACGGCGTTGTTATCCGCTAGCTCGCCCGGTGTAGCGACCACTCATCGAATGGCTTGGTAGCCGGGTTTGTCCGTTGAGGTCCAGGGAAGCAGTTTGGGTGATGCGAGCACTATAAACATCGAACGTGCACACTCAGCAACGACAGAACCAAGGATAGTAGGGAGGAAGCCTGTTAGGCTGGTACCTAGCTCATCCTGGTCCACCCGGACCGCGAGCGAGAGAGCCCCCCTCTCTCTTACAGCAACAGCTGGGACCAGATGTTATTGTGCGTGACGATAATCAAGCGGAGCATATGTCCACTCCATCTGCTTGGGACGCTCCGTTATATAGACAGTCCAGGAAGACTGCTCTGTGGGCTTCCTCATCCTCACGGCAGCACACACGATCGCACCTTGGCTACGTGACCACTGATATCCAGTCAGCTTCTCCAACCAGGGTTTCCACATCAACCAGGTAACGCCATCCGGTAGCCAGGGATACGAGGCCTTTACAATCGGGACGAGCGCATAAGAGAAGTATGTGATATTCAGCATCCCAGGAGCTTCCAGCGGCTAAATCCTGTAAGTCCGCGGCTCCACAGGCCTCCGTAACGGACTTGCTATCGCAGATAGCTCATCTTATCGCAGCATCCCAGCAGCAGTCAGAAACCTTTTCCGATCAGGAATTGTCTGAGGAAGCTGGGTCAGTTCATTCCGCTGCAGAGTCAGCAAGGGACGACCGAGATTCTCAAATGGTCCAGCTGGATGGAGAAAGGGATTCAGAGGAGTTTGATTTTTCCCTTTCGGAGCAACATAAGGTAGCCGTCGATTTCATCCGGCAATACCTTCCTAATGTTGTTCCTCCAAAATGCTGCGGTGCCGGATAAGAGACTCATAGCGTCGCTGGACACCGACTTTTTCGTCCGGATTAGGGACACCGTCCCAGAGTTTCCGACCCAGTCCAGAAATGTCTCACGGACATTTGATCTTTTGAATGACGCTATTTTCAAACTTGCCACCAAGACGGGCAAGTCCGGTTTCTTAACGGCAAATGTTATACAGCTGCCTTTCATCAGTTCAAGAAATAGATCTGAAACCGCAGGACATGGCATTCCGAAGAAGACCTAGAATTGTCTTTGCTGTCGTCTATGTCTATTCCAACCACGACGCTGGATATGACAATCTCGTCTAACAGGACCAGCTTAGATGCATTATCGTATGCAAATCACCTCACCAGAGCGTTATCATTACGTCTCGAAGGAAAAGAATTCTAGGGGTGATTTCAGAAGGACTAAAACTGTCCTTCAAAAGAAAGCTTCCGTTAACTCGGAAGTCCAAGATGGACTCAGCTTCCGTCAAATCCTCAGAAGAGAAGTTCGCTTCTATTAGAAGTCCATTCTCCTCTGGAGAAAAACGTGATAGAGGTCATAGAAAACCAGGAATCTCCAGGTTTCTACAGCCATCTGTTTCTGGTCCCGAAACCAGACGGCTTGTCTCGTCTAGTCATAGATCTGAGCTGGATAAACAAGGTGATCATGGCTCCAAAATTTTATATGGAGACCATTTGATTGGTCAGAGCGAGCATTCGAGTGAATGACTATGCTGCGAGAATATATCTCAAGGATGCATACTTTCACGTCTTGGTACATTCGGCATTCAGAAAGTACCTCTGCTTCGCTGTCCTAGAGTCGTTTATCAGTTCCGAGCGATGTGCTTCGGTCTGAACCTAGCGCCCTGGGGTTTCATTCGAATAATGAACTCGGTAATGACTCATTTCCGAGCTCATTCGTCTGCGGTAACGTCAGCCTATCTGGACGACATTCTTCAGCGGTTTGGCAACGAGTCAACGCTTCAGAACGATCTGCAGAATCTGCTTCAATTGCTCCGACGTCTCGGGTTTATAAGAAACGAGAAGAAGTCGGATCGGGTGCCGTCTAAGTCATTCACCCACCTGGGAATGAGCTTCGTGACGCACAACAATCTCGTTCGTCTGCTGTTAACCAGAGGGAAATTAATCAGTTGTCCGACAAAGTCACAGCGAGAGAATTCATGCGACTGATAGGTTTGTGCGGAGCCGCCGCGGATCTTATTCCAATGGGGCGGTTACGTGCTCGGCCACTCCAAATCTTTCTGACTCAGAATTGGAGTGTCAAGATTCATTCGCTCGATATGGACATCGTCTTGTCGAATCAAGTCAAACAAGAGATTCAGACTTGGGCAGATATTCAGTGGTTAACTCAGAGAGTTCCACTGAAATCGTCAGATCCGAGTTTTACGATTATGCCGGATGCCAGTCAAACAGGTTGGGGCGCAACCTTGAGCCCAACGGATTCGAAGTGCCAGGGTCTTTGGGATCCGCAGTTCCTAAACAAGCACATAAACATCAAAGAAATGATGTCAATTTGGCTTGCGCTACGTCATTGGATGAACATAATTCGGAATGCACATGTGTAAATTCTGTCCGACAGTTCGACGGTAGTAGCATATATTCGGAACCAGGGAGGCACTCATTCCATTCCGTTATTCAACTTAACTGAAAGAATCCTTCTGTTTGTCCTGGAACATCAAGTTCTTTTATCGGTCTGTCATATTCCGCAGTCTCTCTTTCTCGGAGGGGTGGCATGTTGCCGTCAGAATGGACTCTCAACAAATTCTCAACAACGAGTATTCAATCAGATTTGCTACCAATGGGAGCGTCCGATGATAGACTTATTTGCGACGCATCTCAACAATCAGTTGCAGATGTATGTGTCGCCGTGTCCAGATCCTCGAGCGTTTGCAGTAGACGCTCTCTCGATCTCATGGGATGGAATGATAGGATATGTGTATCCTCCAGCGCCATTGATTCAGCAGATATTCCTCAAGATATAGCAATCTCACTGCAAGATTCTGTTGGTAGCATCTCTGTCACCCCAGAGACCATGGATAAATCTACTCGGGTGTCTACTGTAGGACATGCCGCAGAAGCTTCCTCCACGAGAGGATCTTCTTTCACAGGGGAAATCGCGCACACTGCATCACAACCTGCAAGGTCTCAACCTTCATATATTTCCGTTGTGCAGTCCTTGCACAGCAAGCAATTTACAGGACGAGCAGGGCGAATCACCAGGTCCTTCTGTTGTTCGACAATTCGACAGTGGTTGCTTACATTCGGGACCAGGGCGGCACGCACTCGGTTCCAATGTACGAATTGGCTCGGGATCTTCTACTGCTCGCTCAGGCAGGGCTTGCCTTGAGTCGGGGCTGATCAGCCCAGGCCCCGAGATCAGCCCCGAGGAGCACTTGCTGGGGGCTTTTTTTCAAGCCCCGACATTTTCCACAAAAAAGCACTTACAATAATGGACAAAATGGAAAATCAGCCCCGAAAAGGCCCCGACCTCAATATGTGGGGCACATTTTTTAGGCCCCGACCATTTTACTCAAGGCGAGCCCTGCTCAGGATGTCCATGCCGGGGTGGTTGTTCGTCACATTCCCGGTCGTCTGAACGTCCTAGCCGACTCCCTGTCCCGTCGGGGCAGGGTCATTTCCACCGTGTGAATGCTCCACATGGCAGGTTCCATCGATCTCTCTGCGACTCGTTGGAACCATCAGGTGGAAACATTCGTGTCCCTGTGTCCAGATGCTCTGGCTTTCGCCGTGGACGCTCTGGCCCTCCTTTGGGATGGTCTTGTTGGCTATGCCTTCCTGCCGTTTTCTATTCCGCCTCAGGTTCTAGCCCAGATATGAACCTGCTGTCGTCGAATCCTTTCGATCTCACCCCTGTTGTCTCGGTGGGTGTGGATCAATCTGCTCCACTCTCTGTTAGCGGCAGTTCCGGCATGTCTCCCTCTACGTCGCGACTTTCTTTGCCAAAGTCGCCCGAGGTTTCAAGTCGACCCAACTTCATTGTGCCTTCGCGCATGTCTTTTATTGGGTCCTGTCTCCTCCGTAGTGGTTTTTAGAGACAAGCAGTTGAGTTGCTTTTTTTTCTTCTTCAAGGAGGCACTCACTCCACTGGTTTAGCCTCTGGCTAAGTAAAAGGTTCTTCTGTCGATTGTGTGCGATCACTGACTCTGCTGCTTCTGTCACTCCTTCGATCATACCGCTTGCAGAGTTTCTGGTGTATGTTTGTTTCTGGGGGTCTCCAGCAATGGGTGCAAGTCCATGTTTTGGAGACCTTTTTCATATGTGGTATCGCTTTGTTTCGACATTCATCCTTGCCTCTCCAAGCTTGTTCAGCTCTTTTCCTTGAAAAGGCCTAGGACTTAGCAGTTTACTCCAAGATGGACACTTTTTTGGGCGCTGCTCTGCTTGGAGGTGGGCGGTGGGGGGCGTTCGCATCTTTATCCTGGATGAATATGTGTTTTCTCACATGCCAGATCTCTCTTGCATCCATTTCTCAATGGATTTGTCTTGCTATTCGTGCAGCTTCCGCTCGGTTAGCTACTGGTGATTGTATTACCAATCTTTTTTTCTGCCATGAGGTTCGTGCATTGTCTTCCTCTTTTAATAACTCCGTCATGTTGACGGATGTTATACTGGCAGCCTACTGGAGAAATGATACCTTCTCCTTTTATCTGCGTCAGTTGCAGGAGCCAACAGAGGACCTTTGACCTACGGGCCATCTTTCTTCGGCTCAGGCTGTTGTCTATCCCAGCCATTCAGTTTTTTTTTACAGGGTCAGTTCCAACTCTGTACTGTTACTGCCCTTTCTGTCTGTGCATCGCACTTCACCATACGCCTCATCTTTCATTGTCTTTTACTAATGTTTGTGATGCTATGGTTTGATAAGCCAAGGGAACTCTTCCTCTGTCCACGGTTCCAGTGCTATTGAGTTATGTGTGGGTTAGTTATGTGATTCCCTCCATCCTATTGTCTATTCAGCCTGTAGTAAACAATTGAGGTAGGTTGATAAGAAGTATAAATTTTATAGTAAATTTCCTTTCTTATTAACCTACCGCAGTTGTTTACATGGAGGCCCTCCCGTCTTCTTATTCGGGTAAGAATCCTTCCTCCCCGCTGATCACATAACTCCTGTGTTGGCGGAATCAAAAGAATGATGAATTGATGACGCACTGCGCATTGGTTAACGGAAGTCGTGGATTTGTACTAAGGGAAGAGCGTCCATACTGGGTGTGTGCTGATGGCGCTCGGCCCAGTTTTGGCTTATTTTTTTTCCTGGTGTTTTTACACCACCTTTCTTTCCCACATCTCTTGGGAAATATTAAAATAGAGAGTATTTTATCCGAGTTAGGATCTTCCACTGTAGTGCAAGCCTGTAGTAAACAATTGCGGTAGGTATAATAAGAAAGGAAAATTTTTATACTGTACCAATGACCCAGACATAGCTGGTGCTAACTCTTAAAATATAGGGCCAAACACAAATTTTGCCCCCCAATCCCCAAAATTTGCATCTAAAACCAAAGAAAACATGTCCTGAAAGGCCCTCCACACTTCGCCCCTACTGCGCATGCGCAGTGTTAAGGACGTTCCGAAATTGGCGCCATTAATCTTTCTAAGTTTGGCCCTTCATCAGTTAACATCTGACTGATCTTTGTGCTTATAAATCTCAGTTTAAATGATGCCAGACACATAAATATTAGTGAAATGGTGATTCTAAGGAGGATAGAGAAGGAGGAGAGGAAAAATATGTGTGACAGAATATTATCAGGGCTGTAACTTAAAATTTTTTAATGAAATTATGTTAAGTTACCTATTTTCAAGGCAGCAGCAATTTTGTTGTCATTCTGTTTATTTAGTTACACTGTTTTTTAAGTGTTTTCCTCTCTCCCTGTCCTTTAAGTCCCCCCTTGCTATTCTCCCATGCTTTTGGCATAGTTTTTGTAATTATTATTACTAAATTTTCTTGGGAGTTTTAGCTGAATAACAGAATGAATTCTGTTCTTTTCCCCATGTTTACGTCTTCACCTACGGGTGGTTAGGCGTTGTGTTCTGCATCTACCATCTGATGTTCTGCAGTTTCTTCCCTGGAAGTCTCTGTTTTGCATCAGTTAGTGTATTTTTGGTAACTGATTTCGGGCCTGGGTGCCTGGAGTCTTATTTTAGTGTTTTTACACTCATTGTTTACATTTTCAACAGCCCTCTGTGTGAGGGGGGGATTTCTGGAAAATAATATCTTGATGTTATTTTAATCATAACTAGATACATTATTATTGTTCGTAAGTGTTGAATAAATTGTTTAAAATATTTTTAAAATTTTTGTCCACACTTAGGCTTGGGATCCATTGGGGCTCAACGTTACTTTTCAGAAACTTGGGCTGTTCTGAAAAAATATTTTTTCAAAATATTTTGATTTCAATTATTTTTTCTATATTAATGGATCATATTATTAATATGTATTTTGATTGCCAGGGGTTAGTGCGAGTACTAGGACTTGTTTTCTTTTCACATTGAAAGGATATTGATCAATTGTTTTAAGAGGAAGTCTTCCTCTGACTTTATAATCATTCTATATGTGGTCAGTGTACTCGCATTAACTCCTGTTCTGTATCGTATGATTTCGATGACAATATGGGAAGCGTATGTCACGGTATGTTATTGGGGATTTGGACACTCCGGTCCTTTCCCCGCAGGGTCACTCTACTTTATCAATTTCTATTTCAGACGATCAAGATTAGGGTGATGTATCTGTGATGTCTTCCAACAGTGTGCCTCCGTCGTCACAATTAATGAAGGGCTAGCGGAAAAGTGCTCATGTAAATACGGCAATTGCCTAAGAGGACCCCAGTAGGTTCGACGGCCTTTGACGTCCGGTAGCTCGCCCGGTGTAGCGTCCATTCACCGAATGGTTCGGCAGCCGGGTTCGTCCGTTGCGGTCTAGAAGGAATTTTGGGGTGATGCGAGCACTATAAATTAACCTAATGCACACCCAGTGACGGCGGATCGGAGGGAGAACGGAGGAAGCCTTTTAGTCCGGTTCATAGCTCATTCCGGTCCATCCGGACGGCAAGCGAGAGAGGCCCCTCTCTCGTTCAACAACATCTGGCCCCAGATGTTGTGGTACAAAATGTGTCGCAAGCGGAGCATACGTCCGTCGCTCGGGACGCTCCGTTGTATAGGCAGTCCGCGGAGACTCCTAAGGCTTCCTCTTCTCGTCAGCGCACACGACCGCACCTTGGCTGCGTGACCGCCGATATATTACCATCTTCGCCGATCAAGGATTCTTCGGCGACCAGGTCACACCATCCGGTAGCCAGGGACACGAGGCCTGCAGACTCCGGACGTTCGCATTGGAAGTGTGCGGGAGTCAACGTTCACGGAGCTTCCGGCGGCAATGCATCGTAAGACCGCTACTGCACAGGCCTCGGGAACGGACGTGCTTTCCTTAATAGCACAGTTTATCGCAGCATCCCAGCATCAACTGAATCTGTCGCATATATTTTATCCGACGATGCTGGGGCGGGACGCTCCGCGGAAGCGGGTACGGACGTCCGAAAGTTTCATCCGGTCCGACGGGATACCGAAAGGGATTTGGAGGATTTCGAGCTTTCCCTTTCGGAACAACATATGCTGTTGTGTATGTCATCTGACTTGGTCTTCTACAGCTTCTTTCGTCGGACCAGAATGCTGCGATGCCGGATAAGAAACTGATAGCGTCGGTGGACTTAGAAATTTTTGGTTCGGTTCAGGGACATCGTCCCTCAGTTCCGACATAGTCCAATAATGTCACACAAACTTTCGAATTATTGCACGACGCTATATATATTATTATTTTATGCTTGCTATAACCAAGCATTTCTGGTTTCTTGTTCGCAGAGTTATGGAAATGTCTTTCATAAGTGTGCCTCTGTCGTCATAGTTAATGAAGAGCTAGCGGCAATAAGTGCTCATGGAATATGTCTATCGCCTACGGAGTGACATTCGCTAGCTCACCCGGTGTAGCGTACATTCATCGAATGGTTTGGCTGCCGGGTTCGTCCGTTGCGGTCTAGGAAGGAGATTTGGGTGATGCGAGCACTTTAATTACTTTAGTACTCACCCAGTGACACCAGATTGAGGACAGTTTCGTCATTCAGTGATTCCACGGTGAATAGGTCGCGCCATCCGGTAGCCAAGGGACACGAGGCCTATACACTCCGTTCGCTCGCATATTGGTAGTATGCACGGGGTAACGATCACGGAGCTTCCAGCGGCAATGCATCGTAAGACCGCTTCTCCTCAGGCCTCAGTGACGGACGTGCTATCCGAGTTAGCACAGTTGTTTCGCAGCATCCCAGCAATTGACAGTTTCTCGGTCGAATCAGGAATTATCCGACGGCGCTGGGTCGGTGCGGTCCGCGGTTGCATCAGCTACGGACGACCGAACGCTTTATAGGGTCCGACAGGATGGCGAAAGGGATTCGAAAGATTTCGAGTTTTCCCTTTAGTAGTATCGGAAGCTGCCTTTCATATCTTCTGGCATTATCTTCCAGTGATTGTTATTTCGGACTTCATTGCTGCGATCTTGGATAAGAGACTTATAGCGTCATTGGACTCGGATTTTTCGATCGGTTCAGGGACATTGTCCCTGACTTACCGACGCAGTCCAATATTGTCATTACAACATGTGTTTTATTTTTCGAGCTATATATATATATATATATATACAAGCCTGCTACCAAGCATAATAGTTTAGTTTCTTGTCTGCGTTGCTCATTTCAGCCATTTTATCTTTTATACGAATAGTTTATTTTGGCAGAGCAGGGCATACCGAGAGTTCTTATGCGTCTTGACGGTGTGGTTAAAGACTGCATATATTCTTTTTTGCCGTTTATGTCTTTTCCAATTTCAATGTTGGAAACGACATGATGTATAATAGACTTAACTTAGACGCTTTATCATACGTAATCCGCTTACTGAGGCGTTATCATTACGTCTTCAAGAAAAGATTTACGGGATATTATTCTCAATGTAATTTCTTTTGAGGGCAGTAATTTGTTCACGTATAACTCCGCCCTTCAGTGGCTGATTGGAGTTGGTTAGACGTGACGCAGCCCTAGCTACATCCACACGCGTGGATAGTAAGGTTAAGAACTCTCTCAGAGTCGCTTCGTTCTCGGAGGAGCTTCTCTTCGACGGCAACTTTTCGGCAATCCATGATTTGCTCGATTTACACGTTCTCTTGTCTATCTAGTGTTACAAGAGATTCAGACTGGGGCAAACATTCGGTGGTTGACTCAGAGAGTGCCACCGCAGTTGCCGGACCCGAGTGTGGCTGTTATGACTGTTGCCAGTCAAACAGATTGGGATATAATACTGATCCCTACGGATTCGAAGTGCCAGGGTCTTTGGGTTCCGCAGTCTCTTAGCAATCAGTTTTCTTCCGCGGAATAATGTTTTTTAGGCTTGCTTTATGTCATTGCATGAAGATTATTCAGAAACGCATGCCCAAATCCTGTCCTTTAATTCGACAGTAGTGGCGTATCTCCGGAACCAGGGAGGCACTCTTTCGTTTCTGTTATTCAATTTAATGGAAAGAATCCGTCTGTTGGTTATAGTACACCAAGTTCTGTTTTGGTCCGTCATATTCCGGGTAGTCTGATTGTTTTACCGGACTCCCGTTCTCTTACGGGTCGCTTGTTGCTGTCAGAATGGACTCTCAACAAACAAGTATTCAATCAGATTTGCTATCTATGGGAGCGCCCAATGATGATTTATTTACGACACAGTTTGCTAATCAATTGCAGACGTATGTGTTGGCTTGTCCAGATCTCTGAGCTAATGTTAACGCTCTATTGATCTATAGGACGGAATGATAGGATACGCATATCCTCCGGCGCTGTTGTTTCAGCAGGTATTGCTAAGATAAACAACCACAATACATTTCTGTTGATAGCATCTCTATCTTCACAGAGATCATGGGTAATTTACTCTCTTGTCTACTGTGGGTCTTAACGTGAAATCTTCCTCTATGTGAGGATCTTTTTTTTTCACTGGGTAAATCGTGTCATCTTTATCACAACCCGCAAGGTCGCAACCTTCATGTATTCCGTTGTGTGGTCTGTATTGCATTGTATGCAGTGTACTGGACAAGCTTTGGACGCGATTTCTTACTATAGGAGATCCTCTTCTTCGCTATTCTATGCGGCTAAAGTGGAGGCTCTTCCGTCGTGGTGTAGGGATCATTATGTTCATATTGTTGATCCCTCCATACTACTCATTGCAATTTTTTAGTATACTTGTTTCACAAGATCTACTGCAGCCTGTTATTATTTAGGTTATAGGTTTATGTTACCTCATACCTATGCACTCTACGATAGTTTACAATTGAGTCTTTTGTCTCTATCTAAGTCAGTTAGTAACTTTTTGATAAATAGACTTAGAATCTTTAGATTAAATTCCTATATGGATTTTAACTTCGGTTCTTATTTAGCTAAGTAATCATTTGAGCCTCTGGAAACAGTAGTTTTCAAATTCTGACCTTTTAGACAGTAATTCTGTTGGTTTCTCTTTTACTGTAGTGTCAGTGAGTTTCATGCACTATCGATGGATGATTTTCACTTTCGTAGTTTCGGAATCACTACTTCCGTTACTATTTAGGTTGGATTTTTGCATAAGAGTTAGGCTCCTATTATCCGGAACCTATTATTTTAAGGTCCTTCCGTCTTCGTATGGGCATAGGCCTTTACTCTTTCCGGGTACAGTTTATGTATTTATAAACAGATATCTGTTTATTACTATGGGCGTAAGCTTCTTCTGTCTTTGATGCCTAGTAGAAGGACGTTACGCTCCATTTTATTGTTGATGGATTCTATTTACTATCGGTACTGCTTATGGTATATCATTGACTTAGCAGTTGTGCTTAAGATTTCGGCTCATGAAGTAAGAGCTCTTCTACTTCTTGGGCTTACATTAATAGTGTTGCTATTATAGATTTTTGAAGGCTGCTCATTGCGCTCAGCCATCCACATTCATGAATTTTATCTCAGAAATATCGAGTCCATTTCTGGAGGCCTCTATTGTTAGGTCTATTATCTACTGCTCAGAATGTCATTCACTTAACAGTTGCTACTATAGCTAGGTAGGCTGTCTGTTTCGGCAGTGTCTCCGTTCTGCTGCCCTCTTCGCTCTGGGCTATTTGACCCAGGGCAAGAAAAAGGGGGGGGGGGGGGGGGGGAGGGTGTTCCCTTGGGTCACCTGTTTTACTATGAAAACAAGGGGATACCTCCTCCGGAGTTAGTTATTCTGAGCTGTTATTGGGATGGTTGTTTAGTGAGAAGTTTAGGTTTTTAAAATTCATTCAAGTCTTAGTTTTTAAAGTATAGCTTTTGAATATTGCATATGTCAACGGACATGATTATGCAATCCTCAGACACTTTTAGGAGTATAAGAGTCTCTATTCTATAGACTTACTTTATTTATTGGCTTACTTTAAAAATTATTAGTATAAGGATTATATTGGATATTAATAGAGTACATGGATGTATGAAGCTCAATTTTGGAAGGTGTTGTATCTTTCTAATTTATCATAAATAATAATAATAACTCTTTGGCCAGCCGCTGATTTGTCGCGGTCCTCATAAGAGAAGGCCATCATTCCCCCTGCACCCCACCCCCTCTTCCCCTCCTCTCCTCCCAGCATTCAGATATAAACTGCTTAATAGTGTCCCTCACTTCCTAAGAAAGATACTTGTAAGGCCTATTACTTCTTTTTCCCTACAGGGGATGACTCTATTTTATTTTATTGAGCGTATTCCATTTTGCTGTATGTCCTTGGCCCTCCAGCCTTTTTACTATTCAGCTATGTCTGGGTCATTGGTACAGTATAAAAATGTTAAAAAATTTATAGTAATTTATATATTTTTTATACTTACCAATGACCCAGACGGGGATGGCCCTCCCAGGAGTTGGGAACTCTTGCCTCCCCGCTGAGTACATAGCGCTTACCAGGCACTGGTTATTAGAATGATTAATGGCGCCAATTTCGGAACGTCCTTGACACTGCGCATGCGCAGTAGGGGCGAAGTTGGAGGGCCTTTCAGGACATGTTTTCTTTGGTTTTAGATGCAAATTTTGGGGATTGGGGGGCAAAATTTGTGTTTGGCCCTATATTTTAAGAGTTAGCACCAGCTATGTCTGGGTCATTGGTAAGTATAAAAAATATATAAATTACTATAAATTTTTTAACTTTTCTATAAAATTTATATTTCCGGTATTTATTTTCTGATTTTGGAGTCGGTTTATCATGCCTACCTCCATTTCTAGATCCTGGCCTCTATTTTGTCGGTTCTCAAATCGCATATTCTCATGTGTTTATAGTTGTAGATACCAAATAGTACACGTTGGAGAGTGTTTTACCGGATTTAATATTACAGAGGCCACCTGTGAATGATCTTGAAGCATGTTTTCTCTGCAGAGATTGTTCATCTTATCCCGCTTTTGTATGTATATGTTATAATTGATTTTTCACTGATTTCGTCGTACCTGTATACTGCATCTGCAGTGCATATTTTACTTTACTAAAATCATCGCTATAGCCTTAGCTTGTGAAGTGGCATTAAGCACCATTTATTATTCATGAATTAATTTTTTGAGCGCCTGATTGATATTTATATCGTTTCTGGGTACTGCTTATTGATTCTAGAGCTCTCACCTCTTTCTCCTAGACATTTTGGGTTAGCACCGGCTAAGTCTGGGTCATTTGTAAGCATAAAAAATATATAAGCTATAATTTTTTTCATTTTCATGATGTTTTCTTGTACTGTCTACATGAACATAGCATGTGTAGGGTATTCAATCTTCATTTCAACACAAACCCTTGTGATTTAATGATTGAATATGGCAAATACAAATGTAAGAAGACATTTCGTCTGAAGCATGTGGCGGGCTGTAGGGATGGTGGAGCAAAGGGCTACCCATCGTCAGGTTTGTGAAGCCCTTGATGTTATCCATATGGTGATCACCAGAGCCTGAGCAAGATTTCAGCAGTATGGCACACCAATAAGACGGCATGGTGGTGGCAGAGACAGGGCAACATCTGCAGTTGAAGACAGGTTTTTGATCATTCAGGCCCGTAGGAACCGCTTTGCCACAGCAACCAAGCTTCGCAGTGATCTTCAGAATGCATGCCGGGTAAATGTTCCGATGCAGCCTATTCTGGGAAGGTTGCACGAATGTGGTCTCCGATCGAGAAGACCGTGTATTCGCATTCCACTGTCCCAGAACCACTGCCAGGCACGATATGAATGGACCATGTTAGATGGACCAGAGAAGATTGGCGACCTGTCTTTTTACAGATGAGTCCAGGTACTGCCCAGACCACACAGATAGGCGTTCTAGGGTATGGAGAAGACCAGGAGAGTGATTCCATGTAGCCAACATTGCTGAGCATGACTGCTATGGTGGAGGGTCATTCATGGTCTGGGCAGCATCAGCAGGGATGGACATACAGAGCTCCGTGTCCTTGAATGTGGTATATTGAATGCACAGCGGTATATTGATGAGAGCCTGGATGTTCATGTCAGATTGTATGCAGGTGCAGTGGGTGATAGATTCATTCTGATGGATGATAATGCCCGTCCTCATGTTGCCCATGCTGTCTGGGAGTACCGACAGAGGGAGGAGATTGAGCGTATGGACTGGCCAGGAAGGTCCCCTGACCTCAATCCAATCGAACATGTCTGGAATGAGTTGCAGCTTGCAATTTCAGCCCGTCCAGTCCAGCCAAGAAGTGTCCAGGAGCTTGGTGCCATGCTTGTTCAAGAATGGAATAACATCCTAGAAAGGATCACCAGGAACCTGATTGAAGCATCAGAAGGCGTTGTCAAGCTGTAATTAACAGTAATGGTTCTCATACTCGATATTGAACCCATACCAGTTTGCTCCGTCAGCTTTTTGGCAAATTGAAAAATTTCCTCTTTTACCAGTAATATCCATTTTCCATGGTTATCATATTTTTATGCTGTACCAATGACCCAGACTTAGCTGGTGCTAACTCTAACAAAACCAGGGCCAAACACAAATTTTGCCCCCCAATCCCCAAAATTTGCATCCAAAACAAAAAGAAATCATGTCCTAAAGGACCTCCATACTACGCCTCTACTGCGCATGCGCAGTGACGCAGACGTCCCGAAATTGGCGCCAATTATCATTCTCTGTTTGGCCCTTCATCAGTCAACATCTCACTGATCTTTGTGCTTGTAAATCTCAGTTTAAAGGATGCCAGACACGTAATTTTTGGAGAAAATGTGATTCTAAGGAGGATAGAAGGAGGAGAGGAAAAAGAAGTGATAAAAAATAATCAGGGCTGTACTTAAAATTTTTTGATGAAATTATGTTAAGTTGCCTATTTTCGAGGCATGGGCCTCTTGTTGTCATTCTTGCTAAATGTTGCACTGCTTATTCAGTGTTTCCTCTCCCCTAGCCTTCTAAAGTCCCCCCTTGCAATTCTCCCATGCTTTTGGCATATTTTTGAGAAATTTCATTTCTAAAGTTTCCTGGGAGAGTTGCTTGGTTACAGAATGTTTTCTGTTATTTTCCCCATAGTTACGTTTTCACCCATGGGTGTATAACGTTTGTATTCTGCATCTTCCATCTGATGTTCTGCAGATTCTCCCCTGGGAGTCTCTGTTTTGCATCAGATAGAGTGTAATTTGATGACTGATTCCGGGCCAGTTTTTTCAGTGCCTGGAGTCATGTTTTCTGGTGTTTTTACACTGTTTGTTTACATTGGCAACAGCCTTTTTTGAGGGGGGCTGTTTGCCTTTGCTGTAGTTTAGCTCACTATAAGATACATTTATATTATCCGTAAGTGTCTCATTAATTATTTAATATAAATTTAAAATTTTTGACCACACTTTGCCATCGGATCCATCGGGGCTCAACGTTACTTTTCAGCAACTTGGGCTTCGCTGAAAAAATATTTTTTCAAAATTATTTTGATTTGCAATTGTTTTTTCATTTATTAATGGATCATGTTATTATGTATCTTTGTGTCAGGGGTTTTTGCGAGTAACTAGGACTTGTTGTTGTTCTTTCTCAATGAAGGGACATTGTTCAAATTGTAATAGGAAGAAATCTTCCTCTGACTTTCATGATCATTGTATTAATTGTAGTCAGTGTTCTCGCATTAATCCCTGTGCAATATGTGAATATTGGGATGAGAAACATTGGAAACGTGTGTCACGATATGTTGTTTCTGGAGAAAGGGCTATGCCGGCTCTTTCTCCGCAAGGTCACTCTACTCTCTCAGTTTCTATTTCAGAGGAACCAGAACAGGGTGATGTTTCCATGTTATCTTCTACAAGTGTGCGTCCGTCGTCACAAATGAATTCAGAGCTAGCGGCAAAAGTGCTCATGGAGATTAGACAAATGTCGTCCGCTAGCTCGCCCGGTGTAGCGTCCATTCACCGAATGGTTCGGCAGCCGGGTTCGTCCGATGCGGTCCAGGAGGAAATTTTGGGTGATGCGAGCACTATAAACATAATAGATGCACACCCAGTGACGGCGGATAGTAAGCGAGAACGGAGGAAGCCTTTGAGTCCGGTTCCTAGCTCGTCCAGGTCCAGCCGGGCCGCGAGCGAGAGAGGCCCCTCTCTCGTACAACAACATCTGGGACCAGATGTTGTGGTACAAAATGTGTCTTTAGCGGAGCATACGTCCGTCGCTCGGGACGCTCCGTTGTATAAGCAGTCCGCGGAGACTGTTAAGGCTTCCTCTTCTCGTCAGCGCACACGACCGCACCTTGGCTGCGTGACCGCCGATATATTACCAGCTTCGCCGATCAAGGATTCTTCGGCGACCAGGTCACACCATCCGGCAGCCAGGGATTCGAGACCGATGGACTCCGGACGTTCGTATAGGAAAAGTATGCGGGAGCCATCTGATGCGGAGCTGCCCTCGGCGAAGCAGCGAAAGACTGCGCCTCCGCAGGTCTCGACGCCGGACATTCTTGTGCAGATAGCACAGCTTATCGCAGCATCCCAGCAGCCGACAGAAACGGTGTCGGATCGAGAATTATCCGACGGCGCTGGGTCGGTACGCTCCGCCGAAGCATCGGGGGCGGACGACCGGGAACATCATGAGGTCCGACCGGATGGTGAAAGGGATACGGATGACTTGGAGCTATCCCTTTCGGAACAACATAAAGCTGCCGTGGACTTCATCCGGCACTTTCTCCCTCAAGTTGTTCCGTCGGGCCAGACTGCTGTGGTTCCGGACAAGAGGATTATAGCGTCATTGGACTCTGAATTTTTTGAGCAGTTCAGGGACATCGCTCCCGAGTTTCCGTCGCAGTCCAATAATGTTGCAAGAACATTTGAATTATTGAACGACGCTATATTTAAACTTGCTTCCAAGACGGGGAAAGCAGGTTTCTTGTCCGCTAATACTCTCAACCTGCCTTTCATTAATGCAAGGAATAAATTCGATACGGCAGGACAGGGTATACCGAGAGTTCTTCTGCGTATGGACGACGAGGCGGAAGACTTAGAGCTATCATTACCGTCGTCGGCTTCTATTCCAACCGTGGTGTTGGAAACAGCTATTGCGTCTAACAGAGCTAATTTAGATGCCTTATCTTATGCAGATCACCTTACTAAGGCGTTATCACTGCGCCTTCAGGGGAAAGAGTTTCAGGATATACAATCCTCTTTAAGACTTCTTTCAAGGGCAGTAGCTTATTCCACGTGTAACTCCGCCCTTTCAGTGGCAAATCTGGAGTTGGTTAGACGTGACGCAGCCCTAGCTACATCCACACTAGTGGATACTAAGGTGAAGAACTCTCTTAGAGTCGCTTCGGTCTCAGGAGAACTTCTCTTTGACGGCAAGCTTTCTGCTATTTATGATAAAATTACAAAGAAAGCTTCGGATTCTCTGTTGTTCAAATCTGCTTCTAAGAAGTCGGATACAGCAGACAAGAATAAGACCGGCACTTGTGGGTCTAATGCGCCCAAGAGAGGTTCCTATAGAGGTTCCGGTGCGTCCTCTTGGTCTTATTCGAGAGACCGTCAGGGTAGCGACTCTCGTTCGGGACGTCCTTCAGGCCGGGACAATCGGTCGGACGCCCCGAGGTCGACGGGGCGAGGTGCGGGTCGTGGAGGACGTGGTTTCTCCTACCGCAGGCCTCGCAGGTCCAGGAGGTGATGGCTTAAACCTCTATCGCGTACCGGTTGGCGGAAGGTTGTCGAGCTTTTCACAAGAATGGGCGTCGATTACGGACGACCCTTGGGTGAGAGGAGTGACTTCGGAAGGTCTAAAGATATCCTTCAAACGAAAGCCTCCATTAACTCGAAGTCCAAAGTGGACTCATCTTCCGTCAAATCCGCAGAAAAGAGACGCTCTTTTATCAGAGGTGCAGTCTCTTTTAATGAAGAACGCGGTAGAGGTCGTAGAAAACCAGGAATCTCCGGGATTCTACAGCCGTCTGTTTCTGGTTCCGAAACCAGACGGCTCGTTCCATCCAGTCATAGATTTGAGCTGGATAAACAAGCTGATCGTCGCTCCGAAGTTTTATATGGAGACGATTCGGTCAGTCAGAGCGAGTATTCGGGTGAACGATTATGCAACAAGCATAGATCTCAAAGATGCGTACTTTCACGTCATGGTACATCCGACATTCCGAAAGTACCTACGCTTCGCAGTCCTAGGAGTGGTGTATCAATTCCGGGCGATGTGCTTCGGATTGAATCTAGCACCCTGGGCTTTCACTTGGGTAATGAACTTGGTAATGATGTATTTCCGAGCTCATTCGTCTGCGGTGACGTCGGCCTACCTGGACGACATTCTTCAGAGCTACGCAACGAGTTAACGCTTCAGAACGATGTTCAGAATCTTCTTCTATTGCTCCGACGTCTCGGTTTTATAGTAAACGAGGAGAAGTCGGATCTGGTGCCGTCCAAGTCATTCACTCATCTGGGAATGAGCTTCGAGACGCACAACAATCTCGTTCGTCTGCCGTTAACCAGAGCGAAATTAGTCAGTTGTTACGCTCGCTATTGTCTGCATGCAGACAAAGTCACGGCGAGAGAATTTATGAGACTGATAGGTCTGTGCGGAGCCGCCGCGGATCTCATTCTGATGGGGCGGTTACGCACACGTCCTCTTCAAATTTTCTTGACTCAGAATTGGAGTGTGAAAATTAATTCGCTCGATGTAGACGTTCTCTTGTCAGATCAAGTGAAACAAGAGATTCAGACTTGGGCAAACATTCAGTGGTTAACTCAGGGAGTTCCGCTGCAGTTGCCGGATCCGAGTTTTACCATTATGACGGATGCCAGTCAAACAGGTTGGGGTGCATCATTAATCCCAACGGATTCGAGATGCCAGGGTCTTTGGGATCCGCAATTCCTGTGCAAGCACATAAACATCAAGGAAATGATGTCAATTTGGCTTGCGTTACGTCACTGGATGGACATTATTCACAATGCTCATGTCCAAATCCTATCCGACAATACGACAGTAGTGGCGTATATACGGAATCAGGGAGGCACTCATTCAGTTCCGTTGTTCAATCTAACGGAAAGAATCCTTCTGTTTGCGCTAGAACATCACGTTCTTCTTTCGGTCCGTCACATACCGGGTCGTCTGAATGTGCTAGCAGACTCCCTTTCACGAAAGGGTCGCTTGTTGCCGTCGGAGTGGACTCTCAACAAACAAGTATTCAATCAGATTTGCTACCAATGGGAACGGCCAATGAAAGACTTATTTGCGACACATCTCAACAATCAGTTGCAGACGTATGTGTCTCCGTGTCCGGATCCAAGAGCATTTGCAGTAGACGCTCTGTCGATCCCTTGGGACGGAATGATAGGATATGCGTATCCTCCAGCGCCGTTAATTCAACAAGTATTGCTAAAGATAAAACAATCTCAATGCAAGATTCCGTTGGTAGCATCTCTGTCGCCACAGAGACCGTGGATAAATCTACTCAGGTGTCTGTTGTGGGACCTACCGCGGAAGCTTCCTCCATGAGAGGATCTTCTTTCGCAGGGGAAATAGCGCCAACTCCATCACAACCCGCAAGGTCTCAACCTTCACGTTTTTCCGTTGTGCGGTCCTTCTTGCATGGCAAACACTTTACAGGACGAGCAGTGGACGCGATTTCTAACTGTAGGAGGACCTCCTCTTCGCTAAACTATGCGGCTAAGTGGAAGGTTTTTCGTCGTTGGTGTAGGGATCATTCTGTAGATATATTCGATCCCTCTATACCAGACATTGCAAACTTTCTAGTATACTTGTTTGACGAAATCAAACTGCAGCCTGTTACTATAAAGGGTTATAGATCTATGTTATCTGATACCTATGCACATCATGATAGTTTACAAATTGGATCTAATGTCTCTTTATCTAAGTTGGTTAGAAACTTTTCGATAAATAGACCCAGAACTCTTAGATTAATTCCTAAGTGGAATTTAGCTTGGGTTCTTCTTAAATTGAAGGAAAAGCCATCTGAACCTCTTGGGACAGTAGATTTCAAATTCTTATCTTATAAGACAGCTTTTCTCTTAGCTTTCTCTTCTGCTAGAAGAGTCAGTGAGCTTCATGCACTATCGGTGGATGATTCTCATTATCGTAGTGTTGGGAACACTATCACCTTCACTACTAATGTGGGTTTTTTAGCTAAGAATCAGGCTCCTAATAAATATCCGGAACCTATTGTTATTAAGGCTCTTCCGTCTTCAGACGGGCGTAGGCCTTTACTCTGTCCTGTTAGAGCATTACGTATCTATAAACAGAGATCTCAGTTTATCAGAAAGGGACGGAAACGTTTCTTTCTGTCTTTGATGCCTAATAGAAAGGACATTTCGGTCCATTCTATTGCTAGATGGATTCAATTAACTATCTGTACTGCTTATGAAGATTTATCTTCTTCTCAGCAGTCTGTGCTTAAGATTTCTGCTCATGAAGTAAGAGCTCTTTCTACTTCCTGGGCTTATGCTAATAGTGTTGCTATTACAGATTTAATGAAGGCTGCTTATTGGTCTCAGCCATCCACATTTATGAATTTTTATCTCAGAAATATTGAGTCCATTTCTGGAGATCTGCATTGTTTAGGTCTGTTATCTGTTGCTCAGAATGTCGTCCACTAAACAGTTGCAACTATAGTTATGCAGGCTTTCTGTTCCGGCAGTGACTCCGTCCGGCTGCCCTCTTCGCTCTGGGCTATTTGACCCAGGGCAAGGGGAAGGGGGGGGGGGCGGGTGTTCCCTTAGGTCACCTGCTTTATAGTGAAAAGCAAGGGAATGCCTCCTCCAAGTCAGTATTTCTGAGTCGCTTCCGGGATGGTTTTAAAGTGTAATATTAATGTTAAAATTCATTCATGTCTTATTTTTAAAGTGTAGCTCGGTGTGAAGCATTTGTATATGTCAAGTGTCAAACGGGCTTTAATATACAATACTCGGACACTTTTAAATGACTATAAAGAGTCTCAATTCTCTGGACTACTTTATTTATTGGCTTGCTTTAAAAATAATTAGTATAAGGGATATACTGGATGTTAATAGAGAACATGAATGTTATTGTGCTCAATTATTAAGGGTAGTGTATCTTTCTAATTTAATATTAAATAAGAAAGATACATGTAAAGCCTAATACTCCTTTTCTCCTTAAGGGGTTACCTCTTTACTATATAGTTGAGCTTATTGGATTTTCCTCTATGTCCTAGGCCCTCCAGCCTGTTTACTATTCAGCTAAGTCTGGGTCATTGGTACAGTATAAAAATGTTAAAAAATTTATAGTAATTTATATATTTTTTATACTTACCAATGACCCAGACGGGGATGGCCCTCCCTGGAGTTGGGAACTCTTGCCTCCCCACTGAGTACATAGCGCTGACCAGGCACTGCCAGTAAGAATGATAATTGGCGCCAATTTCGGGACGTCTGCGTCACTGCGCATGCGCAGTAGAGGCGTAGTATGGAGGTCCTTTAGGACATGATTTCTTTTTGTTTTGGATGCAAATTTTGGGGATTGGGGGGCAAAATTTGTGTTTGGCCCTGGTTTTGTTAGAGTTAGCACCAGCTAAGTCTGGGTCATTGGTAAGTATAAAAAATATATAAATTACTATAAATTTTTTAACATTCAAAAGCTAAAAAGTAGTGTCAAACACAAATAAAATCTTAATTTCTGTACTTAAATCATTAAAGATATAATTAAATAAAAAATGTATACACAATGAAACAGGTAGTTGGATATACTTGGTGCTCAGCAAACTTTGAGTAGTATATTATCAAATTGCTGAATTTTTTTTTTCTTTAAATCATCATGAAAATGGTCATAAGACCATTTAACTCACTTCTGCTTGCCCAGCATTCTTGCCCTGAACTTTTGCAGTTTTGTTTGCTTCAATTCAGTGTTCAATTTCCCATATCCCTGTGGGAACCCCGGGAAGTAAGCAGCACTTGTTTACTGTGGTAAACCAGTTCTACTTTACTAGTAAAATAGGACCCAGTCACCAGTGCTTGGGTTGAAAGTCCTCTAAAATGGGCAACATGTAGATCAACAATTGACTAACCTTGACTTCATCTCCATGTTGTGTCACGATTATCCATGGTGCATAAATATGTGATGTTAACCACCAACAACAACAAACATCAATTTCCCATAAAATCCCAATTGTTCCTTCACCATACAGAACAGCCATATTATATATACAAAAATAGAAATTCCACTTTTATTATTTTGGTCTCCAAAACATAACCTCTCATTGGAATAATCTCATCGAGTTCATTCCAACGATGTGTGATAAGCTATGTTTTAGAGGCCAAAATTAAAAGATTCGTTATTCAAGAAATTGTTTTGTACGTTTGTTCTCGGGTCATCTTAGGTAAAGAGCTATATAGCTTTATTACAGTCAGATATTTAACAAATGTAGTGTATCCAAAATTTTACGGCAGAATCAGCCCTGTTAATGAAGGGCAAATAGCCTAGGCTAAAAAATAACCTAGGCTAGTGTTGAAACGACTCCTGACTTTCTAAGTCGACTAGTTGTCAGCCGAAAATCAAGTCGAAGTCGACTAATCGGCAGCCCACCACGTAATTATAATGATCACTTACTACAACTGTGTTAACAAGATGTGTTCCCAACGAGACTGTGGATCTTGTTAAAACACTGAACTGCATCGAGAAACCTTTTGTTCAGAATAGTTTCACCTTAAAAGTAGTTTGAGCGAGCGAAAAATCTAGTTCAGTTGGCCAATAAATTGGTGAGTAACGATTCAAATGGAGGGGGAGGGGGGTCCAACTTCGAACATAGTTTCTCGTGGAGTGTGATCATGCTTACTTGACATTGGAAATTACAGGAGACTACCAGGTACTACTTTTGTCTCCAAATAAGTTTGTCCGGAGACGATTCGCCCAATACGTTTTGCCTCAAACGCAAAGCCAGGACAATTCGTCTCAAACATTGGGACAATTCATCCCTGTGTAAATTCCATTCCTGCAGTAAAAAAAAATTGGTTCGTCGCATTTCTCAATCAGTCTTTTGTTATTTAGATCTTTGGTAAGGTACCACACGAGCGTCTCCTCAACAAACAACACAGCTATGGTATCACAGGGTCTAATCTTAACTGGCTAAAAAAACTTTTCAAACGAAGTGACACATGAGAGTTGCAGTCGGCTGAGATTTCTCAACCGGTGTTCCAGTTGAATCTGGCGTACCACAAGGCACGATGCTAGGATTCGTAGTGTTTCTCTTTCACATAAACGACCTGCCATCGACAGTTACATCACAGCAATATAGATATTCATTCCAAAAACGAACAATCTTGGACTGGATAGACTGGGAAGCTCAGAGCACATGTGCGACATCAACACTGAGAAAACAACTGTGGCTAATAGACCCCGTTGAAGAAAGCACATATGGATGCAGATTTATTGCACATAATTTGTGGAATGAAATGTCCTGGTTGAATCTTCTCACTAGCAAAATCGACTTGGGACGAATCGTCCCCAGACTGATACTGAAAATGTTATAGCCTAAGGTTGCATCTGCTGTCTTGACAAGCGGCGAGAGAAAACTCTGAATGTCACCAGTTAGGTTGACATGCTTCATATTCAGTTTAAAAACTGTGAATTATATTTCAGTCGTTGCTTCGCCTGGAAGAAGGGGGGGGGGGGGGGGGGGGGGGTATGCCCCCAACTGTAACCAGGGGGTGGGGGGGGGGGGGAGGTAGAAATATGCTCCTTCCTGCAATGCGCTGCAGACAGGTGTGGGTGGGTGAAAACTGTATCCAACTGATGCTTTGCAGCCCCACCCTTTAGGCCTACTCCTACCAGCGTGACTGAACCTGCAAGTATATTTGGAAAAATTCCCTAGCGTGCCCCAACCAACACGAGAGGGTTCCCAAAACTTTTTTGATTCGAAACACTTGTTTAATTTTCCTATTTTTTATGGTACAATATATGGAGAACTATTCCATATACCCTACTTTATGCCTAGGATTTGTTACATAGTATCGAGAGTACAGCACCACTCACCCAGAAAACCATAAAATATAGGCAAAAATCGGTGTAAAATTCTGGAAATGATAGAACTCCGGTAAATAGATAAAAACATATGGGCAACACAGTACATTGTAGGCTCTCTACCCCCTCCCACGTACACACACTCACATACTGAGACACTAAACATTAAGAGCTCTGTATGTCTGTCGCCTCCCTGCGCTTTCCCTTCCCTTGAAAACATTGATTTGGTTATCAACATCGAGATGTGTTAACTCTTTACCTAACATGAAAAGCAGACGACACTTGCAAATATAATTCTTGAATAACTCATTTTTAGCTCAACTTTGGCAAAGCCAAATTTGAGCTTATGCCATGGCCCGTCGTCCGTCGTCCTTCTGGCCGTCAACAATTGGACACGGCTCGGGCTAGAGGCCGTATTTATGAACTGATCTTTACGAAACTTCTTGGGTACCTTTGTTATGACCGTGGGATGACAACGAGTGTTTTTGGGTGCGGTCCGAAATTTAAGATGGCTGCCAGCCGCCATTTTGTACCGACGATGCAAAAATCTGTTTTTTGTACAGAACTTCCATATGAAAGGTCTGATTTGAATAATTTTTTGTATGAATGTTTGGTACCATGGGATACATCACATATAATACGGGTTTTTTTCTCGTGCGTAAATTATGCAAATTAGACTAACTTTGATGTTTTTTGGTGTTACTTTCAGCACTGTAAGTGCAAATGCCAATACGGCCCGGGCTAGAGGCCGTATTTATGAACCGATCTTTACGAAACTCCTTGGGTACCTTTGTTATCACTGTGAGACGAGAACGAGTGTTTTTGGGTCCGGTCTGAAATTCAAGATGGCCGATGGCAGCCATTTTGTACAAAATTTGGTGCAATCAGATTTTTGCACAGAACTTCCATATGAAAGCACTGATTTGAATAATTTTTTGTGTGAATGTTTAGTACCATGGGATACATCACATATAATACGGGTTTTTATCTCTTGCAGAAATTATGCAAATTAGATGAACTTTGATTTTTTCAGTGCTACTTACACACAGTAAGTACACATGTCAATACGGCTCGGGCTAGAGTCTGTATTTATGAACCGATCTTCACGAAACGTCTTGGGTACCTTTGTTATCACCTTGGGACGAGAACGAGTGTTTCTGGGTGCGGTCCAAAATTCAAGATGGCTGCCAGTGGCCATTTTGTACCGAAATTAGGTCTAATCAGTTTTTTGTACACATCTTCTATACGGCTCAGGCTAGAGGCCGTATTTATGAACCGATCTTTACGAAACTTCTTGGGTACCTTTGTTATCACCGTGGGGTGAGAACGAGTGTTTTTGGGTGTGGTCCGAAATTCAAGATGGCCACCAGCAGCCATATTGTACCAAAATTAGTGCAATCAGTCTTTTGTACAGAACTTCTGTATGAAAGTTCTGATTTGAATAAATGTTTGTATGAATGTTTAGTAACATGGAATACATCACATATAGTACGGTTTTTTTTCTCATGCAGAAATTATGCAAATTAGACTAACTTTGATGTTTTTTGGTGTTACTTTCAGCACTGTAAGTGCAAATGCCAATACGGCCCGGGCTAGAGGCCGTATTTATGAACCGATCTTTAAGAAACTCCTTGGGTACCTTTGTTATCACCGTGGGACGAGAACAAGTGTTTTTGGGTCCGGTCCGAAATTCAAGATGGCCGATGGCAGCCATTTTGTACAAAATTTGGTGCAATCAGATTTTTGCACAGAACTTCCATATGAAAGAGCTGATTTGAATAATTTTTTGTGTGAATGTTTAGTACCATGGGATACATCACATATAATACGGGTTTTTTTCTCGTGCAGAAATTATGCAAATCAGATGAACTTTGATTTTTTCACTGCTACTTACACACAGTAAGTACACATATCAATACGGCTCGGGCTAGAGTCTGTATTTATGAACCGATTTTCACGAAACGTCTTGGATACCTTTGTTATCACCTTGGGACGAGAACGAGTGTTTCTGGGTGCGGTCCAAAATTCAAGATGGCTGCCAGTGGCCATTTTGTACCGAAATTAGGTCTAATCAGTTTTTTGTACACATCTTCTATACGGCTCAGGCTAGAGGCCGTATTTATGAACCGATCTTTACGAAACTTCTTGGGTACCTTTGTTATCACCGTGGGATGAGAACGAGTGTTTTTGGGTGTGGTCTGAAATTCAAGATGTCCAGCAGCAGCCATTTTGTACCAAAATTAGTGCAATCAGTCTTTTGTACAGAACTTCTGTATGAAAGTTCTGATTTGAATAAATTTTTTTATGAATGTTTAGTAACATGGAATACATCACATATAGTATGGGTTTTTTTCTTGTGCAGAAATTATGCAAATTAGATGAACTTTGATTTATTCAGTGCTACTTATACACTGTAAGTGCACATGTCAATACGGCTTGGGCTAGAGGATGTATTTATGAACCGATCTTCACAAAACTTCTTGGGTATCTTTGTTATCACCTTGGGACGAGAACGTGTGTTTCTGAGTGCGGTCCAAAATTCAAGATGGCTGCCAGTGGCCATTTTGTACCGAAATTAGGTCCAATCAGTTTTTTGTCACAACTTCTACACAGCTTATATTTGTGAACTGATCTTCACGAAACTTCTTGGGTACCTTTGTTTTCATGTTGGGACAGGAATGAGTGTGTTTTGGGGTGCCTTTGTTATCACTGTGCTATGAAAACAAATATTTTGGAGTTCAGTCAGACCCACTCTGGGACTCAAAAGATTTCTTTCCTAGTTTAGCATCTGACTGTCACCCACCTTTACAATACTTTACCTATACATTTGTTACAGGCAACGGTCAGTATTTATGTTCAGACCGTTACAATACTTTATATGTACCTTTGTTATCAGGTCATTACCTAGATGTTTGTCATTGCTGTATCACATACTATACATGTACATGTCTTTGTCTTGACAAGTTGAGCTACAGTGTCATTGACACTTTCATTTTCATTTTTTTTCGTCTAAAACAGTTTATGACCGCTCATTGGAATGAGCTCATTGAGATTGTTCCAATGAGGGGTCATAAGCTGTTTTTGATTCAAAAAGTGGATGGTGATTTTTGTGAATAGTGCTTTGGCATTACCTTGGGTAAAGGATTAAATAGCAGTAATTAAAATGTTTTTTATTAGCTCACCTGACTTTCAGTCAGGAGAGCTATAGTGATCACTCACCGTCCGGCGTCCGTGAACATGGTGTTTGCGTCTACTCCTCCCAAACCGCTGAACCAATTTAATTGATATTTGAGATAGTAGTTTGTTATGACATCGCAATTTGATTTTGTTCAAATCAAGTTGCCTCGCCCGTGGGTAGGGTCACACCCAAAAAGTGTGCTGAAATCTTAAAAAATCTTCTTCTCATGAACCAGCAGTAGCAGAGACTTGATATTTGGTGTGCAGCTTCCTTTTGAGGTGTAGACTCAGATTTGTTCAAGAGAAGTTTGTGGGGCTATTCTTGGCGTCGTTATGGGAGGGGCAAAATTTTTTGCCCCGCCCAAAATTTC
This sequence comes from Pictodentalium vernedei, assembly GCA_031216915.1. Taxonomy (NCBI): domain Eukaryota; kingdom Metazoa; phylum Mollusca; class Scaphopoda; order Dentaliida; family Dentaliidae; genus Pictodentalium; species Pictodentalium vernedei. Next base: position 55,872,787 of record CM062293.1, read on the forward strand.
TATTTTCCAAACCGAGAGGCTGATTTGAACCAAATTTTATGTGAGGGCTTTTTTTTTCCCTGTAGCCCCATGGAAACCGCAGGAGCTAAAAACAGAAAAAAATTAAAATGCCCATATCTCCAAAACTGCACGGCACCGAGAATTTTTATTTGGTGTGAAGCTTCCTTAGGACCAACAGAAAGAATTGGTAAAAAAAAATTGCCATCGGTTTTATTATAGGGTACAGTTTCGGGACTTTGAAAAAGTGCCGAGTCAGCACTTTTTAACACTGTAGGCAATGGGAAAAAGATTAAAAAATCTTCTCCAGATCCAGCAGGCAGAATCTTTTGATATTTGGTATGCAACATTGTAGGGTGGATATGATTCAAGTTTGTTCAAATCGGCCCCCTGGGTTCATATATGGGCTCAGTACAGGAGCCCGATTTCGAACTTAGTGAATTTCAGACAAATTTCTTAAAAAATCTTTTTCTCCAGATCCAGCAGGCAGAATCTTTTGATATTTGGCATGCAACATTGTTGGGTGGATGTGATTCAAATTTGTTCAAATCGGCCTCCTGGGTTTATATTTGGGCTCAGTATAGGAGCCCAAATTTGAACTTACTGCATTTCAGGCAAATTTCTTTGAAAATCTTCTCCTCCACATCCAGCAGGCAGAATCTTTGATATTTGGTATGCAACATTGTGGGGTGGATCTGATTCAAGTTTGTTCAAATCAGCCCCTTGGGTTTATATTTGGGCTCAGTACAGGAGCCCAAATTTGAACTTAGTGCATTTCAGGCAAATTTCTTTGAAAATCTTCTTCTCAAGATCCAGAAGACAGAATCTTTTGATATTGGGTATGCAACATTGTGGGGTGGATCTGATTCAAGTTTGTTCAAATCGGCTCCCTGGGTTTATATTTGGGCTCAGTATAGGAGCCCAAATTTGAACTTAGTGCTTTTCACGCAAATTTCTTATAAAATCTTCTTCTCCAGATCCAGCAGGCATAATCTTTTGATATTTGGTATGCAACATTGTGGGGTGGATCTGATTCTATTTTGTTCATATCGGCTTCCTAGATTCATATTTGGGCTCACTATAGAAGCCCAAATTCAAACTTAGTGCATTTCAGGCAAATTTCTTCAAAAATCTTCTCCAGATCCAGCAGGCAGAATCTTGTGATACTTGGTATGCAACATTGTGGGGTGGATCTGATTCAAGTTTGTTCAAATCGGCCACCTGGGTTTATATTTGGGCTCAGTATTGGAGCCCAAATTTGAACTTAGTGCATTTCAGGCAAATTTATTTGAAAATCTTCTTCTCAAGATCCAGCAGGCAGAATCTTGTGATATTTGGTATGCAGCATCCTTAGGGGGGTGAGATGCAAGTTTGTTCAAGCCATGTCCCTAGGTCCATATTTGGGCTCACTGTGGGAGCTTGAATTGTAACTTTGTTCGAAATGAGGAATTTTCTTTAAAAATCTTCTTCTTCAGATCCAGCAGTCGGAATGGTTTGATATTTGGTGAGTAGCATCCTTGGGGGGGAGGGGGGGATTCAAGTGTGTTAAAGCCAAGTCCATGGGTCTATATTTGGGCTCCCTGTGGGAGCCCAAATTATAACGTAGTCAATATGAGGAATTTTTCTTTAAAAATCTTCTTCTTCAGATTCAGCAGTTGGAATGTTTTGATATTTGGCATGGAGTAACCTTAGGGGGGCTGAGATTCAAGTTTGTTCAAGCCAAGTCCCTTGGTTCATATTTGGGCTCACTATGGGAGCCTGAATGACAACTTAGTTCAAAATGAGGAATTTTCTTTAAAAATCTTCAGATCCAGCAGATGAATGCTTTTGATATATTTTATGCAGCATCCTTAGGGGGGTAAGATTCAAGTTTGTTCAAGCCATGTCCCTAGGTCCATATTTGGGCTGATTGTGGGAGTTCGAATTGTAACTTGGTTCAAAATGAGGAATTTTCTTTAAAAATCTTCTTCTTCAGATCCAGCAGTCGGAATGTTTTGATAATTGGTGTGCAGAATCCTTAGGGGTGTGAGTTTCAGGTTTGTTAAAGCCAAGTCCCTGGGTTCATATATGGGCTCCCTGTGGGAGCCCGAATTATGACTTAGTTCAGTATGAGGAATATTCTATAAAAATCTTTTTTTAGATCCACTGGTCAGAATATTTGGATATTTGGTTTCAGCTTTTATTAGGAGGAGCAGATGCAACTTGTGGAAATCAATTCTCTGGGTTGATATTTAGGCTACCGTGTCAGGTGAGCGCCCTCAGGCCCCCTGGGGCCTCTTGTTTGCAAAATTTTAATGCACACATTTTGAGATTTTAATAATGACATATCCCTGCGGGAACCCCGGGAAGTGAAGCAGTGCCTGTTCTCTGCAGTAAACAGGCTCTGTTTTATTGGTAAAATAGGACCCAGTCACCAATGCTTGGGAGGTGCAAACCCTCTCTAAAATGAGCAACATGGCTTATTAACGCTCATCCCCTGGTCTTGAGTTGATACTCATGATGTGATCATGATTAGCCATTGTGCAAAAATATGTGACCTCAAACACCAATAAATAAATGCAGTAGAATCCTCTTAATTGGACATCCATTTTGCCAGTGAAAATTATTCAATTAACAGGAGTATACAATTAACAGGGATTTGGTCAGTTTCCTGTGTTCTTGAGGTGAACAGAGCATTTATTCTATTATATCTTGTTTGACAGAGCTCATAGAGCTCTGTCAAACAAGATATAATAGAATCAATGCCTGTATTGAATGTAGTGAGGCCAAAAAGGTTGATAAATAAGGGGAATTTGGAGCGTGTCACAGTAATTTTTTTGATATATTAAATTACAAAAATTTATATACAATTAACAGGAGTTTACTCTACAACCCATACAGTACTGTGATCACAAAAGTGGTCTTTTAGTCGATCGGCTCTCGATCCGGCTCGGTTCCGTCGCGATTGAGAATCGCAGTTTTGTCGATAAAACGCGGCAGAATGGAGAAAGAATCGAGACAAAATTTAGGTAGAATCGAGAGAAAATCGCAACGGAAACACCAATACATTGTGAGATGATTTGTTACATGTATTCCTTGATGGTGAAAACTTCAAAGTTCGGCGTGAACGGATCGTAGTACATTCTAAGATTCGTTCGATGTATTCGTATGTCGCAATTAAAAAAAAAACAACACAATCCAGTCGAGTTACAAACCTGAAATTATTTTCCGACTCACTCCCTTTTCAAATCGACAAAAGTAAAAATTTTGAAAGAAAAGTGTGCGGAGATGTAAATAGATGTGAACAAGTGAACACTATCATAAGAATTGACCTGGTCTGTGCGGGTAAATCCTCATCGCATCAAACTAAGAACGAAAAGTATTAAGCCTGCAGTCTTAACTCCACCCGTCTTTTATTTTATGGACATACAGTCAATATGGACCTTGCGAAATCCCTGGTAGCTAAGAGAAACAGAGTATTTCGAGGTCCATCAATGAATGTCATGAAGGATTCAGCAGGATAAGTCCTCCCCCAACAAAACGTCCTCCAATATAGTTTGGTGTAGCCAAACAGGCCAACTTTGCCCCGAGTTTCGATTAAAATGAAAATGAAATCATATAGGCTTACTTTTTTTTTTAATTCAGAAATTGATGCCCCGATCCCTAGGCAGATTCAATTATTTTTTTAAAAAATGATTTCCTGAAAAAAAACATGTCTCTAGCCTCCTGACTGGAATGCGCTCGGTCAAATGAGAGCTCACGACCTGAGCTATAATTAAGTTGATGCCAAAAAAAAAAGGATTTTTTTCAGTTAGACTTGGCTGAGCTTTTTACAGAACTATCTGTTTAACCTACCATTGGATGCAGCCAAAGGTTAACATATAATTAAATGATTAAAACTACTTCCATTTTCAAAAATTGCCCCCCCCCCCCTCCCCGTGCCACCATCTGGGTGTCGATAGAAACATTACACTCAATTGGTAAAATTATTATAAACAAATAAACAAATAAAAAGGAAAAAGGCGGCCATATCCATCGGCGATATCCAAATTACTTCAAACAGAAGTTCTTCACCCAACATCAGAAATCAGTCAAAAGCCAATTTTACGGTTGGACTTTCTCTCACCACAAAGTCGGCTGTTTTGGGGTGAATCGTTATTCTGATCGGACATGCATTTCCAAGTTAAATGGTTAAAGAAAAGCGCATTCAAATGAAAGAAAAACAGTGATCGTACATTTTTACTATTTTTACTATTTATTCATGAATATCATATGAAAGAACACGCCAGAAAGTGTATTTTTTAAATACGAGGGCATTATTTTTTCACAACTTTCAAACAACAAGGAAGTGTCTTGCCCAAGGACACAACGCGGTTGCCGCAGGTGGGATTTGAACCGAGGACCTCTCGGCCTGCAGCCTGCACCTCTACCTGCTGAGTCCCCCCCCCCCCCCCCCCCCACAATCATCCAGTACTTATCCCTCTTCTAATCCCAGCCATTCAGTGTGTACTGTAGGCAAATTATGGCAATTATGAATAATGAACATGCACAGTCGAGCACTGCATCAACAATGCTAATGTTGGTGGTTAACGTCACGGTCCTGGTCCAAATCCGAAGTCTTTTTCAAGCACGTACGTAACCTAGAGTCTACAATATCATGTGTAGAAGACCGGCGGAGGTGGGGGGGGGGGGGGGGGGGGGGGTGTGGGTAACCAGTAAAATTCAGTGTTGTTTTTCCCCCACCAAAAAAAACATTGACTCTATGCAAGACCCCCCCCCCCCCCCCCCCCCCCATCCCCTGACTGTGCACCTGGTATATTTACATGTACATCCCCTGCAGTTAAATAAATGAAATTTCCGTCAGAGACTTCGCACTTTCAAAAACAGTGAAGTAGGACTGATCTACAATTCCATCGAAGCTCCACCAGCGGGAAGGCCACGCCCACCTCAGGGCTATGACCATCGGATATGCATGTGGCATATATCGAGCTGGCTATCCCCCCCTCCCCCCCCCCCCCCACACCACACCGTAAAAACAGGTTTAATCAGAACCACGGAATACAAAAAGCTCGTTTATGATGGGTGGGGTGGGGTGGTGTCAATTTTTTTTTTCAAGAAGCATAGGCACATGAGGCTGGGACGACTACAGCCCTCCCCCGAGGGGGGGGGGGGGGGGGCAAGGGTAATGCATCACTCGGGAGGGAGGTGTATGTACGGGGGGGGAGGGGGGGCTTAAAAGGGTTGAATTGACCTGGATGAATATTTTGCTGTTCAATATCCATAACCAAGCTGACTACGAGTTGACTTGATAACGAATTGGTACTTTCGCCATTAAAAACCGCCATGTACCCAAAAGTCCGAAAAATTGACGCTTCACATGCTTCTTAAAATATCCATAACCAAACTGACTACGAGTTGACTTGAGAACGAATTGGTACTTTCGCCATTAAAAACCGCCATGTACCCAAAAGTCCGAAAAATTGACGCTTCACATGCTTCTTAAAATACAAATGTGTTCATGTGATGTCAGTCATTTTGATAATTGAAGGGATAAAATATCGTTTTTTTTTAATTTTTTAAGATCCCAACAACCAACAAAACTCTTGAATTTCTAGCAGAGAGAATAGTTGGACACGACGATATTGTATTCACCCCAAACGACAGATTGTGGTGATATGCGTAAAACTGAAACGGAAAGTACAAATTAAGTTGAGATTGGAGGGTGCTGCCTACACAATGTCAGATCGGGGGGACAACAAAAAGAGAGGGAGTGGTGAAAGACATAGTGGGTGGAGCGGGGGTGTCTGCCTCAAGTCTTTATCACGATTTTCAAATTCAGATGAATACGATTATGAATTTATGTTATGATTAATGTTGGGGTGTGGGCAATCGCGACATCTGGGAAGTGTTGAATTTGACCCCTTTTTAGAATATATAACAACTCGATACATTGGTTAGGTCTACGTGTACATTAACATTGCAAACCGGTTACATTTGTGCACATGCAGTTCGGACTGTTCCCTCCGACAAAATCGCGGTGCTGTTGACGTTTGCGAAAAATCTCCGCGAAAATCCAATCGGCGGAATGGAGATTGTGTTTCGCTTTAGCCGCGCTTCTGTCGATAAGGTTTTTTTCTTGTCTGTCACCTCGATCGCGACCGCGTCGAGAACGCGCCGCGATTTGGTGTCTGCTTTTGTGATCACAGTACTGTATGCAATTAACTGATCAAATTTGTACTAAAGGTATGGTAAATGGTTTTGTGCTTGAAAATGATATTCAATTAACAGGGATATACAATTAAGAGATATCCAATTAAGTGGGCACCACTGTAATGACATTCTATTTCAAATTTTGGCAAGGAATGTATGGCTTCCTTTCATTTTAATGCAAGTGCTACATACTCGTGTAGTGACTATTAGAAACTAAAGATGACACACTGTTGCCAGGAATAGATGTTTTCTAAGTATCGCCGTCTTAAACGCCGCATTGGGATTGGCGAAATTACGATCAATTGACGGGGTATTGCTATGAGAATATCGGGATATCCGATTGAAAATGTGGCGATAATAGGACCGTAATATGATAAGAGCACATCCAGTTTAACTCTTTATTGTAGGCTGTATTTTATTCCACAATATTTAGCCAGTACTTGTCAAGGATGTCCGACTAGTCGACAGGGATTTTAGGAGTCGACTTTTCACAGAAATCGCTTTGGCGACGAATCGACAAATCATTTCAACACTATTAATGATTGATTGATTGATTGTGCCCTCAACATACCATCTTTAGGAGATTCTGCTGTACAAAACACCTGGACAGTGATTAACAGGTAGCCAAGACTTGACTAGAAATCACTGCTAAACAATTCAGGGCTTATATTTCGACGAGAATCCGAGAATCGATTCTCACAAAGATTCGCGCAATAAAACTGGCGAGAATCCATGTAGATTCTCGCTGCACCTCTGCTAGGATTCGCGTGAAAAAAAAATGAGTCAATTTAACCCTTTAACTAACACAGCGGCAGCAAATTAACCAATAGAAGGCTAACATCACCTGAAATATCCTGACACTTTGTCAATAAAACCTTACAAATATGGCTGTCATTGGAACCGGCTCATTGAGCCGGTTCCAACGACAGCCATATTTGTAAGATTTTATTGGAAAATATTGTTCATTTAATTATTTTATCATTTATTTATTATTGTTTAAAAATTATCAAACTTAGTTTTAAAAATTAAAAAGGTGTTTTGGGTAAAAGGTTAACATGTGTTATCAGTATACAACAGTGGTTCAGTCTTGGTGGCGTCATGGGATCCTGGGGCACCCATAGTAGGTATGGATTCTCGCAACCATTTTCACGAGAATCCAAATGGATTCTCACAAATTTAGACAAAATATAAGCCCTGCAATTGGACATCTGCATGTTGTCGAGGGAAATCAGACAGTTGCCTGTTCATTGAGGGTTAACAAAACTGAAAAAAAAATCGGTCACTTCTTTCATGAAAATGAACCATTGAACTGCTATCAAGCCTTATAAATAGCGAATGTAGGAAAATTTGAAAATTCAGACAGTATGGGAATTCAATGATTGATTCAGTTCGTTTTTGGTATCCCCATGATATCGGTATTGGTCAGGTTTTTTTGGTATATTGCCCATCTCTAACTTTTGTAGCAGGCATTAGAGATTTATTGACTATGTTCTTAAAAAATTATATAGAACTGTGTAAGGGACGTGGTGGCTCAGTTGGTAGAGGTGCAGGCTGCAAGCCAGAGGTCCTCGGTTCGAGTCCCACCTGCGGCAACCGCGTTGTGTCCTTGGGCAAGACACTCCACCCCCATTGCCCACGTGGGGGCATTGTGACGCTGTGTTCTAAGGCGTACTCTATGTCGAGGGTCCACCTGTCTTTAACCAATGCTAACCCTGCTTGTGTGGAGTTAATATATTGGTGAGCTGACAGTTGCTCGGTGGTTCTCTCCGGGTACTCTGGCTTCCTCCACCCGTAAAACTGTCACGGTCATGGTTAGCCATTGTGCAGAAATATGTGACCTTAAACACCAATAAATAAATAAATAAATAAATAAATAGAAATGTGTTAGTTTTCTATTTTTGTTGCTTTTGTGACGTATTTTCATTGGCAAGTCCAAACACGCCTGCTTTTATTGCACATTAATACATGTACGTAAAGATTTATTGTTCAAATAATGTAATTCTTGAGATTGGTTTCACCACATTTCCTCATATTGATAGTAATGACACCTTTCACCTCATTTTTAGCTCAACTTTGACGAAGCCAAATTTGAGCTTTTGCCATGGCCCGTCGTCCGTCTGTCCGTATGTTAGCAATTGGATACGGCTCGGGCTAGAGGCCGTATTTATGAACCGCTCTTTACGAAACTTCTTGGGTACCTTTGTTATGACCGTGGGACGAGAACAAGTGTTTTTGGGTGCGGTCCGAAATTCATGATGGTTGCCAGCCACTATTTTGTACCAACGATGCAGAAATCTGTTTTTTGTACAGAACTTCCATATGAAAGCTCTGATTTGAATAATTTTTTGTATGAATGTTTAGTTACATCACATATCATACAGGTTTTTTTCTCGTGCGTAAATTATGCAAATTAGACTAACTTTGATGTATTTAGTGTTACTTTCAGCACTGTCAGTGCAAATGCCAATACGGCTCGGGCTAGAGGCCGCATTTATTAACCGATGTTTACGAAACTTCTTGGGTACCTTTGTTATCACCGTGGGACGAGAACGAGTGTTTTTGGGTCCGCTGGCAGCCATTTTGTTAAAAATTAGGGGCAATCAGATTTTTGCACAGAACTTCCACATGAAAGCTCTGATTTGAATAATTTTTGTATGAATGTTTAGTACCATGGGATACATCACATATAATACGGATTTTTTTCTCGTGCAGAAATTATGCAAATTAGATGAACTTTGATTTTTTCAGTGCTACTTACACACAGTAAGTACACATGTCAATACGGCTCGGGCTAGAGGCTGTATTTATCAACCGATCTTCACGAAACTTCTTGTTGGGTACCTCCGTTATCACCTTGGGACGAGAATGAGTTCCCTGTGGGAACCCCGGGAAGTAAGCAGCACTTGTTTACTGTGGTAAACCAGTTCCGCTTTACTAGTAAAATAGGACCCAGTCACCAATGCTTGGGGTGAAAGTCCTCTAAAATGGGCAACATGTAGATCAACGATTGACTAAACTTGACTTCATCTCCATGTTGAGTCACGATTAGCCATGGTGCATAAATGTGTGACGTTAACCACCAACAAACAAACAAACAAACGAGAACGAGTGTTTCTGAGTGCGGTCCAAAATTCAAGATGGCTGCCAGTGGCCATTTTGTACCGAAATTAGGTCTAATCAGTTTTTTATGTGTACCCATACTATGTATGGTACACATAATACCGGCATCCGGGGTAACCAACCGTCGTTCATCCATCCTTTGTCTGTCTGTCAGTCTGTCCATCCGTCCGGCGTCCGTATCCATTTCCTTGGCATTCGATAACTTGAAAAATATTGCTTGGATTGTCAAGTTACTTTATATTTGTGTTCAGGTTACTGATGTGCCGAGCTGTATAGTTTTTGGTGTAAATCGGATAATTTGATCCTGAGGTATTAACCCTTTATCCTTCAAATTGAAAATTCCTCCAATCCCTTTGACATTCGATAACTTGAAAAATATTGCTTGGATTGTCTAGTTACTTTATATTTGTGTTCAGGTTACTGATGTACCAAGCTGTATAGTTTTTGGTGTAAATCTGTTATTTTGATCCCGAGATATTAACCCTTTATCCTTCAAATTGAAAATTCCTCCAATCCCTTTGGCATTCGATAACTTGAAAAATATTGCTTGGATTGTCTAATTCCTTTATATTTGTGTTCAGGTTACTGATGTGCCGAGCTGTATAGTTTTTGGTGTAAATCTGATGATTTGATCCCGAGATATTAACCCTTTATCCTTCAAATTGAAAATTCCTCCAATCCCTTTGGCATTCGATAACTTGAAAAATATTGCTTGGATTGTCAAGTTACTTTATATTTGTGTTTAGGTTACTGATGTGCCGAGCTGTATAGTTTTTGGTGTAAATCTGTTATTTTGATCCTGAGATATTAACCCTTTATCCTTCAAATTGAAAATTCCTCCAATCCCTATGGCATTCGATAACTTGAAAAATATTGCTTGTATTGTCAAGTTACTTTATATTTGTGTTCAGGAACCCATTATCCTTCAAATTGAAAATTCCTCCAATCCCTTTCGCATTCGATAACTTGAAAAATATTGCTTGGATTGTCAAGTTACTTTATATTTGTGTTCAGGTTACTGATGTACCAAGCTGTATAGTTTTTGGTGTAAATCTGTTATTTTGGACCTGGGATATTGACCCTTTATCCTTCAAATTGAAAATTCCTCCAATCCCTTTGGCATTTGATAACTTGAAAAATATTGCTTGGATTGTCAAGTTACTTTATAATTGTGTTCAGGTTACTGATGTGCTGAGCTGTGTAGTTTTTGGTGTAAGTCTGATAATTTGATCCGGAGATATTAACCGCCTTTAACCTTCAAATTGAAAATTCCTCCAATCCCTTTGGCATGAGATAACTCAAAAAATATCAATCGGGCTAGAGGCTGTATTTATCAACCGATCTTCACAAAACTTCTTGTTGGGTACCTCCGTTATCACCTTGGGACGAGAACAAATTCCCCGTGGGAACCCCAAGAAGTAAGCAGCACTTGTTTACTGTGGTAAACCAGTTCCACTTTACTAGTAAAATAAGACCCAGTCACCAATGCTTGGGGTGAAAGTCCTCTAAAATGGGCAACATGTAGATCAACGATTGACTAAACTTGACTTCATCTCCATGTTGTGTCACGATTAGCCATGGTGCATAAATGTGTGACGTTAACCACCACCAACAAACAAACAAACAAACGAGAACGAGTGTTTCTGAGTGCGGTCCAAAATTCAAGATGGCTGCCAGTGGCCATTTTGTACCGAAATTAGGTCTAATCAGTTTTTTATGTGTACCCATACTATGTATGGTACACATAATGCCGGCATCCGGGGTAACCATCCGTCGTTCGTCCATCCTTTGTCAGTCTGTCCGTCCGTCCGGCGTCCATATCCATTTCCTTGGCATTCGATAACTTGAAAAATATTGCTTGGATTGTCAAGTTACTTTATATTTGTGTTCAGGTTACTGATGTGCCGAGCTGTATAGTTTTTGGTGTAAATCGGATAATTTGATCCTGAGGTATTAACCCTTTATCCTTCAAATTGAAAATTCCTCCAATCCCTTTGACATTCGATAACTTGAAAAATATTGCTTGGATTGTCAGGTTACTTTATATTTGTGTGCAGGTTACTGATTTGCCGAGCTGTATAGTTTTTGGTGTAAATCTGATGATTTGATCCTGAGATATTAACCCTTTATCCTACCAATTGAAAATTCCTCCAATCCCTTTGGCATTCGATAACTTGAAAAATATTGCTTGGATTGTCAAGTTACTTTATATTTGTGTTCAGGTTACTGATGTGCCGAGCTGTATAGTTTTGGGTGTAAATCTGTTAATTTTGATCCTGAGATATTAACCCTTTATCCTTCAAATTGAAAATTTCTCCAATCCCTTTGGCATTCGATAACTTGAAAAATATTGCTTGGATTGTCAAGTTACTTTATATTTGTGTTCAGGTTACTGATGTGCCGAGCTGTGTAGTTTTTGGTGTAAATCTGATAATTTGATCCGGAGATATTAACCCCCTTTAACCTTCAAATTGAAAATTCCTCCAATCCCTTTGGCATGAGATAACTCAAAAAATATCAATCCGATTGTCATTTTACTTTATATATTTATTCAGGTTACTGATGTGCTGTGCTGTATAGTTTTTTATGTAAATCTGATAATTTGATCCGGAGATATTAACCCTTTATCCATCAAATTAGATACTCCTCCAATCCATTTCTATATGTACCCATACCTTGTATTGTCTTGGGTACCTTTGTTATCACCGTGGGATGAGAACGAGTGTTTTTTGGGTGTGGTCCGAAATTCAAGATGGCCACCAGCAGCCATTTTGTACCAAAATTAATGCCATCAGTCTTTTGTACCGAACTTCTGTATGAAAGTTCTGATTTGAATAAATTTTAGTATGAATGTTTAGTAAAATGGAATACATAACATATAGTACGGGCTTTTTTCTCGTGCAGAAATAATGCAAATTAGATGAATTTTGATTTATTTAGTGCTACTTATACACTGTAAACGCACATGTCAATACGGCTCGGGCTAGAGGCTGTATTTATCAACTGATCTTCACGAAACTTCTTGGGTACCTTTGTTATCACCTTGGGACGAGAACGAGTGTTTCTTAGTGCGGTCCAAAATTCAAGATGGCTGCCAGTGGCCATTTTGTACCGAAATTAGGTCCAATCAGTTTTTTGTCACAACTTCTATACAGCTCGTATTTAGGAACTGATCTTCACGAAACTTCTTGGGTACCTTTGTTTTCACCTTGGGACAGGAATGAGTGTGTTTTGGGGTGCCTTTGTTATCACTATTCTATGAGAACAAATATTTTGGGGTTCAGTCAGACCCACTCTGGGACTCCCAAGATTTCGTTTCTAGTTTAGCATCTGACTGTCACCCACCTTTACAATACTTTACCTATACATTTGTTACAGGCTACGGTCAATATTTATGTACAGACCGTTACTATACTTTATATGTACCTTTGTTATCAGGTCATTACCTAGATGTTTGTCATTGCCAAGTCACATACTATACATGTACATGTCTTTGTCTTACAAGTTGAGCTACAGTGTCATTGACACTTTCATTATGTCTTAGTCCAACAATTGTCCATTCAGGACAGAGGAGAAAAAATCTGCATGTCCAAAAGACGTGTGGATGGGTCACTTGTTAAGCTTGTGATTACAGTAGCCCAAAGGATTTTATGAAGATATCAAGAAAAGTCCTTTCAGACTAATTGGCAACTCTTTACCTTACTTGTCAAGAAAGCAACACTTGACACAAACATTTTTTTATTAAATTTGTCCCCAAAACCAAATTTGTTTCATTTTCAAGTCATGAATCATATATTTTCTATGCTATAACATTTAAGATCCAATATATTTTTATACTGTACCAATGACCCAGACTTAGCTGGTGCTAACTCTAACAAAACCAGGGCCAAACACAAATTTTGCCCCCCCAATCCCCAAAATTTGCATCCAAAACAAAAAGAAATCATGTCCTAAAGGACCTCCATACTACGCCTCTACTGCGCATGCGCAGTGACGCAGACGTCCCGAAATTGGTGCCAATTATCATTCTCTGTTTGGCCCTTCATCAGTCAACATCTCACTGATCTTTGCACTTGTAAATCTCAGTTTAAAGGATGCCAGACACGTAATTTTTGGAGAAAATGTGATTCTAAGGAGGATAGAAGGAGGAGAGGAAAAAGAAGTGACAAAAAATAATCAGGGCTGTACTTAAAATTTTTTGATGAAATTATGTTAAGTTGCCTATTTTCGAGGCATGGGCCTCTTGTTGTCATTCTTGCTAAATGTTGCACTGCTTATTCAGTGTTTCCTCTCCCCTAGCCTTCTAAAGTCCCCCCTTGCAATTCTCCCATGCTTTTGGCATATTTTTGAGAAAGTTCATTTCTAAAATTTCCTGGGAGAGTTGCTTGGTTACAGAATGTTTTCTGTTATTTTCCCCATAGTTACGTTTTCACCCATGGGTGTATAAGGTTGTGTTCTGCATCTTCCATCTGATGTTCTGCAGATTCTCCCCTGGGAGTCTCTGTTTTGCATCAGATAGAGTGTAATTTTGATGACTGATTCCGGGCCAGTTTTTTCAGTGCCTGGAGTCATGTTTTCTGGTGTTTTACACTGTTTGTTTACATTGGCAACAGCCTTTTTTGAGGGGGGCTGTTTGCCTTTGCTGTAGTTTATCTCACTATAAGATACATTTATATTATCCGTAAGTGTCTCATTAATTATTTAATATAAATTTAAAATTTTTCACTACACTTTGCTATCGGATCCATCGGGGCTCAACGTTACTTTTCAGCAACTTGGGCTTCGCTGAAAAAATATTTTTTCAAAATTATTTTGATTTGCAATTGTTTTTTCATTTATTAATGGATCATGTTATTATGTATCTTTGTGTCAGGGGTTTTTGCGAGTAACTAGGACTTGTTGTTGTCCTTTCACAATGAAGGGACATTGTTCAAATTGTAATAGGAAGAAATCTTCCTCTGACTTTCATGATCATTGTATTAATTGTACTCAGTGTTCTCGCATTAATCCCTGTCCTATTTGTGAATATTGGGATGAGAAACATTGGAAACGTGTGCCACGATATGTTGTTTCTGGAGAAAGGGCTATGCCGGCTCTTTCTCCGCAAGGTCACTCTACTCTCTCAGTTTCTATTTCAGAGGAACAAGAACAGGGTGATGTTTCCATGTTATCTTCTACAAGTGTGCGTCCGTCGTCACAAATGAATTCAGAGCTCGTGGCAAAAGTGCTCATGGAGATTAGACAAATGTCGTCCGCTAGCTCGCCCGGTGTAGCGTCCATTCACCGAATGGTACGGCAGCCGGGTTCGTCCGATGCGGTCCAGGAGGAAATTTTGGGTGATGCGAGCACTATAAACATAATAGATGCACACCCAGTGACGGCGGATAGTAAGCAAGAGCGGAGGAAGCCTTTGAGTCCGGTTCCTAGCTCGTCCAGGTCCAGCCGGGCCGCGAGCGAGAGAGGCCCCTCTCTCGTACAACAAAATCTGGGACCAGATGTTGTGGTACAAAATGTGTCTTTAGCGGAGCATACGTCCGTCGCTCGGGACGCTCCGTTGTATAAGCAGTCCGCGGAGACTGTTAAGGCTTCCTCTTCTCGTCAGCGCACACGACCGCACCTTGGCTGCGTGACCGCCGATATATTACCAGCTTCGCCGATCAAGGATTCTTCGGCGACCAGGTCACACCATCTGGCAGCCAGGGATTCGAGTCCGATGGACTCCGGACGTTCGCATAGAAAAAGTATGCGGGAGCCATCTGATGCGGAGCTGCCCTCGGCGAAGCAGCGAAAGACTGCGCCTCCGCAGGTCTCGACGCCGGACATTCTTGTGCAGATAGCACAGCTTATCGCAGCATCCCAGCAGCCGACAGAAATGGTGTCGGATCGAGAATTATCCGACGGCGCTGGGTCAGTACGCTACGCCGAAGCATCGGGGGCGGATGACCGGGAACATCATGAGGTCCGACCGGATGGTGAAAGGGATACGGATGACTTGGAGCTATCCCTTTCGGAACAACATAAAGCTGCCGTGGACTTCATCCGGCACTTTCTCCCTCAAGTTGTTCCGTCGGGCCAGACTGCTGCGCTTCCGGACAAGAGAATTATAGCGTCATTGGACTCTGAATTTTTTGAGCGGTTCAGGGACATCGCTCCCGAGTTTCCGTCGCAGTCCAATAATGTTGCAAGAACATTTGAATTATTGAACGACGCTATATTTAAACTTGCTTCCAAGACGGGGAAAGCAGGTTTCTTGTCCGCTAATACTCTCAACCTGCCTTTCATTAATGCAAGGAATAAATTTGATACGGCAGGACAGGGTATCCCGATAGTTCCTCTGCGTATGGACGACGAGGCGGAAGACTTAGAGCTATCATTACCGTCGTCGGCGTCTGTTCCAACCGCGGTGTTGGAAACAACTATTTCGTCTAACAGAGCCAGTTTAGATGCCTTATCTTACGCAGATCACCTTACTAAGGCGTTATCACTGCGCCTTCAAGGGAAAGAGTTTCAGGATATACAATCCTCTTTAAGACTTCTTTCAAGGGCAGTAGCTTATTCCACGTGTAACTCCGCCCTTTCAGTGGCAAATCTGGAGTTGGTTAGACGTGACGCAGCCCTAGCTACATCCACACTAGTGGATACTAAGGTGAAGAACTCTCTTAGAGTCGCTTCGGTCTCAGGAGAACTTCTCTTTGACGGCAAGCTTTCTGCTATTTATGATAAAATTACAAAGAAAGCTTCGGATTCTCTGTTGTTCAAATCTGCTTCTAAGGAGTCGGATACAGCAGACAAGAATAAGACAGGCACTTCTGGGTCTAATGCGCCCAAGAGAGGTTCCTATAGAGGTTCCGGTGCGTCCTCTTGGTCTTATTTAAGAGACCGTCAAGGTAGCGACTCACGTTCGGGACGTCCTTCGGGCCGGGACAATCGGTCGGTTGCCCCGAGGTCGACGGGACGAGGTGCGGGTCGTGGAGGACGTGGTTTCTCCTACCGCAGGCCTCGCAGGTCCAGGAGGTGATGGCTTAAACCTCTATCGCGTACCGGTTGGCGGAAGGTTGTCGAGTTTTTCACAAGAGTGGGCGTCGATTACGGACGACCCTTGGGTGAGAGGGGTGACTTCGGAAGGTCTAAAGATATCCTTCAAACGAAAGCCTCCATTAACTCGAAGTCCAAAATGGACTCAACTTCCGCCAAATCCGCAGAAAAGAGATGCTCTATTATCAGAGGTGCAGTCTCTTTTAATGAAGAACGCGGTAGAGGTCGTAGAAAACCAGGAGACTCCGGGATTCTACAGCCATCTGTTTCTGGTTCCGAAACCAGACGGCTCGTTCCGTCCAGTTATAGATTTGAGCTGGATAAACAAGCTGATCATCGCTCCGAAGTTTTATATGGAGACGATTCGGTTGGTCAGAGCGAGTATTCGGGTGAACGATTATGCAACGAGCATAGATCTCAAAGATGCGTACTTTCACGTCATGGTACATCCGACATTCAGAAAGTATCTATGCTTTGCAGTCCTAGGAGTGGTGTATCAATTCCGGGCGATGTGCTTCAGATTGAATCTAGCACTCTGGGCTTTCACTCGGGTAATGAACTCGGTAATGATCTATTTCTGAGCTCATTCGTCTGCAGTAACGTCGGCCTACCTGGACGACATTCTTTAGAGGTACGGCAACGAGTTAACGCTTCAGAACAATGTTCAGAATCTACTTCTATTGCTCCGACGTCTCGGTTTTATAGTAAACGAGGAGAAGTCGGATCTGGTGCCGTCCAAGTCATTCACTCATCTGGGAATGAGCTTCGAGACGCACAACAATCTCGTTCGTCTGCCGTTAACCAGAGCGAAATTAGTCAGTTGTTACGCTCGCTATTGTCTGCACGCAGACAAAGTCACGGCGAGAGAATTTATGAGACTGATAGGTCTGTGCGGAGCCGCTGCGGATCTCATTCCGATGGGGCGGTTCCGCACGCGTCCTCTCCAAATTTTCTTGACTCAGAATTGGAGTGTGAAAATTCATTCGCTCGACATAGACGTTCTCTTGTCAGATCAAGTGAAACGAGAGATTCAGACTTGGGCAAACATTCAGTGGTTAACTCAGGGAGTTCCACTGCAGTTGCTGGATCCGAGTTTTACCATTATGACGGATGCCAGTCAAACAGGTTGGGGTGCATCATTGATCCCAACGGATTCGAGATGCCAGGGTCTTTGGGATCCGCAATTCCTGGGCAAGCACATAAACATCAAGGAAATGATGTCAATTTGGCTTGCGTTACGTCATTGGATGGACATTATTCACAATGCTCATGTCCAAATCCTATCCGACAATACGACAGTAGTGGCGTATATACGGAATCAGGGAGGCACTCATTCAGTTCCGTTGTTCAATCTAACGGAAAGAATCCTTCTGTTTGCTCTAGAACATCAGGTTCTTCTTTCGGTCTGTCACGTACTGGGTCGTCTGAATGTACTAGCAGACTCCCTTTCACGAAAGGGTCGCTTGTTGCCGTCGGAGTGGACTCTCAACAAACAAGTATTCAATCAGATTTGCTACCAATGGGAACGGCCAATGATAGACTTATATGCGACACATCTCAACAATCAGTTGCAGACGTATGTGTCTCCGTGTCCGGATCCAAGAGCATTTGCAGTAGACGCTCTGTCGATCCCTTGGGACGGAATGATAGGATATGCGTATCCTCCAAGTGTTGCAGACTGTCCTATTTGGGTCATGACCGGTCAACCGTGACTGCTGTGCCGTCATCTGACCAAGATTCCTTTAGCAAAGTCTACGAGTTATATATATGAAGGGATTT
The DNA here is from genome assembly GCA_031216915.1 of Pictodentalium vernedei. Classification (NCBI taxonomy): domain Eukaryota; kingdom Metazoa; phylum Mollusca; class Scaphopoda; order Dentaliida; family Dentaliidae; genus Pictodentalium; species Pictodentalium vernedei. The sequence goes on from CM062293.1 coordinate 55,890,907, forward strand.
CATTGTAACCTCATAGGATGACTCATTTTGGAATAATTTCACTGTAACTTGGTTGACACACATTAACTGTGAGGGCCACATTAACCTATCCCTCAGTTCTTGAGTACAGTCTACACCTCAGCTTATTTTTAGCTCAACTTGACAAAGTCAAGCTGAGCTATTGCCATCACTTCTCGTCCGTCGGCGTACGTACGTACGTTAGTACGTATGTCCACAATTTCCTTTGGCACACCTCACAGGTCGCATTTATGATCAGATTACTTTGAAACTTGGTATGCTTGTTTGGGGTGACCTCTAGATGGGAGCTATCGATTTTCTTCAATTTCTGTCAAAAAATGTTGCCGCGGCCAACGTTCTTAGAACTTGGTTTAGTCAAACCACAATATTTCCCTTTGGCACACCCTACAGGGCACATTTATGATTTGATTTTATGATTTGATTGCTTTGAAACTTGTTATTCTTATTTAGGGTGACCTCTAGATGGGAGCTATCAATTTTCTTCAATTTACGGCAAAAAATGTTGCCACGGCCAACGTTTGTAGATCTTAGTTTAGTCAGACCTCAATATTTCCTTTTGGCACACCCTACAGGGCACATTTATGATCAGATTGCTTTGAAACCTGTTATGCTTGTTTGGGGAAACCTCTAGATGGGAGCTATCGATTTTCTTCAATTTCTGTCAAAAAATGTTGCCGCGGCCAACGTTCTTAGAACTTAGTTTAGTCAGAAGACTCAATATTTCCCTTTGGCACACCCTACAGGGTACATTTATGATCGGATTGTTTTGAAACCTGGCATGCTTGTTTGGGGTGACCTCTAGATGGGAGCTATCGATTTTCTTCAATTTCCGTCAAAAAATGTTGCCGCGGCCAACGTTCTTAGAACTTAGTTTAGTCAAACCACAATATTTCCCTTGGCACACCCTGCAGGACACATTTATGATTTGATTGCTTTGAAACCTGGTATGCTTATTTAGGGTGACCTCTAGATGGGATCTATCGATTTTCTTCAATTTCCGGCTAAAAATGTTGCTACGGCCAACGTTCGTAGAACTTAGTTTAGTCAGACATCAATATTTCCCTTTGGCACACCCTACAGGGCCCATTTATGATCAGATTGCTTTGAAACCTGGTATGCTTGTTTTGGGAGACCTCTAGATGGGAGCTATCGATTTTCTTCAATTTCTGTCAAAAAATGTTGCCGCGGCCAACGTTCTTAGAACTTAGTTTAGTCAGAAGACTCAATATTTCCCTTTGGCACACCCTACAGGGTACATTTATGATTGGATTGCTTTGAAACCTGACATGCTTATTTGGGGTGACCTCTAGATGGGAGCTATCGATTTTCTTCAATTTCCGTCAAAAAATGTTGCCACGGCCAATGTTCTTAGAACTTAGTTTAGTTAGAAGACTCAATATTTCCCTTTGGCACACCCTACAGGGCACATTTATGATTAGATTGCTTTCAAACCTGGTATGCTTATTTACGGCGACCTCTAGATGGGAGCTATCGATTCTCTTCCATTTCCGTCAAAAAATGTTGCCACGGCCAACGTTCTTAGAATTTAGTCTAGTCGGACCACAATATTTCCCTATTGTACACCCTACAGGGCACATTTATGATCGGATTGCTTTCAATCCTGGCCCGCTTGTTTGGGGAGGCCTCTAGATGGGAGCTATCGATTTTCTTCAGTTTCTGTCAAAAAATGTTGCCACTGGCAAAAAAAATGACATTGGTACCAATGAGCTTCAATTTTGCCATTTCATTTATAACTTACCAAGTTCAAGTTTGTCAAGTTGAGCTACAGTGTCATTGACACTTTCATTATTGAAAACATAGCCTACAGGGAACAGAAATTAACATTCTCAATTATCACAATTCTTGTTGTATTTCATAATACTTTCTTAAACATTGAACATTATCTTTTTCATCAAACACAACACACATTCAAGTTAACCTGCAGTGTCACTTAGTTTCATTTAAGTTTCCAAACAATAACTTAAGCTGTAATTGACCAAATCAAATAAAATTGTTGTGTAGGTGTAGCAACATAAAATACAGGTCAAGTTGAAATCGTGTCCAACCTTTTTTGCCAGCATTATGCAGGCCTGCACAAATTGGGCGAACATTCGTTTCGTTCGCCTAAAGGTTGCCCTGTTTTTTTTGTGGCAACCTCTGCCCCGTTCGCCCAGATTTTCAGCTGTGTTTCTGTCATATCTGACTGAATACAAAACTTGAAAGCCGGTTGCCTTTTTCTTATTGTTTATACATGGAGACCGGTCAACCCTAATTTAACTAATTACTTGCGAAAGTACAGTTGTTACTTGTATAACGTGTGTGGAAATCCCCAGGAAATGTTAGAGATCATATGTGTAACATATTTACTATTGACAGAGCTAACCACTTGTACAATAAATAACTGTTTAGACTGCGCATTCATCATTGAATGTTTTATTTTTGTCACAACATACTGTTATAGTGTGGAAATATTAAAGATATTGGTAACAGAAACAAATCTGAGAATCAGCAACAATAACTGTGAATTTAATTATACTGAAATTTAATGAAAAAAATATTTATAAAAAAATGATACAAAGATCTTTTACACTAATTGGTTTGCAGAAAATAAAAACAGTGGTACTTAGCAATTATTGAATTAGTCCAAAATACTGTTTGACAGAATCCAGTAATCCAGTGGTGAAGAATCTTGTGAAGAAATTTTCCAGCTGGTAGTATTAAATCCAAGAATGTGTCTTCAGAAACCGTATCCTGTATATTTTTTATACTTACCAATGACCCAGACATAGCTGGTGCTAACTCTTAAAATATAGGGCCAAACACAAATTTTGCCCCCCAATCCCCAAAATTTGCATCTAAAACTAAAGAAAACATGCCCTGAAAGGCCCTCCACACTTCGCCCCTACTGCGCATGTGCAGTGTCAAGGACGTTCCGAAATTGGCGCCATTAATCATTCTAAGTTTGGCCCTTCATCAGTTAACATCTGACTGATCTTTGTGCTTTTAAATCTCAGTTTAAATGATGCCAGACACATAAATATTAGTGAAATGGTGATTCTAAGGAGGATAGAGAAGGAGGAGAGGAAAAGAATGTGTGACAGAATATTATCAGGGCTGTAACTTAAAATTTTTTAATGAAATTATGTTAAGTTACCTATTTTCAAGGCAGCAGCCATTTTGTTGTCATTCTGATTATTTAGTTACACTGTTTTTTTAAGTGTTTTCCTCTCTCCCTGTCCTTTAAGTTCCCCCTTGCTATTCTCCCATGCTTTTGGCATAGTTTTTGTAATTATTATTACTAAATTTTCTTGGGAGTTTTAGCTGAATAACAGAATGAATTCTGTTCTTTCCCCATGTTTACGTCTTCACCTACGGGTGGTTAGGCGTTGTGTTCTGCATCTACCATCTGATGTTCTGCAGTTTCTTCCCTGGAAGTCTCTGTTTTGCATCAGATAGTGTATTTTTGGTAACTGATTTCGGGCCTGGGTGCCTGGAGTCTTATTTTAGTGTTTTTACACTCATTGTTTACATTTACAACAGCCCTCTGTGTGAGGGGGGGATTTCTAAAAAATAATATCTTGATGTTATTTTAATCATAACTAGATACATTATTATTGTTCGTAAGTGTTGAATAAATTGTTTAAAATATTTTTAAAATTTTTGTCCACACTTAGGCTTGGGATCCATTGGGGCTCAACGTTACTTTTCAGAAACTTGGGCTGTTCTGAAAAAATATTTTTTCAAAATATTTTGATTTCAATTATTTTTTCTATATTAATGGATCATATTATTATTATGTATTTTAATTGCCAGGGGTTAGGGCGAGTACCAGGACTTGTTTTCTTTTCACATTGAAAGGATATTGATCAATTGTTTTAAGAGGAAGTCTTCCTCTGACTTTATTATCATTCTATATGTGGTCAGTGTACTCGCATTAACTCCTGTTCTGTATCGTATGATTTCGATGACAATATGGGAAGCGTATGTCACGGTATGTTGTTGGGGATTTGGACACTCCGGTCCTTTCCCCGCAGGGTCACTCTACTTTATCAATTTCTATTTCAGACGATCAAGATTAGGGTGATGTATCTGTGATGTCTTCCAACAGTGTGCCTCCGTCGTCACAATTAATGAAGGGCTAGCGGAAAAGTGCTCATGTAAATACGCCAATTGCCTAAGAGGACCCTAGTAGGTTCGACGGCCTTTGACGTCCGCTAGCTCGCCCGGTGTAGCGTCCATTCACCGAATGGTTCGGCAGCCGGGTTCGTCCGTTGCGGTCTAGAAGGAATTTTGGAGTGATGCGAGCACTATAAATTAACCTAATGCACACCCAGTGACGGCGGATCGGAGGGAGAACGCAGGAAGCCTTTTAGTCCGGTTCATAGCTCGTTCCGGTCCATCCGGACGGCAAGCGAGAGAGGCCCCTCTCTCGTTCAACAACATCTGGCCCCAGATGTTGTGGTACAAAATGTGTCGTAAGCGGAGCATACGTCCGTCGCTCGGGACGCTCCGTTGTATAGGCAGTCCGCTCAGACTGCTAAGGCTTCCTCTTCTCGTCAGCGCACACGATCGCACCTTGGCTGCGTGACCGCCGATATATTACCAGCTTCGCCAATCAAGGATTCTTCGGCGACCAGGTCACACCATCCGGTAGCCAGGGACACGAGGCCTGCAGACTCCGGACGTTCGCATAGGAAGTGTGCGGGAGTCAACGTACGCGGAGCTTCCGGCGGCAATGCACCGTAAGACCGCTACTGCACAGGCCTCGGGAACGGACGTGCTTTCCTTAATAGCACAGTTTATCGCAGCATCCCAGCATCAACTGAATCTGTCGCATATATTTTATCCGACGATGCTGGGTCGGGACGCTCCGCGGAAGCGGGTACGGACGTCCGAAAGTTTCATCCGGTCCGACGGGATACCGAAAGGGATTCGGAGGATTTCGAGCTTTCCCTTTCGGAACAACATATGCTGTTGTGTATGTCATCTGACTTGGTCTTCTACAGCTTCTTTCGTCGGACCAGAATGCTGCGATGCCGGATAAGAAACTGATAGCGTCGGTGGACTTAGAAATTTTTGGTTCGGTTCAGGGACATCGTCCCTCAGTTCCGACATAGTCCAATAATGTCACACAAACTTTAGAATTATTGAACGCTATATATATTATTATTTTATGCTTGCTAACCAAGCATTTCTGGTTTCTTGTTCGAAGAGTTATGGAGATGTCTTTCAAAAGTGTGCCTCTGTCGTCATAGTTAATGAAGAGTTAGCGGCAATAAGTGCTCATGGAATATGTCTATCGCCTATGGAGTGACATTCGCTAGCTCACCCGGTGTAGCGTACATTCATCGAATGGTTCGGCTGCCGGGTTCGTCCGTTGCGGTCTAGGAAGGAGATTTGGGTGATGCGAGCACTTTAATTACTTTAGTACTCACCCAGTGACGGCAGATTGAGGACAGATTGGAGGAAGCCTGTTAGTCCGGTTCCTGGCTTGTCCAGGTCCTTCCGGGCTGTGAGCGAGAGAGGTCCCTCTCTCGCCCAACAACATAGGGGACCGCATGTTGTGGTTCAGATATTTTACATTCGGAGCATATGTCCGTTGGTCGGGACGCTCCGTTATATTGACAGTCCGAGAGACTGTCTTTAATGCTTCCTCATCCTCACAGCAGGGCACACGACCGCACATTGGCTACGTGACCTCGAGTATCCGATCAGTTTCGGCATTCAGTGATTCCACGGCGAATAGGTCGCGCCATCCGGTAGCCAAGGGACACGAGGCCTATACACTCCGTTCGCTCGCATATTGGTAGTATGCACGGGGTAACGATCACGGAGCTTCCAGCGGCAATGCATCGTAAGACCGCTTCTCCTCAGGCCTCAGTGACGGACGTGCTATCCGAGTTAGCACAGTTGTTTCGCAGCATCCCAGCAATTGACAGTTTCTCGGTCGAATCAGGAATTATCCGACGGCGCTGGGTCGGTGCGGTCCGCGGTTGCATCAGGTACGGACGACCGAACGCTTTATAGGGTCCGACAGGATGGCGAAAGGGATTCGAAAGATTTCGCGTTTTCCCTTTAGTAGTATCGGAAGATGCCTTTCATATCTTCTGGCATTATCTTCCAGTGATTATTATTTCGGACTTCATTGCTGCGATCTTGGATAAGAGACTTATAGCGTCATTGGACTCGGATTTTTCGATCGGTTCAGGGACATTGTCCCTGACTTACCGACGCAATCCAATATTGTTATTACAACATGTGTTTTATTTTTCGACGCTATATATATAGATATACAAGCCTGCTACTAAGCATGATAGTTTAGTTTCTTGTCCGCGTTGCTCATTTCTGCCATTTTATCATTTATTCAAATAGTTTATTTTGGCAGAGCAGGGCATACCGAGAGTTCATATGCGTCTAGACGGTGTGATTAAAGACTGCACATATTCTTTTTCGCCGTTTATGTCTTTTCCAATTTCAATGTTGGGAACGACATTATGTATAGTAGACTTAACTTAGACGCTTTATTATACGTAATCCGCCTTACTGAGGCGTTATCATTACGTCTTCAAGAAAAGATTTACGGGATATTATTCTCAATGTAATTTCTTTTGAGGGCAGTAGTTTGTTCACGTATAACTCCGCCCTTCAGTGGCTGATTGGAGTTAGTTAGACGTGACGCAGCCCTAGCTACATCCACACGCGTGGATAGTAAGGTTAAGAACTCTCTCAGAGTCGCTTCGTTCTCGGAGGAGCTTCTCTTCGACGGCAACTTTTCGGCAATCCATGAATTGCTCGATTTACACGTTCTCTTGTCTATCTAGTGTTACAAGAGATTCAGACTGGGGCAAACATTCAGTGGTTGACTCAGAGAGTGCCGCCGCAGTTGCCGGACCCGAGTGTGGCTGTTATGACGGTTGCCAGTCAAACAGATTGGGATATAATACTGATCCCTACGGATTCGAAGTGCCAGGGTCTTTGGGTTCCGCAGTCTTTTAGCAATCAGTTTTCTTCCGCGGAATAATGTTTTTTAGGCTTGCTTTATGTCATTGCATGAACATTATTCAGAAACGCATGCCCAAATTCCTGTCCTTTAATTCGACAGTAGTGGCGTATCTCCGGAACCAGGGAGGCACTCTTTCGTTTCCGTTATTCAATTTAATGGAAAGAATCCGTCTGTTGGTTATAGTACACCAAGTTCAGTTTTGGTCCGTCATATTCCGGGTCGTCTGATTGTTTTATCGGACTCCCGTTCTCTTACGGGTCGCTTGTTGCTGTCAGAATGGACTCTCAACAAACAAGTATTCAATCAGATTTGCTATCTATGGGAGCGCCCAATGATGATTTATTTATGACACAGCTTGCTAATCAATTGCAGACGTATGTGTTGGCTTGTCCAGATCTCTGAGCTAATATTGTTAACGCTCTATTGATCTATAGGACGGAATGATAGGATACGCGTATCCTCCGGCGCTGTTGTTTTAGCAGGTATTGCTAAGATAAACAACCACAATACATTTCTGTTGATAGCATCTCTATCTTCACAGAGATCATGAGTAATTTACTCTCTTGTCTACTGTGGGTCTTAACGTGAAATCTTCCTCTATGTGAGGATCTTTTTCACTGGGTAAATCGTGTCATCTTTATCACAACCAGCAAGGTCGCAACCTTCATGTATTCCGTTGTGTGGTCCGTATTGCATTGTAAGCACTGTACTGGACGAGCTTTGGACGTGATTTCTTACTATAGGAGATCCTCTTCTTCGCTATTCTATGCGGCTAAAGTGGAGGCTCTTCCGTCGTGGTGTAGGGATCATTATGTTCATATTGTTGATCCCTCCATACTACTCATTGCTATTTTTTAGTATACTTGTTTCACAAGATCTACTGCAGCCTGTTATTATTTAGGTTATAGGTTTATGTTACCTCATACCTATGCACTCTACGATAGTTTACAATTGAGTCTTTTGTCTCTTTATCTAAGTCAGTTAGTAACTTTTTGATAAATAGACTTAGAATCTTTAGATTAAATTCCTATACGGATTTTAACTTCGGTTCTTATTTAGCTAAGTAATCATTTGAGCCTCTGGAAACAGTAGTTTTCAAATTCTGACCTTTTAGACAGTAATTCTGTTGGTTTCTCTTTTACTGTAGAGTCAGTGAGTTTCATGCACTATCGATGGATGATTTTCACTTTCATAGTTTCGGAATCAATACTTCCGTTACTATTTAGGTTGGATTGTTGCATAAGAGTTAGGCTCCTATTATCCGGAACCTATTATTTTAAGGTCTTTCCGTCTTCGTATGGACATAGGCCTTTACTCTTTCCGGGTACAGTTTATGTATTTATAAACAGATATCTGTTTATTACTATGGGCGTAAGCTTCTTCTGTCTTTGATGTCTAGTAGAAGGACGTTATGCTCCATTTTATTGTTAATGGATTCTATTAACTATCGGTACTGCTTATGGTATATCATTGACTTAGCAGTTGTGCTTAAGATTTCGGCTCATGAAGTAAGAGTTCTTCTACTTCTTGGGCTTACATTAATAGTGTCGCTATTATAGATTTTTGAAGGCCGCTCATTGCGCTCAGCCATCCACATTCATGAATTTTATCTCAGAAATATCGAGTCCATTTATGGAGGCCTCTATTGTTAGGTCTATTATCTACTGCTCAGAATGTCATTCACTTAACAGTTGCTACTATAGCTAGGTAGGCTGTCTGTTTCGGCAGTGTCTCCGTTCGGCTGCCCTCTTCGCTCTGGGCTATTTGACCCAGGGCAAGAAAAAGGGGGGGGGGGGGGAGGGTGTTCCCTTGGGTCACCTGTTTTACTATGAAAACAAGGGGATACCTCCTCCGGAGTTAGTAATTCTGAGCTGTTATTGGGATGGTTGTTTAGTGAGAAGTTTAGGTTTTTAAAATTCATTCAAGTCTTAGTTTTTAAAGTATAGCTTTTGAATATTGCATATGTCAACGGACATGATTATGCAATCCTCAGACACTTTTAGGAGTATAAGAGTCTCTATTCTCTAGACTTACTTTATTTATTGGCTTACTTTAAAAATTATTAGTATAAGGATTATATTGGATATTAATAGAGTACATGGATGTATGAAGCTCAATTTTGGAAGGTGTTGTATCTTTCTAATTTATCATAAATAAGAAAGATACATGTAAGGCCTATTACTTCTTTTTCCCTACAGGGGATGACTCTATTTTATTTTATTGAGCGTATTCCATTTTGCTCTATGTCCTTGGCCCTCCAGCCTTTTTACTATTCAGCTATGTCTGGGTCATTGGTACAGTATAAAAATGTTAAAAAATTTATAGTAATTTCTATATTTTTTATACTTACCAATGACCCAGACGGGGATGGCCCTCCCAGGAGTTGGGAACTCTTGCCTCCCCGCTGAGTACATAGCGCTTACCAGGCACTGGTTATTAGAATGATTAATGGCGCCAATTTTGGAACGTCCTTGACACTGCGCATGCGCAGTAGGGGCGAAGTGTGGAGGGCCTTTCAGGACATGTTTTCTTTAGTTTTAGATGCAAATTTTGGGGATTGGGGGGCAAAATTTGTGTTTGGCCCTATATTTTAAGAGTTAGCACCAGCTATGTCTGGGTCATTGGTAAGTATAAAAAATATATAAATTACTATAAATTTTTTAACATTTGTAATAAATTGTTCACTTAGGAATTTCAGCAGTCTCCTCCAATAAAATATAATAAAATGCTCCACAAAATTCAACTGGTGTAAAAATCTAATAAGTATTGGCGCCACAGGTAATTTCCAAATAATTCAGTAGAATCCTGGCTTTTCACAAAAATATATTCTGTTTCACAAACTGTAAATTCCCTTGTACGAGATGAATAAATTCTCGTCAAAATTCTCTTTTGGAATCACTTTTCCAAATTCACAAAGAAGCACTGCTTCTATAATAAATGCACTGTTCTGAAACGATAATAATCTCACAACTGCTCTGAAATGGGTTTTTCTGTAAAATCAGTTTTTGAATTCTGTTGACAAACCTTTAAATCGTACTCAGAATGTCCCAGAAGATGAAGTTTCTCCAGAGTTCTGTTTTCTATCAGTTTCTAGGTGATTCTGTCTTAATTGATGTAAACAAGGTCCATGATTTAAAAATAGATTATGTGGAACAAAGATGTAAATATGCACTTAAAGGTCGCTTAGTGCAAATGAGTCAGACCAGCTAGAATCTGCCTTCAGAAAAATATCAATTGCGTAGAATTATTAACTAAGGACATATCAATCTCGATATAATATGGGGCCTATAACACACCCTGCCTTAACCCTTTACCTAACATGAAAACCACACGACACTTGCAAAAAAAAATTCTTGAATAATTTTTTTCATTTTTTGTCTCCAAAACATAGGTTATGACCCCTCATTGTAACGAGCTCAACGAGCTCGTTCCAATGAGGGGTCATAACCTATGTTTTTGAGACAAAAAATTAAAAAATCATGAAAATTAATTGGCGATTTTTTAGAATAACGCTGGCCGGTTTTGGCCATTACATTGGGTAAAGGGTTAAAAGAAGTAGTTTGAAGGTGCTGAAAACTTCTTTTTTTTATATAACTTTAGCAGACTCTGACTGGTTTACAATATACACATGGTAATCTTCACAAAATTTTTAATAAACACAAAAGTACAATTGAAGTGAATGGGAACCGATCAGATGATTTTAAATTAGGATATTCTTGAAAGAGCAGCAGCTATTACATTATCTCTTCCCGAAATATGCCTAATATCTAAATTGTATTCTTGAAGGGCTAAGCTCCACCGCAATAATCTTTGATTCTTGTTTTTCATTTTATTGATAAAAGTTAAGGGGTTATGATCGGTGTAAACTGTAATTGGGCATTGAGTGGTTCCTCCTAGATACTCTTCAGAATGGGTTAATGCCAAAATTAGAGCCAAAGTTTCTTTTTCTACTGTAGAGTAATTCTTCTGATGTTTGAGAAATTTTCTGGAGAAATAACAAGACGGGATGATCAATACCTTGCGAGTTTTCCTGGGCAATATATTCACCTGCTGCATTGTCATTTGCATCTATAAATAATTTGAAGGGCTTTTCATGATTGGGACTGACCAGGACAGGTGAATTATTTAATAATGTTTTTATTCTGTTAATCGGTCGGACGCCCCGAGGTCGGCGGGTCGTAGAGGACGTGGTTTCTCCTACCACAGGCCTCGCAGGTCCAGGAGGTGATGGCTTAAACCTCTATCGCGTACCGGTTGGCGGAAGGTTGTCGAGCTTTTCACAAGAATGGGCGTCGATTACGGACGACCCTTGGGTGAGAGGAGTGACTTCGGAAGGTCTAAAGATATCCTTCAAACGAAAGCCTCCATTAACTCGAAGTCCAAAGTGGACTCATCTTCCGTCAAATCCGCAGAAAAGAGACGCTCTGTTATCAGAGGTGCAGTCTCTTTTAATGAAGAACGCGGTAGAGGTCGTAGAAAACCAGGAATCTCCGGGATTCTACAGCCATCTGTTTCTGGTTCCGAAACCAGACGGCTCGTTCCGTCCAGTCATAGATTTGAGCTGGATAAACAAGCTGATCGTCGCTCCGAAGTTTTATATGGAGACGATTCGGTCGGTCAGAGCGAGTATTCGGGTGAACGATTATGCAACAAGCATAGATCTCAAAGATGCGTACTTTCACGTCATGGTACATCCGACATTCCGAAAGTACCTACGCTTCGCAGTCCTAGGAGTGGTGTATCAATTCCGGGCGATGTGCTTCGGATTGAATCTAGCACCCTGAGCTTTCACTCGGGTAATGAACTCGGTAATCTATTTCCGAGCTCATTCGTCTGCGGTAACGTCGGCCTACCTGGACGACATTCTTCAGAGGTACGGCAACGAGTTAACGCTTCAGAACGATGTTCAGAATCTTCTATTGCTCCGACGTCTCGGTTTTATAGTAAACGAGGAGAAGTCGGATCTGGTGCCGTCCAAGTCATTCACTCATCTGGGAATGAGCTTCGAGACGCACAACAATCTCGTTCGTCTGCCGTTAACCAGAGCGAAATTAGTCAGTTGTTACGCTCGCTATTGTCTGCACGCAGACAAAGTCACAGCGAGAGAATTTATGAGACTGATAGGTCTGTGCGGAGCCGCCGCGGATCTCATTCCGATGGGGCGGTTACGCACGCGTCCTCTTCAAATTTTCTTGACTCAGAATTGGAGTGTGAAAATTCATTCGCTCGATGTAGACGTTCTCTTGTCAGATCAAGTGAAACAAGAGATTCAGACTTGGGCAAACATTCAGTGGTTAACTCAGGGAGTTCCGCTGCAGTTGCCGGATCCGAGTTTTACCATTATGACGGATGCCAGTCAAACAGGTTGGGGTGCATCATTAATCCCAACGGATTCGAGATGCCAGGGTCTTTGGGATCCGCAATTCCTGTGCAAGCACATAAACATCAAGGAAATGATGTCAATTTGGCTTGCGTTACGTCACTGGATGGACATTATTCACAACGCTCATGTCCAAATCCTATCCGACAATACGACAGTAGTGGCGTATATACGGAATCAGGGAGGCACTCATTCAGTTCCGTTGTTCAATCTAACGGAAAGAATCCTTCTGTTTGCGTTGGAACATCACGTTCTTCTTTCGGTCCGTCACATACCGGGTCGTCTGAATGTGCTAGCAGACTCCCTTTCACGAAAGGGTCGCTTGTTGCCGTCGGAGTGGACTCTCAACAAACAAGTATTCAATCAGATTTGCTACCAATGGGAACGGCCAATGATAGACTTATTTGCGACACATCTCAACAATCAGTTGCAGACGTATGTGTCTCCGTGTCCGGATCCAAGAGCATTTGCAGTAGACGCTCTGTCGATCCCTTGGGACGGAATGATAGGATATGCGTATCCTCCAGCGCCGTTAATTCAACAAGTATTGCTAAAGATAAAACAATCTCAGTGCAAGATTCTGTTGGTAGCATCTCTGTCGCCACAGAGACCGTGGATAAATCTACTCAGGTGTCTGTTGTGGGACCTACCGCGAAAGCTTCCTCCACGGGAGGATCTTCTTTCGCAGGGGAAATCGCGCCAACTCCATCACAACCCGCAAGGTCTCAACCTTCACTTTTTTCCGTTGTGCGGTCCTTCTTGCATGGCAAACACTTTACAGGACGAGCAGTGGACGCGATTTCTAACTGTAGGAGGACCTCCTCTTCGCTAAACTATGCGGCTAAGTGGAAGGTTTTTCGTCGTTGGTGTAGGGATCATTCTGTAGATATATTCGATCCCTTTATACCAGACATTGCTAACTTTCTAGTATACTTGTTTGACGAAATCAAACTGCAGCCTGTTACTATAAAGGGTTATAGATCTATGTTATCTGATACCTATGCACATCATGATAGTTTACAAATTGGATCTAATGTCTCTTTAACTAAGTTGGTTAGAAACTTCTCGATAAATAGACCCAGAACTCTTAGATTAATTCCTAAGTGGAATTTAGCTTGGGTTCTTCTTAAATTGAAGGAAAAGCCATTTGAACCTCTTGGGACAGTAGATTTCAAATTCTTATCTTATAAGACAGCTTTTCTCTTAGCTTTCTCTTCTGCTAGAAGAGTCAGTGAGCTTCATGCACTGTCGGTGGATGATTCTCACTATCGTAGTGTCGGGAACACTATCACCTTCACTACTAATGTGGGTTTTTTAGCTAAGAATCAGGCTCCTAATAAATATCCGGAACCTATTGTTATTAAGGCTCTTCCGTCTTCAGACGGGCGTAGGCCTTTACTCTGTCCTGTTAGAGCGTTACGTATCTATAAACAGAGATCTCAGTTTATCAGAAAGGGACGGAAACGTTTCTTTCTGTCTTTGATGCCTAATAGAAAGGCCATTTCGGTCCATTCTATTGCTAGATGGATTCAATTAATTATCCGTACTGCTTATGAGAGTTTATCTTCTTCTCAGCAGTCTGTGCTTAAGATTTCCGCTCATGAAGTAAGAGCTCTTTCTACTTCCTGGGCTTATGCTAATAGTGTTGCTATTACAGATTTAATGAAGGCTGCTTATTGGTCTCAGCCATCCACATTTACGAATTTTTATCTCAGAAATATTGAGTCCATTTCTGGAGACCTGCATTGTTTAGGTCCGTTATCTGTTGCTCAGAATGTTGTCCACTAAACAGTTGCAACTATAGTTATGCAGGCTTTCTGTTCCAGCAGTGACTCCGTCCGGCTGCCCTCTTCGCTCTGGGCTATTTGACCCAGGGCAAGGGGAAGGGGGGGGGAGGGGGGGCGGGTGTTCCCTTAGGTCACCTGCTTTATAGTGAAAAGCAAGGGAATGCCTCCTCCAAGTCAGTATTTCTGAGTCGCTTCCGGGATGGTTTTAAAGTGTAATATTAATGTTAAAATTCATTCATGTCTTATTTTTAAAGTGTAGCTCGGTGTGAAGCATTTGTATATGTCAAGTGTCAAACGGGCTTTAATATACAATACTCGGACACTTTTAAATGACTATAAAGAGTCTCAATTCTCTGGACTACTTTATTTATTGGCTTACTTTAAAAATAATTAAGTATAAGGGATATACTGGATGTTAATAGAGAACATGAATGTTATTGTGCTCAATTATTAAGGGTAGTGTATCTTTCTAATTTAATTTAAATAAGATAGATACATGTAAAGCCTAATACTCCTTTTCTCCTTAAGGGGTTACCTCTTTACTATATAGTTGAGCTTATTGGATTTTCCTCTATGTCCTAGGCCCTCCAGCCTGTTTACTATTCAGCTAAGTCTGGGTCATTGGTACAGTATAAAAATGTTAAAAAATTTATAGTAATTTATATATTTTTTATACTTACCAATGACCCAGACGGGGATGGCCCTCCCTGGAGTTGGGAACTCTTGCCTCCCCGCTGAGTACATAGCGCTGACCAGGCACTGCCAGTAAGAATGATAATTGGCGCCAATTTCGGGATGTCTGCGTCACTGCGCATGCGTAGTATGGAGGTCCTTTAGGACATGATTTCTTTTTGTTTTGGATGCAAATTTTGGGGATTGGGGGGCAAAATTTGTGTTTGGCCCTGGTTTTGTTAGAGTTAGCACCAGCTAAGTCTGGGTCATTGGTAAGTATAAAAAATATATAAATTAGTATAAATTTTTTAACTTTCGAGGAAATTATGAACAATTGAAAATAAAACACGCCAAAATTGGTGTTTATGATTTGTATCCAGGGCTTATATTTCAATGAGAATCCGAGAATCCATTCACGCAAAGATTCGTGCAACAAAGCCAGCGGGAATCTATGTAGATTCTCGCTGCTCCTCTACCAGTATTCGCGCAAAAAGAATTGAATCACTTTAACCCTTTATCTAAAAAAGCAGAAGCAAATTAACCAACACAAGACTAACATGACCTGAAATATACTGACACTTTGTCAATAAAATTATACAAATATGGCTGTCATTGGAACCGGCTCAATGAGCCGGTTCCAATGACATCCATATTTGTAAGGTTTTATTAATTGATAAATATTGTTTCGGTTTTTTTTTTAAATTGTCAAATTCAGTTTATATTTAAAAAAATAAAAAGCTGTGTTTGGTAGAGGGCTAACGTGTATTATCAGTATACGACAGGTGTTCAACCATGGTGGCCAAATGAAATCCACTCACAGCAGGTATGGATTCTCGCAACCATTTTCGCGAGAATCCAAATGGATTTTCCCAAGTTTAGATGAAATATAAGCCCTGGTATCAAACTTTCCCAGTACAGGCGTTTAAATTGTCTGAATGTTGTCCGAATATTACAGAAAATGTGAAAGATGTTAGTACTTTTCCTTGGAATTGTTTTTATTTAGGTCCTAAGAATAGTATTTTTTGCATTCTTGAACACCTTTTACAAGATATTCAACAAGCCAAACATGCCCACTGTTATCGTAAAAAAGGTTCATCTTCTGTAACCCACTAAAGTACCTAAGGGTAAGGTTTAAACTTTGCCTGAGGAAGTCATGGAATATGCTTGGTTTAAATATGTAATTGGATTCATTCAAGTTAGAGTGTCTTTTCAGCAAGTGACACATCCTGAAGTCAAATGGAATTCTCTTTTTTATTGCAGGAGTAGGGTGTGTAATAAAATTGCTGATAAATGGACTTGAACATCAAGATGCATGTAATGATTTGCTTATTAATCTTAATAAGGGCAACATTTCAGATGATATGAAGATTGGTTGTCTAAAAGAAAAATCTAAATCAAGTAGAAGTCGAGTGCAGTAAGTATTTTTATTTATTAAGTTTTTAGCTTAACTTGACAAAGTCAAGATAAGGTGTTGCCTTCACGCGTGCGGAAGTCTGCGAGTCTGTGAGTCTGTGAGTCTGTTCACATTTTCCTTTAGCACAGGCTACACTCCATAGTTCTTATCTGATCGTCACAAAATTTCATATGCAGTTTTGGGGTCATGTCTAGATGAGAACGTCCCCTTTTGGTCATGATCGGTCAACCGGTATGGCTGCCCGAGCCCAAAACCATTAACACAGTCTACAGGTCGTATTTATGAAGGGATTTCATTGTAACTTGGTAGAATGCCTCTGTATAATGCCTAGATGAGAATGTCCCCTTTTGGTCATGATGATCTGTCAATCGTGATGGCTGCCCATGCCCGAAACCCAAAAACTTTTAGCACAGTCTGCAGGTCATGTTTAATATGGAAGGATTTCATTGTAACTTAGTAGGATGACTCCGAATGATGTCTAGAAGAGAATTTCCCCATTTGGGTGCGATCTGTCAACCATGACGACTGCCCGAGCCCAAAACCCGAAAACCTTTAGCACAGTCTACAAGTCATATTTATGGAGGGATTTCGTTATAACTTGGTAGGTTGACTTGATATAATGTCTAGATGAGAAAGTCCCCTTTTGGACGTGATTGGGCAACTGTGATGGCTACAGGGGCCCGAAGCCTGAAAACCTTGAGCACAGTCTACAGGTCATATTTATGAAGGGATTTCATTGTAACTTCGTAGGATCACTCCAGATGAGAATGCCCCCTTTTGGTTGCGATCATTCAACCATGATGGATACCCGAGCCCGAAGCCTGAAAACCTTTAGCACAGTCTACAGGTCATATACCAAAAACCTTTAGCACAGTCTACAGGTCATATTTATGAAGGGATTTCATTGTAACTTGGCAGGTTGACTCCAAATAATGTCTAGATGAGAACGTCCCATTTTGATCGTGATCATTCAGCCTTGATGGGTGCCCGAGCCCAGAAACCTTGAGCATAGGCAAATAGTCATATTTATGGAAGGATTTCATTGTAACCTGTTAGGTTGACTCCATATAATGCCTAGTTGATGACATCCCCTTTTGGTTGTATTGGTCAACTGTGATAGCTACTGGTGCCCAAAGCCCGAAAACCTTGAGCACAGTCTATGGGTCATATTTATGAAGGGATTTCATTGTAACTTCGTAGGATCACTCCAGATGATGCCCAGATGAGAATGTCCCCTTTTGGTTGTGATCATTCAACCATGATGGCTGCCCAAGCCTGAAGCCCGAAAACCTTTAGCACAGTCTTCAGGTCATATTTATCAAGGGATTTCATTGTAACTTGGTATGCTGACTTCATGTAATGTCCAGATGAGAACAGCCCCTTTTGGACATGATTGGGCAACTGTGACGGCTACAGGGGCCCAAAGCCAGAAAACCTTGTGCATAGTCTACAGGTCATATTTATGGAGGGATTTCGTTATAACTTGGTAGGTTGACTTGATATAATGTCTAGATGAGAAAGTCCCCTTTTGGATGTGATTGGGCAGCTGTGACGGCTACAGGGGCCCGAAGCCCGAAAACCTTGAGCACAGTCTGCAGGTCATATTTATGAAGGGATTTCGTTGAAACTTCGTAGGATCACTCCAGATGATGCCCAGAAGAGAATGTCTCCTTTTGGTTGTGCTCATTCAACCATGATGGCTGCCCGAGCCCAAAGTCAAATAATTCAAGTACATGAATGAATAAAGTACTTGGATGGTTATCATCCTGTGATATAATTTCCATGTTTCATTGGAAAATGAGATAACCCCCATTCAAAATTCCATTCATGGCATTTATCCATGACCAGTAGGGAGCACGGTGGCACAGTGGTTTTGGATTCGGACTTCAAACCAAAAGGTCCACAGTTCGATCCCCGTCAGGGGTATCTGTGTTGTGTCCTTGGGCAAGGCAAGGCTCTTCAAACCAATTACCCACCTGGGGGTATGGTGGTGTGGTGTACTAAACTAAAGCTTACTGCACGTTTATGTTGCACAAGTCTTCAGCTAATGCGAATCCTGCTTGTGTGGAGTTAGTTCGTTGGGGAATCTGGCAATTGCTTGCCATTGCTCAGTGGTTCTTTCTGGGTACTCCGTCCACCTGTAAAACTGTCCGACACAAGGTGACCCTGGCTGTCAAAAGTGTCATTAAATCCCAATAAATAAATAATCCATGACCACTTGTCTCCTTTCAATCACCCATTGATAGAGCAGTTTTGTAGATGTCAAATTACCGGGGCAATGTCCCAAAATGTACTCAGTATAGATACCGATACCCAGCTTCTGTAATTAGTCCTTGGCAACGGCAATTGCCGACGAGTTGCCGAGGGTTTTTAGATGTTTCCTCGGCAGTATTTTTGCCAAGGACAATTTGAGTAACGTCAGTAATGATGATTAACAACTGAGTGCAACTATAGAAGAGTAGTAGGCCGAGCAAATTTCTCGTCATTCTTGAACATGTTTGTGGCCTTTATGTGGATACACTGGTGTGCATGTGGCATAATATTATACACCTTTGAGATATCTCTTTAAAATGTGAGTTTATTACCTGGAAAAAACATACAACATCTCCAAGACGCACCCGGTCGTACGTCCGAGAATGCATACAGACACACAGTGCTTCCCCAGTAGTTATTTACATGATATAGTCATTTTGTAAAAATTGCCGAGGAAAACTCGATTTTTGCCAAGGATACTCATTTATCGACGGCAAAGTTTTTGCGGAGGGAATTTTTGCTAATTACAGGGGCTGGATACCACAGTATTTCCATGTAAAATACTGATACCGAACGTGAAATTTCAATACAACACAGCTCTACCGTGGGAGCTAGCCCCTTATCTATTGAAGAAAAATACAATTTATGTCCGTATGAGTCGGTAACTCTGCTGATATCAAGCCAGAAAATAAGCAGACTGTCATCTGCAAAATGAGGTCGCCAGAGGGTGCATTTAGTGATGCTACCCTGCACAACAGGGTAGCATCACTACATTTACCCTCTGTGAACCTCAATCTGAATCGGGGTCTCAAAACTAAACAAAAAGCGGTACCCAGAGGATAAATTGGTCCACAATATAGGATAGCATCATCAAATTCACCCTCTGGGGACCTCATTCTGCAAATGTCAGACTGCTTAATTTCAGGCCTGGCTGATCTTGATCTGATGTTCATGAAATCTTACATGGATGGCCAGCATGACATGCACATTCAGACACATGTCAACCTATGCTGTCCATTCAACATGGGAGTTAGACATCTTTTGTTTTTGTCCATACGAGTCTGACTCTGCTGATAGTGGTCAGATCTTAGTGAAATCTTACATGGATATCCAGCATGACATGTGCATTCAGACACATATATCATGTTATGTTGTTGGCATCTTCCACCTGGGACTTTAGTCCATTTTTCCATTGCAAAAATTCGGTTTTGACCATATAATTCTGTAACTCAGCTGATGGTGGTCAGATACACATGAACTCTTTCATAGGTGTCCAGCATGACATGACCATTCAGACACATATCAAATTATACTATCAATAACTTCCATGCAGGAGTTATGTCCCTTTCTCCAGTGAGAACAAGTCTGTAACTCCCGTGATAATAATAATGATGAATTGTAAAGAAATCTCACATGGATATCCTGCATAACAAATATGCAGGGCTTGAGAGTTGAGGCAACCTATAGGATGGGTTGCTTATAGGTTACGCAAAATGATTTTTGGGAGACCTGTTTATAGGTTAACCAAAAAATAGTTTCATAATTGGAGATTTGATTGAAAGGTATTGACAAAAGAAGACATTTAACAATGATAAAAGATAAATTATTAGCTCACCTGACTTTCAGTCAGGAGAGCTATAGTGATCACTCACCGTCCGTCGTCCGTGAACATGGTGTTTGCGTCTTCTCCTCCCAAACCGCTGAACCAATTTAATTGATATTTGAGATAATAGTTTGTTATGACATCGCAATTTGATTTTGTTCAAATCAAGTTGCCCCGCCCGTGGGTAGGGCCACACCCAAAAAGTGTGCTGAAATCTTAAAAAATCTTCTCATGAACCAGCAGTAGCAGAGACTTGATATTTGGTGTGCAGCTTCCTTTTGAGGTGTAGACTCAGATTTGTTCAAGAGAAGTTTGTGGGGCTATACTTGGCGTCGTTATGGGAGGGGCAAAATTTTTGGCCCTGCCCAAAATTTCTATTTTCCAAACCGAGAGGCTGATTTGAACCAAATTTTATGTGAGGGCTTATTGGGTCATAAGTAACTAATTTATGCTGATTTTTTTTTTCCCGTAGCCCCATGGGAACCGCAGGAGCTAAAAATAGAAAAAAATTAAAACGCCCATATCTCCAAAACTGCACGGCACCGAGAATTTTTATTTGGTGTGAAGCTTCCTTAGGACCAACAGAAAGAATTGGTAAAAAAAAATTGCCATCGGTTTTATCATAGGGTACAGTTTCGGGACATTGAAAAAGTGCTGAGTCAGCACTTTTTAACACTGTAGGCAATGGGAAAAACATTAAAAAATCTTCTTCTCCAGATCCAGCAGGCAGAATCTTTTGATATTTGGTATGCAACATTGGAGGGTGGATCTGATTCAGGTTTGTTCAAATCGGCCCCCTGGGTTCATATTTGGGCTCAGTATAGGAGCCCGATTTCGAACTTAGTGCATTTCAGGCAAATTTCTTAAAAAATCTTCTTCTCCAGATCCAGCAGGCAGAATCTTTTGATATTTGGTATGCAACATTGTGGGGTGGATCTGATTCAAGTTTGTTCAAATCGGCCCCCTGGGTTTATATTTGGGCTCAGTATAGGAGCCCAAATTTGAACTTACTGCATTTCAGGCAACTTTCTTTGAAAATCTTCTTCTCCAGATCCAGCAGGCAGAATCTTTTGATATTTGGTATGCAACATTGTGGGGTGGATCTGATTCAAGTTTGTTCAAATCGGCCCCTTGGGTTTATATTTGGGCTCTGTATAGGAGCCCAAATTTTAACTTAGTGCATTTCAGGCAAATTTCTTTGAAAATCTTCTTCTCAAGATCCAGCAGGCAGAATCTTTTGATATTGGGTATGCAACATTGTGGGGTGGATCTGATTCAAGTTTGTTCAAATCGGCCCCTTGGGTTTATATTTGGGCTCAGTATAGGAGCCAAAATTTGAACTTAGTGCATTTCAGGCAAATTTCTTAAAAAATCTTCTTCTCCAGATCCAGCAGACAGAATCTTTTGATATTTGGTATGCAACATTGTGGGGTGGATCTGATTCTATTTTGTTCAAATCGGCTCCCTAGATTCATATTTGGGCTCACTATAGAAGCTCGAATTTGAACTTAGTGCATTTCAGGCAAATTTCTTCAAAAATCTTCTTCTCCAGATCCTGCAGGCAGAATCTTTTGATATTTGGTATGCAACATTGTGGGGTGGATCTGATTCCAGTTTGTTCAAATCGGCCACCTGGATTCATATTTGGGCTCACTATAGAAGCCCAAATTCGAACTTAGTGCATTTCAGGCAAATTTCTTTGAAAATCTTCTTCTCAAGATCCAGCAGGCAGAATCTTGTGATGTTTGGTATGCAGCATCCTTAGGGGAGTGAGATTCAAGTTTGTTCAAGCCATGTCCCTAAGTCCATATTTGGGCTCAATGTGGGAGCTTGAATTGTAACTTTGTTCGAAATGAGGAATTTTCTTAAAAAATCTTCTTCTTCAGATCCAGCAGTCGGAATGGTTTGATATGTGGTGAGTAGCATCCTTGGGGGTGGGGGGGGGGGGGGGGGATTCAAGTGTGTTAAAGCCAAGTCCATGGGTCCATATTTGAGCCCAAATTATAACTTAGTCAATATGAGGAATTTTTCTTTAAAAATCTTCTTCTTCAGATTCAGCAGTTGGAATGTTTTGATATTTGGCATGGAGCAACCTTAGGGGGCTGAGATTCAAGTTTGTTCAAGCCAAGTCCCTTGGTTCATATTTGGGCTCACTATGGGAGCCTGAATGACAACTTAGTTCAAAATGAGGAATTTTATTTAAAAATCTTCAGATCCAGCAGATGAATGCTTTTGATATTTTTTATGCAGCATCCTTAGGGGGGTAAGATTCAAGTTTGTTCAAGCCATGGCCCTAGGTCCATATTTGGGCTGATTGTGGGAGCTCGAATTGTAACTTGGTTCAAAATGAGGAATTTTCTTTAAAAATCTTCTTCTTCAGATCCAGAAGTCGGAATGTTTTGATATTTGGTGTGCAGAATCCTTAGGGGTGTGAGATTCAGGTTTGTTAAAGCCAAGTCCCTGGGTTCATATATGGGCTTCCTGTGGGAGCCCGAATTATGACTTAGTTCAGTATGAGGAATATTCTTTAAAAATCTTTTTTTAGATCCACTGGTCAGAATCTTGGGATATTTGGTATAAGCTTTTCTTAGGAGGAGCAGATGCAACTTGTGGAAATCAATTCTCTGGGTTGATATTTAGGCTACCATGTCAGGTGAGCGCCCTCAGGCCCCCTGGGGCCTCTTGTTATAAATCATAATGACGTATTTCTCAACAAAATTCACATCCCCAAATCTGCCAATTATAATGATTAACCAAGAGGTTAAGCCTTTATCTAATAAAATGGCAAAAAAGCCCAGAAAATTAGCCTAAGTGTGGCTTACACAACCTCACACATCATGGCAATTTCTCAATAAATCCATATCAATATAGATATCATTGGAACCAGCTGAATCAGCTGGTTCCAGTGATATCCATATTTGTATGCTTCTTTTGAAAATTTGAGACAAAGGTCTTAATCATGAAGTTCAGGATAATTCAGGCCTGGCCTTTTGAAAAATCCAGGGTAGCCGCTACAGCTCCCCTAAATCTGTTTCAGGGGAGCTATTCCACACTTATATTAATTATACACGGTTTTTAATAAGGGAATTGAAAGTTTGAGGAGAGCCATTACAGTTTAAGGAGGGCAATTATGGCCCTCCCCAATATGATTTGAGGGGAGCCAAGGAGAGCCAGAGCAATAGCTCTCCTCAAACGGTTAACCCCCAAAAACTGGGGTAAAAGATCAAAAGGTTAATGAACATGTGATGGGGCAACCTTCAAATGGGTCCATCAAAATTCTGAATTGCCGAGCCCTGAATATGGGCCAGAGTCCTCGTTAATTCACAAAAATTCCCCTTGGTTGCTTTTAAAAAGGCCAAGAAAAGAGTGAGAATTTTACTACAAGTTAGGTGTTATTGCAAAACTTTTCCAGGTCACTTTTTCAAAAAATCACATCTCTGTTGCTTCTTGAAGAGGTCACGATCGCAACTGATGTTTTTTTTTCTGAATGGGAAGTTGGGGGAACGAATATTCCAATGTTTTCTCCCATGACCAGGTCACATTCAAATAGTCATTTCTGTGCTTAAGTATGTTCAACTGTTTCAGTGCTAAGTTGTATGAATTCCACTGATCATAATTATTTGTGTGGTGAAATGCTAGTCTGTGACACATATTTGGAAAGGACTCCGTAGTCTTTGCTCCTTGCATGCTGCTGGCAGATATTCCTGCCCAGGACATGATTTCTCTTGCCACTGAAATGAGTATAATTTGTGCACATTTAATCAGATTTTGCCCCTGTAAATTAACTGGAATTGTTCACTAATGATTTCTTGAGTCAAATTTATAAATGAATTTTTCATCAAATCTAAAGTCAATGAAAAATATCTTTAAAATATTTGACAGGTTAACCCTTTACCCAACGTAGACGATATCAAAATGTATTATTTTAAATATCATTTTTACCTGCGTCGCCAGCGGCAGAGCAGGTCTAGTAACCGCTCGACTCTATCCGTCAGTCCGTCCATCTGTCCGTCCGTCCGTAAGTACATCCGAAACACTTTTTCCGTCAAAGTTTTCTTGGCTTCTATGAAAGGGAATGATTTTATATTTGGTCTGCTGCTTCATAATGATGAGTTGTATCGTGTAAGCAATATTCAGATCTGCCGTGCAGCCACTTCCTGTTTGCCGATACTTTGAAATTTTACTGTACCCACTGAACATTGAAATTTTCCGTCAAGGTTTTCTCGGCTTCTATGCAAGGGATTGATTTTATATTTGGTCTGCTGCTTCATAATGATGAGTTGTATCGTGTAAGCAATTTTCAGATCTGCCGTGCAGCCACTTCCTGTTTGCCGATACTTTGAAATTTTACTGTACCCACTGAACATTGAAATTTTTCGTCAAACTTCTCGGCTTCTATGCAAGGGATTGATTTTATATTTCATCTGGAGCCTGATAATGATCAGTTGTATCGTGTATGCAATTTTCAGATCTGCCATGCAGCCACTTCCTGTTCGCCGATTCAATTGCATGCAGCGACGCAGGTCCAGACCCGGTATTGGTCTTGGCTTGTTTAAAATTGTTAATAATAGGGGGAATAGACATTCAAGATACCCCTGACTTACCATAACATGGCATGATCAGTACGCAGAAAAAAAATGCAGCATGTTATTATTACACTCGTACACTTGCAAGTGTAGCCTACCACTTCCTGCTTGCCTCTCGTTTTTCACTGAGCATGCCACGGTCTGGTTAAGGTTCGATCTATTTTCTACTTCCACTATTTCCCAACTTGAAGGAAGATAGAGGATCGAATCAGTCAAAGGGGGAATTGAAGGGACAAACGCAATTACAGTAACACGTATATAATATACTAGCAGGGTTACCCAGTGTTGCTCGGGCTGAGGAGGGTATTAAAATTACCCCTAGTTAGACCTATATCGGTGAGAAAAATTTTGGTCATAATTGTTGGTGCCCCTCTACACCCCCGCCGACCCCCACCCCCACCCAGCACTTTTTTAAACGTCACCATTAGATTCCTGGTAAAAAAAATTACCCCCAGTAGACCCCTTTGAAGACCTGTATCGGTGAGAAAAATTTTGGTCATAACTTTTGGTGCCCCCCCCTACACCCCAACACCACACACTTTTTTAAACCTGACGATGACCTCCACCATAAAAAGTACTCCTAGTAGACCCATTTTGGACACTCGGGGTGGCCCCATATTCATTTCTATAGTGGACAGACAGACAGACATACATACAGACATTCTAAAATAGAGTATAGAGATATCTACTTATGACTGTAAGACTAGATGTGTGTGGGGAGAGAGGGTGGGGGATATGGCTCTTGACTTATCGAATGAATGGCGGATGTCCATTCAGCTGAATGTTTACACACACACACACACACACATGCACCCCCCACCCCACCATTTTCCCACGTAAAGTAAAATTTGCCCTTTAATCTACATGGTTTTAACATGTCTTGAAAGCTGTACAAGGCTATGGCTACAGTTGAGCAACCTGGAACAAAGCATCGAAGAAAGACATCACACCCATTTGGAGTTAATCCCAGTCTTCAAAGACGCCGTGCAAGTCTACATGGAATTTGTCTAGACAGTTTTATGACATGCTAATATATAATTGTCACAAATATAATTTTTCAATGAAAATGACCATATTGAGTGTTCTTCGCCTAAATTGAGAATATCTTGTCCAAAAAGAAAACCACCTGTTGCTTTCAATTTTTGTCCATTTGGTATTCAAATCGACAGTTTTATGACAACAAGGTATATATATGTATATATATATACTACGTACCTCTTGTACATACTTGTATCATTTCAATATGTTTCGACGAAAAGAGAATACCACTTACAACAAGAAGATTAATTGCTCGAATTTACGATGATGCGCATGGAAAACTAAAACCATCACAAATTTCAAAAAGGTGTGACTTCTCTATCCAAAGTCGATTAATTAGGAATAAGTGGCAAAATTATCAGCTGTCCGAATTCAATGAACTATTTCTTGAGTTGAAGAAAAAAAGCCTGATTCTAAATTTCATCTGTCTGTGTTTTCAAAGCAAGGCTGTTATCCATCCAGAAGCGATGCTAGGATTTCTTATTGTGTGTTTTGTTTGGGGGGAGGGGGGGGGGGGGGGTACTTATCCTGCTGAGTCCCTCATGACATTCATTGATGGACCTTGAAATACTCTGCTTCTCTTAGCTACCAGGGTTTTCGCAAAGTACCATATAGGTTATTTTTCCATAAAATAAAAGATGGATGGAGTTAAGACTGTAGGCTTAAAACTTTTCGTTCTCAGTTTGATGCGCTGAGGATTTACCCGCACAGACCAGGTCTTTCCTTGTGATAGTGTTGACTTGTTGTTCACATCCATTTACATCTCCGCACACTTTTCTTTCAAAATTTTTTCTATTGTCGATTTGATAAGGGGGGCGAGTCGGAAAATATCTTCGGGATAGTAACTCGACTGGATTTTGTTATTTTTTTAATTGTGAATTACGAATACATCGAACGAATCTTAGAATCTATGATCCGTTCACGCCAAACTTCGAAGTTTTCACAGTCGAGGAATACATGTAACAAATCATCTCACAGTGTATTGGTGTTTCCGTTGCGATTTTTTTCTCTCGATTCTACCTAAATTTTGTCTTGATTCTTTCTCCATTCTGCCGCATTTTATCGACAGAACCGCGATTCTCAAACGCGACGGAACCGAAGCCAGATCGAGAACCGATTGACTAAAAGACCGCTTTTGTGATCACAGTACTGTACATATACCTAAGAGAGTTTCCCACCAAAGATGAGTGCTTGGTATTCGTATTATTGGTTTGGAGTACAAGAATTATTAACCCTCTGAACTCAGATGTCAAAATGGCCATGTTTTTAGCAGCAAATATTTCCCATAATTCAGTTTGATATCTAATAAACTTTTGGGTCTAATTTAACTGAGAAAGCTTACCTTGCATCCAAATGACTAGAATGGCATGCCTTTTACATCTTGTCAGAATTTTCACCTAAATAATGTCAAAACGAAATTACATGTTAGTGGTTGCTAACATTGTCCAGTTGTTGTTGGTGTTTGTTCAGGCAGAAATTCAGTGTAGTATTTATAAAGTAATATTTATTGTATTATAAGTAATGGAAAGTTGGCTAAAAAATAAGTGATAGGTGATTATGCCCATGACTTGAAAAGTCAAAGGATGTCTAGTGGAGACCTCTGTTCATCCGTCTGTACCAACATTTTCCCTTGTATCTCAGCCACTGCAATCTGATTTGAATGATATTTGGTGTTGTGATAGAGCCTCATGGGGAACGATACTTCAGTAGCGTGAGTTTCTTCCACACATTTTTTCTCCAGAGTTATGTCCCTTTTTCACTCTTTCAATCTGGAAAAATTTTTGCGGGTTGGGGACATTAGCCCACGCTTTGCTTTGCCCTTTTTGTCTTTGCTAAATCTAAGCAAATTAATAATTTGTCATTTTTTTTACTGCCTCATCCGTATTTATGCACAATGTGTCTCAGTTTTGAACACCAAAAATGAAACTTATTACGTTTTTTATTTAGATACATGACACAGTCGATAATAACATGTCACCTATTTTCAAACTAAACTTTCCTGTTACTTATATAGCACCTAAAGATGCAAACAGCATGGCTGTAGTAAAACAGAAAAGGCTGAAAAAGTATCACATGCTCTTCTTAAAAGTTACCACCGTGTTTAATTGTGTAACCTGCTAACAGGTTACTATTACAATGTAAGCTCTTTATTTCCAGTCATGTATTTTGCTGGTTTTTGAAATATTCTATTTAAAACTAAGAATGTTCTTCTCTCTTTTTCAGTTAGCTGATGAGAAGACCACAGCTTTTTGGACCTGAGATGGAAAAGTAAAGCATACCATTTTCTGTTCCATTCCGATGTCTGCAGATTGTTTTGTGAATGTGCTTTTGAAAGAACATTGTTACCTCATGAACATTTTATTTTGAATAGTTGTTACATGAATGTACACTATGTTGTATAATAAGAAAATTGATGTGGTGGGTGGAAGTGCCATGCATTGTTGCTGGCAAGTGTTATTCTGTGTGAAATGCAAGCTTTTCACCCTTTACCCAATGCAGAAGATATCAAAATTTATGCCCCCGACTTGAAAAGTCAAAGGGGCATTTGGTGGAGACCCCTGTCCATCCGTCCGTTCATCCTCCCATTCGTTGGTCCAGACCAACATTTTCCCTTATATCTCTGCCATTGCTACTCCCGATTTGAATGATATTTGGTGTTGTTATAGAGCATTATCGGGGAACAATACCTGTGTAGCGTAAGTTTCTTTCTCACATTTTTCCAGAGTTATGGCCCTTTTTCACTCTTTTGCTCGTTCCAGGGGTCACATGATATGGTTTTGTTGAATTTTTTTGAAAAATATATATTTAGTGAACTGCGTAATTTGTAAATTATGCATGCATATATGGCTAATTCGTTAGGTAAAGGGTTAACACTTAAGATTACCTGTTTATATTATGAATATTGTATTCAAATCATTGTGCAGAATGGAATACTATTTTCTCCTCATACCAAAGCACAGGTTATAATCCCTCAGTGGAACAAGCTCAATGAACTTTTTCCAAGAGGGATCATAATATTTGTTTCTGGATTAGAAATTAAAAAAAATATTAAACAGCAATATTGTTAATTCCTTTGGCATATTTTATCAGTGTATTGTGAATAGTTATTCCTTGCATATGAAGCTTATAAATGTGTGGAACCGGAATACTTGAGAATTTTGTGAAGACACCAGTAATTTGAGGAAAGAGTTTGGGAGAGGTTCGGTGTGGTGGGGTTGTGGTACAGCTGGCATGTCATTTTAAGGAGGGAAACTGCTCTGGCTCTCAGTGGCTCTCCTAAAAAAAAATTTATGAGGGCAGTGAATGCCCTCCTTACCTCATACAAGGAGGGCCACAAAAGTGAACTTTGTTAGGTTGCGGTAATCGGTATCACACAACTTAGTATGTGATCGAGCACTTTGGAAAAAGCTCAGTGGTAGCTAGTCATTGTGAGGCCCCCTACATCTCAAGATGGAGGCCAAGTGTAGGGGTCTCACAGAAACTAACTGTTAGACATTTAGGTTACTTATCTGATACTGACTATAATTGTCTGACTATATACATAATTCATGTAGAAATCCTGACATGTTCAGCATGAAATTATTGCATTTTTGAAACCTACATTCGATATTATATGCACAGCCCAAACAATAAGATGGAAAGATATGATAAAATTACTAATCTTGATAATAGACCCCAGTGGCTCCCCTTGTGTCAAATTAAAGTGGGCTAAAAATGTCCCTCCTAAGTTCATTTAAGGCGGACATCATTGCTCTCCTCCCATTTTGAAAATGGAAGGCCTGGTACAGAGAAAGTATGTTTTGAATTCAGAAGTGCAAACCAATTATAAACCCTCAAGAATTGCATACAATAATGTGTGCCAGCATAAAGTGGGCCTTGTGTTTTAATCTTGCCCCCCCCCCCCCCCCCCCCCCCCCTCCTATGTGTATTGTAGTGCATGTTAAAATGTAAGGTTACCTTTCCCTCTCCCTCTGTTCAGCCTTTTGGATACCCCCCACCCCCCTCCCATTTGAAAATGATTCAAGAGATAGTGTGGCCATGTAAATGAATTGTGTGTCCCTAGTGTAATACTTCACCCTATCAAAGACAGGCAAACACACCAGAAGACGGGGTTACTACCCCGAGGTTGGGTGATGGAGTAGGCATTGCCTGTCCTTTTTCACCAAAATTGCACCAGTGGAAAAGACTTAACTGTAACTAAGAAACTCTCACAGGCCTTTGAAATTCTTAAGAATGCTCATTTAATTTGTGCATTGCTTAGGCCCCCACAAAGTATATTTTCTGTTTCTCATGCCATTTTTTGTAAAACTACATGTAGGCGGGCAGTTTTTTATTCGCTCACCTTGACAAAGTCAAGCTGAGCTAATCTTATCGCTCTCTGTCCGTCGACTGGCAACACCATGTTTTTGTCTTCTCCTCCAAAACCACCGGGCCAATTCAAGTGAAAGTTTGTGTGAGTGATGGTCCCAAAGGGGCATTGCATTTTTAGCGCAACTTTGGCGAACTTAGTTTAGTCAAACCTCAATACTTCCCTTTGGTACACCCTACAGGGCACATTTATGATCGGATTGCTTTGAAACCTGGCATGCTTGTTTGGGGAGGCCTCTAGATGGGAGCTATCGATTTTCTTTGGTTTCTGTTAAAAAATGTTGCCACTGGCAAAAAAAATGACATTGGTACCAATGATCTTCAATTTTGCCATTTCATTTATGACTTACCAAGTTCAAGTTTGTCAAGTTGAGCTACAGTGTCATTGACACTTTCATTTAGTGTTACTTTCAGCACTGTCAGGGCAAATGCCAATACTGCTCGGGCTGGAGGCCGTATTTATGAACCGATCTTTACGAAACTTCTTGGGTACCTCTGTTATCACCTTGGGATGAGAACGAGTGTTTCTGAGTGCAGTCCAAAATTCAAGATGGCTGCCAGTGTCCATTTTGTACCGAAATTAGGTCCAATCAGTTTTCTGTCACAACTTCTATACAGCTCGTATTTATGAACTGATCTTCACGAAACTTCTTGGGTACCTTTGTTTTGACCTTGGGACAGGAATGAGTGTGTTTTGGGGTGCTTTTGTTATCACTGTGCTATGAGAACAAATATTTTGGGGTTCAGTCAGACCCACTCTGGGACTCAAAAGATTTCTTTTCTAGTTTAGCATCTGTCTGTCACCCACCTTTACAATACTTTACCTATACATTTGTTACAGGCAACGGTCAGTATTTATGTACAGACCGTTACAATACTTTATATGTACCTTTGTTATCAGGTCATTACCTTGATATTTGTCATTGTTGTGTCACATACTATACATGTACATGTCTTGACAAGTTGAGCTACAGTGTCATTGACACTTTCATTGTTCAACTCAACATAGGGAGGGGGTGGGGGAAAATGATCCAAATGTTTTTAAAAATCTTCTCATGAACCAGTAGGTACAATGACTTGATATTTGGAATGGCGCATCCTTTTGAGGTGTAGGATCAAGTTTGTACAAACAAAGTTGGTGAAGCAATATTTGACTTTGTAATGGGGTAAGATATTTGGACCCACCTAAAATTTCTATTTTCTGAACCGATGGTCCGATTTGAACGAAATTCAGTATGTGGTATTATTGGGTCATAAGTACTTAACTTGTGCAATAAAAAAATTTCTGCATTCCAATGGGAACCCCAGGAGCTAAAAATATAAATATTTCCAAATTTCATATTTCCCAAACAATACGGAACAGAGAAGTTATTTGGTATGAAGCATCCTTTGGACTAGTAGAATTGAATGGTAAAAAAAATTGCATCAGTTTTGTTAAGGTGTTCTGCAGAGGGCATTGTAAAAATGCGGAGTCAGCATATTTGCAAAAATTAAAAAAAACTTTTCTCCAGAACCAATCAGGGGGGGGGGGGGGAGGGGGGGTCAGATACAAGTGTGCTAAAATGAAACCCTCTGGTTCATATTTGGGCTCAACACAGAAGCTCAAATTTTTAACTTTTGGTAATATGGAGAATATTCTTTTAAAAATCTCATTCAGAACCAGCATTGAGAATCTTTTAATGCTTGGTATATATCATTGTTATGAGGGTCAGATTCAAGATTTTTCAAACCAAGTCTCTAGGTTAATATTTGGTCTTCCTATGGACAATGTGAAGGAATTTTTTCAGAAATCTTCTTCAGATTCACCTGTCAGAATCCTTTCATATTTGGTTTACACTATCTCTGAGTGAGTGAGATTCAAGTTTGTTCAAATTAGTTCCCTGGGTAAATATTTGGGCTCCCAATGGTAGCCCGATTTTTAACTTAGTGCAATATGAGGAAATTTGTTAAAAAATCTTCTGCTCGAGATCCACCAGTCAGAATGCTTTCATATTTGGTATACAACATCTCTATTGAGGTCAGATTCATCTTTGTTCAATTCAAGAGCCTGGGTTAATATTTGGTCTCCCTATGGGAGACAGAATTGGCCATGTAGCTCAAGAATTGGATTTTGTATTCAGTACCCTCCAGAGGTGCCTAACTAAGATTAATCCACATAGGTTGCCTGAAGGGTCTATACAGGGAAGCTCCACATTTTACATTATGATCAACTGAAGAAAAGGCTTGATGCTCAGACTGTTTTTGTCACTCCTGAGGGTCTTAAGGATTGACAATGTATCATATGGAGATGGATTGCTTAATGTAAATTCATTCTTGGACTCTGTTTATATCGTTTCTGTTCAAGGTGAACACTTCAGTCCCCGTGGGGCCTCTTGTTTTTTGTATTTAGCTCACCTGACTGCAAGTCTGTGGGAGCTATTGCCATAACTTTTGTCCGAGGTCCGTTAACTTTTTGCAAACTTGACATCTTCTTCACAACCACTAGGCCAAATTCAAACATATTTCACAGACCATCTATGGAGTATACCCTTTCTATTTTGTTTTATGCCCTAAAAGCTTAAAAACCTTTAAAAATCTTCTTCTCATGAACCACCAGAGGGAATGCCCTGATATTTGGTATGGAAGATCCTTTGGTGTAGAAGATTTTGTTCAAGAGAAGTTGATAGGTCAATATCTGGGCTCTCTGTGGGAGCATAGAAATTTTGGGCAGAGCCTAAAATGGATATTTCAAGAACTGGTGGACGAATTTCAACCAAATTTGGCATGTAGTATAAGTGGGTCCTTAGTAATTGATTGATGCCCCCCCCCACCCCCCCCTTTCCAAATTTTCACAGCCTTTGGCATCCCCAGGGCTAAAAACGGAAAAAAAATATTCAAAAGCCCTTATATCCCAAACCACAAGGAACAGAGAACTGTTATTTGGTATGAAGCATCCTTAGGACTGGTAGAAGGGGCTGCTTTAAAAGATTGCCACTGGTTTGGTTCAATCAGGGTGCCTGGTAGAGGGTATTGAAAAAGTGATGAGTTTTTTATATCCCCACTTTCGAAGAATGGTGGGGGGGTGATACTGGATTACGTGCGTCCGTCCGAGAATATAACTTTCCTAACTTAAGTAAGTTATTATGGAACTTGTTTTCTATAATATTTGGTCATAGGTATGTCCACACTAGGCGGTACACCATGTGGGGGTATTCACCGGACGACAGTCCAGCTCTTGTTGCAGTAGTTTATCCTGGATGAAAATTTTCATGTACTGAGAACCTTGATTGACATATTGTTCTTAAATCAACAAAATTGCTGCTAGAAAATCTAATCTTGTTATTTTGATCAGAAAAGTTTGTGGACTTTGTTTTGCAAAGCTTTTATTTCATGTTGAATGTACCCTTTCAATGGTCTAAACTTCTGATTCCTGTATGCATGTCTTTAATTTAACCCTCTCAAGACTGCAATGTGGGTTCCAAACATTTTATTGATGCCATGATCAAAGACTTTCAGTTCTGTGCACATACATGTTTTTTGCTGGTTCCTTTGAAAAAAATTAATCTGATTTCTGTATGAATATCTTTAATTTAGCCTTCTCAAGGCTTCAGTGTGGTTTCCAAAGATTTTATTTCAGGTAATACTGTTAACGAAAACCTATTTTTGATTTCTTTAAAAATAGTTTACCCCCCCCCCCCCCAAATAAAGCATCAAAAATAAACAAAACAGAGAATTTATGAAGGCTTAACCATTTTCACGCAGACTTAGTATTTTACTGCCACCAGAAAATTCATTTCTCTAGTTTGAAATCTTTCTCATTCTTTAAAATCACTGGGTTCAATTCATTCATTTATGACACAGACCATCTTGGGAATAAACCTTTTCTCCTTTGTTCAAATGAAGCTGCTGCCATCTTCGGCCTGGTGCTCTTCTGATTTTTCCCTCCAAATTCCTATATCCTTTAGGGTGTGGTTAATGATCCATAAGCCTACTATGCTTTTAAAATCCTCTTTTTATAAGCCACTTGCAATAATGCTTAGATTTCTTGTTTGGAACTAACTTTAGTGATACAGATTTACTTTTTAGCTCAGCTGAGCACAGCTGAAGGGGAGCTTTCCTAATCACTTTCCATCTGTCCGGCATTTACATTATCGACTTCTAACAAACTACTGGACCAAATTGAACGAAATTTGCTGTGCATGTACCCTGTCATATGTCAATTCAAGTTTGTTGAAATCAAGTTGACCCGCCCCTTGGTAGGGCCACGCCTAAAAAGTGTGCTTAAATCTTAAAAAATCTAATTCTCATGAACCAGCAGTAGCAGAGACTTGATATTTGATGTGCAGCTTCCTTTTGAGGTGTAGACTCAGATTTGTCAAAGAGAAGTTCGAGGAGCTATATTTGCCTTCGTTATGGGAGGGGCAAGAATTTTCGCCTTGCCCAAAATTTCTATTTTCCAAACTGAGAGGCAGATGTGAACCAAATTTGATATGAGGTTTATTGGGTCATAAGTACTTAATTTATGCCAAAAATTTTTCCCATTGCCCCATGGAAACCGCAGGAGTTAAAATGGAAAAAAATTAAAATGCCCATATCTCCAGAACTACACGGTCCTAAGGAAGCTTCACACCAAATAAGAATTCTCAGTGCCAACAGAATGGAATGTTAAAAAAAAAATTGCTATCGGTTTTATCATGGGGTACTTTTTTGGGACTTTGAAAAAGTGCTGAGTCATCATTTTTTAACACTGTGGGTAATGGGAAAAACATTTAGACTACTTTCTCCCAAACCACTGCTCCAAAAGCTTTCAAATTTCACACATAACGTCTTTGGAAGATTGTTTCACAAGTTTATTGAAACAAATCCCTGGGTCCATAATTGGGCTCTCTATGGGTGCCCAAATGTTTAAATTAGTGCAGTATAAGGATTATTCTTTAAAAATCTTCAGATCTGCCAAAAGGAATCTTTTGATATTTCGTATGCAGCATGCTTAGGGAGGTGAGATTCAAGTTTGTTCAAGCCAAATCCCTGGCTTCATATTTGGGCTGAAAATTTTGGGTCCTGGTCCGGCCTTTAAATTTTTGACCAAAATCCAGAAATGATATAAATTTAGCTTAACTTGATATTGTCAAGATAAGCTATTGCGTGATGGAAGTCTGTTCGTCTGTTCACATTTTCCTTGATCAGGGGTGTAGCCCGTGCTAGTCATGAAATTTCATATGCAGGTTTGGGGTCATGTCTAGATGAGAACGTCCCCTTTTGGTCGCGATCGGGCAACCGGTATGGCTGCCCGAGCCCAAAACCCGAAACCATTAGAACAGTCTACAGGTCATATTTATGAAGGGATTTCATTGTAACTTGGTAGGATGCCTTTGTATAATGCCTAGATGAGAACATCCCCTTTTGGGCATGATCCGTGATGGCTGCCCAAGCCCCAAACCCAAAAACTTTTATCACAGTCTGCAGGTCATGTTTAATGTGGAGGGATTTCATTGTAACTTGGTGGGTTGACTTCATATATTGTGTGGATGAGAAAGTACCCTTTTGGTCGCGATTGGTCAACTTTGATGGCTACAGGGGCCTGAAGCCTGAAAATCTTTTGTAGACTGTGCTAGTCATATTTATGAAGGGATTTCATTATAACTTGGTAGGTTGACTTCATATAATGTCTAGAAGAGAACGTCCCCTTTGGACGCAATTGGGAAACTGACGGCTACAGGGGCCTGAAGCCCGAAAACCTTTAGCACAGTCTACAGGCCATATTTATGAAGGGATTTCAATGTAACTTGATAGGATGACTCGTTTTGGAATAATTTCTCTGTAACTTTCGTTGATATACGTTAACTGTGAGGGCCAAATACATTAACTGTGAGGTCATATTAACCTACCCCTCAGCTCTTTAGTACAGTGTACACCTCATATTATTTTTATCAAAAACATAGCATACAGGGAACAGAAATGAACATATTCCCAATTATCACAATTCTTGTCTTATTTCATAATCCTTTCATAAACATTGAACATTATCCTTTTCATCAAACACAACACACAAGTTAAGCTACAGTGTCATTGACACTTTCATTTTCTGTCTTAAAATTGACCAAAATCCCTAAAAACAGAGATTTCCGTCTGAAAATTTGGGGTCCGGATGGGAATAAGAAAATTTTGTGCCAAAATCTTGAAAGTAGTTTTTATCTCACGTGAGTGAAAGTCAGGTTGAGCTTTTCTTATCACTCTTCGTCCGTCATCTCCAAAGCCACTGGCCACATTTTAATTAAACTTCATGTAAGTAGTGGTTATATAGGGGCATTTTGATTTTTTTGTAAATTAGGTTTCGGCTTATATTGAGCATAGGGGTGGGAAAAAGATGGCCAAATTTTTTGAAAATCTTATGGTATACAGACTCCTTTTGAGGTTTAGAATCAAGTTTCTTCAAGAGAAGTTTGTCGGGCATTATTTGCCTTCCCTAAAATTTCTATTTTTAGAACTGAGTTTGATTTGAACCAGATTTGATAGGAGATGATAATGGGTCATAAGTAGTTGATTGATGCCAAAAAATAGGAAAAAACAATAAAACTGCCATATCTCCAAAACTACGGGGCACAGTCAATTCTTATTTTGTATAAAGCTTTGAACACAATGTCCCCAGTCCTATCCAACTTCTTCACCTCCATCCACACAAGATGCAGAACTTGTGTGACCATCTGGCATTTGTTGCTACTGTTTTTCCCAAAATGCTTGTTGTGTACCTGTTCCCAGCCAAGCCACATCCCCTCCCCCAGATGGGGTCTGGGCACAGGCACATAATTGGCCCAGTCCTATTCCTGTTCAACCTCAACCCTTTGCCCCACCACTTATGATGCACAACTTGGGAAAACAGTGGCTACAAATGCAAAAGGGTCACACAGGAATAGGAGTAGGCCAATTATGTGTCTGTGCCCAGACATGCCAAGTTGGGGGTTATTTGCACAGGCACACAATGTACCCAGTCTCACCCCAGCCCACCAAGATTCAAAACCTGTGTGACGATCTGGCATTTATAGCCATTGTTCTTCCCACATGCCCCGAAATATATTATGTGCCTGTGTCCCCCCCCGTAACATTTATGTCAACATATCAGTTGAGCAAAGATGTGCCCAGTAACTTCAAAAACCCTCTTCCTCCCATTCTCAATAGAATAACACCCATGACCCACCTCAGGGCTGAACCATGAGCAGGTCTGTGGTGTTTCCTGTGAACTCCAATGTAAGTAGAAGTCTTTTAAAGTGACAAAAGATATTGTCATTATTATTGTAAATGTGAATATATATACTTTTTGTAGAACTGTCAATGAACTGGAAGTATCTTGAATAAAATGTCTGTGCTCACAAATCCTTGAGTATGTTGTTTCTCTTTCCCATAACATGGAGAGATTTTTAAGTGAAATAGATACATGCATATGGTAACAAAATGAAGAACTATTGAAGATATTTCAAGCATTTATTAAGAATATATGTACAAGTATGCATACATATAAGTGTATAAAGATATTTATAAGTAGATCAATGAATAGTATTTTATAACAAGAACATATTAAATGTAGATAAGAACATAATATTAAAAAGATATCACAGATAGAAACAGAGAATATTATTATTATTATTTTTTTTTTTTTTTTTTTTTTTCTTTTTTCGTTTTTTTTTCGTCGCCCCACCCAATAAAAAAAAAATCCGGGTGGGGCTTCGTAAAGAAAAGAAGCTGACTTACTCAGACTGTCCCACCCAAGTGAGAAAACCTGGTGGCAACTGACTAAGACACAGTCCACACAAGATGACTTGGCATGCCTGAAGACAATTTAGTCCAAGAGCTATGGCACTGCTGCTACACACGAGGAAATGTTTGAGGAGGTTTTCTTAAAGTTCATCTTTTATTGATGGTTTTCCCTGCACTCTGGAAATGCATCTTTTAATGACAGCTCCCTCTGCACTAACAGGAAAATCCTCTATTTAAAAAATAAAATAGAAGATTTCCCTGTTAGTGCAGAGACATCTGTCATTAAAATATGCATTTCCAGAGTGCAGGGGAGGGGGGAAACCATCAATAAAAGATGAACTTCAAGAAAACCCCCACAAACATCATGAACTCTAACAGTGCCATAGCTCTTGGGGTAAAGCATTCAGACATGCTGGGTCATCTCAGATTTCCTGTGCCTCAGTCAGCTGTCACCAGGTCCTCAGTCGGGTGAGACAGAATCAGTAAGTCAGAAAATTAATAAGTTAGTGGGCCAGTTAGTGGGCTTTACACAACCTCAGTAAAGTTGGGCTCTGTGTAGCAATTCATTTTTGTTCTTGTGATGAATAAAGTGACAATACAACCACACAAATGGTGGACATCAACCTATACACTTCTTTGCTAGACAAGTGGAAATTTTAGGATCAAACGAGGAAATGTGCTGACCATGGACAAACACCTCAACAACACAACAGTTATCTATCAACTACACATTTTCTTGTTCAATCCTAAAATTTCTACTTGTCTTGCAAGAGTCTGGACAGATGGTGGACGAGTACCACATCACCTTTGTCAGAATTATTCCTTCTTTCCTTACACTGCAAGAAGGCACAATCTGCAATGTGAAAGCATTGCAGATGGTGCATTCTAGAGATATGGAGAAAAAAAATGTAGGAACTGAATGTGTGCAGAAATACCAAAAATGTACAAAAACTAAATATACACCCTATATACAAATCAGTCAAAACCTTTTGGCCTACAGTCTATCATTAATTAATTACTCCATTCTAAGACCAACTGTCGACATATTTATGGAATCATCCACCATGGAATCAATCTTATCGATACACCACTCATGCACTCTTGAAGCTGAAAAAAAAAAAAATATTTATTTTTCAATTTACATCTCGTGTCTTTCTAATTAATAAATACAATATCTTTAACATTTACCTAACACGAAAGGCAGATACTTGCAAACAACTCCTGAATGACTTTTCTTTTATTTTTTGCGCAAAAAACAGCTTATGAACACTCATAGGAACTAGTTCAACAAGCTTGTTCCAATGAGGGGTCATAAGCTGTGTTTTTGAGACCCCCCCAAAAAAGAAGGAAGGTTGAACAATAGGCCTGAGAACAAAGTCAGAAAAATGATTATGTGATGCACTGCTCCTCATCATGTTGATCATTTCTGAGATGTTTCATGAAAATGCGACTGGAACTGTGGAAGTAGTTCGCTCCACAAATTTACATGTGCAACAGACCGATGACAGACTGACCAACCGACGGACAAGTCGACTCTTTTATACATCATTCTGAGGGGGTATAATTAAAATACCACCCATCTCAACTGTTAACTGAATAAAGAATTTTTTGGGTCCATCAAGGAATTACTACTGACACCCTCTAAATTCCCCAAGTTTATGGATCAATCTCTCTAATATAGAATGCAACTACAAATTTAACCAATCGTGTTTGAGAGAGTTCTTGGAGGTCTTTCAAAGGGTACGTTTCAGTGAACTATTCTGGTTTACTTAGTTTACTATTCCATGTAAACCCAATAATCCCAATGGAACAGTAAGTTTAATGAGAATACTATTCTACGTAAAAGCTGGCTTCATGTCGCAAGGAAACATGCAGTATGGGTGTATTGTTAAGGAGGCGAGATATCAAAAGTGTGAGAAACATATCCCCGCTTTCATTTTTTAAACCAACATGACAAAGGCCATCATAAGAAATGTTTCAATGATGGTGTCAGAAACTGTGCAACTGCTATCATAGAAATAAA
This sequence comes from Pictodentalium vernedei, assembly GCA_031216915.1. Lineage (NCBI taxonomy): Eukaryota > Metazoa > Mollusca > Scaphopoda > Dentaliida > Dentaliidae > Pictodentalium > Pictodentalium vernedei. The sequence goes on from CM062293.1 coordinate 55,930,783, forward strand.
ACAGCCTAAAAGAGACTTTGGAAAGTTGTAACACACTTTTTCTGAGAGAACAAGTAATAATAAAAAATAATCTGACAACACTAAAAAATCATTCTATTCTCGGGAAATGAGTAAATTATTATGGAACTTGGTATGTAATTAAATTGTAACAAGTTATGAATATTCTCAGACGGATGGACGGACGGACGTAATAATCCAGTATACAACCCCACCCCCATTTTCTTTGAAAGTGGGGGTATAACAACTAATCCAGGATGGAAAACAAGACCATCATCTGGCATTTGCTCTTTGTCACCTTGACATTGGAATTATGGACTAATATGAATACCCTACACATGGTCAAGTAACAACTCAATTACAGCTACGATGAAAAAAAAACCAACCCATGACCTTTACAGTACCAGCTGGTTTTGGGGAATACTATATACGTGGCACAGATGAAAGAGATGTCCAGACATGAGGTAGACAATTTGTCACCTGAGTTCCAATGCAGGCCTGGCATTCTGAAAAATGCAGGCCTGGCATTCTGAAAAATGCAGGAGGGCAAAAAATCGCTCTCCTCAATCAGCTTTGGAGAGCAATTAGCTTTACACAGCATTTTAAGTATCCAGTTGAACGGACTCATTGAAACTGAAACCAACAGACTATTACATCAGTGATTTTATTAACTTTGCTAAGGTAATGAGAAATCTCTTCAACATCAAGATGTCTCACTCAACAACCGAACACACACTTGACAAGACCTGTGTGTGTGCACAAGTTGGGGGGGGGGGGGGGGGGGGGGGGGAAGGGTTTGAAGGTGGTAGTGGTAGGCGTATGACTTTCCTGGACAACAGGTCTGCTTGAATCTACAGTCACATCCTGGTGCACGTGCTTCAAGTGACAGGATAGTAGTAATGGTAGTATATTATAGTGTCAATATTCCTTGAATAGTTACCCCTCAAACTGTGATGTCAGTTGTTGAAACTGACGGGTCACAGCAATATTTTTTTTTTCTTTTTTCTATTTTGCTTCAAATGATTGCAACTGTGTTTGGGTATGGTTGCAGCCATTACCTTTTACCACTAAACCACTTTCAAGATGAAATTAATTTATGTTATGTGACTTCGAAGTTAAAATTGCTTTACAACAAAAATTTAATGTGAGCATAATACATAATCCCAGACCAAAATATTATGGAGGGCAATTTTTCGCTCTCCTTAATTCTTTCAGGAGGGCAGTAAGGAGAGCTAAAAAATCGCTCTCCTGAAATTGCCAAGCCTGCAATGTGTTCTGTGTCAGAAGGCACATTGGAACTCGGGGGACGAGATGCATGGTCTACTAAAGTAATTGAATATCTCTCAACTGAATGACCCTGTAAATTGAATATATACTACTCACAGTTTGCTAAGCACCAAATATTTGACACATCATTGTGAAATTTGCTTGTGACATATTTGTGATATTTTTGGTGGATATAATTGAGGAATGTATGGCGATGGTCCCCAGTGTTTTCATTAGCTCTCTTGACAGGCCGACTTTTCATGACTGTCATGGACCCCTTTGATTTTCATGATGTTTTTGTGTACTGTCTACATGTGTAGGGTATTCAGTCTTCATTTCAACACAAACCCTTGTGATTTAATGATTGAATATGGAAAATGCAAAAGTAAGAAGACATTTGTCTGAAGCAGAAATGTGGCTGGCTGTAGGCATGGTGGAGCAAGGGGCTACCCATCGTCAGGTTGGTGAAGCCCTTGATGTGACCATACGGTGATCACAAGAGCCTGGGCAAAATTTCAGCAGTATGGCACACCAGTAAGACGGCATGGTGGTGGCAGAGACAGAGCAACATCTGCAGCTGAAGACCGTTTTTTGATCATTCAGGTCCATAGGAACCGCTTTGCCACAGCAACCCAGCTTCCCAGTGACCTTCAGAATGCATCTGGGGTAAATGTTTCCACGCAGACTATCTGGGCAAGGTTGCACGAAGGTGGTCTCCGATCGGGAAGACCATGTATTTGCATTCCACTGTCCCAGAACCACCGCCAGGCACGATATGAATGGGCCATGGAAACATTGGATGAACCAGAGAAGACTGGCGACCTGTCCTTTTTACAGATGAGTCAAAGTACTGCCTAGACCACACAGATAGGCATTCTTGGGTATGGAAAAGACCAGGAGTGCGTTTCCATGCAGCCATCATTGCGGAGCATGACCGCTATGGTGGAGGGTCAATCATGGTCTGGGGCGGCCTCAGCAGGTGTGGACATACAGAGACCTGTGTCCTTGAACATGTTACATTGACTGCACAACGGTATATTGATATGAGATCCTGGATGTCCATGTCAGATTGTATGCAGGTGCAGTGGGCGATATATTCATTCTGATGGACGATAATGCCCATCCTCATGTTGTCCATGCTGTCGTGGAGTACCAACAAAGGGAGGGGACAGAGCATATGGACTGGCCAGCAAGATCCCCTGACCTCAATCCAATCGAACATGTCTGGAATGAGTTGCAGCTTACAATTTCAGCCCGTCTAGTACAGCCAAGAAGTGTCCAGGAGCTTGGTGCCATGCTGGTCCAAGAATGGAACAACATCCCACAAAGGACCACCAGGAACCTGATTGGGAGCATGAGAAGGCATTGTCAAGCTGTAATTAACAGTAATTGGTTTCATACTCGATACTGAACCCATACCAGTTCGCTCCATCAACTTTTTGGCAAATTGAAAAATTTCCTCTTACCAGTAATATCCATTTTCTATGGTTATCGTATTCAAAAGCTAAAAAATAAAATCTTAATTTCTGTACTTAAATCATTAAAGATATAATTAAATAAAAAATATATACACTTTTCATTACAATATTTCAACTAAAACGTAAAACAAGTAGCTGGATATACTTGGTGCTTAGCAAACTTTGAGTAGTATAATTTCCCAACACAAAACCACTTCCCATACCTCCAGTACAAATTTGACCTGTTAATTGAATATAGGTTAGACTAAACTCCTGATAACTGAATAAAAAATCTTGTATCCTGTCAAGAAATTACTCTGCATCGCCACCGTTTTTCTTTGTTTACAGACCTATTTCGCCTCAGTGCATCCCAATACAGGTACTTAATCTATATCTTGTTTCACAGTTCTCCTGGAGCTCTGTCAAATAAGATATTATAGAATAATGCAAAGTTTATCTCGAGAATACAGGAAAGTGACACAATCCCTGTTAATTGAATAATTTTCACTGGAAAAGTGGCTATTCAATTAACAGGGTTCTGTATCTATAAGTATTTTCAGAAAGTTTTTTCCAACACTATTTAATGGTTAAGAAATAAAGGATGGATAAACGAAGGTCTCACAAAATACTGACCCTGATGCAACAGAAACAAATCACTACATCTGTATGCATAATTTACAAACTGACCAGCTGAAAAAACAGATGGATGCACTACTAATATGAACCCAAACAATGAGGCATGACAGTGATGGTTTGTAATACAATGGAGTGAAACTCTATCAAACAAGTGTAGCTGTACATATTTCAATGAAAATATACTGTGTACAAGCCTGCAAATACATTTTTTTTATCTTGGATCCATGACATAACATATGAATGATCTAACCTTTAATTTATTCTTTAATCTTGACTCAAAAGTGGTCAAGGTTAAGAAGCTAGTGACCTGTATTTTGCATGGGTCAGAATCAGATTTTGTTTTGACTTCAAACAGGGTGAAAGTTCATTTTTGTGCATACTGTATAAAGAAAAATCCTCCAAATTTTTTCAAGCAAAAAAAAAATTGGTACCAAAGGACACCGCCTTAACACCCTTCTCCTGGTGGTCCCCATTTGAGCAAACGTTAATCTTATGTACAAGTAAAGTTTACCACAATTCATTTAAACAAATAGTATATTTTCTATTGGGTAATGTGTTAAATTTCAAACCTCTTTGGTGCCATTGCACTAAGTTGAAATTCGAGCTCCCTCAATGAGCCTGATTGACTCCAGGGACTTGATTTGAACAAACTTGAATCTTCCTCCCCCCTAAGGGTGCATTATACCAAACACCTAATGATTTTGACTGGCAAATCTGAAGATTTTTAAACAATATTACCCATATTGCACTCAGTTAAAGATGTAGTTCGCACAGGGAGTCCAAAAAATACCTTGAATCTGACCCTCTCAAGAAGACAGCACAATACCAAAAGATTCTGACAGGTAGATCTGAAGAGGATTTCTAGACAAAATGAAAGTGTCAATGACACTGTAGCTCAACTTGTCAAGACAAAGACATGTACATGTATAGTATGTGACACAGCAATGACAAACATCTAGGTAATGACCTGATAACAAAGGTACATATAAAGTATTGTAATGGTCTGTACATAAATACTGACCGTAGCCTGTAACAAATGTATAGGTAAAGTATTGTAAAGGTGGGTGACAGTCAGATGCTAAACTAGAAAAGAAATCTTTGAGTCCCAGAGTGGGTCTGACTGAACCCCAAAATATTTGTTCTCATAGCACAGTGACAACAAAGGCACCCCAAAACACACTCATTCCTGTCCCAAGGTGAAAACAAAGGTACCCAAGAAGTTTCGTGAAGATCAGTTCATAAATACGACCTCTAGCCCGAGCCATAGCCAATTGTTGACGTAAGGACAGACGGACGACGGGCCATGACAATAGCTCAAATTTGACTTCGTCAAAGTTGAGCTAAAAATGTTAACTACACAATGCCACGGAGCCACAAGGATTGATCTGGAGACGATCCCAAAGATCACAAATGGACTGAAACATTGCATGGTGGTGATGACCCTGTCTCTATGGGACAGGGATCTGCCAAGATGTTTCAACAACCTGGACTTTGACATCCTCAAGCTCATGACATGTGCTTGACATGTTTTTTCCAAATAAACCTAAATGAAAGTGTCAATGACACTGTAGCTCAACTTGTCAAGACATGTACATGTATAGTATGTGACACAGCAATGACAAACATCAAGGTAATGACCTGATAACAAAGGTACATATAAAGTATTGTAACGGTCTGTACATAAATACTGACTGTAGCCTTAACAAATGTATAGGTAAAGTATTGTAAAGTTGGGTGACAGTCAGATGCTAAACTAGAAAAAAATCTTTAGTCCCAGAGTGGGTCTGACTGAACCCCAAAATATTTGTTCTCATAGCACAGTGATAACAAAAGCACCCCAAAACACACTCATTCCGGTCCCAAGGTGAAAACAAAAGTACCCAAGATGTTTCGTGAAGATCAGTTCATAAATACAAGCTGTATAGAAGTTGTGACAAAAAACTGATTGGACCTAATTTCGGTACAAAATGGCCACTGGCAGCCATCTTGAATTTTGGACTGCACTCAGAAACACTCGTTCTTGTCCCAAGGTGATAACAAAGGTACCCAAGAAGTTTTGTGAAGATCGGTTGATAAATACAGCCTCAAGCCCGAGCCGTATTGACATGTGCACTTACAGTGTATAAGTAGCACTGAAAAATTCAAAGTTCATCTAATTTGCATAATTTAAGCACGAGAAAAAAACCTGTATGATATGTAATGTATCTCATGGTACTAAACATTCATACAAAAAATTATTCAAATCAGATCTTTCATATGGAAGTTCTGTACAAAAAAACAGATTTCTGCATCGTCGGTACAAAATGGCGGCTGGCAGCCACCTTGAATTTCGGACCGCACCCAAAAACACTCGTTCTCGTCCCACAGTCATAACAAAGGTACCCACAAAGTTTCGTAAAGATCGGTTCATAAATACGGCCTCTAGCCCAAGCCGTATCCAATTGTTGACGTACGGCCAGACGGACAGACAGCCGACAGGCCATGACAAAAGCTCAAATTTGGCTTTGCCAAAGTTGAGCTAAAAATAAGCAGTAACCCTGTTGATTAGAGGCAGGTCCTGGTTTATGATACATGTGAAGGAGTGGGGGCACTCACCTGACCCTAGTTGTTTAAAGAAGGATTTAATTACCATCTATGACGAGTTAACACAACAGAAGAATGAAGTTATTTAATTATTAAAAAAATTTGCAGTCCATGCCAGATGATTTTTTTCTACTATTGGGATAAATATCAACCTTGGGATTTGACTTGAACAAACTTGCGGGATGTTCTATATACCAAATATCAAAAGATTCTGACGAATGGTTCTGGAGAAAAGGATTTGGAGAATATTACCAATTTTGAACTAAGTTAAAATACCCCCCTCCCCCTATAGGGAACACAAATACCAACCTAAGGACTTTCAGACTGAATCTGAATCCTAAAAGGTTGCTGTATATCAAATATTGAAAGATTCTGACAATCTCAAGAAGCAGATTTTTAAAGATTATTCCTCATACTGGACTAAGTTAAAATTGGGGCTCCAATAGAGAGCCCAAATATTACCAGGGACTTGATTTGAACAATCTGACCTCTCTAAGGATGCTGTATACGAAATATCAAAAGATCCTGACTAGTAGATCTGAAGAAAATTTTTCAAGATTATTCCTCATATTGCACTAAGTTCAAATTTGCGCTCCCTTTGAGAGCCCCAATATTGACTCGGGCAATCGATTTGAAGAAACCTGAATCTTAACCAACCCCCCCCCCCCCCCCTCTTTTACCATTCAATTCCATTAGTTCTAATGATGCTTCCTTCATACCAAATAAAAACAAATTGAGCGCGGCTCACGAGAAATACCCCCCCTTTGCCATTCAGCCATCTGCAGGTGATGTATTTCTCCCCAGTAATATGTATATCAAATTTGGTTGCAATCAATTCACCCAATCTGAAGTTAAAATACGGACAATACAAAAAACATGTTTCTTAAGATGAAAAAGAACCATAACTCTGGTGAAAATAAATGGACCATGTCCATTTTCAAACTTAACTTGCATTACCTTCCAAGTAAGCTGTATACCAAATTTGGTTACGATCAATTCACCTAAACTGAAGTTAAATTTGTTTTGGATCGATGGACGGACAGACGTCTCAGCGCACAGACGGGACATCTCGCATGGATGGATGGATGGACATCACTCATTACTATAATTTCCCGAAATGTTTTTTCAAGAGACAATGAAGTTTTTGCTTTCTACATAAAAGAAAACTAAAGTTACTGCATAGAAACTAAAACAAAAATAGATTTATAGTAACAGTGACCTTGACCTATTGACCCCCAAATGCAATCCCAATGATCAACATCTGACTCTCAAATGCAACCACAATATGAAGTTATAGCTTCATACATGAAAGAAAATGAAAGTTACTGCATGAAAAACACAAGCGGCCCCAGGGGACCTGAGGGCACTCACCTGACAAAGTAGACTAAATATCAACCCAGGGAATTGATTTCAACAAGTTGCATGTGCCCCGCCTAAGAAAAGTTTATATACCAAATATCCAAAGATTCTGACCAGTGGATCTAAAAAAAAAGAAGATTTTTTAAGAATATTCCTCATATTGAAGTTATAATTTGGGCTCCCACAAAGAGCCCATATATGAACCCAGGGACTTGGCTTTTACAAACTTGAATCCCCCCCCCCCCCCCCCTTCCCCCCTAAGGATGCTGCACACCAAATATCAAAACATTCTGACTGCTGGATCTGAAGAAGATTTTTTAAGAAAATTTCTTATTTTGCTAAGTTATCATTCGGGCTTCCACAGTGAGCCGAAATATGAACCCAGGGACTTGGCTTTAACAAATTTGAATTTCAGCCCCCTAAGGATGCTGCACACCAAATATCAAAACATTCCGACTGCTGGATCTGAAGAAGAAGATTTTTAAAGAAAATTCTCATTTTGAACTAAGTTATAACTAAGTTATAATTCAGGCGCCAACAGTGAGTCCAAATATGGACCTAGGGACATGGCTTGAACAAACTTGAATCTCACCCCCCTAAGCATGCTGCATACCCAATATCAAAAGACTCTGCCTGCTGGATCTTAAGAAGATTTTTAAAGAAATTTGCCTGAAATGCACTAAGTTTAAATTCGGGCTCCTATACTGAGCCCTAATATGAACCCAGGGGGCCGATTTGAACAAACTTGAATCAGATCTACCCCACAATGTTGCATACTACGTATCAAAAGATTCTGCCTTCTGGATCTGGAGAAGAAGATTTTTAAAGAAATTTGCCTGAAATGCATTAAGTTCGAATTCGGGCTACTATAGTGAGCCCAAATATGAACCCAGGGGGCCGATTTGAACAAACTTGAATCAGATCCGCCCCATAATGCTGTATAACAAATATCAAATGATTTTGTCCACTTGTGCTGGAGAAGATTTTTTAGTAATTTCTCCAATATACATAGGGTGCTATCAGAGTTTTGCACCCTAAGGGGCCCCAAGTGGCCATGTCTATTTCATTTGAACAAACTTGAATTGACATATGGTAATGAACATCCATACCAAGTTTCAAGCAAATCAACCCAGCGGTTTCAGAGGAGAATTCGTTAGAAAAATGTTCACGATGCCGGACGGACGGCAAGTGATAAGTTTAGCTCCCTTCGGTGAGTTAAAAAATCTATTTATAGTAACAGTGATCTTGACCCCAAATGCAATCCCAAAGATCAACAACATCTCAAATGCAACCGCAGTATGAAGTTATAGCTTCGTGCACAAAAGAAAACTGAAGTTATTTACCAGAAATCAACAAGTGCACTGCCAGGTGGTGGATCAATATAGTCGCCTATGAAGAAATTGCGTCTGTGAAGAAATTTTTAATTTCCAGATTTTGGTCCAAAATTTCTAAGTCCCACCAGGACCCCAAATTTTCAGTGTAAAAAGAAAAAAAAAATTTTCTTAAAATTGACCGGAATGCATAAAAAAACAAAAAACTCTTTTCCGGATTTTAGTCAAAAATTTCTGAGTCTGGACCAGGACCCCAAATTTTCCCCCTAAATATGAATCCAGGGACTTGGCTTGCACAAACTTGAAAATATCAAAAGATTCTTATTGGAAGATCTAAAGAAGATTTTTACAGAATATTCCTCATACTGCACTAATTTAAACATTTGGGCTCCCATAGAGAGCCCAAATATGGACCCAGGGAACTGATTTCAATAAACATGTGAAACAATCTTCCAAAGATGTTATATGTGAAATTTGAATGCTTTTGGAGCAGGGGTTTGGGAGAAAAGTAGTCTTAAATGTTTTTCATATTACCCACAGTTCTAAAAAATGCTGACTTAGCACTTTTTCAAAGTCCCCAAAAAGTACCCCAAGATAAAACCAATGGCAATTTTTTTTAACCATTCCATTCTGTTGGTCCTAAGGAAGCTTCACACCAAATAAGAATTCTCAGTGCCGTGTAGTTTTGGAGATATGGGCGTTTTAATTTTTTTCAATTTTTAGCTCCTGTGGTTCCCATGGGGCGACAGGAAAAATTTGCTCCACTCACAGCACTTGCTGGCAAGGTACACACTCTGGTCGCATATTACCCTCTAATAAAAAGGAATGTGTAAGTTGTGTATGACCAATACGACATTGTGTCGAAACTGCAAGATCCTTTCTACAAAGGTTACTAGATGGGTAGTGATCAGAAATATTTGGTCGGAATCGATGGAGCTTGTTATTTGTTGCTCCATCCCTATCCGCCTGCCATACAGATTTGATGTAGTCACTGAAAGGGATGTTAAAATCAGTAAGAGGCTTGGTTAAAGCATGTCTGGGTAACCAGCAAAACATGATATCATATTGGTCAGCTAGGAGGTTTGTTAATTTCTCCCGAAGTTCCAAAATGAGAGGGTTCTTCAACCTGGGGTTGAGTAAAGCAAGTAAAGAGGAAAGAGTCGAAAAAAATAATCAACTTCTTTTCCTGTACATTCTTGATGTGTTCAATTGCAAGTTGTAAAGCTTTAACTTCAGCTGTAAAAATAGAACTCTGATGTGGTATTCAGGTTGAGGTGATATGGTCACCAGTAACAGCAGCTTATGATACTCTAGTCACTATTTTTTTATCCATCCATATAGATCCTTGTATATAAACAATACTTGGACATGATCACGGTATAATTTTGTTGAAACTGCAAAGTATTTGTATCAGATTTTTTGGTGGCAAGGTCCAAAATAACTGTAGGTTTTTTAAGATGCCAAGGAGGAATATGTGTTTTACCGGTTTTCTTTTATAGAATCAGAATCAATTTTGGCAGACTCCATGTGGGGTTTAACTCAAATTCCAAATGGAGGAATATGCTTCTGTGTTGGTTAAAAAATTCAACATTTAGAGGGTCAGAAACAGTTATAAGCAAGATTTGAAGGATTGGCCAAAAGTTTAGATACATACTGGAGAGACAATTTAATTCTTCGCTTCTCAAAGGAAGGCTCCTCTGCTTCAACAAGCACAAAATCTATTGGGGATGTTCGAAAAGCCTCTAGACCCCTACACTAACTCTAATACCACTACAGTAGAATCCTCTTAATTGAATATCCATTTTGCCAGTGAAAATTATTCAATTAACACGAGTATACAATTAACAGGGATTTGGTCAGTTTCCTGTGTTCTGGAGGTAAACTGAGCATTTATTCTATTATATCTTGTTTGACAGAGCTCATAGAGCTCTGTCAAACAAGATATAATAGAATAAAGGCCTGTATTGGATGTAGTGAGGCCAAAAAGGTTGATAAATAAGGGCAATTTGGTGCGTGTCACAGTAATTTTTTTGACATATTACAAAAATTTACATACAATTAACAGGAGTTTACTCTACAACCCATATGTAATTAACAGATCAAATTTTGTACTGAAGGTATGGTAACAACAGCGTGTTTGAAAATTATATTCAATTAACAGGGATATACAATTAAGAGATATCCAATTAAGTGGGCTCCACTGTATTATGAATTACATCAAGTAGTTTTAGATATGAATTCCTTGCAGAACCGTAAACTATACAATCGTAATCTAATTTTGATCAAACATGTGATCTATACAGATGGAGTAAAGTTTTTTGGTCAGCACCCCAATCAGTTCTACCAACCACCTTGAGGATGTTAAGTGCTTTTTTACTTTTCACCTTCAGTTGGGGTTTTTTTTATATTTTTTTTATTTCAGATACAAACTTGTGTAATAGTCCAGGCACATTAGACATAAAAATGAGAAAGTAAGGAAAAAAATCGGAGAAAGCTGATTTTTTTATATGTTTCCGGGACACACATTGCGGATAAAGTGTGAAAAGTCCCTGCGAATCCGAGTTGAGCTTTTTTAGTTATAGCGTTTTTTTTGATGAAAAAAAAAATTTAAAAAAAATTCGACCCAGCTCCATATTTCTCATTCTTATTCGCCTTAGTAGGGTGAGAATCATAAATATCGTGCTGAATTATATTGAGAATACATATCCCCAACAGAAAATGCCAACTTTGTACCAATCCTCACACTCAATGGTGAAATATTCACGAAAATGTACAAAATTACGAAAAAAAATTTATTGTTTTCATACACACAACGGTACACAACGTCCATTAAATCAAATCTACGACTACTTTGGGAGTTAAATTATATATCAAAAATTGCAGAAAAGCAGTGGCTTTATAATGATATATAACAATAGTCATTTATTCCACAATGAACTGGTGAAACGTGTGAAATATTAACCATACCCCCGAAACTCAAATTCAAACGGCATCAACTTTTCTCATTCAAATACCGTATTATAGCATCATTGTTTCAATTTCCATGTTCGATTAAATCACATACTGTGGTGTTCGCCTACACTCAAGATAAGTTGACAAAAGTTTTTGTTAGACTCGGCGGCTTCCATATGATTAGGTCATATTTAGGGGCAATTGGTTCGATCATGGCTGGTAGCGGCTTGGATGAACTTTGGGGGACTGTTTATGCTGGTGGGTCAATCCATCATTTGATCAGTGGTCATGCATATTCAAGAGCAGTTCGTGCCCATTTGCTAACACAAATTGCCATTACAAAACTTGTGTTTGAAGAAAGCCGAACACTAGATAACATAGACTGCACAGAAGTCAATGAAATATTCTGTGGACTTGCCAGAGGTGACTGTACAACAGCTGATGCTGTCAATCAAGAAAGTGTCAAACATCTACTGTTAAAATTACACGAACTGCTCCAGAATGCGTCCGTAGGACGCACAGGAAACCTTTGGGTACAATACTACGAGCAAATAGGTCTTCTCCAGTTGTTCTTGAGAGCAGAGCGCACAGGCGACTGGGAACTCCACACATATTGTGTTCGCAATATGATTCCAGTATTTCACGCAGGTGGTCATTTTGCATACGCAAAAAGTTCTCATCTCTATTTGCAGCAGATGAATGAGCTAACAGAAATAATGCAACAGGATGATTTGAAGTTGTTCACTGAGAAAGGTTACTTTACCATAAGGCGCTCAGATAAATTCTGGGACGGGATATATTCTGATCCGACCATAGAGCAGTGTTTAATGAGAATGTTCAAGCTCCCTGGTGGTCTCACACATGGCAGGGGAATAACCGATAGCACTGTTGCGAAATGGGTACATGGACTACCTCTTTGCCTTGCGATATGTAATGCTCTCGAAAATTTTGTTCATGTTCACACTGGTCTCATGGCGAACAACATCGGGATCTCCGTCAAAGTTCACAATTGACTGATGCCAATGATATCACCAAATTATTGAACTGGCTCAGAGTGCATTCCCCCTTTCAGAATAGAGATCCACTACAATTAGTCTCTATAGCGACCGGGCTTGTGGCCGACGAAACTGTGAACTGTGACCAAGTTCGCAAAATTGGTGAATGTTGCGTATCGAATGTTGTAAGCAAAACGTTCAACAGCATCAAACTACGACGTGTTGACACTGTGAAGTCTTTCGCATCGATGGCAAATAGCATCAAAGTCCGTGGAAGTAAGGTAGTGATTGACCCCACAATTCTGTTCAACCGCATCACATGTGTTATTCAGTCACAAGCAGAGATGGAAGAGTATCTCAAATATGAACTCGCCCCGAAACCACCAGCATTGTTTGCTTCTGCTGGAATGAGGAAGACACAGAAAAGCACACTCGGTAAGATCCTCAAAACATACGGTTCCGAGCAAACTAAAATCCCAGAACATTCTCTGTTGTAGATGGTGGATTTTTATTGAGGGCAGTTGTATGGCCTAAACAGTCGTCATATAAGGACATATGTACATCATATTCCAATTATCTAGTGAGACATTTTGGGGCGAACGTCGTGGTTGTTTTTGATGGTTATGCTTGTACAATGTCGACAAAGGGCATGGAACAAGCCCGTAGATCTAAAGACAGGTATTCCATTGATATCAATATCTCACCCGAGTTACCAGCCACCACACCCCAATCCGATTTCCTTGCAAATGCCAAGAACAAAACCCAACTGATCGATCTTCTAATGCAGGAGCTATCTGCTATCAATATTCAGTCCAAGCAGGCCGAGGCTGATGCTGATGTACTGATAGCCGAAACTGCACTTGACATCGCTCAAGATGACAACAATGTTGTCGTTGTGGGAACAGACACAGACTTGTTAGTCATTCTTACCTCTCGAGTTCAACCGGGATGTAATATTCACATGATGTATTCCATTACCCCAAACTTACTAGTTTCAGTTAGTGAAATAGCAACCAAAATGGGTGACCTTAGAAGCAACCTCCTTGTAGCACATTCTATAAGTGGTTGTGACACTACTTCTGCACTCTTTCGAGTTGGTAAGAAGAAAGTATTCAGTACAATTGTCTCCGATGTTACTAGTGACTCACATCAGTATGTCAACACAATTTTGGCGGATGACAGTACACCAAGTGCAGTAGCCGCTGCCGGGGAACAACTTCTCCTGATCTTATACGGGAGTAAAACTGTTTCCTCTCTCAACCAATATAGAAATGCCACTTACAAGCGTTATGTAGCAAAATCTAAACTGAATAAACCCATCGACCTAGCCTCACTCCCACCAAGCAGCGATGCTGCACAACAACATGTCTACAGATGTTATCTCCAGGTCCAACAATGGCTGGGCACTTCGCTTCCTCCGACGGATTGGGGGTGGTCGCTAGACAATGGACTTCTTGTACCGACTGCAGCCACAAAGCCATGTGTCCCCGATAACCTACTGAATCTGATCAGTTGTGGTTGCAAGAGTGCTTGTACAAAAAGGTGTGGGTGTAAGAAGGCAGGACTCTCTTGCTCAGGTTTGTGTAATTGCAGTTCGGATTCTTGTAACAACCACAGAAACACTGTCCTGTCGGAAATTTCTGAGTTCGATGAATAATATGTATATAGGTCATGTCATTTCTGTATATAGCGTTGATAATAGTCAATGTAACTTAATCCATGTTGATTGATTTGTACATTCTGTAAATATTATTTATTGATTTTTGTACATTCTGTAAATATTATTTATTGATCTAATGCTGCCAGACACAGACGTGTCTGTTCGGTCCCAAGCCCGAAAATAGTTGAGTTCTCATGCTGACGAATGTTATGCCAAAAGGGGAACTCGGCCAGAAGCAGAGGGGGTCTTCCATAATGTCTATTTTGTAAGCAATGATAAAAGTCTTCAAATGGTTGTGGATTTTTTATCGTCTGTCCAACTAACATCCCGTTCTGTACTACAACCCTTTGGGCAAATCCGTTAGGAAAATCGTCATTTTTTGCGTAAATCCGATACTTTTTTGTGAATTTTCAATAATTTTTCGCAGAAATTGTCACAGAATGCACATTTTCCTCTAGGTAAATGTATATTAGACATTATGTAGCTCGAAATACGCGTAAACAAAAAATACAGTTGGATCAATTCGAGGTTACAAAGTTTGTGCGATTTTTTATTTTTTTCAAACGCGTTTTCGAAAAAAGGCTGTAGAAAAAAAAGCTCAACTGGGATTTTAGGGGACTTTTGTCTAATCGTTCAGTGACATGTACTCGACATTCCCTGAAAAAATCAGCTTTCTCCGATTTTTTTCCCTAGTGAAACCTAATGTTCTTGGGCTATAAATAGATATTTAAATATATGTATATACATGTAACAATATATAAAGCTGAACTGCTTAATCTTGAAAAAAATTAGTACAGCAGATATGTTGCACAGGAAGTAATGTCTTTTGTATAACTTAAGAAATTCATTTATTTTCTGTAAAGGAGTCAGGGGATCTCATGGTTTTTTACATATTGTATGAGAGTTATATCTGTGTGTGGTATTTCTTCTTATGCTCGTTATTGAGCACAATGCAACAGGAAGAAGAAAATTGCTTTTTATATATTTCTTAGCTCCGGTCTGAGCAAGAAGGACTGAACCCAATGACACAGTTCGAAATTGATTCTTTGATCAATCCTGAATTAAGCCATACAATGCATTTCATCTTGCTCGCATTGCAATTGTTTTTTTTTATCATGTAAGAATAGGTGGACAACAGTTCAAGACTACGGTAATATTTCAACGGATCGATATAATTTTCCATCACTGGCAGGCATTTTCTCTATCTACAGGAATAGATGAATTTTTTTGTACAGAAGTGCACACAGATAGCCCGTATCAACAGAGATATCTAATTATTATCTTCAATGCATTAGCCTAGAATGACATATTCGGGAGTTACTGGAAACGATATGTTGCATTTCTCTTTCAGAAGTTGGGACAGATTCAGTAAAATTGTTTTTGAAATGGAACAGTCAAAAAAGAGATGCACGATTCTCTTTTGTTTTGCCACAGAACGGGCAAAGCTCTGTTTCCGATAACTTACATTTATACAATTTCTGATTTGTATATAAGATCCTCTGTAAAATTTTATACTGTCGTGTTGTAGAAATGTATCATCTGTGATGTGGAATGGCTTTTTATATATCAATCCCCAGTCCTCCGGTTGAAGATTAATATCTAAAATGGCATTCTATTTATTTTGGACATGGGTTTGTGCACTTGCTGACATCTCCAAAAACGTTGGGTAAAAAAGGCTTTGCAATCCATATAGCCTGTGTCTTATCGAAATTTACTTTAAGACCGCAACAACCGGAAAATAGGTTCACCATTTCTAGTGCACTGTTCAATGAGGTAGGGTCATCGCTTAGAAAAAGTGACGAATCGTCTGCATACTGACTAATCAGGTATTCTGAAACATTTATTGTTGTGCCTTTAATGTCAGGGTTAAATTTCAATGCAGCACTCAAAATTGCCGCACTAAGAATAAACAGGTGAGGGGAGAGCAGATCAATCATTGGAAATAAGCAATCTGTCATTTGCAGAATGAGGTCCCCAGAGGGAGAATTTGCTGATGTTATCCCATACAGTGGGCTAAAATTCCCCCAATTTATCCTCAGGGTACCTCTTTCGGTTTAGGCCTGAGACCTTGATTCAGATTGAGGTTCACAGAGGGTAAATTTAGTAATGCTACCCTGCACACCAAATTCACCCTCTGGGGACCTCATGATTCTGCAGATGACAGTCTGCTTATTTCCAGGCTTGGTGAATCACACGTCTGACACCTCGTATATTAAGTTTCTCTGAACAGATACCATTGTTCAATACATAGCTGTAAATGTTGTTGTAGGATGTTTTGAACCATTTAAGGATAGAGAGGTACCAAAATTTAAAAATCTTGAAAGTTTTCTCAATAATTGGCCACTCTTGAATGAGACGAATGCTTTCTGGAAATCTATCAAAATCAGCAGTCCAGGGCTATCCAAGGCTTCGCATTTTTTAATTAGGTCAAATGTTAAATGATTCCCCAATATATCTTCCCTTCTTAACGGTCGTACTAAATACCGAGCTATACCGAGCAGTAGAAAAATAAGGCATATTAGGCAAAATAAAGGGCATAATATGATATATTGAGGTTATTTAAATGTAAAATATCAATTTGGGTCAAGTTGGGGTAAAATTGGATGATTTATAAACGTTAAAGTATAACGCGCCCATCGAAAATTTCAGCTCGGTATTCACTAGGTTGAACACAGAAATCCAATTAACACGTTATCGCAGCTCGGTGTTTAGTAGATTTGTGCGTGGGTTGTTTTTTGTTTTTTTTGAGAGAGAACAAGATTGTGACTGTTAATTAACACGGACTAGTTTCATTTGTTCTCGGTAAGTAGTCTGTTCTCGGTGAAAATACAAAATTAATAAATAATTCCCATCACATAGACTTTTTTTAAATATAGAAACACAATTCCCATCACCATTTACCATGGCTTTGGACCTGCAAGTCATGGATTTGACTGGTTTAAAATGGTCTGTTCTTTTGTCGCCTATACTGGCTTTGGACCTGCAAGTCATACATGTAGACTTGGCTGGTTTAAAATTGTTTGTTTTTTTGTCATGCATACTGGTGCGCATTTCTGTGTAGTGATCAGTTAATGGTGCCAGCTGCCCCTGTCTTAGGTTGTTCCATATTTGGAATCTTACCCGTCATCGGAAACAGACCTGCGTCACCTAATATACTCACTTATTTTTGAAAGTGGACACTGTATGGTGTTCACTTAATGGTGCCAGCTGTCCCTGTCTTAGGTTGTTCCATAATTGGAATCTTAATCCGTCATCGGAAACAGACCGATTTCGGCTTCTTTGTCTTTTTTGACACAGCAGTACCTTTTGGCTGCTGTCAGCAGTGTGTTTCGAACATCTCCTGCTATGTGGTGCATATTTTTTGCTACCGCTGCGGTGTAAAACTGGTGGTATTGCCTGAGATGGAATCAGTGGCACGAAATGGTTAGGACTCCATGATATTTTGATGTCTGAATCCTCACCTGCCCACAATATCGAAATCGACTCATGCTTTGTGCCAACCCTTGGCTTGAAAACTGTATTAAGAATTCTGATGTTTCCGTCAACTGGACCATTTACAGTTCGGTACACAGATTTCAAGGGTCGCCCAATAACCGAAGCAGAAGCATGCATGGTCCACGCTGAGGACCAGCCTTTTTTTACGGGCACATGCATTGACGTCATCATTCAGCAATGGACTAACTAAAGGAATTTCAGTGTTTTGGTGAAATGACACATAAAATGACACTAAATACCGAGCAGCGATAGTGTGTTAATTGGATTTCTGTGTTCAACCTAGTAAATACCGAGCTGAAGTTTTCGACGGGCGCGTTATACTCTAACGTTTATAAATCATCCAATTTTACCCCAACTTGCCCCAAATTGATATTTTACATTTAAATAACCTCTATATACCATATTATGCTCTTTATTTTGTCTAATATATCTTATTTTTCTACTGCTCGGTTCTGCTCGGCATTTAGTATGAGCCCTTCATAAAGCCTAACTGAGCCTTGGATATTAGTTTTGGCAGAACTGTCTTTATACGACTAGTAATTACAGTGGAGCCTATTTTTACATCAATGTTAATAAGTGATACTGATCGCCAGTTTTTTATGTACATTTTTGGTTTACTTGGCTTAGGAATACATGTTATTATGCCACCCCTTTGAGTAATGGAGACGTCTCCTGAATCGCAACCGTAATTCAAGGAGTTGACCAAACGATTCCCGATATCTTTCCCATTTTTTTATAAAAAAAATTCTGCTGTGAAGCCATCTAAGCCAGGGCTTTTATTGTTTTTCATATTCTTTAGGGCACTGAGGCATTCATGTTCCAATGCAAGACCTTCAAGTAACCGACTTTCATCCTCACCGAGAAGGTTTAGATAGGGGTTTTGCGGTTAGATAGGGGTTTTGCGGATCAAAAAAAATATCTTTATGAGGAATATTGTCTTCAGGGCTTTCAATCTTTGATGAGTGCAGATTTTCGTAGAAATTTCGTTGTTCAGAAATAATATCATTTAGGTCGCTAGTTTTGGATCTATCAGATTTAATCAGTTTTGAAATTATTTTTTCAGTATAGTGCCATTTTTATAGATTGCAGAAATACTTAGTTGGTTTTTCACCTTCCACCTGGATTTTGTTCTCAGTATAATACCTTTTTATCTTTTTGTCATTAATTTATTTTAGGTCATTTTCGAGTGGAGTAATGCAGCTACTAGCAGACAGGTCCCCACTGTCTAATTTAATGAAAAGTTTGTTTAGTTCGTTCTCAATTTCTTTCTTCCTTTCTTCTGGGTGTCGTTTTTTATGGCTTGCATATGATATAGTTTTCCCCCTTATCATTACTCTTAGCGTCTCCCAAAACAGTTGGTCATTAATTGTGAGCTTTAATTTATCATTATTATTTTAATTATTATACTGGTCTATTGTTTTAGTTATACAGTGAAACCCTGTTAATTGAATAGCCACTTTGGCAATGAAAATTATTCAATTAAAAGGAGTATTCAATTAACAGGGATTGTGTCACTTTCCAGTATTCCAGAGATAAAGTTTGCATTTATTCTATTATATCTTGTTTGACAGAGCTCCATGAGCTCTGTCAAACAAGATATAACAGATTAAATGCTTGTATTGGATGTACTAAGGCCAAATAGGTCTATAAACAATAGAAAACTGGGGAGAATCAGGGTAATTTCTCAACAGATTGAAAGATTTTTTATTCAATTAACAGGAGTTTACTCTATAACCTGTATTCAATTAACAGGTCAAATTTGTACTGGAGGTATGGTAAATGGTTTTGTGTTCGAAAATTATATTCAATTAACATGGTTATTCAGTTAAGAGATATCCAATTAAGTGGGCTCCAACGAAGTTAATTTTACTAAATTTATATAATCAGGGTCATATAAAAGACTGTTGTTAAATTTCCAAAATCCTTGACGCTTTTCTGGTTCACGAATGAGAGGCATATATAAATTGGATTATGATCTGATCAATGTCTGATGTGAATATCTGCTTTTTTAATAAATAGCTGCAAGTCCGAAGAGACTATAAAGTAGTCTAGCCGTGTCATCGTGTTTCCCGGCCCTCTCCATGTGTACTGTTTTTGATCCATGTTTTCTAGTCTTCAAACATCATGCAACTCCAATTTTTTCCATTTGGTGTGAGATTTTTTCATGAGACTGCGTGTTATTCCTATGTTTGTAGTTAAAGGTATCCAGTTCATAATTTCTGGAGGCATTCCAGTCACCTCCAATTATAATTGACGTATTACTAATGTCTTAAATTTTAGAAAAATCCTTTTTAAAAACAAGTGGGTTATCCTTGTTAGGCCCGTATAAGACTGCCAGAGTGATCCTTTGGTCCTGGATATCTACGTCTTAAGATAATAAAGTTACCCCCAGGGTCATGTATATTCTTACTTATGGTATGCGTGAATGTGTTTTTAAACAGAATGGCCGTTCCTCTGCTAGAGATTGAACACGAGCAAAATAGTACCTTGTACCCCCATTCATTTCTCCACATTTGTTCCACATCCTTGCTCGAGTGAGTGTTTACCAAGAGAGTAATATCAAATTTATTCCAGCGCTGTAAGAAAATGTCACGGCATTTTAATTTATCTGATGCGAGACCGCGGCAATTCAAACTTCCAATTGTTAAATTAGCCATATTTATTTCATGAAGGAGAAGTTTCGTTTAAAGCAACAGAATTCAAAAGATGTTTAGTTTGTCTCAATTACATATAAAAACAAATTTTTGGGGGATTTTGACAACAAGCAAATCTGAAAGTTAAAAGTTTTAATAATAAAAACTACAACAACAAAAACAGTGTCACGATATCTGTATTTTATTTTGTTTTATTATATAAAGAAATGTTTTGGAATGTCGATGTTCAGTGTTGGGGGTTTTTAAAATTATTGGACCACTGCAGGTAGATTAATTTTCTTGGTCAAGGTGTCGACATTGAGGATAATTTAGAGCAAGTGTAATTGCATGAAAACATTGCTGTGCAGTGTAACGATGTGTGGAGAAAAGTGTAGCGTGTATAGTCTGTGCTGTTGATACCGTCCAGTGTAATGTTGTGTGGAGAGAAGTGTAGCGTCTTGTCCATGCAATTGATGAGGTTATTGTGTATTGACGAGCTAGGTTTTGTGTATTAGTCAGATTGTCTCTGAAATGTGCACTAAAGGAGGATGGTGGATTTGTTGACTGTCTGTGATATATCAGTTTGATGATTTTACATCAAGATTGGAGGTTGGTTTTCTTGTATAAAATGTTTTTTGAGATGCCAATGATTTTTGGGAGAAACTTTGAGCTTTCTGTAAATATTTCGATTTGAGTGTTTCGTTTATCGCAGTTCAACGGATTTAAGGCCATAGCTTAGTGTTCGCAGATAAATGTTAACTGTGCCATCGGGTACCCGTTAATTGTGCCATCGCATGTGTTATTTTGAGCCTTCTAAACTTTGTGTCAGTTGGTATGTGACAGGTATAGAGCGCCTATCGTAGGCACCTGCATATTTTGTACTATGTCGTTCGATTATTTGTTAGTGATTAAGCTTTCGCATGATTAAATGAACAAGTTATTTCAACTCATATATTTGGTTCTAGTAGTAAGCTATCGCAGTTAAACTTGGTAGTATTTAATACCTTTTCATATTCAGGTTTCTAGAAGTTTCTACAATCCACAGTTATTGTACTGTTGTCCTGTGAGATTGGTGGAGGGTCTGTATTACAGCAGTGGTGGCCGAAGTGTCAATGGTGTTTGGCAATGGTGTTTGGCATGGGCCTGTTTAGTGTTGGAATGTCATGTCAAGAGGTTCAGCTTAACACAATGGAGTATCTGTGCTATAGTGCCTGCCTAAAGCAATAAACTGTAATATATTGTAGTTCAAATATCTAGAGGCCAAAGAGAAGTCTTGTACTCGATTTACTGACATTACTTCCCCACCTGGTTTGGTGTAAAAAATTCACTGAGGGGTCATAACCTATGTTTTTGAGACAAAAAATGAAAAAAATAATGAAAATTAATTGGCGATTTTTGTGAATAGCGCTGGCCAGTTTTGGCCATTACATTAGGTAAAGGGTTAACCAAAATCTGACCACAGTCAACCCTGAAACTTGTGGGCCAGATTCATTTAAACAAAATACTCCATAATCCTGTTGTATAGTTGTTAGCTGTTTTAAAAGAAAACAAACTTAAATTAATATTTTTTCTTTTAACCCTTTGATACTTTTGTACGTCTTATGACCTACGAAATCAAACAGCGCGTTGATACTTTGTGGTCATTTGTTTTATTATTTTTCGATTTTTTAAAAGTTTTAACCTCAATTCCTATTTTCTACCGAATAGTGCTCAGTGACAACCGTTGAGCCAAATGTTACCGCGGCTTAAAATAGTAATATAATCCTGCTGTCAAGACTCCTTAACTGATAGAGTGGTAGAAGCCACTATCAGGGCTTTCAATGAGGATACCCGTGCAAAAACCAACTTTCCTTGCTTAAATTTCATATTCAGTCAAACACAAATAATATTTTGTTTATAAAAATATGTTTTATTACAAATTATTGGAGAGTGCCTGTAGGCACTCTCCAATAATTTGTAATAAAACCAGTTTTGAATAACAAATTGGGACCACCAAAAATAAGCTAGCCCACAACCAGATAATCACTAATGTGAAAAATATCTTATTATTTGTACTTTCTGACGTTTGACATGCATTTTGAAAAACGTTGAAGAAACTGAATTCCCAGTGACATTTGAACGTCGGGATAATTAAAGTCTCAAAGGGTTAAGATGCGATAGCAAAAAGCCTGAAATGGGGGAATAATATGAAAACTGCTATACTATAGCCTATGATATCTCTGACTGCAGTTTTCTCCGATTCAAATCTACTGGTCCCAAAATTACAAACCAAATTACAATTCTGTTTCATGAGGTTTGGAAAAAACAGGGAGCGTTTGAATTTGTTTTTATCTAATAAAGTACCCAATGGTATCATATTACCAAATTTTGTTAAAATCGTTCCATCATTGCTGACAGAGGCAGCCCACCCATTGAGTGCAGTCTGAAGTGGGTCCAGGGGGTCCCGGCCTAAGGGGGCCCAAAAAGAAGGTGAAATGGCAAGGTAACTGAGGGAAGAAGAAGTTTGTAAAGAAAACTGAAAAAGAGGAAGAAAGAAGATGGCCAGATATGGAACCATTTTTTTATGGGTCTCATTGTTCGACTGCCAATACCAACATTTTCAGTCTGATGCCGATGGGGTTCTCAGTGACAGATTCAATTTTGCACGCAGCAGCATACATCAGGTGTTGTCAATGTGTTCCAATATTAATTTTCACTCCCACAAATGTATTCTGGTAGAAATAAAGCATCGGACCCTAGGACCCTAGATTTCTTGCCGCTAACACAAACATGTGCACCTAGCTTCACTTACAAGCCACACGGTATGTGCTGCGTGATCTAGGTCTTTAAGTCCAAGTTTTTGATTTGAAGCCAAAAAGCCCTCAGGGCCTTAAATTTTTAAAACTTTCTCGGAGAGGCCCATTTGATAACTGGCGGAGCTAGTGTTCTCAAATAAGAGGGCCTGGGCAATATTCAGGGGGCACTGTGTGACATGCCGTAGTTGTAATGTAGTTCTCTGAAAGTGACTCTGGGGTAACATTTGCTTCCAACTGGAGGTAATTTTCTGTACCAGGAAGACGTAAATTGCAGTGTGGACAGACATGCTAATGCTTGTTTCATTCTCACAATGAAAAGATTCTCAGAGATCTTACATAGGCAAAATAATTGGTGACTGTTTGAAGTTTCATAAATATGCAAAGCTTTAGAATTACAGCCACCCAGGCTCCAAATGTCAGATATGGTGTCAGTGACTGTAACCAAATTATATTTATTTATTTTTTATTTGTGTTTACGGTCACATATTTTTGCACAATGGCTAATCATGACCGCGACAGTTTTAAGGGTGGAAGAAGCCGGAGTATCCGGAGTAGTGTTGTATGGTTAACCGGTTTTGTGGGTCGGTTTCAGTTTGGCTCTAAAACTGAAACTGAAACCGTGTAATTGTTAAATAAGTACGGTTTCGGTTTTCTCTTCAAAATGTCGGAAACATATGTTTGAACTGTTCAGTTTGCATTGGCAACGACTTAAAACTAAATCCGTAACATCAACTGATAACTCTGTCATCAGTATTCATGTATTCAGCCTCCAGAGAAACAAACACTGTCTAACAGTAGTCACCGTCGCATTAAAAGAATCATCACAAGACCGAAGAAATTTTCGTATGATGTATGACAACTCTTGTCCAATTACACAGCACTGTTACAAAAGTGGGTTGGTTTGTTGTCAGAAATTCTCAGAATGACAATCTTGACACGCCTACAAATGCCAAAATGAGCAACTTGGGACACTTCGCAAGCGGTTTCGTATCTGTATGTTTGGGTGTATTAATTACCTAACAACAAAATCGCGAATAAAATCAAGGAAAAATAGTCTGTTTTTTTAAATGGCAGATTACTGTGAAAAACAAAACATACTTGTCTCAAGGGTTTCCCAGACACGTGCTTAGAATTTGATGTTCAACACTGTCACCTCCCTTGATGCGTTTATCCAATGTATACATGTGAGTGCATACCACGATGGAATGTCCCCGCACCCATTTAGTATTTACCTGCAGAGTTAGACCATGCGAACCTGTGAGGGCTAAAATCCCCTGCACACAATTAAATTGAACTTTTTGCTCATATAATACAGAACTGATTTAGTTTCGCAAGCAACAGATGAAAATTGGAAGTGGAACGCCAACTTCAAAAGGCAAATTGAAAAAGGTATAGTTCAAAACATTACAGATAAAAACTCGTCAGTGTAAATTATGGTTGTTCTAAAAATCTAACAAGCATGGCACCTTCTGACGGTGACCAGGCATGGAATTTAAGAGGAGTGTGTGGGAGTCTGTGTTACCTCTGGAGAGTATGTTGTGTCTACTGTCGAGCCCAACCACCACAAATATTGCCTCCCTATTCCAAACTACCAGTTGCGGTTTCAAATCCGGTTGCGTAACTGACCGGGGTGGGGCACCTCTACTGGGAGCAACCTATATTCTACTAATGTACCAATGTGCAACTAGTCTTAGAAGTGATCTGTCTCAGATGGCATAGTTTAGAGTACATTTTTTTCAAAAATATCTCTGGGTCGGGTGGTGGTAGGCCAATACTAGGCTAGTAGGCCCACTTGGATTTTGAGACCAGGAGAGCCAGTGGTAGCAAGGAGTCTTCTAATAATAATAGTCTTAAGGTCGGCAGTAGATTGGGGGGAGGTTGTGAGGAAGAATTCCTTGGAGAGATGCAATGCAGCTCGTTCCATTGAGAGGTAATTTATAACCTATGTTTCTGAGACAAAAAATTAGTTATTCAAGAATTTTGTTTGCAAGTGTTGTCAGCTTTCAAGTCAGGTAAAGGGTTAACTCAATCTCCCTTATCCACGAGCTCGTTCCAAAGAGGGGCCATAACCTACGTTTTTGAGACAAAAAATTAGTTATTCAAGAATTTTGTTTGCAAGTGTTGTCAGCTTACATGTTAGGTAAAAGGTTAACTCAATCTCCCTTATAAATGACTTACATAACAAATGTCAAGAAGATCCCTCAAGTTATCGTACAGAGACCAAAATAAGTTTGGATGGACGCTAGGACAGATGGAAAAACCATTTGCACAAACATTGATCAGTTTTCAAACCATCACAATAGCCCATATTGACTTCGAAGTCATGTTTGTACTTCATTCCCGAACCAACTATAATGAATGTTCCCAACACCAAATAGTGTATCAGTGATTTTACCTCAATGCAGTTGTAACATGTGATTGATTGGAAACTATAGCTGAAATGGGGTTTGAATTGGGGCGGAGTGGATAAAATTGGACGGGAGGGGTCCTGGACCTTGTGGACACCCCATAGCTCTGCTACTGTCCCAGATCCCCACCTATAGGATAGAGAGTCGAGACACCCCCTCCTATAACCCACATCAACCAAGGCCTGCCTGTGACATATATGGGACGCCATGCTTAAGTATGAAGTAAATGAGTTTTGGGTGGGTCCAATACTCTTACCCCTCCCAGAGCAAATGTAAATATTGCCCATCAAACTTTCCTTGAACAAACTTCAGAAGATACGTCAAAAAGAAGCTGAATAGCAAACATCCAACTCATACCATCCATCGGATCTTGAGATTTTTTTTCAAAATTAAGACAATTTTCCCAGAGTACCTGTAGAGAACCAGGCTCTCAAACTTACTAACCTGACACAAGCCAAGTTTGCAGCAGGTAAAGGTCTGTGTACCATCGAAGTGCAGTATGTCTTAGTACACAGTGCGACAGGAGTAGGTGGCTTGCCCAAGGACACAAGACAGTGACCCCTGCCTGGAGGGAAGACTTGTGATATGGCACATGCATGCCAAATTTGGTTCTATTCAGTCTAGTTGCTTCTGAGTATTCAATAACAAAGTTAAGGGTTGACAGACAGACAAACAGAAAGTGATCAGTACCTTTCAATAACAAAGTTAAGGGTGGATGGATGGACAGACAGAAAGTGTCAGTACCATTACCCTGGAAATTTACCCAGGTGAGCTGAAAATGATGAATACCTTATAAAGGAAGGTGTTTTCAGGATAAAGTAAGTAAATGGATAAGAATACTCACTGTATTTTGTACTCTTCTTCAAATCTAAACATTATTTATGTTTCTCTGTTATTTTCTATTTTCATTACTGCAAAGAAAAGGAGTGTACAACAGTTTTAAGATGTTCTATTAAACAAGCATTCTACTTCAACAACTACTGGCATTCTATTATGGCATCCAAAATTTTGGCAGGCATACTCTCAGCATATTTTTTTGGCTGGTAAACGGCTGCATTCCCTCTCATAAAATGGTTGAGAGCTAGAAACCACTATCAAGGCTCTCCTGAAAATCTGTATTCATTACCTCGTTTACTCAGCAGAGGAAACACATAAAAAGTTCAAACAAAATTATTTTATTACCATATATTGGAGAGTGCTAAGAGGCAAAATCAACAATTTTCTAAGTAATAAAGTCCCATAACTCTGGAATGGCTAATCGAATGGCAACACTAAATGAAAGGGAGCTTCCCTCCATCGATATACACCACCTACCCATAAATCATGAGTTATCGTACAACATGTGACCGGACGGACAGACGGATAGCGGTATACCATAATACGACCCGTTTTTTTCAAAACGGGCGTATAAAAAGTACGGAAAATGAAAACAAAATCTGGAAAACTCCCAAAATTCTAAGTTCAAGGGCAGTACTTCCACCCAAAATCACCCGAGTGGAACAAAATTCGAACTTTATCTGTAAGTATCCATAACAAAGCTATATATAAACAAGTGCAATGCTGATCGCCAGTGTTCAGACAATCGTCTCCCACGGAAGGCGGATTACTGTGAAATATATTGATATTTCCTCAATAAAACCCAAACAAATATGGATATCAAAGGAACAACTCAACAAACTAGTCCCAATATTACCCATATTTCTGTGGTTTTACTGGAAGCATCCAAATACCCGTAAAAAAGTTAAGTAAGGCTAACTTGCATAATTTATGCACAAGAAAAAAACCCCTGTATACTATGTTATTTATCTTATGTCTCTTTGAAACAAAAGCATGACAGCATCTCTTGAGATACAGGTGGTAACAGTGCACAACAAAATACACAAAAATATTACCCGAGAAAAAGGTTAAGTAAGGCTAATTTGCATAATTTATGCACGAGAAAAAAACCTGTATGATATGTTATTTATCTTATGCTGCCAGACATCCGTACCAAAAATTATTGAAATCAGAAATGTCGTTCAAAAGTTATAAGCATATGACGAATTACACGCAGTTTCAACCAAAATGGCTGCCAGTCAGACATCTTGAATTTTTTTTGGAAAAAAATTGATGTGCATCAATTTTTTCCTGATGCCCCATCAAATCTGAAAATTTTAAACAAAAGCGTTAAAGCATCTCGGAGATACGGGTGGTAACAGAACACAACATAATATGCACAAGAATATTACCAGAGAAAAAGGTTAAGTAATGCTAATCTGCATAATTTATGCACGAGAAAAAACCCCATATATGTTAGGTTATTTATCTTATGCTTCTAGAGCTCCATAGCAAAAATTATTTAAATCGGAAATGTCGTTACAAATTATTTATTTACAAATTACACACAATTTCTAACAAAATTGGCCACCAGTCGGCCAAAATTAATTTTTTTTGAAAAAAAAGTGCATCAATTTTTCCTTATGCCCCATCAAATCTAAAAATTTGAAACAAAAGCGCCAACACATCTCTGAGATACAGGTGGTAACAGGACTGAAGGCCAGACAGACAGACATAGTGCAATCAAAGTCCTCTTCGCGGTGAAACCGTGGGGGGGGGAGGGCTAAAAGTATTCTCAATATGTCAATACATAACCAATAAAAAGTCTGGAAAACGGTAACTGTGTTCAATGGCAGTAACTCCACCAAATATCAACTGAGCAAAACGAAATTTGAACTTGATCTATAAGTATCCATGACAAAGCTGTATACCAAAAATGTTCTCAATATGTCCTTAACGGAAAAAAAAACCCAAATCTGGACGGACAGACGGATGCCAACCCTATAGCATAATACAACCGTCTTTATAAAACGGGTGTATAAAAATGTGTGGAAGAAATTTCCACTACACAGGTATCGTTCCCCCATGATGCTCTATCACAACATTGGCTGATTATGACAACAGGCAGTTAACCATCAGTTACGGGTTCTATATTTAACACCGACTATTAAAAATCTCTGATATCTGGCCATTTTCAATAAAGTTTCCCCATTAAAAACGTGTGTAGTGCATAGCAGAATATTTAGGGATTTGCAGAGCCAAGATATTATGGGATTTACCATCTGCAATCAGTACAAGATCTCCAATTTCCCGGCTGATCAAAATCACTGGCCTTCAATCGTGGTGCTGTACAAACGTTGCATTGGGTACATGAAAAATAAAATGTGTTCAGCTGGTAGTCTGTAGTAGTTCTTGATGCAAGCATCAGAATACAATAAGAAATTAAAGTTGGAGAAAAAGTTTAAAAATTTATAGTAATTTATATATTTTTTATACTTACCAATGACCCAGACTTAGCTGGTGCTAACTCTAAAATATCTAGGGCCAAACGCTAATTTTACCCCCCAATCCCCAAAATTTGCATCTAAAACCGAAAATTACGTTTCCTATATGGTCCTCCATACTTTTACTCCACTGCGCATGCGCAGTGTCAAGGAGGTCTCGAAATTGGCGCAATTATCATTCTTACCAGTGCCTGGTAAGCGTTATGTACTCAGCGGGGAGGTAGGAGTTCCCAACTCATGGGAGGGCCATCCCCGTCTGGGTCATTGGTAAGTATAAAAAAATATATAAATTACTATAAATTTTTTAACATTTTTATACTGTACCAATGACCCAGACTAAGCTGAATAGTAAAAAGGTTGAAGGGCCAAGGACATAAATGAAAATCCAACAAGTGTTTGACCACCGAGGTGGTATTAGTCCCCTACAGCGCTTTTGTGACAAAAGGTGTTTCTGTCACAAAAGACACTAGAGTATATAAGCATCTTGGATTTTAAAAAAAAAAAAAATTGAGCATGCATAATCCCCTCACAACCCTTTATCCATGTACCATATATGAAAGGCGTAGCTTGAACCATGTTGGAGGGAGGGGTGGTAACATAAAATAGAGAAAAAAGCTTAAAAAAACACAACAAAAATGGCCGCCATTCTGCCATCTTGGATTTTGAAAAATAAATATTGACTGTGCATCATCCCCTCAGCACCATTTATCCATGTACCAAATATGAAAGGTGTAGCTTGAAGCATATTAGAGGGTGAGGTGGTAAAAATAGACAGACGGACGGAAGGACGAATGGACAGACAGATGGACAGACAGACAGAGACAGACAGACAGACAGAGACAGACAGATGGACGGACGGAGTGCAATCCTATAGTCCCCTTACAATTCCCGTAGGGGACTAAAAACAGACAGACAGACAGACAGACAGACAGACAGATGGATGTTAGATTTTGAAAAAAAATATTGAGCGTGCATAATCCCCTCACAACCCCTTTATCCATGTACAATATATGAAAAGTGCAGCTTGAACCATGTTGGAGGGAGCAGTGGTAACAAAAAATAGAGAAAAAGGCTTAAAAAAACACAACAGAAATGGTTGCCATGGCGCCATTTTGAATTTTGGAAAAAAAATATTGAACATGCAACATCCCATTTACAACCCTCTATCCATGTGCCAGATATAAAAAGTGTAGCTTGAACCATGTTGGAGTGAGGGGTGGTAACATAAAATAGAGAAAAAAGCTTAAAAAACACAACAAAAATGGCCGCCATGCCACCATCTTGGATTTTGAAAAAAAAATATCGAACGTGCATCATCCCCTCCCAACCCTCTATCCATGTGCCAAATATGCAAAGTGTAGCTTGAACCATGTTGGTGGGAGTGGTGGTAACATGAAAATAGAGAAAAAAAAAAGCATAAAAAACACAAAAATGGCCGCCATTCCGCCATCTTGGATTTTGAAAAAAAAAATTTGAGCGTGCATCATCCCCTCAGAACCATTTATCCATGAACCAAATATGAAAGGTGTAGCTTAAAGCATGTTGGAGGGAGAGGTGGTAACATAAAAAACAGATGGACGGATGGACGGACAGACGGACAGACAGAGACAGACGGAGTGCAATCCTATAGTCCCCTTACGGTTCCCGTAGGGGATTAATAAACTCAATTACATATAACAGAACTATCCCCTGAAGGAGAAAATGAGAGATAGGCTTTACATGTATCTTTCTTATTTGTATCAAAAAGAAAGACACAACACCATTCTGTAATTGAGCGCTATAACATCAATGATCTCTATTAACATTCAGTATAACCCTTTACACTAATATTTTTAAAGGAAAGCCAATAAATAAGGAAGTCATGCAAAATGAGACTCTACATACTCATATAAAAGTGTCCGAGGATTGTATATTAACACCCGATTAATACGTGATGTATACAAATGTCTCACACCGAGCAACACTTAAAAAATATTACATAGATGAGAAAACCTTAGCTTTACTTTAAAACCATCCCGGTACCGACTCGGAATTACCGACTCCAAGGGAGGTATTCCCTTGCTTACACTATAAAGCAGGTGACCTAAGGGAACACACACTCCCCCCCCCCCCCCCCTTCCCCTTGCCCTGGATCAAGTACTCCAGAGAGAAGAGGGCAGCAGGACAGAGTCACTGCCGGAACCAAAAGCCTACATATTTTTAGTTGCCACTGTTTAGTGGACAACATTCTAAGTGAAAAATAACGGACCTAAACAATGCATATCTGTAGAAGGGACACAATATTTCTCAGATACAAATTCGGGAAAGTGGAGGGCTAAGAACAATATGCAGCCCTCACTAGATCTGTAATAGCAACATTATTAGCATAAGCCCATGATGTAGAAGAGCTCTTACTTCATGAGCTTAAAACTAAAGCACAGACTGCTGATTGAAGATATTATCATAAGCAGTACTGATAGTAAATTGAAACGATCTGACCATAGAATGGACCGAAATGAGGAGGAAGCTTCCACGGCATGTCCCACAATAGACGTCTAAGTAGACTAAATCACGGTCTTTCTGGAGATAGAAATCCTAAGAACAGAATTTTGCACTGAGATATATAACTTGAGCAATATCTGCTGAATCAACGTCGCTAGAAGATACGCATATCCTATTATTCCGTCTCACGAGATTGGTAGAGCGTCTAGTGCAAACGCTCGAAGATCCAAACATTGTGACACATACTTTTGCAACTGAATGTTGAGATGGGTCACGAAAAAGTCGATCATATGCCGCTCTCCTTGGTAGCAAATCTGATTGAATACTCGTTATTGAAAGTCCATTCTGGCGTCAACAAGCGGCCCCTCCGTGAAGGGAGTCCGCTAATATATTCAGACGGCCTGTAATATGACGGACCGACAGAACTTGATGTTCTAGTACAAACAGAAACATTCCTTCCGTTAACATGAAAAAACAGAATGGAATGATTGTCTCCCTAGTTCCGAAAATACGCTAATACCGTTGAATTGTCGGACAGAATTAGCACAAGAGCATACTGAATAACGTTTATCCAATAACGTAGCGCAAGCCAAAATGACATCATTCTTGATGTCAATGTGCTTAATTAGGAACTACGGATCCCAAAGACGCTGGCCCTTCAAATCCGTTGGGCTCAATGATACGACCCAACCTGTCTGACTGGCATCAGTCAAGACTGTAAAACTTGGATCCGGCAATTGCAGTGGAACTCCGAGTTAACCACTGAAAACCTGTCCAAGTCTGAATCTCTTATTCACTTGATTGACAAGAAGATGTCCGTATCGAGCGAAAAAATCTTCACCCTCCAATTCTGGATCAGAAGAATTTGGAGAGGACAAGTGCATAACCGCCCCATCGGAATAAAATCGTGCCAGCTCTGCACAAACGTATTAGTTATCATGAGATCTCTTGCCGAGACTTTGTCTGAGCAAAGACAATAGTGAGCTTAACAACTGATTAATTTCGCTCTGGGTAACGGCAGACGAATGAAAATGTTGTGTGTTTCGAAGCTCATCCCCCAGTGGGTGAATGACTTGGATGATACCAGATCTGACTGCAGATTCTGCACATCGTTCTGAAGCACTAACTCATTGCCGTACCTCTAAAGAATGTCGTCCAGGTAGGCCGACGTTATCGCAGACGACTGAGCTCGGAAATGAGTCATTACCGAGTCGTTATTCGAGTGAAAGCCCAGGGGGCTAGATACAGACCGAAGCACATTGCTCGGAACTGATACACAACTCCTATGACGAGGAAGCGAAGATACTTTCTGAACGCCTGATGTACCATGACGTGAAAGTACGCATCTTGAGATCTATGCATGTAGCATAGTCATACACCCAAAAACTCGCTCTGACCGATCGGATGGACTCCATATATAAACTTGGAGCCATGATCAGCTTGTTTATCCAGCTCGGAAAAATGAGTGAACGGAACGTGCCGTTGGGTTTTTGGAACCAGAAAAGGATGCTTGTAGAAACCTGGAAATTCCTGGATTTCTACGATCTCTATCGCGATCATTCCAGAAGAGACTGGACTTCTGATGGAAGCGAGCCTCTTCCCTGCTGACTTGATGGAAGCCATGTCCTTCTTGGAATCCGAGTTAACGGATGATTTCGTTTGAAGGACAATTTAGTCCTTTCGAAATCACCCCTCGAATCCATGGGACGTCCGTAATCTATTCCCAATTAATTGAGAAACTTGACAGCCTTCCGCTCACTAGTACATGATAGAGGTTAATACCATTACCTCCTGGTCCTGCGAGGCTTGCGGATGGAGAAGCCATGTCCTCCACGGCCCGCATCACGCCATGTCGACCTAGGGGCGTCTGACCGAATGTCTTGGCCAGAATTACAGCCCCTACCTGAGTTCTACCCTGACGGTTTCTATAGTAAGACCTAGAGGACGCATAGGAACCTCTATAGGAACTTCCTTTGGACGTATTCGTCCCTGAAGTGCCTGTCCTACTCTTCTCTGCTGAATCCGACTATATGGAAGTGGATTTGAAACGCAGAGAGTCTGAAGCTTTCTTAGTTATCTGATCATACACTGCGGAAAGCTTGCCGCCGAAGAAAACTCTCTGGAGACCGGAGCGACTCAGAGAGTTTTTCACCTTACTATCCACACGCATGGATGTAGCCAGGGCCGCATCACGTATAACCAACTTCATATTGCCACTAAAAGGAAGGAGTTTTACGTGAGGCCCTTGAAAGAACTCTTAAGGAGGTTGTACATCCTAGAATTCTTTTTCCTTTGAGACGTTATGATAACGTTCTGGTAAGGTGATCTGCGTACGATAATGCATCTAAGCTGACCCTGCTAGATGATATTGTCGTTTCCAACATCGTGGTTGGAATTGACATAGACGACAGTATAAACAATAGCTGGTCGTCTAGACGCAGAGAACTCTCAGAATGCTCTGTCCTGCCATTTCAAAATATTCCTTGAATTGATGAAAGGCAAATGTAGAGCATTTGCCGATAAGAAACCTGACCTGCCCATTTAGGTAGCAAGTTATATAAATATAGCGTCATTCAACAGATCAAATGTCTGCGAGACATATCTGGACTATGTCGGAAACTGAGGGATGAAGTCCCTAAACCGATTAAGAATTCTGTGTGACTGTCCAGTGGTGCTATCAGTCTCTTATCCGGCAACGCAGCATTTTGGTCCGGAGGAACAAGGTTAGATGATAATGCCGGAAGTACTCTACGGCAATTATGTTGTTCCGAAAGGGAAAATACAACTCATACGTATCCCTTTCGTCATCCTGTCGGACCACTTGTAATTCTTGGTCGTCCGTGCCTGAAACTGCAGTGGAACGTACCAAACCAGATTCATCGGAATATACCTGATCCGACAG
Source organism: Pictodentalium vernedei (assembly GCA_031216915.1). Taxonomy (NCBI): domain Eukaryota; kingdom Metazoa; phylum Mollusca; class Scaphopoda; order Dentaliida; family Dentaliidae; genus Pictodentalium; species Pictodentalium vernedei. Next base: position 55,965,053 of record CM062293.1, read on the forward strand.
AGTTACTGTCTGTAGCTGGGATGCTGCGATAATTTGTGCTATCTGCGATAGCATGTCCGTAACAGAGGCCTGTGGAGCTGCGGTCTTACAGGATTTAGCCGCTGGAAGCTCCTTGGACGTTAACTCCTGCATACTTCTTATATGCGAACGTATATGAAGGCCTCGTATCCTTGGCTACCAGATGGCGTGACCTGATCGCCGTAGAATCCCTGGTCGGCGATGTTGGATGAATATCACTGGTCACGTAGCCAAGGTGCAGTCGCGTGTGCTGCCATGAGGATGAGGTAGCCGAAAGAGCAGTCTCTACGGACTGTCTACATAATGGAGCGTTCCGAGCGGTGGACGTATGCTCCGACTGAGGACGTTTTGCAGCACAACATCTGGGCCCAGATGTTGTAGTATGAGAGAGGGACCTCTCTCGCTCGCAGCCCGGATGGTCCTGGACGAGCTAGGAACCGGACTAATAGGCTTCCTCCGTACCAACCTCGTATCCGTCATCACTGGGTGTGCACATTGTATTTTATAGTGCTCGCATCACCCAAATCTCCTTCCTGGACCGCAACGGACGAACCCGGGCGCTGAGCCATTTGGTGATTGGTCGCGACACTGGGCGAGCTAGCGGATGCCAACGCCGTCGATCCTACTTGGGACCTCTTAGGCAATTGACGTATCTGCATGAGCACTTTTACCGCTAGCTCTTCATTTGACTGTGACGACGGAAGCACACTTTACGAAAACATCACGGTAACATCACCTTGTTTATGATACTCAAAGAGACCTGTGGAGCCGCGGTCCTATGTAACTATCCGCTGGAAGCTCCAGGGACGTTCATTCCTGCATTTATATAATATGCGAATGTCCCAACTGGAAAGGCCTCGTGTTCTTGGCTAGTAGATGGAGTGACCTGGTCGATGTGTAGTCCGTGGTCGGCGAAGCAGGAGCACCAGGGACGTTCAATCCTGCATTATATAATATGCGAACGTCCCCTGGAAATCTGTGGTCACGTAGCCAAGGTGCGGTCATGTGGATGAGGAAGCCAATATAACAGCCGCGTCGGACTGTGTATGCAACGGAGCGTCCCGAGCAGGAGGAGTGGACATAAGCTCCATCTAACAAACAAATATACAACAACGCGGCGAAGATGTTGATGTGTAAGAGAGCGGGGGCCTCTCTCGCTCGCGGTCCGGGTGGACATGGACAAGCTAGCTACCAGAATGACAGGCTTCCTCCGTACTATCCGTCGTTGCAGGGTGTGCACATTCGATGTTTTATAGTGCTCGCATCACCCAATCTGTCTCCCTGGACCGCAACGGACGAACCCAGATGCCGATCCATTTGACACCGGGCGTACTAGCAGACGATCAATTGCTTTCGATCCTACTAGGGAACTCTTCAGCAATTGTCGTAATACCTTGAGCACTTTCCGCTAGCCCTAATGTTGCAACGACGGAGACACACTTGTTGAAGACATCACGGAAACATCACTCTGAATTCTGAAAAAGAAACTGATAATATAGAGTGACCCTACGGAAAGAGGACTGTAATGGACCCCTCACAGCTAACAAAAGTCCGTGACACACGTCTCCGACGTTGTCATATCAATCAACACACACAGAGCAAGAATTAGTGCGACCACAATGACTAAAAGAAACACAATGAACCTGTGAATTAGAGGAAGATATCCTCGCATTACAATTGAAGAATATTTTTGCAACATGAAAAAATATACAGTCATATTACTCGCACTAACCCTTGAAATAAATATACATAATATATTATAATCCATTATAACATTTCAAAAGAAAATAATTTCCCCAAAAAAATTTTCAGAAGAGCCCAAGTTCCCAATGGGAACAATGAGCCCAAATGGATCCCAAAAAAGCTTAAGTGTGGACAAAATTTTTAAATCATTTCAAATGAAAGTGTCAATGACACTGTAGCTCAACTTGTCAAGACAAAGGCATGTACATGTATAGTATGTGACACAGCAATGACAAACATCTAGGTAATGACCTGATAACAAAGGTACATATAAAGTATTGTAACGGTCTGTACATAAATATTGACCGTAGCCTGTAACAAATGTATAGGTAAAGTATTGTAAAGGTGGGTGACAGACAGATGCTAAACTAGAAAAGAAATCTTTGAGTCCCAGAGTTGGTCTGACTGAACCCCAAAATATTTGTTCTCATAGCACAGTGATAACAAAGGCACCCCAAAACACACTCATTCCTGTCCCAAGGTGAAAACAAAGGTACCCAAGAAGTTTCGTGAAGATCAGTTCACAAATATGAGCTGTGTAGAAGTTGTGACAAAAAATTGATTGGACCTAATTTCGCGCGGTCCAAAATTCAAGATGGCTGCCAGTGGCCATTTGTTTTGGACCGCGCCCAGAAACACTCGTTCTCGTCCCAAGGTGATAACAAAGGTACCCAAGAAGTTTTGTGAAGATCGGTTCATAAATACAGCCTCTAGCCCGAGCCGTATTGACATGTGCACTTACAGAGTATAAGTAGCAATGAATAAATCCACTTCACCCCGATTGCCTACATGGGGGCACGATGATGCTGTGCACTGAGGCGTACTGCACGTCGATGGTGCGCATGTCTTCAACCAATCTAACCCTGCCTGTGCTGCGGTGCAGAGTTCAGAGTTACGATGTTGGAGAGCTGACAGCTGCTCGTCGTTGCTCGGTGGTTCTCTCCGGGTACTCCGGCTTCCTCCACCCATAAAACTGTCACGGTCACGATTAGCCAGTGTGCATAAGTATGTGACCTTAAACACCAATAAATAAATAAATAAATAGAATAAATCAAAGTTCATCTAATTTGCATAATTTCTGCACGAGAAAAAAACCCGTATTATATGTGATGTATTCCATGTTACTAAACATTCATACAAAAATTTATTCAAATCAGAACTTTCATACAGAAGTTCTGTACAAAAGACTGATTGCACTAATTTTGGTACAAAATGGCTGCTGGTGGCCATCTTAAATTTCGGAGCACACCCAAAAACACTCGTTCTCATCCCACGGTAATAACAAAGGTACCCAACAAGTTTCGTAAAGATCGGTTCATAAATACGGCATCTAGCCTGAGCCGTATAGAAGTTGTGTCCAAAAAACTGATTAGACCTAATTTCGGTACAAAATGGCCACTGGCAGCCATCTTGAATTTTAGACCGCACCCAGAAACACTCGTTCTTGTCCCAAGGTGATAACAAAGGTACCCAAGACGTTTCGTGAAGATCGGTTCATAAATACAGACTCTAGCCCGAGCCGTATTGATATGTGTACTTACTGTGTGTAAGCAGCACTGAAAAATTCAAAGTTCATCTAATCTGCATAATTTCTGCATGAGAAAAAACCCGTATTATATGTGATGTATCCCATGGTACTAAACATTCACACAAAAAATTATTCAAATCAGCGCTTTCATATGGAAGTTCTGTGCAAAAATCTGATTGCACCAAATTTCGTACAAAATGGCTGCCATCGGCCATCTTGAATTTCAGACCGGACCCCAAAACACTCGTTCTCGTCCCACGGTGATAACAAAGGTACCCAAGAAGTTTCGTAAAGATCGGTTCATAAATACGGCCTCTAGCCTGAGCCGTATTGGCATTTGCACTTACAGTGCTGAAAGTAACACCAAAAAACATCAAAGTTAGTCTAATTTGCATAATTTACGCACGAGAAAAAAACCCGTATTATATGTGATGTATCCCATGGTACTTAACATTCATACAAAAAATTATTCAAATCAGAGCTTTCATATGGAAGTTCTGTACAAAAAACAGATTTCTGCATCGTCGGTACAAAATGGCAGCTGGCAGCCATCTTGAATTTCGGACCGCACCCAAAAACACTCGTTCTCGTCCCACAGTCATAACAAAGGTACCCAAGAAGTTTCGTAAAGATCGGTTCATAAATACGACCTCTAGCCCGAGCTGTATCCAATTGTTGATGGACAGACGGATGATGGACGACGGGCCATGGCATAAGCTCAAATTTGGCTTCGCCAAAGTTGAGCTAAAAATGATGAGAAATTTTTTTTATACAAGTCATATTCTCATATTTTGGAAGGGAGATATGCAGGCAAGTAAATGCAACTTAAACTGTCCAATGTTCAGAATGAGTGAAAATACCATGGACAGGGCTCTACGTTTAATTGGAGCACCATCCATCGCGAGACATGAAGGTATTTAAACATCAATATAACATCAAAAATTGATGAATTCGGAACAGAAAGTGAACGTAGGAATACCGTAATGTTCTGCACATTTTATCAAGAGTACATTAGGGCGTAATTTTAGTCAACTTCAGCATAATAGTGAGGGAATCAAGTGATTAGCATAGTATTGCATTAAATCTTGGACTAAATTGTCTTCAGGCATGCCAAGTCATCTTGTGTGGACTGTGTCTTAGTCAGTTGCCACCAGGTTTTCTCACTTGGGTGGGACAGTCTGAGTAAGTCAGCTTCTTTTCTTTACGAAGCCCCACCCGGATTTTTTTTTTATTGGGTGGGGCGACGAAAAAAAAACGAAAAAAGAAAAAAAAAAAAAAAAAAAAAAATAATAATAATAATATTCTCTGTTTCTATCTGTGATATCTTTTTAATATTATGTTCTTATATACATTTAATATGTTCTTGTTATAAAATACTATTCATTGATCTACTTATAAATATCTTTATACACTTATATGTATGCATACTTCTATATATATACACACTTGTACATATATTCTTAATAAATGCTTGAAATATCTTCAATAGTTCTTCATTTTGTTACCATATGCATGTATCTATTTCACTTAAAAATCTCTCCATGTTATGGGAAAGAGAAACAACATACTCAAGGATTTGTGAGCACAGACATTTTATTCAAGATACTTCCAGTTCATTGACAGTTCTACAAAAAGTATATATATTCACATTTACAATAATAATGACAATATCTTTTGTCACTTTAAAAGACTTCTACTTACATTGGAGTTCACAGGAAACACCACAGACCTGCTCATGGTTCAGCCCTGAGGTGGGTCATGGGTGTTATTCTATTGAGAATGGGAGGAAGAGGGTTTTTGAAGTTACTGGGCACATCTTTGCTCAACTGATATGTTGACATAAATGTTACAGGGATGGGGGGGGGGGGGGGGGGGGGGGGACACAGGCACATAATATATTTCGGGGCATGTGGGAAGAACAATGGCTATAAATGCCAGATGGTCACACAGGTTTTGAATCTTGGTGGGCTGGGGTGAGGTTGGATAAGACTGGGTACATTGTGTGCCTGTGCAAAGAACCCACTCCCCCAACTTGGCATGCCTGTGGGGGGGGGGGGGGGGGGTTGAGGGCTTGGCTGGGCACAGGCACACAAGGATATCTTTCCAAGCATGTTGGGAAAACAGTGGCTACAAATGCAAAAGGGTCACACAAGTTCTGCATCATAAGTGGTGGGGCAAAGGGTTGAGGTTGAACAGGAATAGGACTGGGCCAATTATGTGCCTGTGCCCAGCCCCAAGTCCCCAACTGGCATGCCCATCTGGGGAGGGGGTGTGGCTTGGCTGGGCACAGGTACACAACAAGCATTTTGGGAAAAACAGTGGCAACAAATGCCAGATGGTCACACAAGTTCTGCATCTTGTGGGGATGGATTGATTTATTGATTTATTGACGTTTAAGGTCACATATTTATGCACAATGGCTAATCATGACCGTGACAGTTTTATGGGTGGAGGAAGCCGGAGTACCCGGAGAGAACCACCGAGCAACGACGAGCAGCTGCCAGCTCCCCAACATCGTAACTCCGCACTGCAGCACAGGCAGGGTTAGATTGGTTGAAGACATGCGTACCATCGACGTGCAGTACGCCTTAGTACACGGCGTCATGGTGCCCCCACGCGGGCAATGGAGATGAAGTGTCTTGCCCAAGGACACAACGCAGTTGCCGCAGGTGGGATTCGAACCGAGGACCTCTCGGCTTGCAGCCTGCACCTCTACCTACTGAGCCACCGCGCTCCCTTGTGGGGATGGAGGTGAAGTTGGATAGGACTGGGGAGATTGTGTGATTGTGTCCAGCCCCCACTCCCCCCAAATGGGCATGCCAGTTGGGAACAGGTACACAACAGTATCTTTCCAATCATGTTAGGAAAATAGTGGCTACAAATACCAGATGGTCACAAGTTCTGCATCTCAGTAGGTTGGGGTGAGGCTGGATAGGATTGGGAACACATTGTGTGCCTGTGCCCAGCCCAAAGAGCCCACTCCACCCAACTGGAAATGCCAGGCGAGTGCTTGGCTGGGCACCTTCACACAAGAATATTTTTCCAAGCATGTTGAGAAAACAGTGTCTACAAAAGGTCACACAAGTTCTGCATCTCAAATGAGGGATGGGGGGGGGGGGGAGGGGGGAGTGGGGTTGAGGTTGGATAGGACTGGGGATATGTTCTTCATGGACCTGAGTTGAAGTTGACAGTTTTTTTTAGAGATTTGCAGGTGAGGAAAGTAGGGGGGGGGGGGGGGGGAATTGGGGACACAACACTTCTCTAGGTAAGTTTGTGTATCAGCAACACCAGTTGAGGATAAGAGTTCTAATGGCATAACATTTCTTCATGAAGTTCAGGGAGAAAAAATGGACAAGGAACAATCCTCATGTGCATGCAGATGCAGGTCAGGGATGCAAGTTCAAGGGACTGGGCACACAAGGCTGTCTTTTCAAGCATGTTGGGATAACAAATGGTCGCACAAGTTCTGCCTTTCGACCACCTAGGGTGGGGAGGCAGTTGGATCCCACTGGGAACATTTCCTTTCCCTATCTGTTTCAACTTTAAAATTGAAATTTGCCAAAAGATATGCAGATATGGAAGTCGAGGCAAAACGTAACCCTTTACACCTCTGTAGACAAGTCTGGGTGGGTTGAGGAGATCAGCAAAATCGTTTGGGGATAAGGCTCATAGCACCATAACTTTTTTTCCGTGGAATTCAGAGGAAGAGAGCAATGACCATGTATCATACATCTGTAAGGTGGAGTGTATGTTGGGTGGCACTGTTGGGGGTGGGGGTGTTTGGGGGGTCAGAGTTGTCTTTGAACCAACTTGGCACATATTCTATCTAAAAGTTTGTTGAAAATACAAGCGCAAGGGACAATACTTATTTATCTGCATGCAAGCCAGGGGTTGCAGTTCAAGAGGGCTGGGAGTTACCGATTTTGTATGGATTACCGAAAAGTGAACAGCCTCACCAAAACAGACAATTATCCAATCCAAAAATTGATGACCGCATTGACAAACTTGGCCAGGCTAAATTTGTGACAAAATTTGACTTGGTAAAGTGTTACTGGCAAGTCCCTTTAACAGAAAGAGCAAAATAAATATCTGCTTTTGTCACCCCGTTTGGGTTGTATCATATAAAGTTACCCCTTTTGGCATGAAAAATTCTCCGGCAACGTTCCAGCGCATGGTTAACCACTTAATTGCTAACCTAGATCACAGTGAAGCTTACATTGATGACGTTATTATACACAATGATCACCTAAAGCATATTCAAGAATTTTTTAACAAAGTGACCCAAGGCAACCTAACTATTAACTTGGTAAAATCAGAATTTGGCAAAACAACTGTAAATTATTTAGAGCATGTTGTGGATAAGGGGCAGGTGAGGCAGATTGCCACAAAAGTGGATTCCATTGTAAATTTTCCAGTGCTGAGATCTAAAAAAGAGCTCATGAAATTCTTAGGCATGGCTGGATATTACAGAAAATTTTGTTTAAATTTCTCAGATGTTGTCTCCCCTTTGACCACTTTATTGAGCAAAAAGGTTAAGTTTGTTTGGACTGAGGAGTGCCAGAAATCCTTTAACAGAATAAAAACATTATTAAATAATTCACCTGTCCTGGTCAGTCCCAATCATGAAAAGCCCTTCAAATTATTTATAGATGCAAATGACAATGCAGCAGGTGAATATATTGCCCAGGAAAACTCGCAAGGTATTGATCATCCCGTCTTGTTATTTCTCCAGAAAATTTCTCAAACATCAGAAGAATTACTCTACAGTAGAAAAAGAAACTTTGGCTCTAATTTTGGCATTAACCCATTCTGAAGAGTATCTAGGAGGAACCACTCAATGCCCAATTACAGTTTACACCGATCATAACCCCTTAACTTTTATCAATAAAATGAAAAACAAGAATCAAAGATTATTGCGGTGGAGCTTAGCCCTTCAAGAATACAATTTAGATATTAGGCATATTTCGGGAAGAGATAATGTAATAGCTGCTGCTCTTTCAAGAATATCCTAATTTAAAATCATCTGATCGGTTCCCATTCACTTCAATTGTACTTTTGTGTTTATTAAAAATTTTGTGAAGATTACCATGTGTATATTGTAAACCAGTCAGAGTCTGCTAAAGTTATATAAAAAAAAGAAGTTTTCAGCACCTTCAAACTACTTCTTTTAACCCTTTACCCAATGTAATGGCCAAAACCGGCCAGCGTTATTCTAAAAAATCGCCAATTAATTTTCATGATTTTTTAATTTTTTGTCTCAAAAACATAGGTTATGACCCCTCATTGGAACGAGCTCGTTGAGCTCGTTACAATGAGGGGTCATAACCTATGTTTTGGAGACAAAAAATGAAAAAAATTATTCAAGAATTTTTTTTTGCAAGTGTCGTGTGGTTTTCATGTTAGGTAAAGGGTTAAGGCGGGGTGTGTTATAGGCCCCATATTATATCGAGATTGATATGTCCTTAGTTAATAATTCTACGCAATTGATATTTTTCTGAAGGCAGATTCTAGCTGGTCTGACTCATTTGCACTAAGCGACCTTTAAGTGCATATTTACATCTTTGTTCCACATAATCTATTTTTAAATCATGGACCTTGTTTACATCAATTAAGACAGAATCACCTAGAAACTGATAGAAAACAGAACTCTGGAGAAACTTCATCTTCTGGGACATTCTGAGTACGATTTAAAGGTTTGTCAACAGAATTCAAAAACTGATTTTACAGAAAAACCCATTTCAGAGCAGTTGTGAGATTATTATCGTTTCAGAACAGTGCATTTATTATAGAAGCAGTGCTTCTTTGTGAATTTGGAAAAGTGATTCCAAAAGAGAATTTTGACGAGAATTTATTCATCTCGTACAAGGGAATTTACAGTTTGTGAAACAGAATATATTTTTGTGAAAAGCCAGGATTCTACTGAATTATTTGGAAATTACCTGTGGCGCCAATACTTATTAGATTTTTACACCAGTTGAATTTTGTGGAGCATTTTATTATATTTTATTGGAGGAGACTGCTGAAATTCCTAAGTGAACAATTTATTACAAATGTTAAAAAATTTATAGTAATTTATATATTTTTTATACTTACCAATGACCCAGACATAGCTGGTGCTAACTCTTAAAATATAGGGCCAAACACAAATTTTGCCCCCCAATCCCCAAAATTTGCATCTAAAACTAAAGAAAACATGTCCTGAAAGGCCCTCCACACTTCGCCCCTACTGCGCATGCGCAGTGTCAAGGACGTTCCAAAATTGGCGCCATTAATCATTCTAATAACCAGTGCCTGGTAAGCGCTATGTACTCAGCGGGGAGGCAAGAGTTCCCAACTCCTGGGAGGGCCATCCCCGTCTGGGTCATTGGTAAGTATAAAAAATATAGAAATTACTATAAATTTTTTAACATTTTTATACTGTACCAATGACCCAGACATAGCTGAATAGTAAAAAGGCTGGAGGGCCAAGGACATAGAGCAAAATGGAATACGCTCAATAAAATAAAATAGAGTCATCCCCTGTAGGGAAAAAGAAGTAATAGGCCTTACATGTATCTTTCTTATTTATGATGAATTAGAAAGATACAACACCTTCCAAAATTGAGCTTCATACATCCATGTACTCTATTAATATCCAATATAATCCTTATACTAATAATTTTTAAAGTAAGCCAATAAATAAAGTAAGTCTAGAGAATAGAGACTCTTATACTCCTAAAAGTGTCTGAGGATTGCATAATCATGTCCGTTGACATATGCAATATTCAAAAGCTATACTTTAAAAACTAAGACTTGAATGAATTTTAAAAACCTAAACTTCTCACTAAACAACCATCCCAATAACAGCTCAGAATTACTAACTCCGGAGGAGGTATCCCCTTGTTTTCATAGTAAAACAGGTGACCCAAGGGAACACCCTCCCCCCCCCCCCTTTTTCTTGCCCTGGGTCAAATAGCCCAGAGCGAAGAGGGCAGCCGAACGGAGACACTGCCGAAACAGACAGCCTACCTAGCTATAGTAGCAACTGTTAAGTGAATGACATTCTGAGCAGTAGATAATAGACCTAACAATAGAGGCCTCCATAAATGGACTCGATATTTCTGAGATAAAATTCATGAATGTGGATGGCTGAGCGCAATGAGCGGCCTTCAAAAATCTATAATAGCGACACTATTAATGTAAGCCCAAGAAGTAGAAGAACTCTTACTTCATGAGCCGAAATCTTAAGCACAACTGCTAAGTCAATGATATACCATAAGCAGTACCGATAGTTAATAGAATCCATTAACAATAAAATGGAGCATAACGTCCTTCTACTAGACATCAAAGACAGAAGAAGCTTACGCCCATAGTAATAAACAGATATCTGTTTATAAATACATAAACTGTACCCGGAAAGAGTAAAGGCCTATGTCCATACTAAGACGGAAGGACCTTAAAATAATAGGTTCCGGATAATAGGAGCCTAACTCTTATGCAACAATCCAACCTAAATAGTAACGGAAGTATTGATTCCGAAACTATGAAAGTGAAAATCATCCATCGATAGTGCATGAAACTCACTGACTCTACAGTAAAAGAGAAACCAACAGAATTACTGTCTAAAAGGTCAGAATTTGAAAACTACTGTTTCCAGAGGCTCAAATGATTACTTAGCTAAATAAGAACCGAAGTTAAAATCCGTCTAGGAATTTAATCTAAAGATTCTAAGTCTATTTATCAAAAAGTTACTAACTGACTTAGATAAAGAGACAAAAGACTCAATTGTAAACTATCGTAGAGTGCATAGGTATGAGGTAACATAAACCTATAAACTAAATAATAACAGGCTGCAGTAGATCTTGTGAAACAAGTATACTAAAAAATAGCAATGAGTAGTATGGAGGGATCAACAATATGAACATAATGATCCCTACACCACGACGGAAGAGCCTCCACTTTAGCCGCATAGAATAGCGAAGAAGAGGATCTCCTATAGTAAGAAATCACGTCCAAAGCTCGTCCAGTACAGTGCTTACAATGCAATACGGACCACACAACGGAATACATGAAGGTTGCGACCTTGCTGGTTGTGATAAAGATGACACGATTTACCCAGTGAAAAAGATCCTCACATAGAGGAAGATTTCACGTTAAGACCCACAGTAGACAAGAGAGTAAATTACTCATGATCTCTGTGAAGATAGAGATGCTATCAACAGAAATGTATTGTGGTTGTTTATCTTAGCAATACCTGCTAAAACAACAGCGCCGGAGGATACGCGTATCCTATCATTCCGTCCTATAGATCAATAGAGCGTTAACAATATTAGCTCAGAGATCTGGACAAGCCAACACATACGTCTGCAATTGATTAGCAAGCTGTGTCATAAATAAATCATCATTGGGCGCTCCCATAGATAGCAAATCTGATTGAATACTTGTTTGTTGAGAGTCCATTCTGACAGCAACAAGCGACCCGTAAGAGAACGGGAGTCCGATAAAACAATCAGACGACCCGGAATATGACGGACCAAAACTGAACTTGGTGTACTATAACCAACAGACGGATTCTTTCCATTAAATTGAATAACGGAAACGAAAGAGTGCCTCCCTGGTTCCGGAGATACGCCACTACTGTCGAATTAAAGGACAGGAATTTGGGCATGCGTTTCTGAATAATGTTCATGCAATGACATAAAGCAAGCCTAAAAAACATTATTCCGCGGAAGAAAACTGATTGCTAAAAGACTGCGGAACCCAAAGACCCTGGCACTTCGAATCCGTAGGGATCAGTATTATATCCCAATCTGTTTGACTGGCAACCGTCATAACAGCCACACTCGGGTCCGGCAACTGCGGCGGCACTCTCTGAGTCAACCACTGAATGTTTGCCCCAGTCTGAATCTCTTGTAACACTAGATAGACAAGAGAACGTGTAAATCGAGCAATTCATGGATTGCCGAAAAGTTGCCGTCGAAGAGAAGCTCCTCCGAGAACGAAGCGACTCTGAGAGAGTTCTTAACCTTACTATCCACGCGTGTGGATGTAGCTAGGGCTGCGTCACGTCTAACTAACTCCAATCAGCCACTGAAGGGCGGAGTTATACGTGAACAAACTACTGCCCTCAAAAGAAATTACATTGAGAATAATATCCCGTAAATCTTTTCTTGAAGACGTAATGATAACGCCTCAGTAAGGCGGATTACGTATAATAAAGCGTCTAAGTTAAGTCTACTATACATAATGTCGTTCCCAACATTGAAATTGGAAAAGACATAAACGGCGAAAAAGAATATGTGCAGTCTTTAATCACACCGTCTAGACGCATATGAACTCTCGGTATGCCCTGCTCTGCCAAAATAAACTATTTGAATAAATGATAAAATGGCAGAAATGAGCAACGCGGACAAGAAACTAAACTATCATGCTTAGTAGCAGGCTTGTATATCTATATATATAGCGTCGAAAAATAAAACACATGTTGTAATAACAATATTGGATTGCGTCGGTAAGTCAGGGACAATGTCCCTGAACCGATCGAAAAATCCGAGTCCAATGACGCTATAAGTCTCTTATCCAAGATCGCAGCAATGAAGTCCGAAATAATAATCACTGGAAGATAATGCCAGAAGATATGAAAGGCATCTTCCGATACTACTAAAGGGAAAACTCGAAATCTTTCGAATCCCTTTCGCCATCCTGTCGGACCCTATAAAGCGTTCGGTCGTCCGTACCTGATGCAACCGCGGACCGCACCGACCCAGCGCCGTCGGATAATTCCTGATTCGACCGAGAAACTGTCAATTGCTGGGATGCTGCGAAACAACTGTGCTAACTCGGATAGCACGTCCGTCACTGAGGCCTGAGGAGAAGCGGTCTTACGATGCATTGCCGCTGGAAGCTCCGTGATCGTTACCCCGTGCATACTACCAATATGCGAGCGAACGGAGTGTATAGGCCTCGTGTCCCTTGGCTACCGGATGGCGCGACCTATTCGCCGTGGAATCACTGAATGCCGAAACTGATCGGATACTCGAGGTCACGTAGCCAATGTGCGGTCGTGTGCCCTGCTGTGAGGATGAGGAAGCATTAAAGACAGTCTCTCGGACTGTCAATATAACGGAGCGTCCCGACCAACGGACATATGCTCCGAATGTAAAATATCTGAACCACAACATGCGGTCCCCTATGTTGTTGGGCGAGAGAGGGACCTCTCTCGCTCACAGCCCGGAAGGACCTGGACAAGCCAGGAACCGGACTAACAGGCTTCCTCCAATCTGTCCTCAATCTGCCGTCACTGGGTGAGTACTAAAGTAATTAAAGTGCTCGCATCACCCAAATCTCCTTCCTAGACCGCAACGGACGAACCCGGCAGCCGAACCATTCGATGAATGTACGCTACACCGGGTGAGCTAGCGAATGTCACTCCATAGGCGATAGACATATTCCATGAGCACTTATTGCCGCTAACTCTTCATTAACTATGACGACAGAGGCACACTTTTGAAAGACATCTCCATAACTCTTCGAACAAGAAACCAGAAATGCTTGGTTAGCAAGCATAAAATAATAATATATATAGCGTTCAATAATTCTAAAGTTTGTGTGACATTATTGGACTATGTCGGAACTGAGGGACGATGTCCCTGAACCGAACCAAAAATTTCTAAGTCCACCGACGCTATCAGTTTCTTATCCGGCATCGCAGCATTCTGGTCCGACGAAAGAAGCTGTAGAAGACCAAGTCAGATGACATACACAACAGCATATGTTGTTCCGAAAGGGAAAGCTCGAAATCCTCCGAATCCCTTTCGGTATCCCGTCGGACCGGATGAAACTTTCGGACGTCCGTACCCGCTTCCGCGGAGCGTCCCGACCCAGCATCGTCGAATAAAATATATGCGACAGATTCAGTTGATGCTGGGATGCTGCGATAAACTGTGCTATTAAGGAAAGCACGTCCGTTCCCGAGGCCTGTGCAGTAGCGGTCTTACGGTGCATTGCCGCCGGAAGCTCCGCGTACGTTGACTCCCGCACACTTCCTATGCGAACGTCCGGAGTCTGCAGGCCTCGTGTCCCTGGCTACCGGATGGTGTGACCTGGTCGCCGAAGAATCCTTGATTGGCGAAGCTGGTAATATATCGGCGGTCACGCAGCCAAGGTGCGATCGTGTGCGCTGACGAGAAGAGGAAGCCTTAGCAGTCTGAGCGGACTGCCTATACAACGGAGCGTCCCGAGCGACGGACGTATGCTCCGCTTACGACACATTTTGTACCACAACATCTGGGGCCAGATGTTGTTGAACGAGAGAGGGGCCTCTCTCGCTTGCCGTCCGGATGGACCGGAACGAGCTATGAACCGGACTAAAAGGCTTCCTGCGTTCTCCCTCCGATCCGCCGTCACTGGGTGTGCATTAGGTTAATTTATAGTGCTCGCATCACTCCAAAATTCCTTCTAGACCGCAACGGACGAACCCGGCTGCCGAACCATTCGGTGAATGGACGCTACACCGGGCGAGCTAGCGGACGTCAAAGGCCGTCGAACCTACTAGGGTCCTCTTAGGCAATTGGCGTATTTACATGAGCACTTTTCCGCTAGCCCTTCATTAATTGTGACGACGGAGGCACACTGTTGGAAGACATCACAGATACATCACCCTAATCTTGATCGTCTGAAATAGAAATTGATAAAGTAGAGTGACCCTGCGGGGAAAGGACCGGAGTGTCCAAATCCCCAACAACATACCGTGACATACGCTTCCCATATTGTCATCGAAATCATACGATACAGAACAGGAGTTAATGCGAGTACACTGACCACATATAGAATGATAATAAAGTCAGAGGAAGACTTCCTCTTAAAACAATTGATCAATATCCTTTCAATGTGAAAAGAAAACAAGTCCTGGTACTCGCCCTAACCCCTGGCAATTAAAATACATAATAATAATATGATCCATTAATATAGAAAAAATAATTGAAATCAAAATATTTTGAAAAAATATTTTTTCAGAACAGCCCAAGTTTCTGAAAAGTAACGTTGAGCCCCAATGGATCCCAAGCCTAAGTGTGGACAAAAATTTTAAAAATATTTTAAACAATTTATTCAACACTTACGAACAATAATAATGTATCTAGTTATGATTAAAATAACATCAAGATATTATTTTTTAGAAATCCCCCCCTCACACAGAGGGCTGTTGTAAATGTAAACAATGAGTGTAAAAACACTAAAATAAGACTCCAGGCACCCAGGCCCGAAATCAGTTACCAAAAATACACTATCTGATGCAAAACAGAGACTTCCAGGGAAGAAACTGCAGAACATCAGATGGTAGATGCAGAACACAACGCCTAACCACCCGTAGGTGAAGACGTAAACATGGGGAAAGAACAGAATTCATTCTGTTATTCAGCTAAAACTCCCAAGAAAATTTAGTAATAATAATTACAAAAACTATGCCAAAAGCATGGGAGAATAGCAAGGGGGAACTTAAAGGACAGGGAGAGAGGAAAACACTTAAAAAAACAGTGTAACTAAATAATCAGAATGACAACAAAATGGCTGCTGCCTTGAAAATAGGTAACTTAACATAATTTCATTAAAAAATTTTAAGTTACAGCCCTGATAATATTCTGTCACACATTCTTTTCCTCTCCTCCTTCTCTATCCTCCTTAGAATCACCATTTCACTAATATTTATGTGTCTGGCATCATTTAAACTGAGATTTATAAGCACAAAGATCAGTCAGATGTTAACTGATGAAGGGCCAAACTTAGAATGATTAATGGCGCCAATTTCGGAACGTCCTTGACACTGCACATGCGCAGTAGGGGCGAAGTGTGGAGGGCCTTTCAGGGCATGTTTTCTTTAGTTTTAGATGCAAATTTTGGGGATTGGGGGGCAAAATTTGTGTTTGGCCCTATATTTTAAGAGTTAGCACCAGCTATGTCTGGGTCATTGGTAAGTATAAAAAATATACAGGATACGGTTTCTGAAGACACATTCTTGGATTTAATACTACCAGCTGGAAAATTTCTTCACAAGATTCTTCACCACTGGATTACTGGATTCTGTCAAACAGTATTTTGGACTAATTCAATAATTGCTAAGTACCACTGTTTTTATTTTCTGCAAACCAATTAGTGTAAAAGATCTTTGTATCATTTTTTTATAAATATTTTTTTCATTAAATTTCAGTATAATTAAATTCACAGTTATTGTTGCTGATTCTCAGATTTGTTTCTGTTACCAATATCTTTAATATTTCCACACTGTAACAGTATGTTGTGACAAAAATAAAACATTCAATGATGAATGCGCAGTCTAAACAGTTATTTATTGTACAAGTGGTTAGCTCTGTCAATAGTAAATATGTTACACATATGATCTCTAACATTTCCTGGGGATTTCCACACACGTTATACAAGTAACAACTGTACTTTCGCAAGTAATTAGTTAAATTAGGGTTGACCGGTCTCCATGTATAAACAATAAGAAAAAGGCAACCGGCTTTCAAGTTTTGTATTCATTCAGATATGACAGAAACACAGCTGAAAATCTGGGCGAACGGGGCAGAGGTTGCCACAAAAAAAACAGGGCAACCTTTAGGCGAACGAAACGAATGTTCGCCCAATTTGTGCAGGCCTGCATAATGCTGGCAAAAAAGGTTGGACACGATTTCAACTTGACCTGTATTTTATGTTGCTACACCTACACAACAATTTTATTTGATTTGGTCAATTACAGCTTAAGTTATTGTTTGGAAACTTAAATGAAACTAAGTGACACTGCAGGTTAACTTGAATGTGTGTTGTGTTTGATGAAAAAGATAATGTTCAATGTTTAAGAAAGTATTATGAAATACAACAAGAATTGTGATAATTGAGAATGTTAATTTCTGTTCCCTGTAGGCTATGTTTTCAATAATGAAAGTGTCAATGACACTGTAGCTCAACTTGACAAACTTGAACTTGGTAAGTTATAAATGAAATGGCAAAATTGAAGCTCATTGGTACCAATGTCATTTTTTTTGCCAGTGGCAACATTTTTTGACAGAAACTGAAGAAAATCGATAGCTCCCATCTAGAGGCCTCCCCAAACAAGCGGGCCAGGATTGAAAGCAATCCGATCATAAATGTGCCCTGTAGGGTGTACAATAGGGAAATATTGTGGTCCGACTAGACTAAATTCTAAGAACGTTGGCCGTGGCAACATTTTTTGACGGAAATGGAAGAGAATCGATAGCTCCCATCTAGAGGTCGCCGTAAATAAGCATACCAGGTTTGAAAGCAATCTAATCATAAATGTGCCCTGTAGGGTGTGCCAAAGGGAAATATTGAGTCTTCTGACTAAACTAAGTTCTAAGAACATTGGCCGTGGCAACATTTTTTGACGGAAATTGAAGAAAATCGATAGCTCCCATCTAGAGGTCACCCCAAATAAGCATGTCAGGTTTCAAAGCAATCCAATCATAAATGTACCCTGTAGGGTGTGCCAAAGGGAAATATTGAGTCTTCTGACTAAACTAAGTTCTAAGAACGTTGGCCGCGGCAACATTTTTTGACAGAAATTGAAGAAAATCGATAGCTCCCATCTAGAGGTTTCCCCAAACAAGCATAACAGGTTTCAAAGCAATCTGATCATAAATGTGCCCTGTAGGGTGTGCCAAAAGGAAATATTGAGGTCTGACTAAACTAAGATCTACAAACGTTGGCCGTGGCAACATTTTTTGCCGTAAATTGAAGAAAATTGATAGCTCCCATCTAGAGGTCACCCTAAATAAGAATACCAAGTTTCAAAGCAATCAAATCATAAAATCAAATCATAAATGTGCCCTGTAGGGTGTGCCAAAGGGAAATATTGTGGTTTGACTAAACTAAGTTCTAAGAACGTTGGCCGCGGCAACATTTTTTGACAGAAATTGAAGAAAATCGATAGCTCCCATCTAGAGGTCACCCCAAACAAGCATACCAAGTTTCAAAGTAATCTGATCATAAATGCGACCTGTGAGGTGTGCCAAAGGAAATTGTGGACATACGTACTAACGTACGTACGTACGCCGACGGACGAGAAGTGATGGCAATAGCTCAGCTTGACTTTGTCAAGTTGAGCTAAAAATAAGCTGAGGTGTAGACTGTACTCAAGAACTGAGGGATAGGTTAATGTGGCCCTCACAGTTAATGTGTGTCAACCAAGTTACAGTGAAATTATTCCAAAATGAGTCATCCTATGAGGTTACAATGAAATCCCTTCATATATATAACTCGTAGACTTTGCTAAAGGAATCTTGGTCAGATGACGGCACAGCAGTCACGGTTGACCGGTCATGACCCAAATAGGACAGTCTGCAACACTTGGAGGATACGCATATCCTATCATTCCGTCCCAAGGGATCGACAGAGCGTCTACTGCAAATGCTCTTGGATCCAGACACGGAGACACATACGTCTGCAACTGATTGTTGAGATGTGTCGCATATAAGTCTATCATTGGCCGTTCCCATTGGTAGCAAATCTGATTGAATACTTGTTTGTTGAGAGTCCACTCCGACGGCAACAAGCGACCCTTTCGTGAAAGGGAGTCTGCTAGTACATTCAGACGACCCAGTACGTGACAGACCGAAAGAAGAACCTGATGTTCTAGAGCAAACAGAAGGATTCTTTCCGTTAGATTGAACAACGGAACTGAATGAGTGCCTCCCTGATTCCGTATATACGCCACTACTGTCGTATTGTCGGATAGGATTTGGACATGAGCATTGTGAATAATGTCCATCCAATGACGTAACGCAAGCCAAATTGACATCATTTCCTTGATGTTTATGTGCTTGCCCAGGAATTGCGGATCCCAAAGACCCTGGCATCTCGAATCCGTTGGGATCAATGATGCACCCCAACCTGTTTGACTGGCATCCGTCATAATGGTAAAACTCGGATCCGGCAACTGCAGTGGAACTCCCTGAGTTAACCACTGAATGTTTGCCCAAGTCTGAATCTCTCGTTTCACTTGATCTGACAAGAGAACGTCTATGTCGAGCGAATGAATTTTCACACTCCAATTCTGAGTCAAGAAAATTTGGAGAGGACGCGTGCGGAACCGCCCCATCGGAATGAGATCCGCAGCGGCTCCGCACAGACCTATCAGTCTCATAAATTCTCTCGCCGTGACTTTGTCTGCGTGCAGACAATAGCGAGCGTAACAACTGACTAATTTCGCTCTGGTTAACGGCAGACGAACGAGATTGTTGTGCGTCTCGAAGCTCATTCCCAGATGAGTGAATGACTTGGACGGGACCAGATCCGACTTCTCCTCGTTTACTATAAAACCGAGACGTCGGAGCAATAGAAGTAGATTCTGAACATTGTTCTGAAGCGTTAACTCGTTGCCGTACCTCTGAAGAATGTCGTCCAGGTAGGCCGACGTTACTGCAGACGAATGAGCTCAGAAATAGATCATTACCGAGTTCATTACCCGAGTGAAAGCCCAGGGTGCTAGATTCAATCTGAAGCACATCGCCCGGAATTGATACACCACTCCTAGGACTGCAAAGCATAGATACTTTCTGAATGTCGGATGTACCATGACGTGAAAGTACGCATCTTTGAGATCTATGCTCGTTGCATAATCGTTCACCCGAATACTCGCTCTGACCAACCGAATCGTCTCCATATAAAACTTCGGAGCGATGATCAGCTTGTTTATCCAGCTCAAATCTATAACTGGACGGAACGAGCCGTCTGGTTTCGGAACCAGAAACAGATGGCTGTAGAATCCCGGAGTCTCCTGGTTTTCTACGACCTCTACTGCGTTCTTCATTAAAAGAGACTGCACCTCTGATAATAGAGCATCTCTTTTCTGCGGATTTGGCGGAAGTTGAGTCCATTTTGGACTTCGAGTTAATGGAGGCTTTCGTTTGAAGGATATCTTTAGACCTTCCGAAGTCACCCCTCTCACCCAAGGGTCGTCCGTAATCGACGCCCACTCTTGTGAAAAACTCGACAACCTTCCGCCAACCGGTACGCGATAGAGGTTTAAGCCATCACCTCCTGGACCTGCGAGGCCTGCGGTAGGAGAAACCACGTCCTCCACGACCCGCACCTCGTCCCGTCGACCTCGGGGCAACCGACCGATTGTCCCGGCCCGAAGGACGTCCCGAACGTGAGTCGCTACCTTGACGGTCTCTTAAATAAGACCAAGAGGACGCACCGGAACCTCTATAGGAACCTCTCTTGGGCGCATTAGACCCAGAAGTGCCTGTCTTACTCTTATCTGCGTGTCTGACTTCTTAGAAGCAGATTTGAACAGCAGAGAATCCGAAGCTTTCTTTGTAATTTTATCATAAATTGCAGAAAGCTTGCCGTCAAAGAGAAGTTCTCCGGAGACCAAATCGACTCTGAGAGAGTTCTTCACCTTAGTATCCACGAGTGTGGATGTAGCTAGGGCTGCGTCACGTCTAACCAACTCCAGGTTTGCCACTGAAAGGGCGGAGTTACACGTGGAATAAGCTACTGCCCTTGAAAGAAGTCTTAAAGAGGATTGTATATCCTGAAATTCTTTCCCTTGAAGGCGCAGTGATAACGTCTTAGTAAGGTGATCTGCGTAAGATAAGGCATCTAAACTGGCTCTGTTAGACGAAATAGTTGTTTCCAACACCGCGGTTGGAACAGACGCCGATGACGGTAATGATAGCTCTAAGTCTTCCGCCTCGTCGTCCATACGCAGAGGAACTCTCGGGATACCCTGTCCTGCCGTGTCGAATTTATTCCTTGCATTAATGAAAGGCAGGTGAGAGTATTGGCGGACTAGAAACCTGCTTTCCCCGTTTTGGAAGCAAGTTTGAATATAGCGTCGTTCAATAATTCAAATGTTCTTGCAACATTATTGGACTGAGACGGAAACTCGGGAGCGATGTCCCTGAACCGCTCAAAGAAATCAGAGTCCAATGACGCTATAATTCTCTTGTCCGGAACCGCAGCAGTCTGGCCCGACGGAACAACTTGAGGGAGAAAGTGCCGGATGAAGTCCACGGCAGCTTTATGTTGTTCCGAAAGGGATAGCTCCAAGTCATCCGTATCCCTTTCACCATCCGGTCGGACCTCATGATGCTCCCGGTCGTCCGCCCCCGATGCTTCGGCGGAGCGTACCGACTCAGCGCCGTCGGATAATTCCCAATCCGACAACGTTTCTGTCGGCTGCTGGGATGCTGCAATATGTTTTGCTATCTGCACAAGTACGTCCGACATCGAGGCCTGCGGAGGCGCAGTCTTTCGCTGCTTCGCCGAGGGCAGCTCCGCATCTGATGACTCCCGCGTACTTTTCCTATGCGAACGTCCGGAGTCCATCGGCCTCATGTCCCTGGCTACCGGATGGTGTGACCTGGTCGCCGAAGAATCCCTGATCGGCGAAGCTGGTAAAATATCGGCGGTCACGTAGCCAAGGTGCGGTCGTGTGCGCTGACGAGAGGAAGAAGCCTGAGCAGTCTCTGCGGACTGCCTATACAACGGAGCGTCCCGAGCGACGGACGTATGCTACGCTTGCGACACATTTTGTACCACAACATCTGGTCCCAGATGTTGTTGTATGAGAGAGGGGCCTCTCTCGCTCGCGGCCAGGCTGGACCTGGACGAGCTAGGAACCGGACTCAAAGGCTTCCTCCGATCTCGCCTACTATCCGCCGTCACTGGGTGTGAACGTTGAATGTTTATAGTGCTCGCATCACTCAACATTTCCTCCTGGACTGCATCGGACAAACCCGGCTGCCGAACCATTCGGTGAATGGACGCTACACCGGGCGAGCTAGCGGACGACATTTGTTTAATCTCCATGAGCACTTTTGCCGCTAGCTCTGTATTCATTTGTGATGACGGAAGCGCACTTGCGGAAGATAACATGGAAACATCACCCTGTTCTTGTTCCTCTGAAATAGAAACTGAGAGAGTAGAGTGACCTTGCGGAGAAAGAGCCGGCATAGCCCTTTCTCCACTAACAACATATCGTGACACACGTTTCCAATGTTTGTCATCCCAATATTGACATATAGAACAGGGATTAGTGTGAGAACACTGACTACAATTAATGCAATGATCATGAAAGTCAGAGGAAGATTTCTTCCTATTACAATTTGAACAATATCCTTTCATTGTGAAAAGTCAACAAGTCCTAGTTACTCGCACAAACCCCTGACACAAAGATACATAATAACATGATCCATTAATAATGAAAAAACAATTGCAAATCAAAATAATTTTTGAAAAATATTTTTTCAGCGAAGCCCAAGTTTCTGAAAAGTAACGTTGTACCCCGATGGATCCGATGGCTAAGTGTGGTCAAAAATTTTAAATTTATATTAAATAATTAATGCAACACTTACGGATAATAAAAATGTATCTTATAGTGAGATAAACTACACCAAAGGCAAACAGCCCCCCTCAAAAGAGAGTGTTGCCAATGTAAACAAACAGTGTAAAACACCAGAAAACATGACTCCAGGCACTGAAAAAACTGGCCCGAAATCAGTCATCAAAATTACATTCTATCTGATGCAAGACAGAGACTCCCAGGGGAGAATCTGCAGAACATCAGATGGAAGATGCAGAACACAACGTTTATACAGCCATGGGTGAAAACGTAACTATGGGGAAAATAACAGAAAACATTCTGTAACCAAGCAACTCTCCCAAGAGAATTTAGAAATGATCTTTCTCAAAAATATGCCAAAAGCATGGGAGAATTGCAAGGGGGGACTTAGAAGACCAGGGAAGAGGAAACACTGAATAAGCAGTGCAACTTTTTAGCAAGAATGACAACAAGAGACCCATGCCTCGAAAATAGGCAACTTAACATAATTTCATAAAAAATTTTAAGTACAGCCCTGATTATTTTTTGTCACTCCTTTTTCCTCTCCTCCTTCTATATCCTCCTTAGAATCACCATTTCTCCAATAATAACGTGTCTGGCATCCTTTAAACTGAGATTTACAAGCACAAAGATCAGTGAGATGTTGACTGATGAAGGGCCAAACAGAGAATGATAATTGGCGCCAATTTCGGAACGTCCTTGACACTGCGCATGCGCAGTAGGGGCGAAGTATGGAGGTCCTATAGGACATGATTTCTTTTGGTTTTGGATGCAAATTTTGGGGATTGGGGGGCAAAATTTGTGTTTGGCCCTGGATTTTTTAGAGTTAGCACCAGCTAAGTCTGGGTCATTGGTAAGTATAAAAATATAGAAATTTGGGCAGGGCAAAAATTCTTGCCCCTCCCATAATGAATGCAAATATAGCGCCTCGAATTTCTCTTGAGCAAATCTGAGTCTACATCTCAAAAGGAAGCTGCACACCAAATATCAAGCCTCTGCTACTGCTGATTAATGAGATGCTTTTTAAGATTTAAACAACTTTTTGGGCGTGGCCCTACCGAGGGGAGGGGCAAGGCAACTTGATTTGAACAAAATCAAAATGCGATGTCATAACAAACTATTATCTCAAACTTCAATTAAATTGGTTCAGCGGTTTTGGAGAAGACGCAAACAAAATGTTCACGGACGACAGATGGTGAGCGATCACAAAAGCTCCCCTGACTGAAAGTCAGACGAGCTTACAAAAGGCCGACATCTGCAAACAAAATTCTTGAATAACTCATTTTTTTTCATCAAAAACATAGCTATGAACCCCTCAATAGAATGAGCTCAACGAGTTCGTTCCAAAGATGGTCCATAACGTATGTTTTCGCGAGAAAAAATAATGAAAATTTAATGGTGATTTTGTAAATTGTGCTAGCAGATTTTGGCCATAACATTGTGTACAGGGTTAAAATAATAAAAACAAGAGGCCCCAGGGGGCCTGAGGCGCTCACCTGACATGGTAGCCTAAATATCAACCCAGGGAATTGATTCCAACAAGTTGCATCTGCCCCTCCTAAGAAAAGCTTACACCAAATATCCAAAGATTCTGACTGGTGGATCTAAAAACAAGAGGCCCCACGTGGCCTTAATCGCTCACCTGACAAAGTGACTCTAAGAAGTATTTTAGGTCACCTTCACCATGTCATGCCTCATCAACATTAAGTGGTTGAGTGATAGATTTTTTTTGAAGTTCAACATTTGTTACCTAAAATTAGTTTTATTTAAAATCATTGGTGTGTGGCCAATCTCCAATGATTTTTAATAAAGCAAATTTATCTCTGCAGACAAACTGGTTTAGCATGAAGCACAAACAATGAATGTGAAGAGATAGCCTTGGACATCTCTCCCCAACTGTGGATATCTTCCATGTGCTACATGTACATATTTGCATGCAAGAAAACAAAAATTTTCACAAATTTTCCAAAATATTAGTTTTTTTTATCATCATTGGAACAAGCTCAAACAGCTTATTCCAATAGGGGTATGGGAAGATCAGGTATATTTTTGAGACAGAAATGTGAATATATAAATAATGGTGTTTTTTTGTGAATGATGCTGGAGAATTTTGCGTAAAGATATGGTAAATGGTTTGTTCTAGATACAGAATGATGCAAAAGTATTTAAATTTGATTAGGCAAGTTGTTCCTATAATGCATTTAAAAATTGAAGTAACTGTTTTTTTGCTGCCGAACTTTTAGATGTGTGTGGGGGGGGAGGGGGGGGGGGGGGGGGTAAGAGTGTTCTTGCAAACAAAATTCCTGAATAAATGGAAAATTTTATTTTTTGTGTGAAAGACATAGTGCGTGAATGTTGATTGGAACAAGCTTAGAGAGCTCATTTTAATGTGAAGTCATAAAGCTGTGTTTTACGTACGAAATTCTGGAATAACTAAAAAATTGCTTTTTTGACTCAAAAAGCATGGTGTGCGACCTCTCATTGGAATGAGCTCAAAAAGCTCATTCCAATGGGGTATTTACAAGCGATAAGTACATGTATGTTTAAGAGACAAAAATTAAAATTTGAATAGCGATTTTTGCGAAGAATGCTGACAAGTTTTGGCAGTTATGCTGGTAAAAAGGTAAGATATGCAAAGTGGTTGTTTTTTAGAGGCGACATTTAATTAAGGGGAATTAACCCTTGATTACTGAGGTAACTTCTAAAAGTACTGAAATTTCATGAAGCAATGTGAATAACAGACAACAGTTGCCTAAAAATTTCATGAATAACTAAAATTTTTATTCTTTTGTCTCGAAAACATGGCATATGACCTTTGTTGGAATGAGCTGAATGCGTGTGTTCCAATGAGGGGTCATAAAATTTGAACGGAGATTTGTGTGAATAATGCATTAGTACTGCTAGATTTGGGTAAACGGTTCACCCTGGATACCACCCCTTCTATAGTAGATCTTTTCTGCAAATTTTGTCTAAGATTCTATCAACTTTACAAATAAATATGTTCATGAATCACAATCAGATCCACCCCACAATGTTGCATACCAAATATCAAAAGATTCTGCCTGCTGGATCTGGAGAAGATTTTTTAAGAAATATGCCTGAAATGCACTAAGTTAAAATTTGGGCTCCTATACGGAGCCCAAATATAAACCCAGGGGGCCGATTTGAACAAACTTGAATCAGATCCACCCCACAATGTTGCTTACCAAATATGAAAACATTCTGAAGCTGGATCTGGAGAAGAAGATTTTTTTAAAAATTTGCCTGAAATGCACTAAGTTCGAATTCGAGCTTCTATAGTGAGCCCAAATATGAAACTAGGAAGCCGATTTGAACAAACTTGAATCAGATCCACCCCACAATGTTGCATACCAAATATCAAAAGATTCTGCCTGCTGGATCTGGAGAAGAAGATTTTTTAATAAATTTGCCCGAAATGCACTAAGTGCGAATTCAGGCTTCTATATTAAGCCCAAATATGAATCCAGGGGGCCAATTTGAACAAACTTGAATCAGATCCACCCCGCAATGTTGCATACCAAATATCAAAAGATTCTGCCTGCTGGATCTGGAGAAGAAGATTTTTGAAGAAATTTGCCCGAAATGCACTAAGTTTGAATTCAAGCTTCTATAGTGAGCCCAAATATGAATCCAGGGGGCCGATTTGAACAAACTTGAATCAGATCCACCCCACAATGTTGCATACCAAATATCAAAAGATTCTGCCTGCTAGATCTGGAGAAGATGATTTTTTAAGAAATTTGCCTGAAATGCACTAAGTTCGAATTCGAGCTTCTATAGTGAGCCCAAATATGAATCTAGGAAGCCGATTTGAACAAACTTGAATCAGATCCATCCCACAATGTTGCATACCAAATATCAAAAGATTCTGCCTGCTGGATCTGGAGAAGAAGATTTTTTAATAAATTTGCTTGAAATGCACTAAGTTCAAATTTGGGCTCCTATACTGAGCCCAAATATACACCCAGGGGGACCGATTTGAACAAACTTGAATCAGATCCACCCCACAATGTTGCTTACCAAATATCAAAAGATTCTGCCTGCTGGATCTGGAGAAGAAGATTTTTTAAGAAATTTGCATGAAATGCACTAAGTTCAAATTCGAGCTTCTATAGTGAGCCCAAATATGAATCTAGGAAGCCGATTTGAACAAACTTGAATCAGATCCACCCCACAATGTTGCATACCAAATATCAAAAGATTCTGCCTGCTGGATCTGGAGAAGAAGATTTTTTAAGAAATTTGCCTAAATGCACTAAGTTCGAAATCGGGCTTCTATACTGAGCCCAAATATGAACCCAGGGGGCCGATTTGAACAAACTTGAATCAGATCCACCCTACAATGTTGCATACCAAATATCTAAAGATTCTGCCTGCTGGATCTGGAGAAGAAGATTTTTTAAGAAATTTGCCTGAAATGCACTAAGTTCGAAATTGGGCTCCTATACTGAGCCCAAATATTAACCCAGGGATCCGATTTGAACAAACTTGAATCAGATCCACCCCACAATGTTGCTTACCAAATATGAAAAGATTCTGCCTGCTGGATCTGGAGAAGAAGATTTTTTAAGAAATTTGCCTGAAATGCACTAAGTTCGAATTCGGGCTTCTATAGTAAGCCCAAATATAAATCCAGGGGGCCGATTTGAACAAACTTGAATCAGATCTACCCCGCAACGTTGCATACCAAATATCAAAAGATTCTGCCTGCTGGATCTGGAGAAGAAGATTTTTGAAGAAATGTGCCTGAAATGCACTAAGTTCGAATTCAAGCTCCCATAGTGAGCCCAAATATGAATCTAGGGAGCCGATTTGAACAAACTTGAATCAGATCCACCCTACAATGTTGCATGCCAAATATCAAAAGATTCTGCCTGCTGGATCTGGAGAAGAAGATTTTCAAAGAAATTTGCCTGAAATGCAGTAAGTTCAAATTTGGGCTCCTATACTGAGCCCAAATATAAACCCAGAGGGCCGATTTGAACAAACTTGAATCAGATCCACCCCACAATGTTGCATACCAAATATCAAAAGATTCTGCCTGCTGGATCTGGAGAAGAAGATTTTTTTAAGAAATTTGCTTGAAATGCACTAAGTTCGAAATCAGGCTCCTATACTGAGCCCAAATATGAACCCAGGGGGCCGATTTGAACAAACTTGAATCAGATCCACCCAACAATGTTGCATACCAAATATCAAAAGATTCTGCCTGCTGGATCTGGAGAAGAAGATTTTTTAATGTTTTTCCCATTGCCTACAGTGTTAAAAAGTGCTGACTCAGCACTTTTTCAAAGTCCCGAAACTGTACCCTATGATAAAACCGATGGCAATTTTTTATTACCAATCCTTTCTGTTGGTCATAAGGAAGCTGCACACCAAATAAAAATTCTCAGTGCCGTGCAATTTTGGAGATATGGGCGTTTTAAATTTTTTCTATTTTTGCTCCTGCGGTTCCCACGGGGCTGCGGGAAAATTTTTTTTTGCATAAATCAAGTACTCATGACCCAATAAGCCCTCACATAAAATTTGGTTCAAATCAGCCTCTCGGTTTGGAAAATAGAAATTTTGGGCAGGGCAAAAAATTTTGCCCCTCCCATAATGACGCCAAGTATAGCCCCACAAACTTCTCTTGAACAAATCTCAGTCTACACCTCAAAAGGAAGCTGCACACCAAATATCAAGTCTCTGCTACTGCTGGTTCATGAGAAAAAGATTTACAAAGATCTTGGTGCCCCTTGGGGGCGTGGCACCACCCAGGAGGAGGGGCAACTTCATTTGAACAAATCTGAATTGGCATTAGGTAATAAACATTTAGCCAACATTTGAATAAAATTGGGCTGGTGGTTTAGGAGGAGAAGTCGATAATGTAAAGTTAACGCCGGACGGACGACGCCGGACGACGGACAGAAAGTGATTAGTAAAGCTCCCCTTGAGCTTTGCTCAGGTGAGCTAAAAAAAAGAGAAGATTTTTAAAGAGCCCCCCCCCCCCCCCACCCCCCCCCCCCCCCCCCAGAAGTCATGATAGCATCTTACCTTTAAAATACTGTGCACAAAAGATCTGTGCAGAGAACTTTATTGTTTTCAACTAAAGAAAAGTAAGTAGGTGCTTCACTTGAAAAGGAATTTTCTTAAAAAATCTACTTCAGATCCAGCAGTCGATATGCTGCACACCAAATATCAAAACATTCCGACTGCTGGATCTGAAGAAGATTTTTAAAGAAAATTCCTCATTTTGAACTAAGTTACAATTCGAGCTTCTACAGTGAGCCCAAATATTGACCTAGGGACATGTCTTCAACAAACTTGAATCTTACCCCCCTAAGGATGCTGCATACCAAATATCAAAAGCATTCTGACTGCTGGATCTGAAGAAGATTTTTAAAGAAAATTCCTCATTTTGAACTAAGTTATCATTCAGGCTTCCACAGTGAGCCCAAATATGAATCCAGGGACTTGGCTTGAACACACTTGAATCTCACCCCTAAGGATATTGCATGCCAAATATCAAAACATTCCGACTGCTGAATCGGAAGAAGAAGATTTTTAAAGAAAAATTCCTCATATTGAACTAAGTTATAATTCAGGCTTCCACAAGGAGCCCAAATATGAACCCAGGGACTTGGCTTTAACAAACTTGAATCTCCCCCCCCCCAGCCCCCCCACCCCCACCCCTAAGGATGCTGCATACCAAATATCAAAACATTCAGACTGCTGGATCTGAAGATTTTTTAAGAAAATTCCTCATTTTGAACTAAGTTACAATTCAAGCTCCCACAGTGGGCCCAAATATGGACCTAGGGACATGGCTTAAACAAACTTGAATCTCACCCCCTAAGGATGCTGCATACCAAACATCATTGGATATTGCAATCATTCTTGTAGACAACTGATTGTGGAGAAATGAATAGCAGACTTCAGAATTTGAATATGCACTGAACTCGTGGAGTGCTGGAGGGTCATATTTGAACTTTGTTCAGAAGAGCAGGTACAAAGGTTTAAAGGCTTCATATCCTGTGGGTATGCATCATATTATCTTTCGAGTGAAATTATTCAGTTTGTTAGGCTTTGTCTTGTTATAATTTAGGGGATAGTGTCTATAGGAAATTCCCTGTAGTTTTGCTGTTTTGTTGTTTGCACACGCAGAAGTCATGATAGCATCTTACTTTTAAAATAGTGTGCACAAAAGATCTGTGCACAGAACTTTATTGTTTTCAACTAAAGAAAAGCAAGTCATTAACTGGTAGAGTGCTGGAAGCCCATATTTGGGCTTTATTCTGAAGTGGAGGTACCATAGCTTGAAGGCTCATATTCAGTGCATGTGCTTTGTATTATCATTGAAGTGATATTATTTAGTCTATAAGGGAATGCCTTGTTCCAATTTATGGGAGAGTGCCCATAGGCACTCTCCCATAAATTGTAACAAGGCAAAGACACGTGTACAAGATTTGATGAGCAAAAATAATTTAGCACTCTACCAGTTAAGTGCTTCACTTGAAAAGGCAATTTATTTTAAGTGCTCAGGTGTGCTAATTTTAACATGTCTTGTGATAAAGAAAGGCATGCGAATGCACACTTCAGAATCTGAAGACTGCTGAAGATGATATTAAGAAGACTCCTCAGAGTCAGTTTCATTCTGAAGTCATGTAATTACACCTGAAATGTCCACTGCAAGCACGAATAAAGAATCTGCTAATTACTTGCCAATTTGGGTGCAATTATTAGCGTCCATTTGGACTTTTTGGCAGATGTTTTGGGGGAAGTTGCCAGCAGACATTTTGTCCCTCTACATTGTTTGGAACATCATAGTCAAAAATAACCTGTATAATGGTATACCATTGTATCATTTTCTGAATACCAAGGTATTTAATTAAATACTTTTAAGGAGCCCTAATATTAACTGAGGGACTTTATCTGAACAAACTTTAATGGTGAGAGGAGGTCTGTGAGAGAGCGAGTTGTGCGTGTATGATAGACGATATTTTGTGTGGTGGGTCGTGCGTGTGTTGTTGTTGTCAACCTTTCTGATGTGTCGCTTAACTTAACAGCCACTTGATCTATGATCGCAGCAGCTGAGTTCAACTATATAAAATGGGAAGGGTCTCGGCCTCCAAGCGACGACATGCGAGCCTTTCCGCTGTATTGTACCACCTAAAGGAGTAATCTTATAAACTGCTCGGGAGACGACTTACATATAAGCTTAAAGCTTTCTGTCGAATCCCTCCTTTAAACAGTAACAAATTTCCCTGTCTTTAGTTGTTTCATTATAATACTGTATCTTTGTTGTTCATATTTTTTTGTTACTCAACAATTGTTGTATGCATTTATCAATTATTGAATAAATATTGTTTAAACTAAACTTTAATCTCTCCCCCTTCCCTCCCCATTCCACCCCTCCCCTCCCACCCCCAAATACCAAATATTCCAAATACCAAAAGATTCTGGCTTGTAGTTATGGAAAGTTAAAAAATTTATAGTAATTTATATATTTTTTATACTTACCAATGACCCAGACTTAGCTGGTGCTAACTCCAACAAAACCAGGGCCAAACACAAATTTTGCCCCCCAATCCCCAAAATTTGCATCCAAAACAAAAAGAAATCATGTCCTAAAGGACCTCCATAGTACGACTCTAATGCGCATGCGCAGTGACGCAGTCGTCCCGAAATTGGCGCCAAATATCATTCTTACTGGCAGTGCCTGGTCAGCGCTATGTACTCAGCGGGGAGGCAAGAGTTCCCAACTCAGGGAGGGCCATCCCCGTCTGGGTCATTGGTAAGTATAAAAAATATATAAATTACTATAAATTTTTTAACATTTTTATACTGTACCAATGACCCAGACTTAGCTGAATAGTAAACAGGCTGGAGGGCCTAGGACATAGAGGAAAATCCAATAAGCTCAATTATATAATAAAGAGGTAACCCCTTAAGGAGAAAAGGAGTATTAGGCTTTACATGTATCTTTCTTATTTAATATTAAATTAGAAAGATACACTACCCTTAATAATTGAGCAGAATAACATTCATGTTCTCTATTAACATCCAGTATAACCCTTATACTAATTATTTTTAAAGCAAGCCAATAAATAAAGTAGTCCAGAGAATTGAGACTCTTTATAATCATTTAAAAGTGTCCGAGTATTGTATATTAAAGCCCGTTTGACACTTGACATATACAAATGCTTCACACCGAGCTACACTTTAAAAATAAGACATGAATGAAATTAAACATTAATATTACACTTTAAAACCATCCCGGAAGCGACTCAGAAATACTGTCTTGGAGGAGGCATTCCCTTGCTTTTCACTATAAAGCAGGTGACCTAAGGGAACACCCGCCCCCCCCCCCCCCCCTTCCCCTTGCCCTGGGTCAAATAGCCCAGAGCGAAGAGGGCAGCCGGACGGAGTCACTGCCGGAACAGAAAGCCTGCATAACTATAGTTGCAACTGTTTAGTGGACGACATTCTGAGCAACAGATAACGGACCTAAACAATGCAGGTCTCCAGAAATGGACTCAATATTTCTGAGATAAAAATTAGTAAATGTGGAAGGCTGAGACCAATAAGCAGCCTTCATTAAATCTGTAATAGCAACACTATTAGCATAAGCCCAGGAAGTAGAAAGAGCTCTTACTTCATGAGCAGAAATCTTAAGCACAGACTGCTGAGAAGAAGATAAATCTTCATACGCAGTACGGATAGTTAACTGAATCCATCTAGCAATAGAATGGACTGAAATGTCCTTTCTATTAGGCATCAAAGACAGAAAGAAACGTTTCCGTCCCTTTCTGATGAACTGAGATCTCTGTTTATAGATACGTAGTGCTCTAACAGGACAGAGTAAAGGCCTACGCCCGTCTGAAGACGGAAGAGCCTTAATAACAATAGGTTCCGGATATTTATTAGGAGCCTGATTCTTAGCTAAAAAACCGACATTAGTAGTGAAGGTGATAGTGTTCCCAACACTACGATAATGAGAATCATCCACCGATAGTGCATGAAGCTCACTGACTCTTCTGGCAGAAGAGAAAGCTAAGAGAAAAGCTGTCTTATAAGATAAGAATTTGAAATCTACTGTCCCAAGAGGTTCAAATGGCTTTTCCTTCAATTTAAGGAGAACCCAAGCTAAATTCCACTTAGGAATTAATCTAAGAGTTCTGGGTCTATTTATCGAAAAGTTTCTAACCAATTTCGATAAAGAGACATTAGTTCCAATTTGTAAACTATCATGATGTGCATAGGTATCAGATAACATAGATCTATAACCCTTTATAGTAACAACCTGCAGTTTGATTTCGTCAAACAAGTATACTAGAAAGTTTGCAATGTCTGGTATAGAGGGATCAAATATATCTACAGAATGATCCCTACACCAACGACGGAAAACCTTCCACTTAGCCGCATAGTTTAGCGAAGAGGAGGTCCTCCTACAGTTAGAAATCGCATCCACTGCTCGTCCTGTAAAGTGCTTGCCATGCAAGAAGGACCGCACAACGGAAAAACGTGAAGGTTGAGACCTTGCGGGTTGTGATGGAGTTGGCGCGATTTCCCCTGAGAAAGAAGATCCTCTCGTGGAGGAAGCTTCCGCGGTAGGTCCCACAACAGACACCTGAGTAGATTTATCCACGGTCTCTGTGGCGACAGAGATGCTACCAACAGAATCTTGCATTGAGATTGTTTTATCTTTAGCAATACTTGTTGAATTAACGGCGCTGGAGGATACGCATATCCTATCATTCCGTCCCAAGGGATCGACAGAGCGTCTACTGCAAATGCTCTTGGATCCGGACACGGGGACACATACGTCTGCAACTGATTGTTGAGATGTGTCGCAAATAAGTCTATCATTGGCCGTTCCCATTGGTAGCAAATCTGATTGAATACTTGTTTGTTGAGAGTCCACTCCGACGGCAACAAGCGACCCTTTCGTGAAAGGGAGTCTGCTAGCACATTCAGACGACCCGGTATGTGACGGACCGAAAGAAGAACGTGATGTTCCAACGCAAACAGAAGGATTCTTTCCGTTAGATTGAACAACGGAACTGAATGAGTGCCTCCCTGATTCCGTATATACGCCACTACTGTCGTATTGTCGGATAGGATTTGGACATGAGCATCGTGAATAATGTCCATCCAGTGATGTAACGCAAGCCAAATTGACATCATTTCCTTGATGTTTATGTGCTTGCACAGGAATTGCGGATCCCAAAGACCCTGGCATCTCGAATCCGTTGGGATTAATGATGCACCCCAACCTGTTTGACTGGCATCCGTCATAATGGTAAAACTCGGATCCGGCAACTGCAGCGGAACTCCTTGAGTTAACCACTGAATGTTTGCCCAAGTCTGAATCTCTTGTTTCACTTGATCTGACAAGAGAACGTCTACATCGAGCGAATGAATTTTCACACTCCAATTCTGAGTCAGGAAAATTTGAAGAGGCCGTGTGCGTAGCCGTCCCATCGGAATGAGATCCGCGGCGGCTCCGCACAGACCTATCAGTCTCATAAATTCTCTCGCCGTGACTTTGTCTGCATTCAGACAATAGCGAGCATAACAACTGACTAATTTCGCTCTGGTTAACGGCAGACGAACGAGATTGTTGTGCGTCTCGAAGCTCATTCCCAGATGAGTGAATGACTTGGACGGCACCAGATCCGACTTCTCCTCGTTTACTATGAAACCGAGACGTCGGAGCAATAGAAGAAGATTCTGAACATCGTTCTGAAGCGTTAACTCGTTGCCGTACCTCTGAAGAATGTCGTCCAGGTAGGCCGACGTTACCGCAGACGAATGAGCTCGGAAGTAGATCATTACCGAGTTCATTACCCGAGTGAAAGCCCAGGGTGCTAGATTCAATCCGAAGCACATGGCCCGGAACTGATACACCACTCCTAGGACTGCGAAGCGTAGATACTTTCGGAATGTCGGATGTACCATGACGTGAAAGTACGCATCTTTGAGATCTATGCTCGTTGCATAATCGTTCACCCGAATACTCGCTCTGACCGATCGAATCGTCTCCATATAAAACTTCGGAGCGACGATCAGCTTGTTTATCCAGCTCAAATCTATGACTGGACGGAACGAGCCGTCTGGTTTCGGAACCAGAAACAGATGGCTGTAGAATCCCAGCGATTCCTGGTTTTCTACGACCTCTACCGCGTTCTTCATCAAAAGAGACTGCACCTCTGATAACAGAGCGTCTCTTTTCTGAGGATTTGACGGAAGATGAGTCCACTTTGGACTTCGAGTTAATGGAGGCTTTCGTTTGAAGGATATCTTTAGACCTTCCGAAGTCACTCCTCTCACCCACGGGTCGTCCGTAATCGACGCCCACTCTTGAGAAAAACTCGACAACCTTCCGCCAACCGGAACGCGATAGAGGTTTAAGCCATCACCTCCTGGATCTGCGAGGCCTGCGGTAGGAGAAACCACGTCTTCCACGACCCGCACCTTGCCTCGTCGACCTCGGGGCGTCCGACCGATTGTCCCGGCCTGAAGGACGTCCCGAACGAGAGTCGCTATCCTGACGGTCTCTCGAATAAGAGCCAGAGGACGCACCGGAACCTCTATAGGAACCTCTCTTGGGCGCATAAGACCCAGAAGTGCCCGCCTTATTCGTGTCTGCTGTATCCGACCTTTTAGGAGCGGATCTGAACAACAGAGAATCACTAGCTTTCTTTTTAATATTATCATAAATAGCGGAAAGCTTGCCGTCAAAGAGAAGTTCTCCTGAGACCGAAGCGACTCTAAGAGAGTTCTTCACCTTAGAATCCACTAGTGTGGATGTAGCCAGGGCTGCGTCACGTCTAACCAACTCCAGATTTGCCATTGAAAGGGCGGAGTTACACGTGGAATAAGCTACTGCCCTTGAAAGAAGTCTTAAAGAGGATTGTATATCCTGAAACTCTTCCCCTTGAAGGCGCAGTGGTAACGCCTTAGTAAGGTGATCTGCGTAAGATAAGGCATCTAAATTGGCTCTGTTAGACGCAATAGCTGTTTCCAACACTGCGGTTGGAATAGAAGCTAACAACGGTAATGATAGCTCTAAGTCTTCCGCCTCGTCGTCCATACGCAGAGGAACTCTCGGTATACCCTGTCCTGCCGTGTCGAATTTATTCCTTGCATTAATGAAAGGCAGGTTGAGAGTATTTGCGGACAAGAAACCTGCTTTCCCCGTCCTGGAAGCAAGTTTAAAAATAGCGTCGTTCAATAATTCAAATGTTCTTGCAACATTATTGGACTGCGACGGAAACTCGGGAGCGATGTCCCTGAACCGCTCAAAAAATTCAGAGTCCAATGACGCTATAATTCTCCTGTCCGGAAGCGCAGCAGTCTGGCCCGACGGAACAACTTGAGGAAGAAAGTGCCGGATGAAGTCCACGGCAGCTTTATGTTGTTCCGAAAGGGATAGCTCCAATTCATCCGTATCCCTTTCACCATCCGGTCGGACCTCCCGATGTTCCCGGTCGTCCGCCCCCGATGCTTCGGCGGAGCGTACCGACCCAGCGCCGTCGGATAATTCTCGATCCGACACTGTTTCTGTCGGCTGCTGGGATGCTGCGATAAGCTGTGCTATCTGCACTAGAATGTCCGACGTCGAGACCTGCGGAGGCGCGGTCTTTCGCTGCTTCGCCGAGGGCAGCTCCGCATCAGATGGCTCCCGCATACTTTTCCTATGCGAACGTCCGGAGTCCATCGGTCTCGAATCCCTGGCTGCCGGATGGTGTGACCTGGTCGCCGAAGAATCCTTCATCGGCGAAGCTGGCAAAATATCGGAGGTCACGCAGCCAAGGTGCGGTCGTGTGCGCCGATGAGAAGAGGAAGCCTTAACAGTCTCTGCGGACTGCTTATACAACGGAGCGTCCCGAGCGACGGACGTATGCTCCGCTAAAGACACATTTTGTACCACAACATCTGGTCCCAGATGTTGTTGTACGAGAGAGGGGCCTCTCTCGCTTGCGGCCCGGCTGGACCTGGACGAGCTAGGAACCGGACTAAAAGGCTTCCTCCGTTCTCGTATACTATCCGCCGTCACTGGGTGTGCATCTATTATGTTTATAGTGCTCGCATCACCCAAAATTTCCTCTTGGACCGCATCGGACGAACCCGGCTGCCGAACCATTCGGTGAATGGACGCTACACCGGGCGAGCTAGCGGACGACATTTGTCTAATCTCCATGAGCACTTTTGCCGCTAGCTCTGAATTCATTTGTGACGATGGACGCACACTTGAAGAAGATAACATGGAAACATCACCCTGTTCTGGTTCCTCTGAAATAGAAACTGAGAGAGTAGAGTGACCTTGTGGAGAAAGAGCCGGCATCGCTCTTTCTCCAGAAACAACATATCGTGACACACGTTTCCAATGTTTCTCATCCCAATGTTCACATATAGGACAGGGATTAATGCGAGAACACTGACTACAATTAATACAATGATCATGAAAGTCAGAGGAAGATTTCTTCCTATTACAATTTGAACAATGTCCCTTCATTGCTTTGGCAAATGGCGCAAATGTTCGTATCAGCCTAAGGGTTAAATAAACAATAATTTTTGAATGTTGATTGAAAAACGTCCCCCTCCCAAAATTCTCAGTGAATAATTAATTTCTTGTTCGGCTTTCATCCAAATGCATATTTTTTTTTTTACAGAACACCCAACTATCTCCAGAAATTGAAACTTTCTTTATAAATCGCCGAGCATTCCAAATTCGTAATTTGCTCGCAGCACTTTTGCTACACTATCAGTTCAGTATTCTGTGGAGAGGGTTCTTTGTTTCCAACCACGCTTGCCTCTCTCATTGTTCTTCCATAAGAACGGCTGCAATTGACAGCAGGCTAAAACTTCTCGAAATGAAAACGGCATTACTTCTGCCTTCTCAAGGTTTAGCAGTCTTGAATCAACTTGCATGATCTCATCAATCTTCGAAAACGAAAATCATGCAATAAGCATTTTTAAATACTTCTTGTACTGTCACGAAATGAATTGATACTCATACTCGAAGTATCTTAATTCTAATATTTAATTGCCGCCTTATGTTAGTAGGTGGTGCGACTTAAATACTGTTGATTGCCTGTTACAAGTACTGAACATCTATCAGCCGTTGCACGTTATAATTCTGCAGAAATTGCGATACACGACAGTGCATCAGATGTGATTCTCTGATGATTTGCTGCGCTGACCTGACACGCTATTATTTCAAATTGGTGAAGAATACGGTATAGGACTTCTAGTTTTAACTGTAGAGATGTCACATACCAAATATAATATAATTCTGATTGGTCGATCTGAAGAGGATTTTTAAAGAAATCTCTTCACATTGCACTGAGTTAAACTCTGGGCTCCAATAGAGTGCCCAAATATTAACCCAAGGAGCCAATTTGAACAAACTTGAATCTGATCCTCCAGAGATGTTTTATACCAAATATGAAAGGATTCAGAACGGGTGGATCTGAAGAAGATTTTTGAGGAAATGTTCTCATATTACACAGAGTTAAAATTTGGGCTGCCTCTGGGAACCTAAATATTAACCCAGGGACTTGTTGAACAAACTTTAATCTGCACCCCCCCCCCCCCCCCCCCCCCCCAAACCCATAAAAAAAAAATATACAAAATATCTAAAGGTTCTAACTTTTGAATCTGAATAATATTTTTAAAGATTATCCCGGATATTGCACCAAGTTGTGACCATTGTGACCCTCGTAACAATGATGAATACCAAACATTAAAAGATTCTGACAAGTGATTCTGGAGAAGATTTTTAAAGCTTATTCTCCATATTGCCCTAAGTTAAGATTCAGGCTCCTGTATTGAGCACAAATATGAACCGGGCTTAATTTGAAAACACTTGTTTCTGACAGTCCCCCCCCCACCCCCACCCTTCCCCCATATGAATGCTATGTACCAT
Source organism: Pictodentalium vernedei (assembly GCA_031216915.1). NCBI lineage: Eukaryota > Metazoa > Mollusca > Scaphopoda > Dentaliida > Dentaliidae > Pictodentalium > Pictodentalium vernedei. The sequence continues at coordinate 56,003,618 of CM062293.1, forward strand.
TATCAAGAGATTCTGAGCACTGGTTCTGGAGACAAATTTTTTTTTTAATTTTTACAAATATGCTGACTCAGCATTTTTTCGCTGTCCTCTACAGAACACCCTGAAACAACCAATGGAAGTGTTTTTTTTTACCATTCCATTCTACTGGTCCTAAGGATGTTTCATGCCAAATAACAGTTCAATGTTCCGTGTGGTTTGGGAAATATAGGTGTTTGAAAATATTTCTATTTTAAGCCCCTGGGGTTCCCATGGGGACATAAAAATTTTGGTTTTTACATGAATCAAGTACTTATGACTCAATACTACTACATACCAAATTTGGTTCAAATTGGACCATCGGTTCTGAAAATAGAAAGGCAAATATTGATCCACGAACTTCGTTTGAACAAATTTACTTGTACATGTACACTCAAACGGAAACTCCATACCAAATATCAAGTCATTGTACCCTTTGGTTCATGAGAAGATTTTTTCCTAATTTTTGAGCATTTTCCACATAACCACCCCCCCCCCCCCCCTTACCCCCCCTCCCTATGGAGTGTGGTAACTTTATTTGAATGAACTTGAACTGACATATGATAAGGACCATGCTTATCAAATTTGGTTCAATTCGGCCCAGTGGTTTATGAGAAGTCAGTAATGTAAAGTTCATGTTGGAAAACTTGATTCAGTTGTATTTATCCTCATAAACTTGACATGTAGAGTGTGTTTTGGGAGGGGGAGGCAGGGTCTTCATTAACCACTATCACAAGCAGCTCTGTACTTCCTACTCACCTTTTCATACAGAGTTCCTGTATCTGCGATGACTGTCATTATCTTTTCATGATCCACTTCCACCATCACGATTCATCAGTTTAACACCAGATCCATTCACCTTCAACCTACAACAAAGAAAATACACTAAGCAAAATGGAGACTGGACAGAACACACTGAAAGTAGTCACAAACTGACCCAATTTCCAAACATTCAACCACATAGTAACTTTAACAGGTTCAACGATGCCATCTCATGAACTTGACAAGGATTCAACTGCGATAACTAATTAGTCTAGCAAGTTAATTTAATGAAACACTCGTTTCAGTGTGAATCATCACACTGAATTGAGTGATTCATTAATTAACTTTCCAAGCTAATCAGATCGCCTCTCTCTGTACCATGCCCCTCCCCCTCAATGAATTAGGTTGAAGAAACATATGTTCTTCAGTAAAATGAATTAGGTTGAAGTTTACTCCCCATAAAGTGAACAAAAGAGAACTTGCTGAGCTGATATAGAATTTATCACACAATAACTACAAGCATGGCCACTGGGCTGACAATGCTGCCACATGGGGCTAGATGCATGGTTCGCATGCATACAGGTATTAAATAAGTATTTGTGATATTTGGGCGAAACCATTGGGGCTCCCCGAGCAGGCATCTTGGCAGGCTTCCACTGTTGCACATGTCGAACCATAGTTCGACATGCGCAGCAGAGAGAGCTGGCCGAAATTACCCTCTCTGATCTGTCCAGTCCCTGGCTGCCAAGAAGCAAGCCTCGGCACGTACTCGGCATACCTTGCCCATGGGGCACGGCATGATTGTATGTGCCCAGGCGACCGTCTGTTCTGTCCGGGTCATGGTCGAGACTGAATGGGGGAGAACAGTGAAACGTTAGGCCCAAACGAAGCTTGTTACTTCGTATTGGAGGCAGTGGGAGGCAGTGGGTGGGTCCCTGGGTCTTTTCTGTTGACAGGGGCACAGACAGCTGGTCAAAAACATGGATAAAGGAGTGGAAGATTTCTGCTGGATGTGAGTTGGCAGGGCTAATGGTCAGGAAGTCATCCAGAAGATGGAGAATGTTGTGAATACCGTAAAGATTCTGGGCGATCCAGCAGATGGCGACAGACAGTTGGTCGAAAAGTTTTGGACTAGAGTGACAGACGAAAGGAAGCCTAGAGTGGAAGCAGTAAAGGCCCTCCCATTTTATTCCATAGAGATGCCATAGACTGGGATGTATTGGGATTAATTTGAAGGCGTTTTTGATGTCGGTCTTGCTTGCAGAACCAGGCATTTTTGCCAAGGCATTGGATGACCTGAGCAGCATGATCAATGGTGACATAACCGAGAGAAAAATCATTTTTGTCAATGAGAGAATTAATGAAGGAATGTGTCTTGGAGGAGTGGGGAGCCGAAAGGTCTACGATGAGCCAATGCTTGGCGGAAAATTTCTTGGTGACCAGACCGTGGGGCTGATCCGAAAGGATAGAAATGGTGGAAATGAGGAAACCGTTAGATACCTCAGAGTTTAACAGGGTCAAGACAGCAATTGGATCTGCTAGAGCGGAGTTGAGATTTTTTAGCTCCAGGGAGTCAAGTGGAAGGGCAGAAACCCCTGTATGGAATCCTTGGGTGAGACCGTGGAGAAGGCTGGTAACGAACGACCGGTCAGGGTGGGCGGTAAGAGCCAGCTGGAGGTTTGGAATATGTATGGGTGTCGAGGCTGTGAAAAGACTGGGCACTGGTGGGGGTGGCAGCCGTAGTCACTTGTGTGGATGTGCGTGGGTATGAGAACGGTAAGAGATATTGGGGCTGAGAGCCCTAGTGTGTGGCTGGCTGCAATTAAGACAGATGTGGCAGAATTTGCATGAAGCGCCAAAATTGCACCTTTTGACAGACTTAAATTTGAGGCACGGTTCCGAGGTGGAGAGAGTGGATGGTGGCGGTTTTCTATCAGAGGAAGCCGCGTGTGCGGGTGCCAAGGAGGATTTTTCCGGAGCCAAGGGACAGAATTTTGACAGGTGGTCAGGGCTGTGACAAAGGAAACAGAGGAGTCACGGATGGATGACTGACAGTGGGTACCGGGTCGCGTGACACGATGTGAGGCAGTGATGAATGGCCGGACTCTCTGGAAAGGAGGTCTGTCCCTGACGTGGTAGAAAACGTAAGCGCGAACTCTGGGGACGGGTTGTCCCGGACATGAGAAACGTCACTGTTGCACGATAGTTGAACACTGTTAATGTTATCCGGAACGTCCTGAAGCACCATGTGGTGTGTTGGTGTAGCCATCATGAAATGAAAAACATCCACAGACGCGAGAAACGAAATTGGTGGAATAGAGTCACTGGCAAAAGAAACAAGCACACTGGCAGCAAGTGTCGCAATCAAGCAATCTGCTGAGCTGAGGGTATGGTTCATTCATCATAAAGCAAAGCAGTCATTGGAATTCCTGTGCTGACATTGTATATCCTGTGGGTATACCAAACAAGAGGCCCCAAGGGGCCTGAGGGTGCTCACCTGGCATGGTAGCCTAAATTTATATCATCCCAGAGAATTGATTTCAACAGGTTGCATCTGCTCTTCCTAAGAAAAGCTTATACCAAATATCCAAAGATTCTGACCAGTGGATCTAAAACAAAAAAGATTTTTAAAGAATATTCCTCATATTGAACTAGGCTATAATTCAGGCTCCCACAGGGAGCCCATATATGAACCCAGGGACTTGGCTTCAACAAACTTGAATCTCACCCCCCTAAGGATGCTGCACACCAAATATCAAAACATTCCGACTGCTGGATCTGAAGAAGAAGATTTTTAAAGAAAAGTCCTCATTTTGAACTAAGTTACAATTCGAGCTCCCACAGTGAGTCCAAATATGGACCTACGGACATGGCTGAAGAAGAAGATTTTTAAAGAAAAGTCCTCATTTTGAACTAAGTTACAATTCAAGCTCCCACAGTGAGTCCAAATATGGACCTAGGGACATGGCTTGAACAAACTTGAATCTCGCCCCCTAAGGATGCTGCATACCAAATATCAAAACATTCCGACTGCTGGATCTTGAGAAGAAGATTTTCAAAGAAATTTGCCTGAAATGCACTAAGTTCAAATTTGGGCTCCTATACTGAGCCCAAATATAAACCCAGGGGGCCGATTTGAACAAACTTGAATCAGATCCACCCCACAATGTTGCATACCAAATATCAAAAGATTCTGCCTGCTGGATCTGCAGAAGAAGATTTTTTAAGAAATATGCCTGATATGCACTAAGTTAAAATTTGGGCTCCTATACGGAGGCCGATTTGAACAAACTTGAATCAGATCCACCCCACAATGTTGCATACCAAATATCAAAAGATTCTGCCTGCTGGATCTGGAGAAGATTTTTTAATAAATTTGTCCGAAATGCACTAAGTCCGAATTCGGGCTTCTATATTAAGCCCAAATATGAATCCAGGGGGCCGATTTGAACAAACTTGAATCAGATCCACCCCGCAATGTTGCATACCAAATATCAAAAGATTCTGCCTGCTGGATCTGGAGAAGATTTTTGAAGAAATTTGCCCGAAATGCACTAAGTTTGAATTCGAGCTTCTATAGTGAGCCCAAATATGAATCCAGGGGGCCGATTTGAACAAACTTGAATCAGATCCACCCCGCAATGTTGCATACCAAATATCAAAAGATTCTGCCTGCTGGATCTGGAGAAGATGATTTTTTAAGAAATTTGCCTGAAATGCACTAAGTTCGAATTCGAGCTTCTATAGTAAGCCCAAATATGAATCTAGGGAGCCGATTTGAACAAATTTCCATCAGATCCATCCCACAATGTTGCATACCAAATATCAAAAGATTCTGCCTGCTGGATCTGGAGAAGAAAATTTTTTAAGAAATTTGCCTGAAATGCACTAAGTTCGAATTCGAGCTTCTATAGTGAGCCCAAATATGAATCTAGGAAGCCGATTTGAACAAACTTGAATCAGATCCACCCCACAATGTTACATACCAAATATCAAAAGATTCTGCCTGCTGGATCTGGAGAAGAAGATTTTTTAATAAATTTGCTTGAAATGCACTAAGTTCAAATTTGGGCTCCTATACTGAGCCCAAATATGAATCTAGGAAGCCGATTTGAACAAACTTGAATCAGATCCACCCCACAATGTTGCATACCAAATATCAAAAGATTCTGCCTTCTGAATCTGGAGAAGATTTTTGAAGAAATTTGCTTGAAATGCACTAAGTTCGAAATCGGGCTCCTATACTGAGCCCAAATATGAACCCAGGGGGCCGATTTGAACAAACTTGAATCAGATCCACCCTACAATGTTGCATACCAAATATCAAAAGATTCTGCCTGCTGGATCTGGAGAAGAAGATTTTTTAATGTTTTTCCCATTGCCTACAGTGTTAAAAAGTGCTGACTCAGCACTTTTTCAAAGTCCCGAAACTGTACCCTATGATAAAACCGATGGCAATTTTTTTTTACCAATCCTTTCTGTTGGTCCTAAGGAAGCTGCACACCAAATAAAAATTCTCAGTGCCGTGCAGTTTTGGAGATATGGGCGTTTTAAATTTTTTCTATTTTTAGCTCCTGCGGTTCACGGGGCTGCGGGAAATTTTTTTTTTGCATAAATCAAGTACTCATGACCCAATAAGCCCTCACATAAAATTTGGTTCAAATCAGCCTCTCGGTTTGGAAACTTAAAAAATTTATAGTAATTTATATATTTTTTATACTTACCAATGACCCAGACATAGCTGGTGCTAACTCTTAAAAATATAGGGCCAACCACAAATTTTGCCCCCCAATCTCCAAAATTTGCATCTAAAACCAAAGAAAACATGTCCTGAATGGCCCTCCATACTTCACCTCTACTGCGCATGCGCAGTGTCAAGGACGTCCCGAAATTGGCGCCATTAATCATTCTTACCAACAGTGCCTGGTAAGCGCTATGTCCTCAGCGGGGAGGTATGAGTTCCCAACTCCTGGGAGGGCCATCCCCGTCTGGGTCATTGGTAAGTATAAAAAATATATAAATTACTATAAATTTTTTAAGATTTTTATACTGTACCAATGACCCAGACATAGCTGAATAGTAAAAAGGCTGGAGGGCCCAGGACATAGAGGAAAATCCAATAAGCTCAACTATATAAAATAGAGTCATCTCCTGGAGGAGAAAAGGAGAAATAGGCTTCACGTGTATCTTTCTTATTTATGACAAATTAGAAAGACACAATACCTTCTATAAGTGAGCATCATAACATCCATGTTCTCTATAAATATGCAGTATAATTCTTATACTAATTATTTTTAAAGTAAGCCAATAAATAAAGTTAGTCCAAAGAATAGAGACGCTTTATGCTCTTTTAAAAGTGTCCGAGGATAGTATAATAACATCCGTTTGACACATGACATATTCAAATGCTATACTTTAAAACTATGACATGAATGAATTTAAAAACATAACTTTCACTTAAGAAACCATCCCAGTAACAGCTCAGAATTACTAACTCCGGAGGAGGTATCCCCTTGTTTTCATAATAAAACAGGTGACCCAAGGGAACACCCTCCCCCCCCCCCCTTTTCTTGCCCTGGGTCAAATAGCCCAGAGCGAAGAGGGCAGCAGGACGGAGTCACTGCCGGAACATAAAGCCTACATAGCTATAGTTGCAATTGTTAAGTGATCGACTTTCTGAGCAGCTGATAATGGACCTAAATAATGCAGGTCTCCAGAAATGGATACAATATTTCTGAGATAAAAATTTGTGAATGTGGATGGCTGAGACCAATATGCAGCCTACTTAATCTATAATAGCAAAACTATACGTCAGCCCAAGATGTAGAAGAGCTCTTACTTCATGAGCCGAAATCTTAAGCACAGACTGCTGAGTTAAGGATAGATTATCCTAAGCAGTACCGATAGTTAACTGAATGCATTAAGTAATAGAATGGACCGTAATGACCCTTCTATTAGGCATCAGAGCCAGAAGAAGCTTTACGTCCAACTGATAAACTGATATCTGTTAATAAATACATAAAGGTCTATCCGGACAGAGAAAAGGCCTATGCCCGCTCAAAGACGGAAAGACCTTAAGAATAGATTCCGGGTATCATTAGGAGCCTGATTCTTAACCAAAAATACAACATTAGTAGTAAAGGTAATAGAGTTCCCGATACTACGAAAGAGAGAATCGTCCACCGATAGTGCATGAAGCTCACTGACTCTTCAGCAGAAGAGAAGACTAAGAGAATCGCTGCCTTAAAAGGCCAGAATTTGAAACTGCTGTCTCAAGGGGTTCAAATGGTAGCTTTAATTAATAAGAACCCAAGCTAAATTCCGAATAGGAATTAATCTAACGATTCTAGGTCTCTTATCGAAAAGTTTCAAACATAGATAAAGAGACATTAGGCTCCATTGTAAACTATCATGGTGTGTATAGGTATCAGATAACATAGACCTATAACCTTTAAAAGTAACTGGCTGCAGATGATCTCATTAAACAAGTATACTAGAAAGTTTGCAATGTCTGTTATGGAGGGATCAAAAATATCAACATAAAGATCCCTACACCAACGCATAGTATAGCGAAGAGGAGGTCCTTCTACAGTTAGGAATCGCGTCCACTGCCCGTCCTGTACAATTCTTGCCATGCAAGAAGGACCGCACAATGGAATATGTGAAGGTTGAGACCTTGCGGGTTGTGATGAAGTTGACACGATTTCCCCAGCGAAAAAAAAGATCCTCTCGTGGAGGAAGTTTCCGCGGTAAGTCCCACAGTAGACATCTAGGTAAATATATCCACCGTCTCTGTGGAGACAGAGATGCTACCAACAGAATTGTATTGTGAATGAATAATCCTAACAATACTTGCTGAATCAACAGCACTGGAGGATACGCATATCCTATCATCGCGTCCTACTAGATCGATAGAGCGTTAACTACATATGCTCAGGGATCCGGACACGGTGACACATACGTCTACAATTGATTGGAGAGTTGTGTCGCAAATAAATTATCACTGGGCGCTCCCATTGATAGCAAATCTGATTGAATACTTGTTTGTGGATGGTCCATTCCGACGGCAACAAACGACCCTTACGTGAAAGGGAGTCTGCTAATACGATCCGACGACCGAGAATATGACAAACCGAAACTGAACTTGGTGTTCTATAACAAACAGAAGGATTCTTTCCGTTAATATCAATAACGGAACCGAATGAGTGCCTCCCTGGTTCCGGATATACGCAACTACTGTCGTATTATCGGACAGGATTGAACATGCGTTTCTGAATAAAATTCATCCAATGACGTAGTGCAAGCCAACATAATATTCTTCCTTGGAAGTAAGGAGCTTGCCTAAAAACTGCGGAACCCAAAGATCCTGGTACTTCGAATCCGTTGGGATCAAAATTGTGTCCCAACCTGTTTGAATGGCATCCGTCATAATCGAAAAACTCGGATCCGGCAACTACAGTGGAACTCTCTGAGTCAACCACCGAATGTTTGCCCACGTCTGAATCTCTTGTTACACTTGATAGACAAGAGAACGTGTATATCGAGCAATTCAAGATTGCTGAAAGGTTGCCGTCGAAGAGAAGCTTCTCGGAGACCGAAGCGACTCTGAGAGAGTTCTTCACCTTACTATCCACGCGCATGGATGTAGCTAGGGCTGCGTCACGTCTAACCAACTCCAGGTTGCCACTGAAGGGCGGAGTTATACGTGGAAAAAGTACTGCCCCTGAAAGAAATCTCATTGAGGATCATATCCTGGAATTCTTTCTCTTGAAGACGTAATGATAAATGTCTCAGTAAGGTGGTGTACGTATGATAAAGCGTCTAAGTTAAGTCTATTATACATCATTGTCGTTTCCAACATCGTGGTTGGAAGTGACATAGACGGAGAAAAAGATAATTTGCAGTCTTCAGTCTCGCCGTCTTAGACGCAAAGGAACTCTCGGTAAGCCCAGTTTTGCCAATAAACAAATATTTCCTAGAATTCACGAAAGGCGGAATAGAGCATTGCGGACAAGAAACTATACTAGCATGTTGATAGCAAGCTTATATATATATAGCGTCGTTCAATAATTCGAATGTTGTAAAGACATTATTGGACTGCGTCGGCAACTCAGGGACAATGTCCCTGAACCGATCCAAAACTCCGTGTCCAATGACGCTATTAGTCTCTTATCCAGCATCGCAGCAATGTAGTCCGACGGAACAACCTCTGGAAGATAATGCCGGAAGAAATGTATGGCAGCTTCTGTTGTTCCGAAAGGGAAAGCTCGAAATCATCCGAATCCCTTTCGCCATCCTATCGGACCCTATAAAATATTCGGTCGTCCGTACCTGATGCAACAGCGGAGCACACCGACCCAGCGCCGTCGGATTATTCCTAATCCGACCGAGAATCTGTCGTTTGCTGGGATGCTACGATAAGCTGTGCTATTTTGGATAGCACGTCCGTCACTGAGGCCTGTGGAGAAGCGGTCTTACGATGCATTGCCGCTGGAAGCTCCGTGTTCGTTACCCCGTGCATACTTCTATTATGCGAGCGACCTGAGTGTGCAGGCCTCGTGTCCCTTGGCTACCGGATGGCGTGACCTGTTCGCCATGGAATCACTGAATGCCGAAGCTGGCCGGATATTCAAGGTCACGTAGCCAATGTGCGGTCGTGTGCGCTGCTGTGAGGATGAGGAAGCATTATCGACAGTCACTCGGACTGTCTATATAACGGAGCGTCCCGAGTGGCGGACATACGCTCCGAAGGTGAAATGTCTGTACCACAACATCCGGTCCCATATGTTGTTGCACGAGAGAGGGACCTCTCTCGCTCGCCGCCCGGACGGACCGGACGAGCTAGGAACCGGACTAACAGGCTTCCTCCGATCTCTCCTCCAATCCGTCATCACTGGGTGTGTACTAAAGTCTATTATAGTGCTCGCATCACCCAAATCTCCTTCCTAGACCGCAACGGACGAACCCGACTGCCGAACCATTCGATGAATGGACGCTACACCGGGTGAGCTAGCGAATGTCAACTCCGTCGATCCTACTAGGGACCTCTTAGGGGATTGACATAATCCATGAGCACTAATTGCCACTAGCTCTTCATTAACTATGACGACAGAGGCACACTTTTGAAAGACATCTCAGTAATTTTGCGAACAAGAAACCAGATATGCTTGTACATAGCAAGCATATAAAAAATATATATAGCGTCGTTCAATAAATCGAACGTATCTGAGACATTATTGGACTGTGTCGGAACTGAGGGACGATGTCCTTGAACCGAACCAAAAATTTCTAAGTCCACCGACGCTATCTGTTTCTTATCCGGTATCGCAGCATTCTGGTCCGACGAAGAACCTCTAGAAGATGAAGTCGGATGACATATACAGCAGCTTATGTTGTTCCGAAAGGGAAAGCTTGAAAACCTCCGAATCCCTTTCGGCATCCCGTCGGACCGTATGAAATTTTCGGACGTCCGCACCTGATGCTTCCGCGGAGCGTCCCGACTCAGCGTCGTCGGATATTATATTATGCGACAGAGATTCTGTCGTTGCTGGGATGCTGCGATAAGTTGTGCTATTTGGGATAGCACATCCGTCACCGAGGCCTGTGCAGAAGCGGTCTTACGATACTTTGCCGCTGGAAGCTCCGTGTGCGTTGACTCCCGCATACTTTCTTATGCGAACGTCCGGAGTCTCCAGGCCTCGTGTCCCTGGCTATCGGATGGCGTGACCTGGTCGCCGAGGATTCTCTGATTGGCGAAGTTGACTGGATATCGGAGGTCACGTAGCCAAGGTGCGGTCGTGTGCGCTGCCATGAGAATGAGGAAGCCTTATTGACAGACTCTCCGGACTGTCTATATAACGGAGCGTCCCGAGCGGCGGACGTATGCGAGACATTTTGTACCACAACATTTGGGGCCAGATGTTGATGTACGAGAGAGAGGCCTCTCTCGCTCGCAGCCCGGATGGGCCTGGACGAGCTATGAACCGGACTAAAAGGCTTCCTCCGTTCTCCCCTCTAATCCGCCGTCACTGGGTGTGCACATGGATATTTTATAGTGCTCGCATCACCCAAAACTCCTTTCTAGACCTTAACGGACGAACCCGCCTGCCGAACCATTCGATGAATGGACGCTACACCGGGCGAGCTAGCGGACGTCAAATGCCGTCGAACCTACTAGGGTCCTCTTAGGCAATTGACGTATTACATGAGCACTTTTCCGCTAGCTCTTCATTAATTGTGACGACGGAGGCACACTTTTTGGAAGACATCACGGATACATCACCCTGATCATGATCGTCTGAAATAGAGATTGATAAAGTAGAGTGACCCTGCAGGGAAAGGACCGGAATGGCCAATTCCCCACTAACATACCGTGACACAAGCTTCCCAGTTGTCATCGTAATCAACACATACAGAACAGGAGTTACTGCGAGTACACTGACTACATTATACAATGATTATGAAAGTCAGAGGACGATTTCCTATTATTACAACTGAACAATATCCTTTCATTGTGAAAAGAAAAGTCCTAGTACTCGCACCAACCCCTGACAATTAAAATACATAATAACAAGATCCATTAACATAGAAAAAATAATTGAATCAAAAACTTTTGAAAAAATATTTTTTCAGAACAGCCCAAGTTTCTGAAAAGTAACGTTGAGCCCCAATGGATCCCAAGCCTAAGTGTGGACAAAAATTCTAAAAATATTTTAAACAATTTATGCAACACTTACGAACAATAATAATGTGTCTAGTTATGATTAAATTAACATCAAGATATTATTTTCAAGAAATCCCCCCCTCACACAGAGGGCTGTTGGAAATGTAAACAATAAGTGTAAAAACACTAGATCAAGACTCCAGGCACCCTGGCCCGAAATCAGTTACCAATAATACACTATCTGATGCAAAACAGAGACTTCCAGGGAAGAAACTGCAGAACATCAGATGGTAGATGCAGAACACTACGCCTAACCACCCATAGGTGAAGACGTAAACATGGGGAAAAGAACAGAATTCATTCTGTTATTCAGCTAAAACTCCCAAGAAATTTTAGTAATAATAATTACAGAAACTATGCCAAAAGCATGGGAGAATAGCAAGAGGGGACTTAAAGGAAAGGGAGAGAGGAAAACACTGAATAAGCAGTGTAATTTTTATAACAAGAATGACCACAACAGGCTGTTGCCTCGAAAGTTAAAAAATTTATAGTAATTTATATATTTTTTATACTTACCAATGACCCAGACTTAGCTGGTGCTAACTCCACAAAAACCAGGGCCAAACACAAATTTTGCCCCCCAATCCCCAAAATTTGCATCCAAAACAAAAAGAAATCATGTCCTAAAGGACCTCCATAGTACGACTCTACTGCGCATGCGCAGTGACGCAGTCGTCCCGAAATTGGCGCCAAATATCATTCTTACTGGCAGTGCCTGGTCAGCGCTATGTACTCAGCGGGGAGGCAAGAGTTCCCAACTCAGGGAGGGCCATCCCCGTCTGGGTCATTGGTAAGTATAAAAAATATATAAATTACTATAAATTTTTTAACATTTTTATACTGTACCAATGACCCAGACTTAGCTGAATAGTAAACAGGCTGGAGGGCCTAGGACATAGAGGAAAATCCAATAAGCTCAATTATAAAATAAAGAGGTAACCCCTTAAGGAGAAAAGGAGTATTAGGCTTTACATGTATCTTTCTTATTTAATATTTAAATTAGAAAGATACACTACCCTTAATAATTGAGCACAATAACATTCATGTTCTCTATTAATATCCAGTATAACCTTTATACTAATTATTTTTAAAACAAGCCAATAAATAAAGTAGTCCAGAGAATTGAGACTCTTTATAATCATTTAAAAGTGTCCGAGTATTGTATATTAAAGCCCGTTTGACACTTGACATATACAAATGCTTCACACCGAGCTACACTTTAAAAATAAGACATGAATGAAATTAAACATTAATATTACACTTTAAAACCATCCCGGAAGCGACTCAGAAATACTGTCTTGGAGGAGGCATTCCCTTGCTTTTCACTATAAAGCAGGTGACCTAAGGGAACACCCGCCCCCCCCCTTCCCCTTGCCCTGGGTCAAATAGCCCAGAGCGAAGAGGGCAGCCGGACGGAGTCACTGCCGGAACAGAAAGCCTGCATAACTATAGTTGCAACTGTTTAGTGGACGACATTCTGAGCAACAGATAACGGACCTAAACAATGCAGGTCTCCAGAAATGGACTCAATATTTCTGAGATAAAAATTAGTAAATGTGGATGGCTGAGACCAATAAGCAGCCTTCATTAAATCTTTAATAGCAACACTATTAGCATAAGCCCAGGAAGTAGAAAGAGCTCTTACTTCATGAGCAGAAATCTTAAGCACAGACTGCTGAGAAGAAGATAAATCTTCATACGCAGTACGGATAGTTAACTGAATCCATCTAGCAATAGAATGGACTGAAATGTCCTTTCTATTAGGCATCAAAGACAGAAAGAAACGTTTCCGTCCCATTCTGATGAACTGAGATCTCTGTTTATAGATACGTAGTGCTCTAACAGGACAGAGTAAAGGCCTACGCCCGTCTGAAGACGGAAGAGCCTTAATAACAATAGGTTCCGGATATTTATTAGGAGCCTGATTCTTAGCTAAAAAACCGACGTTAGTAGTGAAGGTGATAGTGTTCCCAACACTACGATAATGAGAATCATCCACCGATAGTGCATGAAGCTCACTGACTCTTCTGGCAGAAGAGAAAGCTAAGAGAAAAGCTGTCTTATAAGATAAGAATTTGAAATCTACTGTCCCAAGAGGTTCAAATGGCTTTTCCTTCAATTTAAGGAGAACCCAAGCTAAATTCCACTTAGGAATTAATCTAAGAGTTCTGGGTCTATTTATCGAAAAGTTTCTAACCAATTTCGATAAGGAGACATTAGATCCAATTTGTAAACTATCATGATGTGCATAGGTATCAGATAACATAGATCTATAACCCTTTATAGTAACCGGTTGCAGTTTGATTTCGTCAAACAAGTATACTAGAAAGTTAGCAATGTCTGGTATAGAGGGATCAAATATATCAACAGAATGATCCCTACACCAACGACGGAAAACCTTCCACTTAGCCGCATAGTTTAGCGAAGAGGAGGTCCTCCTACAGTTAGAAATCGCGTCCACTGCTCGTCCTGTAAAGTGCTTGCCATGCAAGAAGGACCGCACAACGGAAAAACGTGAAGGTTGAGACCTTGCGGGTTGTGATGCAGTTGGCGCGATTTCCCCTGCCAAAGAAGATCCTCTCGTGGAGGGAGCTTCCGCGGTAGGTCCCACAACAGACACCTGAGTAGATTTATCCACGGTCTCTGTGGCGACAGAGATGCTACCAACAGAATCTTGCATTGAGATTGTTTTATCTTTAGCAATACTTGTTGAATTAACGGCGCTGGAGGATACGCATATCCTATCATTCCGTCCCAAGGGATCGATAGAGCGTCTACAGCAAATGCTCTTGGATCCGGACACGGGGACACATACGTCTGCAACTGATTGTTGAGATGTGTCGCAAATAAGTCTATCATTGGCCGTTCCCATTGGTAGCAAATCTGATTGAATACTTGTTTGTTGAGAGTCCACTCCGACGGCAACAAGCGACCCTTTCGAGAAAGGGAGTCTGCTAGCACATTCAGACGACCCGGTATGTGACGGACCGAAAGAAGAACGTGATGTTCCAACGCAAACAGAAGGATTCTTTCCGTTAGATTGAACAACGGAACTGAATGAGTGCCTCCCTGATTCCGTATATACGCCACTACTGTCGTATTGTCGGATAGGATTTGGACATGAGCATCGTGAATAATGTCCATCCAGTGACGTAACGCAAGCCAAATTGACATCATTTCCTTGATGTTTATGTGCTTGCACAGGAATTGCGGATCCCAAAGACCCTGGCATCTCGAATCCGTTGGGATTAATGATGCACCCCAACCTGTTTGACTGGCATCCGTCATAATGGTAAAACTCGGATCCGGCAACTGCAGCGGAACTCCTTGAGTTAACCACTGAATGTTTGCCCAAGTCTGAATCTCTTGTTTCACTTGATCTGACAAGAGAACGTCTACATCGAGCGAATGAATTTTCACACTCCAATTCTGAGTCAAGAAAATTTGAAGAGGCCGTGTGCGTAGCCGTCCCATCGGAATGAGATCCGCAGCGGCTCCGCACAGACCTATCAGTCTCATAAATTCTCTCGCTGTGACTTTGTCTGTATTTAGACAATAGCGAGCGTAACAACTGACTAATTTCGCTCTGGTTAACGGCAGACGAACGAGATTGTTGTGCGTCTCGAAGCTCATTCCCAGATGAGTGAATGACTTGGACGGCACCAGATCCGACTTCTCCTCGTTTACTATGAAACCGAGACGTCGGAGCAATAGAAGAAGATTCTGAACATCGTTCTGAAGCGTTAACTCGTTGCCGTACCTCTGAAGAATGTCGTCCAGGTAGGCCGACGTTACCGCAGACGAATGAGCTCGGAAGTAAATCATTACCGAGTTCATTACTCGAGTGAAAGCCCAGGGTGCTAGATTCAATCCGAAGCACATGGCCCGGAACTGATACACCACTCCTAGGACTGCGAAGCGTAGATACTTTCGGAATGTCGGATGTACCATGACGTGAAAGTACGCATCTTTGAGATCTATGCTCGTTGCATAATCGTTCACCCGAATACTCGCTCTGACCGATCGAATCGTCTCCATATAAAACTTCGGAGCGATGATCAGCTTGTTTATCCAGCTCAAATCTATGACTGGACGGAACGAGCCGTCTGGTTTCGGAACCAGAAACAGATGGCTGTAGAATCCCAGCGATTCCTGGTTTTCTACGACCTCTACCGCGTTCTTCATTAAAAGAGACTGCACCTCTGATAGCAGAGCGTCTCTTTTCTGAGGGTTTGACGGAAGATGAGTCCACTTTGGACTTCGAGTTAATGGAGGCTTTCGTTTGAAGGATATCTTTAGACCTTCCGAAGTCACTCCTCTCACCCAAGGGTCGTCCGTAATCGACGCCCACTCTTGAGAAAAACTCGACAACCTTCCGCCAACTGGAACGCGATAGAGGTTTGAGCCATCACCTCCTGGATCTGCGAGGCCTGCGGTAGGAGAAACCACGTCTTCCACGACCCGCACCTCGCCTCGTCGACCTCGGGGCGTCCGACCGATTGTCCCGGCCTGAAGGACGTCCCGAACGAGAGTCGCTATCCTGACGGTCTCTCGAATAAGAGCTAGAGGACGCACCGGAACCTCTATAGGAACCTCTCTTGGGCGGATAAGACCCAGAAGTGCCCACCTTATTCGTGTCTGCTGAATCCGACCTTTTAGGAGCGGATCTAAACAACAGAGAATCACTAGCTTTCTTTTTAATATTATCATAAATAGCGGAAAGCTTGCCGTCAAAGAGAAGATCTCCTGAGACCGAAGCGACTCTAAGAGAGTTCTTCACCTTAGAATCCACTAGTGTGGATGTAGACAGGGCTGCGTCACGTCTAACCAACTCCAGATTAGCCACTGAAAGGGCGGAGTTACACGTGGAATAAGCTACTGCCCTTGAAAGAAGTCTTAAGGAGGATTGTATATCCTGAAACTCTTCCCCTTGAAGACGCAGTGATAACGCCTTCGTAAGGTGATCTGCGTAAGATAAGGCATCTAAATTGGCTCTGTTAGACGCAATAGCTGTTTCCAACACTGCGGTTGGAATAGAAGCTGACGACGGTAATGATAGCTCTAAGTCTTCCGCCTCGTCGTCCATACGCAGAGGAACTCTCGGTATACCCTGACCTGCCGTGTCGAATTTATTCCTTGCATTAATGAAAGGCAGGTTGAGAGTATTTGCGGACAAGAAGCCTGCTTTCCCTGTCCTGGAAGCAAGTTTAAAAATAGCGTCGTTCAATAATTCAAATGTTCTTGCAACATTATTGGACTGCGACGGAAACTCGGGAGCGATGTCCCTGAACCGCTCGAAAAAATCAGAGTCCAATGACGCTATAATTCTCCTGTCCGGAAGCGCAGCAGTCTGGCCCGACGGAACAACTTGAGGAAGAAAGTGCCGGATGAAGTCTACGGCAGCTTTGTGTTGTTCCGAAAGGGATAGCTCCAATTCATCCGTATCCCTTTCACCATCCGGTCGGACCTCCCGATGTTCCCGGTCGTCCGCCCCCGTGCTTCGGCGGAGCGTACCGACCCAGCGCCGTCGGATAATTCTCGATCCGACACCGTCTCTGTCGGCTGCTGGGATGCTGCGATAAGCTGTGCTATCTGCACTAGAATGTCCGACGTCGAGACCTGCGGAGGAGCGGTCTTTCGCTGCTTTGCCGAGGGCAGCTCCGCATCAGATGGCTCCCGCATACTTTTCCTATGCGAACGTCCGGAGTCCATCGGTCTCGAGTCCCTGGCTGCCGGATGGTGTGACCTGGTCGCCGAATAATCCTTCATCGGCGAAGCTGGCAAGATATCGGAGGTCACGCAGCCAAGGTGCGGTCGTGTGCGCCGGCGAGAAGAGGAAGCCTTAACAGTCTCTGCGGACTGCTTATACAACGGAGCGTCCCGAGCGACGGACGTATGCTCCGCTAAAGACACATTTTGTACCACAACATCTGGTCCCAGATGTTGTTGTACGAGAGAGGGGCCTCTCTCGCTCGCGGCCCGGCTGGACCTGGACGAGCTAGGAACCGGACTAAAAGGCTTCCTCCGTTCTCGTTCACTATCCGCCGTCACTGGGTGTGCATCTATTATTTTTATAGTGCTCGCATCACCCAAAATTTCCTCTTGGACCGCATCGGACGAACCCGGCTGCCGAACCATTCGGTGAATGGACGCTACACCGGGCGAGCTAGCGGACGACATTTGTCTAATCTCCATGAGCACTTTTGCCGCTAGCTCTGTATTTAATTGTGACGACGGACGCACACTTGAAGAAGATAACATGGAAACATCACCCTGTTCTGGTTCCTCTGAAATAGAAACTGAGAGAGTAGAGTGACCTTGTGGAGAAAGAGCCGGCATGGCTCTTTCTCCAGAAACAATATATCGTGACACACGTTTCCAATGTTTCTCATCCCAATGTTCACATACAGGACAGGGATTAATGCGAGAACACTGACTACAATTTATGCAATAATCATGAAAGTCAGAGGAAGATTTCTTCCTATTACAATTTGAACAAGTTCCTTTCATTGTGAAGGAACAACAATAAGTCCTAGTTACTCGCAAAAACCCCTGACACAAAGATACATAATAACATGATCCATTAATAAATGAAAAAACAATTGCAAAACAAAATAATTTTGAAAAAATATTTTTTCAGAGAAGCCCAAGTTGCTGAAAAGTAACGTTGAGCCCCGATGGATCCGATGGCAAAGTGTGGTCAAAAATTTTAAAATTATATAAAATAATTAATGAGACACTTTCGGATAATATAAATGTATCTTATAATGAGATAAACTACCTCAAAGGCAAACAGCCCCCCTCAAAAAAGGCTGTTGCCAATGAAAACAAACAGTGTAAACACAGAAGAAAACATGACTCCAGGCACTGAAAAAACTGGCCCGGAATCAGTCCTCAATTACACTCTATCTGATGCAAAACAGAGACTCCCAGGGGAGAATCTGCAGAACATCAGATGGAAGATGCAGAACACAAACGTTATACACCCATGGGTGAAAACGTAACTATGGGGAAAATAACAGAAAACATTCTGTAACCAAGCAACTCTCCCAGGGAAATTTTAGAAATGAAACTTCTCAAAAATATGCCAAAAGCATGGGAAAATTGCAAGGGGGGACTTTAGAAGGTTAGGGGAGAGGAAACACTGAATAAGCAGTGCAACAATTAGCAAGAATGACAACAAGAGGCGTTTGCCTCGAAAATAGGCAACTTAACATAATTTTAACAAAAAATTTTAAGTACAGCCCTGATTATTTTTTGCCACTTCTTTTTTCCTCTCCTCCTTCTATCCTCCTTAGAATCACATTTTCTCCAAGAATTACGTGTCTGGCATCCTTTAAACTGAGATTTACAAGCACAAAGATCAGTGAGATGTTGACTGATGAAGGGCCAAACAGAGAATGATATTTGGCGCCAATTTCGGGACGACTGCGTCACTGCGCATGCGCAGTAGAGTCGTACTATGGAGGTCCTTTAGGACATGATTTCTTTTTGTTTTGGATGCAAATTTTGGGGATTGGGGGGCAAAATTTGTGTTTGGCCCTGGTTTTTGTGGAGTTAGCACCAGCTAAGTCTGGGTCATTGGTACAGTATAAAAATATAGGTAACTTAACATAATTTCATCAAAAAATTTTAAGTTACAGCCCTGATTATTTTCTGTCACTCATTTTTCCTCTCCTCCTTCTATATCCTCCTTAGAATCACCATTTCACTAATATTTATGTGTCTGGCATCATTTAAACTGAGATTTACAAGCACAAAGATCAGTCAGATGTTAACTGATGAAGGGCCAAACAAAGAATGATTAATGGTGCCAATTTCGGGACGTCCTTGACACTGCGCATGCGCAGTAGAGGTGAAGTATGGAGGGCCATTCAGGACATGTTTTCTTTGGTTTTAGATGCAAATTTTGGGGATTGGGGGGCAAAATTTGTGTTTGGCCCTATATTTTTAAGAGTTAGCACCAGCTATGTCTGGGTCATTGGTACAGTATAAAAATCTAGAAATTTTGGGCGGGGCAAAAAATTTTGCCCCTCCCATAACGACGCCAAGTATAGCCCCACAAACTTCTCTTGAACAAATCTGAGTCTACAAGGAAGCTGCACACCAAATATCAAGTCTCTGCTACTGCTGGTTCATGAGAAGAAGATTTACAAAGATTTTGGTGCCCCTTGGGGGCGTGGCACCACCCAGGAGGAGGGACAACTTCATTATATTATTTATTTATTGGTGTTTAAGGTCACATACTTATGCACAATGGCTAATCGTGACCGTGACAGTTTTACAGGTGGAGGAAGCCGGAGTACCCGGAGAGAACCACCGAGCAACGACGAGCAGCTGTCAGCTCTCCAACATCGTAACTCTGAACTCTGCACCGCAGCACAGGCAGGGTTAGATTGGTTGAAGACATGCGCACCATCGACGTGCAGTACGCCTCAGTACACAGTGTCATCGTGCCCCCATGTAGGCAATCGGGGTGAAGTGTCTTGCCCAAGGACACAACGCGGTTGCTGCAGGTGGGATTCGAACCGAGGACCTCTCGGCTTGCAGCCTGCACCTCTACCAACTGAGCCACCGCGCCCCCGGCAACTTCATTTGAACAAATCTGAATTGGCATTAGGTAATAAACATTTAGCCAACATTTGAATAAAATTGGGCTAGTGGTTTAGGAGAAGTCGATAATGTAAAGTTAATGCCGGACGGACGACGGACGGATCACGATCAGTAAAGCTCCCGCTGAGCTTTGCTCAGGTGAGCTAAAACCTCCTTTACGATCTGCACGAGAATATTCCGTCCCACGAAATTGGGCGTTGGCGAATCTGGCTCCATTTGAAACGAACAAGAACAGGACGAGTCCGCTGGGTCTAAAAACTTGAATAAGCTTTGACGCGTCAGTAGAAAAGATGTCTATCCTGGCGAATCCGAATGGAAAGAAAAGTTAATACATAGAAAGAACGAGTTTGAACAAAAAATTTGCGCTGTACAATAATGGCTGGTCTGGAGCGTTGCAGGTCGTAAACTTGTGGCAAGAGAAGTGTTTGATTGGTGCCGTGCGGCAATCTTGAGGTTCCCGTGCAGGGCAGTACAGTTGTACCGAAAACCGATGGGTAATTCCTGGAAATTTTGGGGAAGACAAAGAGACAGAGAAGTTGTCTTGTAAGTGCCGTGTGCAAACCACCTGTTGAATTGGTTTTACTGGACATAGGTGTTTAGCACTGCCCTGCAGGCGTCGGTACAGTTGTTGCTGGAGTTGCAGCAGTCTCTCTGTGATGCACAAACTTTCAGAAACAAATTCGTTTCCTTACAAAAACATAAGTTCTTCACCTTCAAAGCATTTCAGTAAGTTTTCACTAGTAGTAACACTCTTGGTCAGTCCTTCCCTCCTTATCTTTCAAAGTGGCAACAAGATTAATGGCCACTGTCCAGTGAATCCAGTGTTCAATATCCACTCAAATATGCAAGTAAATTTCAGCAATGCAACTGTAATTAAGCTCTCTATGATAATCCCAGTTGTGAGAACATTGTGTAGTCATTGCCAATCTTGCAATGCTTCAATGACATGGTGTCATCCACCTTTCATTGTTTGGGTTCATCCTTGAAAAACATGTAAATAACATGTTTTATAACATTCATCTAGTTGTAACTGTAGGGTATTTTGCATGGAATCACTCTACCAGTGTTCACTAACTTCACTTCTGGTTCCTGGCTTCATACATGTTTCGAGCTCGAAATGTCGAGCTCGTTCCAACGAGGGGTCATAACGTCAAAAAATGAAACTAGAGGCCCCATGGGGGCCTGATGCACTCACCTGACATGGTAGCCTAAATATCAACCCAGAGAAATGATTTCAACAAGTTGCATCTGCTCCTCCTAAGAAAAGCTTATACCAAATATCCAAAGATTCTGATGAGTGGATCAAAAAAAACAAGAAGATTTTCAAAGAATATTCCTCATATTGAACTAAATTATAATTCGGGCTCCCACAGGGAGCCCATATATGAACCCAGGGACTTGGCTTTAACAATCCTGAATCTCACCCCCGTTAAGGATGCTGCACACCAAATATCAAAACATTCCGACTGCTGGATCTGAAGAAGATTTTTAAAGAAAATTCCTCATTTTGAACTAAGTTACAATTCAAGCTCCCACAGTGAGCTCGATGGTGGTTAATACAGGTTGTATGTCCGTGGTAGGACAAAGCATGGTTGCGGTATTGCCATTGGGCTTGTAATCAGTACAATAGCTGAGGGGGCCAATTTTTTTCCGACAAGGTGACCTGTGACCATGGTAGTGAGCCACTACAAGGGGTCATGAGTGTACTGAGTACAGCTGCGGTGGTCACTTGTGCCATGGCACCATGGCCTGTCATGGGACTGACAGAGGAGGTAGCCTTAAGAAGATCCCCAGACGCTTACTACCCCGAGGCGTTGAGCTGGGGGAGGAATGTTGATCATTCCTAATCTCTGGCAATTGGGTGCGCTCATAGGTGAATCGGGGAGGGGGGGAGGGGGGATACGGAGGCAGCTACTACTACGTCAAAGCTCTGGTTGAGGGTTGGAACAGCTGCGGCCATAGTCTCTTTATAACGCTGGGCGTTTGTTAGCCGATATTTGGTAAGGTCGATGCTGGAGAAGCATGATATGGTGTTATGGAAGAGTTCAAGAAAGGCAGGCTGGTCCTGCTCAATGACTTTGAGTGAAGACAATAGCGAGCATAACTTATTAATTCGCTCTGGTTAATGGCAGACGAACGAGATTGTTGTGCGTCTCGAAGCTCATCCCCAGGTGGGTGAATGACTTGGACGACACCAGATTAGACTTCTCGTTTACTTATGAAACCGAGACGTCGGAGCAATTGAAGCAGATTCTGCACATCGTTCTGAAGCCGTTGCCGTACCTCTGAAGAATGTTGTCCAGGTCAGCCGACGTTACCGCTGACGAATGAGCTCGGAAATGAGTCATTACCGAGTTCATTATTCGAGTGAAAGCCCAGCGCGCTCGATTCAAACTGAAGCACATTACCCGGAGCTGATACAGGACTCCTATGACGGCGAAGCAAAGATACTTTCTGAACGCCGGATATACCATGACGTGAAAGTACGCATCCTGGAGATCTATGCATGTAGCATAGTCGTTCACCCGAATACTCACTCTGATCGATCGGATGGTCTCCATACAGAATTTTGGAGCCCTGATCAGCTTATCCAGCTCAGATTTATGACTGGACGGAACGAGCAGTCTGGTTTCGGAACCAGAAAAAGATGGTTGTAGAAACCTGGAGATTCCAGGTTTTCTACGATCTCTATCAAGATCTTCTCCAGAAGAGAATGGACTTCTGATAGAAGCGAGCCTCTTTTCTGTGGATTTGACGGAAGATGAGTCCATCTTGGACTTTGAGTTCAGCGGAGGTTTTCCTTTGAAGAACAGTTTAGTCCTTCCGAAATCACCCCTCAAACACAAGGGACGTCCGTAATCGACTCCCAATTGGTTGAGAAACTCGACAGTCTTCCGCCCACTGGAACACGATAGAGGTCTGTACCATCACCTCCTGGTCCTACGAGGCTTGTGGAAGGAGAAACCATGTCCTCCATGGCCCGCACCTCGCCCCGTCGACCTGGGGGCGTCTTACCAGTTGACTCGGCCAGTATTACGGCCCCTATCTGAGTCGCTACCCTGATGGTCTCTAGAGTAAGACCTAGAGGACGCAAAGGAACCTCTATAGGAACTTCCCTTGGATGTATTCACCCCAGAAGTGCCTGTCCTACTCTTCTCCGCTGAATCTGACTTTATGGAAGCGGATTTGAATAGGAGAGAGTCTGAAGCTTTCTTAGTTATCTGATCATAGATTGCGAAAAGCTTGCCGTCGAAGAGAAGCTCTCTGGAGACTGGAGCGACTCAGAGTTCTTCACCTTACTATCCACACGCGTGGATGTAGCCAGGGCTGCGTCACGTCTAACCAAATCAAGGTTTGCCACTAAAAGGGCGGAGTTATACGTGGAGAATGCTATGGCCCTTGAAAGAACTCTTAAGGAGGTTTGTACATCCCGGAATTCTTTTCCATCGAAACGTAATGATAACGCTCTGGTAAGGCGATCTGCATACGATAATGCGTCTAAGCTAGCCCAGTTAGACGAAATTGTCGTTTCCAACATCGTGGTTGAAATTGACAGACGTGACGGTAGACAATACTAGGTCTTCGGCCTGGTCGTCTAGATGCAGAGGAACTCTCGGAATGCCCTGTCCTGCCGTTTCGAATTTATTCCATGAATTGATGAAAGGCAGATGTAGAGCATTTGCTGATAAGAAACCGGACCTGCCCGTTTTGGTAGCAAGTTTATATATAGCGTCATTCAATAGTTCAAATGTCCGTGAGACATTTCTGGACTGTGTCGGAAACTCAGGGACTATGTCCCTAAACCGATTAAAGAATTCTGTGTCCAGTGGCGCTATCAGTCTCTTATCCAGCAACGCAGCATTTTGGTCCGGAGGAACATCAGATGATAATGCCGGATGCACTCTACGGCAATTTATGTTGTTCCGAAAGGGAAAATTACACCTCCATATCCCTTTCGCCATCCTGTCGGACCACTTGTAAATCTAGGTCGTCCGTGCCTGAACCTGCAGCGGAACGTACCGAGCCAGCTTTCTTGGATAATTCCTGATCCGACAGTTTCTGTCGGTTGCTGGGATACTGCGATAATTTGTGCTATCTGCAATAGCACGTCCGTAATGGAGGCCTGAGGAGCGGCAGTCTTCCAGGATTTAGCCGCTGGTAGATCCTTGGACATTGACACGTGCATGCATCTTTATGCGAACGTCCGGAGTATGAAGGCCTCGTATCCTTGGCTACTGGATGGAGTGACCTGGTCACCATGGAATCCCTGGTCGGCAAGATTGGTTGGATATCACTGGTCACATAGCCATGGTGCGGTCATGTGTGCTGCTGTGAGGATGAGGAAGCCCATAGAGCAGTCTCTCCGGAGCGGTGGACGTATGCTCCGACTGAGGAATGTTACGTACCACAACATCTGGGCCCAGATGTTGTTGTACGAGAGAGGGACCTCGCTCGCTCGCAGCCCGGATGGACCTGGACGAGCTAGGATCCGAACTAATAGGCTTCCGCCGTACCATCCTCGTATCCGTCATCACTGGGTGTGCATATAGTATTTTATAGTTCTCGCATCACCCAAATCTCCTTCCTGGACCGCAACGGTCGATGAATGGTCGCTACACTGGGTGAGCTAGCGGACGCCAAAGCCGTCGATCCAACTTGGGACCTCTTAGGCAACTGACGTATCTGCATGAGCACTTTTACCGCTAACTCTTCATGTGACTGTGACGACAGAAGCACACTTTTCGAACACATCACGGCAACATCACCTTGTTCATGTTCCTCAATGAGGCCTGTGGAGCCGCGGTCTTGCGTAGTTAGCTGCTGGAAGCTCCAGGGACGTTCATTCCTGCATTTATATAATATGCGAACGTCCCAACTGGAAAGGCCTCGTGTCCTTGGCAAGCAGATGGAGTGACCTGGATGATGTGTATTCCCTGGTCGGCGAAGCAGGAGCTCCAGGAACGTTCATTCCTGCATTTATATAATATGCAAACGTCCCCTGGAAATCTGTGGTCACATAGCCAAGGTGCGGTCGTGTGTGTCGACGTGAGGATGAAGAAGCCAATAGAACAGCCACGTCGGACTGTCTATGCAACGGAGCGTCCCAAGCGGGAGGAGTGGACGTTATGCTCCGACAAACAAACGAACCTACAACATCGCAGCGCAGATGTTGATTAAGAGAGAGGGGGCCTCTCTCACTCGCGGTCCGGATGGACCTGGACGAGCTAGGAACCGGACTAACAGGCTTCCCCTGTACCATCCCCGTATCCGTCGTCACTGGGTGTGCACGTTGTATTTTTATAGTGCTCGCATCACCCAAACCTCCTTCCTGAATCGCAACGGACGAACACGGCTGTCGAGCCATTCGTTGAATGGTCGCTACACCGGGCAACCTAGCGGACGCCAAGAGCTGTCGATCCTACTTGGGACCTCTTGGGCAATTGACGTATCTGCATGAGCACTTTGCCACTAACTCTTCATTTGATTGTGATGACGGAAGCACACTTTTAGAAGACTTCACGGAAACATCACCCTGTTCTTGTTCCTCTGAAAAAGAGATTGAAAAACTAGAGTGACCCGGCGAAGAGAGGACCGGCATGGACCTCTCCCCGCTAACATACCGTGACACACATCTCCAACGTTTGTCATCCCAAATGACACACACTGAGCAAGAGTTAGTGTGAGTACACTGACTACAATTAATACACTGATCATGAGAACCAGAGAAAGATTCCTCACATTACAATATGAACAATAATATTTCATTGAGAAAAATTACAGTCATAGTACTCGCACCAACCCTTGAAAACAAAGATACATAATAAAATAATCCATTATAATAACATTTCGAAAAAATAATTCACAAAGAAAAAATTATTGGAAAAATTTTTTCAGAAGAGCCTAAGTTCCCAATGGGAACCCTGAGCCCAAATGGATCCCAAAAAAGCCTAAGTGTGGACTTAAAACATTTCAAAAAAATTAATGTAACACTTAACGGACAATATTAATGTATCTTGCTATGAATTGAACTAAGAAGAAGACAAGTAATCACTATCAGAAGTAACCGTTGTCAACATAAACAAAAAGTGTACAAAAACCGGAAACATGACTCCAGGCACTGGTAACCATGGCCCGAAATCAGTTACCAATTTAAACACTATCTGATGCAAAACAGATACTTCCAGAGAAGAAACTGGAGAACATCAGATGGTAGCTGCAGACCAAAACGCCTAAACACCCAAGGGTGAGGACGTAAACATGGGGAAAAACAGAATATTAATTCTGTTACCAAGCCAAAACTCCCAAGAAATTTTAGCAATCAACATTACAAAAAAATATGCCAAAAGCATGGGAGAATAGCTAGGGGAGAATAAAGGAAAGGGAGAGAGGAAACACTGATCAACAATGGTACATTCATAGCAAGAATGACAACATCAGGGCCATGCCTCGAAAATAGGCAACATGAAATAATTTCGGAAAAAAATTATAAGTTACAGCCCTGAACAATTCCTGCCACTGTTTCTTCCTCTCATCCTTCTATTTCCTCCTTTGATCTACCATTTCTCTCATAATTATGTGTCTGGCATCATTTAAACTGAGATTTACAAGCACAAATATCAATAAGATGTAACTGAATTGAGGACCAAACAAAGAATGATAATTGGGCCAATTTCGAGACCTCCTTGCTCATGTTTCCGTAGTCCATTCCAGAATACATGGTTTATTCCGGGCATGCACAGACAACTCGGATTACCAATCTGGTTGTTTTCTTTGCAAACCGTCATTCTGGAATATCATTCCAAATCATTCTGAGTAAACCACCCCGCAAGCAGGTTTAGATGGTTTACCTTTTATTCCTGACATGCGTAATTATCAACATATAGTGGAAAATATTTCCCAGTTCGCTGTATTCTCCAAAACGTTTGAGTGATCAAGACAATAACAAATATGTTA
The DNA here is from genome assembly GCA_031216915.1 of Pictodentalium vernedei. Taxonomy (NCBI): domain Eukaryota; kingdom Metazoa; phylum Mollusca; class Scaphopoda; order Dentaliida; family Dentaliidae; genus Pictodentalium; species Pictodentalium vernedei. The sequence goes on from CM062293.1 coordinate 56,030,685, forward strand.
GGTACATAGAATTCAGCAAAATATTTAAACATAGCATACCCACAAATATTTAATGAAAATAAAGAGAAAGAACTATGGAGTTAATTCAATTAAACAGGGCCGTTGACCCACCTCCAAAGTGAATAAATGATTTTTTTTAACCCTGGAATTCATTTTTTTGCGAAGAGACCACTCTTGACCGCCCATAACTGAGTCATTTATTTCCCCTTGACCTGAAACCCTGATTATTGTGACAGAACATTACATCTGGATGTGAAATCCTAAAATGATGAACGTTGGGGGTGGGGGGTGGGGGGGGGGTGGGGGGGAGGGGGGTGTACAACCAACTTGGTTACAGGGCTCAAATCCTACAGACGGAAAAATTCTGAAAACTGAAGATCTCGAAATCTTTCTCCACCCACCCCCACCAGTTAGAAATTTGAGGGGTGTGACCACACCCCATCCCATTTTAACGCTCCAGCCAAGCTGTGTGGGTTTGCCTCCCCCACCTTCTCCCTGGTGAGATCTGTGTGGGTTTGCCTCCCCCACCTTCTCCCTGGTGAGATCGGATATTGTTACTGAACCTTAACAACGCGGCATTCATGACCTTCTTGTTTACGGGAACTCTGTGGTGAGAGTGCTTTGCTGGTTCTCAGTATACTCATAACCAACAAACAGTGGACACCAAATACTGAATTTTTTTTTTAAATTCTCGCTCAAATAACGTCAACGAGCAGAGTTGAATGCACACAATAGCGAGAACCTGTCCCCAATCACCCGGCGTCTGGTCCAGTGGCGTAGCCAGGGGTTGGGCTGGAGGCTCAGGTCAACCTAAAGCTTTAGCATCTTCCCCACCTAAATAAAAAAAAAATATTGACCCAAATGCTCTCCAATATAGGGCTACACAGGCTACAATTGCCTCATATTCGATCTTGGGAGTACTAAATTTTGCAAAATTTTCTCTGAGAAGGCCTTGTCCAAACTAGGCCCCTCTGGTCGTCACCCGCCTCTTCCCAGGTCCTTGTACTAACTGGGCCTCCGGTCGTCACCCCCCTCCTCCCACTTCCATGAAGGGAAATGGGAGGAGGGTTAACGACGGGAGGGTGCTAGCTTGGACTAGGCAAGGACCCCCGAAACCCCACAACATTACAAATATCATGGTATGCCCCTGCACCCACAAAAAATGGCTAGAAATGGCTATCCCCCTCCCCCTCAATTATAGAATCCTGGCTACGCCCCGGAACAAATGGGAGTCGAAATAATAATAAAACTCAAGTGCTCTGTCCAGCATTTCTTTGTAAATTTTTTGTTTCTTTTTAATCTGGTCATATTGACCTACCTATCCATAGGAGAGCTGTGCTGTTTTATACAGATGCGGCACTGAGATGAGCAAAAACAGCATCTATGTTGTCATTGACAACATCAACAAAAATTGCGAGCACCACCACTTCCTCAAATTCCATTCTGGTTTACATTTAAAGTACAATTTGCTGTTTCCCCGTGATTACTATTCTGTATCTTCACTGCACATGTCACACTATTCCATGTAATCCAGAATAGACTACGGAAACATAAGCCTTGACACTGCGTATGCGCAGTGGAGTAAAGGTATGGAGGACCATATAGGACATGTAATTTTCGGTTTTGGGGATTGGGGGGTAAAATTTGTGTTTGGCCCTAAATATTCAAGAGTTAGCACCAGCTAAGTCTGGGTCATTGGTAGTTGGTACAGTATAAAAATATTCAATGTCCTATGTGGTCCTCCATACTTTTTATCCACTGCGCATGTGCAGTGTCAAGGATATCCCAAAATTGGTGCCAAAGTCATTCTTACAACCAGCGCCTGGTAAGCATTATGTAATCAGCGGGGAGGTATGAGTTCCCAACTCATGGGAGGGCCATCCCCGTCTGGGTCATTGTTAAGTATAAAATAAAAAATATATAAATTACTATAAATTTTTTAACATTTTTATACTGTACCAATGACCCTGACTTAGCTGAATAGAAAAAAGGCTGGAGGGCCTAGGACATAAAGGAAAATCCAATAGGCTCAATTACATGTGAACAGAAATATCCCCTCAAGGAGAACAGGTTTTACATGTATCTTTCTTGTTTGTATCAAAAAAGAAAGACACAATACCATTCTGTAATTGAGCACAATAACATCAATGATCTCTATTAACATCCAGTATAACCCGTTATACTAATTTTTTTTTTTTTTAAAGGAAAGTCAATAAATAAAGGAAGTCCAGAGAATGAGACTCTTTATACTCATTAAAAGTATCCGAGGATTGTATATTAATGCTCATATGACACGTGACATATACAAATGCTTCACACCGAGCTACACTTTCAAAATATTACATGAATGAGTTAAACATTAGCTTTACACTTTAAAACCATCCCGGCACCGACTCGGAATTACTGACTCCAGAAGAGGTATTCCCTTGCTTTTCACTATAAAGCAGGTGACCTGAGGGAACACCATCCCCTCCCCCCCCCCCCCCCTTTCCCCTTGCCCTGGGTCAAATACCCCAGAGCGAAGAGGGCAGCAGGTCAGAGTCACTGCCGGGACAGAAAGCCTGCATAACTATAGTTGCAACTGTTTTAATGGACGACATTCTGAGCAACAGATAACAGACCTAAACAATGCAGATCTCCAGGAATGGACTCAATATTTCTAAGATAAAAAAATTTGTGAATGTGGAAGGCTGAGACTAATATGCAGCCTTCATCAAATATGTAATAGCAACACTATTAGCATAAGCTCAAGATGTAGAAAGAGCTCTTACTTCATGCACCGAAATCTTAAGCACAGACTGCTGAGTTGAAGATAATTTTCCATAAGCAGTACGGATAGTTAATTGAATCCACCTTGCAATAGAATGGACCGTAATGTCCCTTCTATTAGGCAGCAGAGACAGAAAGAAACGTTTACGTCCCTTTCTGATAAACTCAGATCTACGTTTGTAAATACGTATAGCTCTAACAGGACAGAGTGAAGGCCTATGCCCGTCTGAAGACGGAAGAGCCTTAATAACAATGGGTTCCGGATACTTATTAGGAGCCTGATTCTTAGCCAAAAATCCAACATTAGCAGTCAAGGTAATAGTGTTCCCGACACTACGATAGTGAGAATCATCAACAGATAGTGCATGAAGCTCACCAACTCTTCTAGCCGAAGAGAAGGCTATGAGAAAAGCTGTCTTATAAGAAAAGAATTTGAAGTCCACTGTGTCAAGAGGCTCAAATGGCGCTTCTTTCAGCTTAAGAAGAACCCAATCTAAATTCCACTTAGGAATTAATCTAAGGGTTCTAGGTCTATTTATCGAAAAGTTTTTCACTAACTAAAAGAGACATAAGATCCAATCTGTAAGCTATCATCATCATGATGTGCATAGGTATCAGATAGCATAGACCTATAACCCTTAATGGTAACAGGCTGCAGTTTGATCTCATCAAACAGGTAGACCAGAAAATTAGCAATGTCTGGAATGGAAGGATCATAAATATCAACAGAATAATCCCTACACCACCTACAGAAAACCTTCCACTTTGCAGCATAATTTAGCGAAGAGGAGGTCTCCTACAGTTAGAAATTTCGTCCACTGCTCGTCCTGTAAAATGTTTGCCGTGCAAGAAGGACCGCACAAATTAAATACGTGAAGGTTGAGACCTTGCGGGTTGTAATGCAGCGTGCGCGATTTCCCCTGCGAAAGAAGATCCTCCCGTGGAGGAAGCTTCCGTGGCATGTTCCACAACAGACACCTGAGTAGATGTATCCATGGTCTCTGTGGTGACAGAGATGCTACCAACAGAATTTTGCAGTGAGATTGCTTTATCTTGAGCAATATCTGCTGAATCAATGGCGCTGCAGGATACACGTATCCTATCATTCCGTCCCTAGAGATCGAGAGAGCATCTACTGCAAAAGCTCGAGGATCTGGACACGGCGACGCATACGTCTGCAACTGATTGTTGAGATGCATCGCAAATAAGTCTATCATCGGACGCTCCCATTGGTAGCAAATCTGATTGAATACTCATTTGTTGAGAGTCCATTCTGATGGCAACATGCGACCCTTCCGAGAAAGAAAGTCTGCCAAAACGTTCCGACGACCCAGAATATGACGGACCGATAGAAGAACTTGATGCTCTAGGACAAACAGAAGAATTCTTTCCGTTAAGTTGAATAACAGAATGGAATGAGTGCCTCCCTGGTTCCGAATATACACTACAACTGCCGAATTGTTGGACAGAACTTGCACATGTGAATTCTGAATAATGTTCATCCAATGACGTAGCGCAAGCCAAATTGACATCATTTCTTTGATGATTATGTGCTTGTTTAGGAACTGCAGATCCCAAAGACCCTGGCACTTCAAATCTGTTGGGCTCTATGTTTTGCGCCCCAACCTGTTTGACTAGCATCCGTCATACTCGTAAAACTTGGATCCAGCGATTGCAGTGGAACTCCCTGAGTTAACCACTGAATATCTGCCCAAGTCTGAATCTCTTGTTTCACTTGATTCGACAAGACGATGTTTGCATCGAGCGAATGAATCTTCACACTCCAATTCTGAGTCAGAAAGATTTGCAGTGGCCGAGTACGTAGCCGCCCCATCGGAATAAGATCCGCGGCGGCTTTGCACAAACCTATCAGTCGCACGAATTCTCTCGCTGTAACTATGTCAGAGTGAAGACAAAAGCGAGCGTAACAACTGATTAATTTCGCTCTGGTTAACGGCAGATGAACGAGATTGTTGTGCATCTCGAAACTCATTCCCAGGTGGGTGAATGACTTGGACGGCACCAGATCCGACTTCTTCTTGTTTATTATAAAACCGAGACGTCGGAGCATTTGAAGCAGATTCTGAACATCGTTCTCAAGAGTTAACTCATTGCCGTACCTCTGAAGAATGTCGTCCAGGTAGGCCGACGTTACCGCAGATGAACGAGCTTGGAAATGAATCATTACCGAGTTCATTATTCAAGTGAAAGTCCAGGGTGCTAGATTCAGACCGAAGAACATTGCTCGGAACTGATAAACGACTCCTAGGACAGCGAAGCGAAGATACTTTCTGAACGCCGGATGTACCATGACGTGAAAGTACGCATCCTTGAGATCTATGCTCGCAGCATAGTCATTCACTCGAATGCTCGCTCTGACCGATTGAAAGGTCTTCATATAAAATTTTGGAGCCACGATCAGCTTGTTTATCCAGCTCAGATCTATGAATGGACGAAACGAGTCCTCTGGTTTCGGAACCAGAAACAAATGTCTGTAGAAACCTGGAGATTCCTGGTTTTCTACGACCACTATCGCGTTCTTCTCCAGAAGAGATTGGACTTCTAATAGAAGCGAACCTCTCTTCTGAGGATTTGACGGAAGCTGAGTCCATCTTAGACTTCGAGTTAACGGAGGTTTTCTTTTGAAGGACAGTTTTAGCCCTTCTGAAATTACCCCTCGAATCCAAGGGTCGTCCGTAATCGACAACCAATTGGTTAAGAAACTCGATAACCTTCCGCCCACTGGAACATGATAGAGGTTTGCACCATCAGCTCCTGGACCTGCGAGGCTTGTGGGAGGAGAAACCACATCCTCCACGACCTGCACCTCGCCCCGTCGGCCTCGAGGTGTCTGACCGGTTATCTCGGCCAATATTACGGTCCCTACCTGAGTCGCTACCTTGACAGTCTCTGCAGTAAGATCTAGAGGACTTATAAGAACCTCTATAGGAACTTCCCTTGGACGTACTCACCCCAGAAGTGCCTGTCTTACTCTTCTCCGCTGAATCAGACTTTTTAGAAGCAGACCTGAACAGCAGAGAATCTGAAGCTTTCTTAGTAATCTGATCATAGATTATGGAAAGCTTGCCGTCGAAGAGAAGTTCTCCGGAGACCGGAGAGACTCGAAGAGAGTTTCACCTTACGATCCACCCGAGTGGATGCAGCCAGGGCAGCATCACGTCTAACTCCAGATTTGCCACTGAAAGGGCGGAGTTATACGTAGAGTATGCTATGGCCCTCGAAAGAACTCTTAAGGAAGTCTGTACATCCTGGAATTCTTTTCCTTCAAGACGTAATGATAATGCTCTGGTAAGGTGATCTGCATACGATAATGCATCTAAGCTGTTCCTGTTAGACGAGATTGTTGTTTCCAACGTAGTGGCTGGAATAGACAAAGACGACGGCAAAGACAATTCTAGGTCTTCAGCCTGGTCGTCCAGACGCAGAGGAATTCTCGGAATGCCCTGTCCTGCCGTTTCAAATTTATTCCTTGAATTGATGAAAGGCAGCTGGAGAGCATTGGCCGCTAAGAAACCAGACTTGCCCGTCTTGGTGGCAAGTTTGAAAATAGCGTCATTCAAAAGATCAAATGTCCGTGAGACATTTCTGGACTGGGTCGGAAACTCAAGGACGATGTCCCTAATCCGGCCGAAAAAGTCGGTGTCCAGTGACACTATTAGTCTCTTATCCGGCAACACAGCATTCTGGTCCGGAGGAACAACATCAGGAAAGTATTGCCGGATGAAATCTACGGCTACCTTATGTTGCTCCGAAAGGGAAAATTCCAGCTCCTCTGAATCCCTTTCGCCATCCGGCTGGACCACTTGATAATCTTGGTCGTCGCTTGCTGACTCTGCAGCGGAACGAACCAACCCAGCCTCCTCAGACAATTCCTGATCCAAAAAAGTTTCTGACAGCTGCTGGAATGCTGCGATAAGATGAGCTATCTGCGATAGCAAGTCCATTACGGGGGCCTGTGGAGCCGTGGTCTTACGTGATTTAGCTGCTGAAAGCTCCTGGGACGTCGAATCCTGCATACTTCTTTTATGCGAACGTCCCGACTATAAAGGCCTCCAGGCCTCGAAATAAGAGGCCAATGCTCGTACCGTTCGCCTATCGGTTGCGCAGATTTGTTTTCAGGCGAACGCTCGATCGGTTAACCAAAAATCGTGCCGATGGCCGACGAAGTTAGTTGTTACTGGATGAGAAAAGTTTTCAACATGTTTTCAACATGTTTCCTCCCACTGATTTAAAAGAAGCACTGCAGTGAACAAAACGAGAACAAAGTTGAAAAATTTATAGTAATTTATATATTTTTTATACTTACCAATGACCCAGACTTAGCTGGTGCTAATCTCCTTAATTCAGAACCAAACACAAATTTTGCCCCCCCAATCCCCAAAATTTGCATCAAAAACCGAAAAATACATGTCCTATATGGCCCTCCATACATCGACTCCTCTGCGCATGCGCAGTGTCGAGGAAGTCCCAAAATTGGCGCCAATTATCATTCTTACAACCAGTGCCTGGTAGGCGTTATGTACTCAGCGGGGAGGTATGAGTTCCCAACTCCTGGGAGGGCCATCCCCGTCTGGGTCATTGGTAAGTATAAAAAATATATAAATTACTATAAATTTTTCAACATTTTTATACTGTACCAATGACCCAGACTTAGCTGAATAGTAAATAGGCTGGAGGGCCTAGGACATAAAGGAAAATCCAATAAGCTCAATTATGTATAAAAGAATATCCTCTCCAGGAGAAAAGAAGAGATAGGCTTTACATGTATCTTTCCTATTTATAATAAAGAAGAAAGACACAACACCGATCAGTAATTGAGCATAATAATCAATGATCTCTATTAACATCCAGTATAACCCTTTATACTAATATTTTTAAAGGTAAGCCAATAAATAAAGGAAGTCCAGAGAAATGAGACTCTTTATATTCATTAAAAGTGTCCGAGGATTGTATATTAACGCTCGTTTGACACATGACATATACAAATGCTTCACACCGAGCTACACTTTAAAAATATTACATGGATGATTAAACATTATCTTACACTTTAAAACCATCCCGGTACCGACTCAGAATTACTGACTCTGGGGGAGGTATTCCCTTGCTTTTCACTATAAAGCAGGTGACCTAAGGGAACACCCGCCCCCCCCCCCCCCTTCCCCTTGCCCTGGGTCAAATACCCCAGAGCGAAGAGGGCAGCAGGACAGAGTCACTGCCGGAACAGAAAGCCTACATAACTATAGTTGCAACTGTTTAGTGGACGATATTCTGAGCAACTGATAACGGACCTAAACAATGGAGGTCTCCAGAAATGGACTCAATATTTCTGAGATAAAAATTAGTGAATGTGGAAGGTTGAGACCAATATGCAGCCTTCATTAGATCAGTTATAGCAATACAATTAGCATAGGCCCAAGAAGTAGAAAGAGCTCTTACTTCATGAGCTGAGATCTTGAGTGCCGACTGCTGAGAGGAAGATAATTTTTCATAAGCAGTTCGAATAGTTAATTGAATCCATCTAGCAATAGAATGAACCATAATATCCTTTCTATTAGGCATCGAAGACAGAAAGAAACGCTTACGTCCCTTTCTGATGAACTCAGATCTACGTCTGTAAATACGTATTGCTCTAACAGGACACAGTAGAGGCCTACGCCCATCAGATGATGGAAGGGCCTTAATAATAATAGGTTCAGGATACTTATTAGGAGCCTGATTCTTAGCCAAAAATCCAACATTAGTGGTAAAGGTAATAGTATTACCGACACTACGGTAGTGAGAATCCTCCACAGATAGTGCATGAAGCTCACTAACTCTTCTAGCAGAAGAGAAAGCTAAGAGAAAAGCTGTCTTATATGTTAAGAATTTGAAGTCAACTGTGTCAAGAGGCTCAAAAGGCGCTTCTTTTAGCTTAAGAAGAACCCAGGCCAAATTCCACTTCGGAATTAATCTAAGGGTTCTAGGTCTATTTATCTAAAAATTTCTAACTAACTTAGATAAAGAGACATTAGTTCCAATCCTCAAGCTATCATGATGTGCATAGGTATCAGATAGCATAGACCTATAACCCTTAATGGTGATAGGCTGCAGATTAATCTCATCAAACAAGTATACTAGAAAGTTTGCTATGTCTGGAATGGAGGGATCATAAATATCTACTGAATGATCCTCACACCACTGACAAAAGACCCTCCACTTAGCAGCATAGTTTAGCGAAGAGGAGGTCCTCCTGCAGTTAGAAATCGCGTCCACTGCTCGTCCTGTAAAATGTTTTCCGTGCAAGAAGGACCGCACAATGGAAATACGTGAAGGTTTAGACCTTGCGGATTGTGATGGAGGATGCGCGATTTCCCTTGCGAAAGAAGATCTTCCCGTTGAGGAAGCTTCCTCGGCATGTCCCACAACAGACACCTGAGTAGATTTATCCACGGTCTCTGTGGAGACAGAGATGCTACCAACAGAATCTTGCATTGCGATTGTTTTATCTTGAGCAATATCTGCTGAATCAACGGCACTGGAGGATACGCATATCCTATCATTCCGTCCCAAGAGATCGAGAGAGCGTCTACTGCAAACGCTCGAGGATCCGGACAAGGTGACACATACGTCTGCAACTGGTTGTTGAGATGTGTCGCAAATAAATCTATCATTGGCCGTTCCCATTGGTAGCAAATCTGATTGAATACTTGCTTGTTGAGAGTCCATTCTGACGGCAACAGGCGACCCCTCCGTGAAAGGGAGTCTGCTAAGACGTTCAGACGACCCGGAATATGACGGATGGAGAGAAGAATCTGATGTTCTAATACAAACAGAAGAATTCTTTCTGTTAGATTGAGCAACGGAATGGAATGAGTGCCACCTTGGTTCCGAATATACACAACTACTGTCGTATTGTCGGACATAATTTGCACGTGTGCATTCTGAATAACGTCTATCCAATGACGTAGAGCAAGCCAAATCGACATCATCTCTTTGATGTTGATGTGCTTGCTTAGAAACTGCGGATCCCAAAGACCCTGGCACTTCAAATCCGATGGGCTCAGTGTCGCGCCCCAGCCTGTTTGACTGGCATCCGTCATAATCGTAAAACTCGGATCTGGCAACTGCAGTGGAACTCCCTGAGTTAACCACTGTATGTCTGCCCAAGTCTGAATCTCTTGTTTCACTTGGCTTGACAAGAGTATGTCCGTTTCGAGCGAATGAATCTTCACTCTCCAATTCTGAGTCAGATAGACCTGGAGAGGACGGGTGCGTAGCCGCCCCATCGGAATGAGATCCGAGGCAGCTCCGCACAGACCTATTAGTCTCATGAATTCCCTCGCTGACACTTTGTCTGAGTGAAGACAATAGCGAGCATAACAACTGACTAATTTCGCTCTGGTTAATGGCAGACGAACGAGATTGTTGTGCGTCTCGAAGCTCATTCCCAGGTGGGTAAATGACTTGGATGGCACCAGATCCGACTTCTCTTCGTTTACTATGAAACCGAGACGTCGGAGCAATAGAAGCAGATTGTGCATGTCGTTCTGAAGCGTTAACTCCTTGCCGTATCTCTGAAGAATATCGTCCAGGTAAGCCGACGTTACCGCCGACGAATGAGCTCGGAAATGAGTCATTACCGAGTTCATTACTCGAGTGAATGCCCAGGGCGCTAGATTTAGACCAAAGCACATCGCTCGGAACTGATAAACAACACCTAGGACAGCGAAGCGAAGATACTTTCTGAACGCCGGATGTACCATGACGTGAAAGTATGCATCCTTGAGGTCTATGCTCGCAGCATAGTCGTTCACTCGAATGCTCGCTCTGACCGATCGAATGGTCTCCATATAAAACTTTGGAGCCACGATCAGCTTGTTTATCCAGCTTAAGTCGATCACTGGACGGAACGAGCCGTCTGGCTTCGGAACCAGAAAAAGATGGCTGTAGAAACCTGGAGATTCCTGGTTTTCTACGACCTCTATCGCGTTCTTCGTTAAAAGAGACTGGACTTCTGATAGAAGTGCGGTTCTTTTCTGACAATTTGACGGAAGCTGAGTCCATCTTGGACTTCGAGTTAATGGAGGCTTGCCTTTGAAGGACAGTTTTAGTCCTTCCGAAATAACCCCTAGCACCCAAGGGTCCTCCGTAATTGATTCCCAATTGCTTGTGAAACTCGACAGTCTTCCGCCCACCGGAACGCGACAGAGGTCTAGACCATCACTTCCTGGATCCGCGAGGCTTGCGGTAGGAGAAACCACGTCCTCCGCGACCCGCACCTCGCCCCGTCGGCCTAGGGGCGTCTGACCGGTTATTTCGGCCAGCATAACGGCCCCTAGTCGAGTCGCTACTCTGCCGGTCTCTAGAGTAAGACCTAGAGGACGCATAGGAACCTCTATAGGAACTTCCCCTGGACGAACTCGTCCCGGAAGTGCCTGGCCTACTCCTGTCTGCTGGTTCCGATTTCTTGGAAGCAGACTTAAAAAGCAGAGAGTCCGAAGCTTTCTTTGTTAATTTATCATATATATCAGAAAGCTTGCCACTGAAGAGAAACTCTCCAGAGACCGGAGCGACTCTAAGAGAGTTTTTCACCTTACTGTCCACGCGTGTGGAAGTAGCCAAGGCTGCGTCACGTCGAGCTAACTCCAGATTTGCCACTGAAAGGGCGGAGTTATAAGTGGAAAACGCTATGGCCCTGGACAGAACTCTTAAAGACGTTTGCAGGCTTGGCAATTTCAGGAGAGCGATTTTTTAGCTCTCCTTACTGCCCTCCTGAAAGAATTAAGGAGAGCGAAAAATTGCCCTCCTAAATATTTTGGTCTGGGATGATTGAGATTACATGTATTATGCTCACATTAAATTTTTTTTGTAAAGCAAAAATGTAATTTAACTTCGAAGTCACATAACATCACGTAATTTCATTTTAAAAGTGGTTTAGTGGCAAAAGGTAATGGTTGCAACCATACCCAAACACAGTTGCAATCATTTGAAGCAAAATGGGTCACAGCAATATTTTTTTTCTGTCAGTTTCAAGTTCAACAACTGAAATCACAGTTTGAGGGGTAATTATTCAAGGAATATTGACACTATAATATACTACCATTACTACTATCCTGTCACCTGAAGCACTTGCACCAGGATATGACTGTAGATTCAAGCAGACCTGTTGTCCAAGAAAGTCATACGCCTACCACTACCACCTTCAACCCCCTGTGGGGTTGAAGGTGGTAGTGGTAGGCATATGACTTTCTTGGACAACAGGTCTGGGTACACACACAGGTCTTGTCAAGTGTGTGTTTTCGGTTGTTGAGTGAGACATCTAGATGTCTAAGAGATTTCGCTTTACCTTAGTAAAGTTAATAAAATCACTGATGTAGTCTGTTGGTTTCAGTTTCAATGAGTTCGTTCAACTAGATACTTAAAATGCTGTGTAAAGCTAATTGCTCTCCTAAGCTGATTGAGGAGAGCGATTTTTTGCCCTCCTGCATTTTTCAGAATGCCAGGCCTGCGTTTGTACGTCTTGAAATTCAGGTCCTTCAAAGCGTAATGACAACGCTCTAGTAAGGTGATCTGCGTAGGAAAGAGCGTCTAAACTAGCTCTGTTAGACGATATCGTCGTTTCCATCGTAGACGACGGAAGTGACATAGACGACGGCATGGATATATCAAGGTCTTCAGCCTGGTCGTCTAAACGCAGAGGAACTCTCTGGATGCCCTGACCTGCCGTATCAAACTTGTTCCTTTGATTAATAAACGGCAGCTGTAGAGCAGAAGCCGGTAGGAAGGCTGACCTGCCCGTCTTGTTGGCAAGTTTATCAATAGCGTCATTCAATAACTCAAAAATCCGAGAGACATTCTTGGATTGTGACGGAAATTCCGGGACAATGTCCCTAAACCGATTAAAAAACTTGGTGTCCAGTGGTGCTATTACCCTCCTATCCGGCTGCGCAGCATTTTGGTCTGGCGGAACAACTTCTGGAAGATAACACCGGATGAATTCTACGGCTAATTTATGTTGTTCCGAAAGGGAAATATCCAATTCATCAGAATCCCTTTCGCCATCCTGCCGGACCTCATGTAAATCATGTAAATCTCGGTCGTCCGCACCGGATCCAGCGGCGGAACCTACCGATCCAGCATCTTCTGACATTTCATGTTCCGACAGAGGCTCTGACGGTTGCTGGGATGCTGCGATTAACTTTGCTATCTGTGATAGCACATCCGTTACAGAGGCCTGGGGAGCGGCGGTCTTACTGGTTTTAGCCGCCGGAAGCTCCCTGGACGTTGCATCTTGCATACATCTTTTTTGTGAACGTCCGGACGAAGAAGGCCTCGAGTCCCTGGCTACCGGATGGCGTGACCTGGTCGCCGAGGAATCCCTGATCGGCGAAGCTGACTGTAATTCACTGGTCACGTAGCCAATGTGCGGTCGAGTGTGCTGCTGAGAGGATATGGAAGCCTTATAGGTAGCCTCGGCGGACTGCCTATATACCGGAGCCCTCCGAGCGGTGGACGTATGCTCCGACTGCGTAACATTACGGACTACAACATCTGGTCCCAGATGCTGTTGTATGAGAGAGGGACCTCTCTCGCTTGCAGCCCGTGTCGAACTGGACAAGCTAAACACCGGACTGTCAGGCTTCCTCCGATCCATCCTCCTTTCCGTCGTCACTGGGTGTGCACGTGGATGTTTTATAGTGCTCGCAACACCCGACTCTCTGTGCTGGACCGCAACGGATGAACCCGAGTGCTGCCCCATTCGGTGAATGGACGCAACCCCGGTCGAGCTAGCGGACGTCAACCCCTTCGGGCTCCTTCCAGGGAACTGACGAATCTCCATGAGCACTTTTGCCGCTAGCTCTTCGCTTGTATGTGACGACGGAGGCACACTTCTGGATGACATCACGGAAACATCACCCTGTTCTTGTTCCTCTGAAAAAGAGAGTGAAACACTAGAGTGACTCTGAGGAGAAAGAACCGGAATGGACCTTTCTCCAGGAACAACATACCGTGACACACGTTTCCAACGTTTTTCATCCCATTTGAAACACACAGAACAAAGATCAGTGCGAGTACAGAGAGAACAAATAATACAGAGATCATGAGAATCATAGGAAGACTTCCTCCTATTACAATTTGAACAATAATCATTCATAGTGAAATGTAAACAATCAAAGTACTCGCACTAATCCTTGAAAATAAAGATACATAATACAACAATCCATTATATTCATTAATAAATAATGATTTGAAAAGAAAAAAATTTTTTTTTTTTTTTTTAAAAAATTTTTTCAGAAGAGCCCAAGTTCCCAAAGGGAACCCTGAGCCCAATGGATCCCAAAAAAGCCTAAGTGTGGACAAAAATTTAAATTCATTTTGAAAAAATTAATGAGACACTTACGGACAATAATAATGTATCTTACTATGAATAAGAGATGCAGAAGACAAAAAATCACTATCAGCAGTAACTGTTGTCAACCTAAGCAAAAAGTGTCAACAAACCGGAAACATGACTCCAGGCACTAAAACAAACATGGCCCGAAATCAGTCACCAATTAAAACACTATCTGATGCAAAACAGAGGCTTCCAGAGAAGAAACTGTAGAACATCAGATGGTAGATGCAGACCAAAACGCCTAAACACCCCTAGGGTGAGGACGTAAACATGGGGAAAAAAAACAGAAATAAATCTGTTACCAAGCCAAAACTCCCAAGAAATTTTTAGTAATAAACATTACAAAAATTAAGCCAAAACATGGGAGAAAAGCTAGGGGGGAATAAGGAAGGTAGAGAGGAAACACTGATCAAACAATGGTACTTCATAGCAAGAATGATAACATCAGGGCCATGCCTTGAAAAAAGGCAACTAGAAATAATTTCATAAAATAATTATAAGTTACAGCCCTGAACATTTTCTTGCACTAAATATTTTCCTCTCCTCCTAATGTATCCTCTTTATTTCCACCATTTCACTCATGAATATGTGTCTGGCATCATGAAAATTGAGATTTGGAAGCACAAATAACAGAGAAGTGTGACTGTTTTGAGGGCCAAACTAAGAATGATAATTGGCGCCAATTTCGGGACTTCCTCGACACTGCGCATGCGCAGAGGAGTCGATGTATGGAGGGCCATATAGGACATGTATTTTTCGGTTTTTGATGCAAATTTTGGGGATTGGGGGGGCAAAATTTGTGTTTGGCCCTGAATTAAGGAGATTAGCACCAGCTAAGTCTGGGTCATTGGTACAGTATAAAAATATCTCGTGGTTATCATACAGCGTGTTTCAATCATTACTGTACTTGTGGGGGTATAAATCTATAGTATTAGTGGTACTGAAGATCTGCAGTACCAACTCGTGGCGCCCTCTGGCTCTCGAAACAATTTGTTTTGATTCTGAGAAAGACGACTGTCTGTTACAGCTAAAGGGAGCTAACTGGTTTGGTAATACTTTTACCGCACCTGAGGAATTAACTCTCGCACTGCGCGAAGCTGAAAATAAGTCTTCAATACAATAAAAAGGAGACATATTGAAAATCAAATGAGCTGTTGTTAATTATTTGCACTCCGCCCCTTTTTACCCTTCCAATCCATGATAAAAATTTTTAAACACATTATGGAAACGTCTTTTATTCACCAATGCTGACTTCTTATTTACGTGCGTGTTCCATTTGAATAAACAGCCAGCATGGTTGTGAACATGGGTTTTTCCAAATGATTTCGAACATTGTGGCACAAATAAAGTTTTAGTTTGGAACTTTGGATTACATTCTCCGGATTCTGAAATGTAGGGGAAGGTAGATATGATTTACAATTATTTCTTTTCCAATGTTAATCAGAGACTGCCAATGCAACTCCCATACCCTAAAGTTCAATGTATTCATAATACAGACGTTGATCGACCGTATTTGACCCCATCCCCACACAATTGCCAAATTTCCACTCCCAGTTCGAGACAAATGTGTTTGGGTTTCTGAAATAATAAGCCACACAGCAAAATAAACAATTAAAATTCTTAAATTTTCACTAGACTTAAAAATCATATAAAGCAAAGAACAACAAATGTTAATGCATACATACGTGAATGTGTATGTGGGGGTGGGCATGTGTATGTACCTGTTTTGTACTTCGCCTGCCTTGGGTCCCTTGTGTCTAAACGCCAAACTAATTTGGGAGGAACTGTAGTTGGGTATGTCAGAAGCTTTGTCAGTATTAATACTTTTAATGCAATGGTTAACCAATAGGTTTATGAAAATAATCTAGGTAACCGATCAACAGGTTAACCATTGTCAAATGAGGCAACCTGCTGGAAGGTTTATCAAAATCTTGTTATTTCGAGGCCTGGGCCTCGTATCCCTGACTACCTGATGGAGTGACCTGGTCGACGTGGAATCCCTGGTCGGCGAAGCTGGCTGGATATCAGCGGTCATCAGGTAGCCAAGGTGCGGGTATGTGCTGCCGTGAGGATGAGGAAGCCGATAGACTAGTCTCTCCGGACTGTCTATGCAACGGAGCGCCACGAGCAGGTGGAGTGGACGTATGCTCCGACTGACGAACGTTACGTACAACAACATCTGGTCCCAGATGTTGCTGTTAGAGAGAGGGGCCTCTCTCGCTCGCGGTCAGGTAGACCTGGACGAGCTAGCTACCGGACTGACAGGCTTCCTCCGTACTATCCTCGGATCCGTCGTCACTGTGCACGTTCAATGTTTATAGTGCTCGCATCACCCGAACTCCTTCCCTGGACCGCAACGGACGAACCCAGCTGACGAGTCATTCCATGAATGGTTGCTTCACCGGGCGAGCTAGCGGACAACACTGTCGATCCCACTCGGGACCTCTTAGGCAATTGACGCAACTCCATGAGTACTTTAGCCGCTAGCTCTTCGTTAGACTGTGATGACGGAGGCACACTTCCAGAAGTAATCACAGAAACATCACCCTGTTCTTGTTCCTCTGAAAAAGAGACTGAAAAACAAGAGTAACCCTGCGGAGAGAGGACCGGCATGGACCTCTCACCGCTAACAATATACGGTGACACACATCTCCAACGTTTGTCATCCCAATTGACACACACGGAGCAAGAATTAGTGTGAGTACATTGACTACAAGCCAAACAATGAACATGAGAATCTGAGGAAGGCTTCCTCGCATTACAATCTGAACAATATTCTTTCATCATGAAAAAATATAAACAGTCATAGTACTCGTACTAACCCTTGAAAACAAAGATACATAATATAATATAATCCATTACAACATTTCGAAAAAATAACTCAAAAGAAAAAAAATTTTCGAAAAAATTTCAGACGCGCCCAAGTTCCCAATGGGAACAATAAGCCCAAATGGATCCCAAAAAAGCCCAAGTGTGGACAAAAATTTTAAAACATTTTTAAAAATTAATGCAACACTTCTGGACAATATTAATGTATCTGGCTATGAGCAGAACTAATAGAAGACAAGTAATCACTAGTGTTGTGCGGTTTTATTTTTCTTGTTTCGGTTCGGTTTGGGTTTTTTTTAAAAACTCGGTTTATAGGTCGGTTTTCGGTTTTTTATAGTAAGACATCTGCAGTTTCCAACAGAAACTATGTAGTGTCGATATAAAGCCCATACTGTCATATTTTCAATGATTTAATTGGCATTGCCTAGCATTTGTGCTAAGTGTATAAATGGCAGGCATTATCAAAACAAAATAATATAAAAGAAAATAAAATGTAACGGTGTTCGTAGAATATCACCACTCACCAATTCTAGGCACATGCCCCCCCCCCCCCCCCCCCCCCACTCTCTGGTCTTTAAGTTCAGGCATAGAGAGTCTATGATGAATTGATATTAACACATGGGTGTGAAAAGATCTAATTCACAATTTCCCATGGCTCTGTTCAGTGCTCACTCCTGGGTGGGGCCCTGGGCAGCCTAACAAAATGACCCTACCAGGCATTGCAAATAATAACAAGTGTTGCTAAGTGGATCACCTAGACACCTATCCTAACATATTTGACAATGAACTGATGTACGGACTCTTTTCAATATCCCCCCCCCCCCCCCCCCCCACAGTGGTGACTAGTGCCACCACCCGCCCTAGTAAAATAATCAGCCATCATTTCATGTCAGCCTGGAATGGGAAAGTCATATTGTTTGTAGCTGGGTGGGTGGGCTTCAAAACGAACCACTTTACCAAATACCTATTGTCTCCACCCCCCCCCCCCCCCCCCCCCCACACCTCGCACACGCAATGGTTTTAGCTCAACGGAATTGATTTCACAAATTCACTGGTGTACTGTTATATATTGTAACTTTTTTTTGCAGGGTATTTTTAGTTTTTAAAAATTTGATTAGCAGTTTCCATCTTGCTTTCAAAAAGTGATGATAAATAGTGAATATAAGGCCAATATGAAAGAAAAATGGTTAGCATTTGGCCATTTTTGACTAGCATTTTGCGATGCGAATCCAGTCATCAAATACCCTGTTTTGCGTTTGCCTCTTGCCATTCCAATTTCTATTTCTACTGCTGATTTGTTCCTTTGGTTGGCCTCCTTAAAGTAAGTTGTGTGGGAATGCAACCGTGGCACGTTGACAGCGATATTACGGAACACAGCTTTTTCCCGTGGATATGGACGGTTCGGTCTTGGGACGTTTCGGCCTTGGGACGTTTCGGTTCAAGACGTTTTGGCCTTCATATATTGAACTAAATAGAATAAGAACTTGCGGTTTCGTGTTTTTAGTGGGCCGAAGCCTTCAGGACAAATCGTCTCGGGTCGGAACATCCCAAGACTGAATTGCAGTTAAAGGTTACAATACAGTGTTTTCGTGCAAACAGCGCCTCTAGTGGTTGACACCCAACCTTTAATAGAGGATAAAAGTTCCTGGAATTATCAGATTGGTGGAAAATGAACCGAGCTTGTAAGTGTGAATAAAATTTTAAAGTGCATGTTTTGGAAAAGATATAAAATATTGGTGACTATTGTCTTCTGAAATGTGTGAGAGAAGATTAAAATTGGGTGGGAGTAGGTAAAAATATGTCTATTTCATTCAGTGCGAAACTGGACGGGAATATAGGAAGCTCCAAATTTAAAGGCAAAATTCATATGGCGACCTATATTTTTTTTCACTATCTTTTTTTCATGAGATGATAAACTAAATGGATAGATGGTTGTTTTTGCCCAAATCAGCTTGATGAGATGGGGAGAGGAGGAAAGATTAGTACTGTCGTCAATGGAAAAAAAACACTGTATTGTAACCTAAACCTCTTCCCGGATAAGCACATCAAGGGAGGCAACAGACTACATCCGAAACACGTGGTGGGGAAACCTGTGACAAATGTTATTTTCGAATAAGACGGTGAAATGCCAAGACCTTTTTCTGATATGATATTATTCCCTGTCCAACAGATTATAGATAAGTAATTTTAATTAAACTGATTGACGATGTCATACAAACCTGTTCAAAAACGAAGCCAATTGCGCAAGGTCTTTCCTGGAATCAGTGAAATGTAGGCGTGTTGGCTGTCTGTTTTGTCATTCTCACAGAAAACACAACCCATTTTACGTCAACGATGTGTGATTGACAACTTGTCATACATCATTCTCGAGTGATCTGGACATGCTGCAGTGACCCCTTTACACCCAGAATGTGGCGTGCATTGACGACACTGTTATTTCCTGACAAAGCTTGACATTTCAGACATTGTTAGTGCAAACTGAATAAAGAAAACATCTCTTCCCGACATTTTAGGAAAAAACCGAAACCGTACTCATTTACCAGTTACACGGTTTCGGTTTCGGTTTTCAAGCAAAACCAAAACCGACTTATAAAACCGGTTAACCGTACAACACTAGTAATCATCATCAGAAGTAACCGTTGTCAACATAAGCAAAAGTGTACAGAAACCGGAAACATGACTCCAGGCACTGAAACCATGGCCCAAAATCAGTAACCAATTTAAACACTATCCGATGTAAAACAGGGGCTTCCAGAGAAGAAACTGCAGTACATCAGATGGTAGATGCAGATAACAATGCCTAAACATCCAAGGATGAGGACGTAAACATGGGGAAAAAACAGAATAATCATTCTGTTACCAAGCCAAAACTCCCAAGAAATTTTAGTAAGAAAAAATGCTAAAATTATGCCAAAAGCATGGGAGAATAGCAATGGGGTTATTAAGGAAAGGGAGAGAGGAAACACTTAACAAACAATGGTAAGTTCATAGCCAGAATGACAACATCAGGCTCATGCCTCGAAATTAGGGAACATGAAATTATTTCGTAAAAAATTATAAGTTACAGCCCTGAACACATCCTGCTACTGTTTCTTCCTCTCATCCTTTTATTTTCTCCTTAGTTCCACCATTTCTTTCATAATTATATGTCTGGCATCATTTAAACTGACATTTACAAGCACAAATATCAGTGAAATGTTACTGATTTTAGGGCCAAACAAAGAATGACTTTGGCGCCAATTTCGAGACCTCCTTGACACTGCGCATGCGCAGTGGATAAAAAGTATGGAGGACCACATAGGACACTGAATTTACGGATTTTGATGCAAATTTTGGGGATTGGGAGGCAAAATTTGTGTTTGGCCCTTGAATTTAAGGAGTTAGCACCAGCTAAGTCAGGGTCATTGGTACAGTATAAAAATATGACACTATTTACTTGTTAAAAGTAACTTAAAACAATACACAATGTCCCACAGTGACATTTAATGTTCACACATTCCTTCAAAGGGGCACCTACACAAATGGGTAAGGCTAACTTGCAAGAATATAGCTCAACTTTAAGAGTTATTTACAATATTATCATCTCTCGGCTACAAATTAACATTGCTGTTTTTCACTACAAAGTGTCATATAAAGAAGGATATAAACACTTTGTTCGTGTAAAATTACTCTAAACAGTAATTTTACAAGACACATATACTATCATAATGCAAACTGGTTCTGGTTCTAGGATATTAAGCCATTTTATATTCTGATACAGACAAAATAATTGCAATTTCAGGAAAAATCATCGAAAAATATCTGTATTTTTCACATTGGCCTTCCCTCTACCTTCCCACCCTCCATAAAAATCAAGTTGAGTCCAACTGAAAGGAAATATTTTGATTTATGTACTCTACCAAGTATGGACATTGATAATATGGGGACATATCTGGAATTAGAGATGATAATTTTGCATACTGACATCAGATATATGGGTACTTGAGCTGAGAGAAGGATGTTACAAAGGAAAAATAAACCAAGCCCACAAAATGAGACCCCATATTCTGGATCTTATAAAAAGAGAAATATGTCCTTTATAAAGGTAATTCCTTGTTTAATATAATGTACAAAGTGGATTTAGTATAAAGAGAGAACAAAGGTTGTTATTGCACTTCACTTTTACAAGTTATAGGTCCTGGAATGTAGAGTGTTGTAACATTACGTACTCGCGAATTGGAAAAAAGGCGCATTTTGGGGGTATAAAAATGGAGATAACTTTGCAACCAGTAGCCTGATTTTGAAAAGGTTTTCAGTTTTGTAAATGTCATGACCTGCCCTATAATAAAAGCTAAAAAACAATCAGATTTTTGTGGACTGAAATTTTGAGTGTCAACCCTACTGAAACTGAAAGGACGTACCAAACCGAAAAATTATATTACGCGATTTACGGACCTTCAGGTCATGTTTAGACTAAACGTAGAGGGGAAGCCACAACCTTCAGATCGCTGAACTACCTCTGTATATTTTTTATTCAAATTTACAAAATAACTATGTCGCACTTTTGGAAACACCTATTTCATATTAGAAGTATCAGTATCATCCAAATTCTATACGTAGAGTGTTCAGTCGTGTGACGTCATCGCGTAGTCACTGTGAAAATTTCCAATTTTTCAACTTCAATTGCTTGTAAAAAAATAAATAAAAATTGTTGATGGTCACAAAGCAACACGTTTGTTAGCAAGAGGTCCCACGGGGCCTGAAGCGCTCATATTGTACAGAACACAATTTAAACAGAGTCCAAGAATGAGTCTACATTAAGCAAGCCATCTCCATAGGCTACACTGTCAATCCTTGAGTCCCTCAGAAGTGACAAAAATAATCTGGGCATCATGCCTTTTCTTCAGTTGATCCTTAGTAAAATGTAGAGCTCCCCTATGAAGCCCCTTGATATGACCTATGTGGATTAATCTTAGTACCTCTAGAGGGTACTGAATACAAAATTTTTAATTCTTCAGCAAAATGGCCAATTCCGGCTCCCATAGAGAGCCCAAATATTAACCCAGGCTCTTGATTTGAACACAGTTAAATCTGACTTCCCTAGAGATGTTGTGTACCGAATATGAAAGCATTCTGACTGTTGGATCTGAAGAAGAGAAATTGTAAAGAAATTTCTTCAAACTGCACTAAGTTCAAATTTGGGCTACCATAGCAAGCCCAAATATTGACCTATGGATCCGATTTGAACAAACTTGAATCTGACCCCCCTAGAGATGTTGTATACCAAATGTGAAAGCATTCTGACAAGTGAATCTGAAGAAGAAGATTTTTGAAGAAATTCCCTCATATTGTACTAAGTTAAATTTCATGTTCCCATATGGAGCCCAAATATTAACCTAGGCACTCAAATTGAACAACCTGGAATCTGACCCCCCTAGAGATGTTGTATACCAAATATAAAAGCATTCCGACTGGTGGATCTGAAGAAGAAGATTATTGAAATTTCCTCATATTGCACTAAGTAAAAATTTGGGCTACCATAGTGAGCCCAAATATATATATGCCTAGGGATCTGATTTGAACAAGCTTGAATCTGACCCCCATAGAGATGTTGCACACCAAATATCAAAGCATTCTGACTGATGGATCTGAAGAAGAGGATTTTTTAAATTGCCCTCCATATTGAACAAAGATAAAATTTGGGCTTCCATAGGAAGCCCAAATATTAACCTAAGGACTTGGTTTGAACAATCTAGAATCTGACCCTCATAACAATGATGTATACCAAATATTAAACGATTCTGACTGGTGGTTCTGAAGAAGAAGATTTTTAAAGAATATTCCCCATATTACCCTATGTTAAAACTTTCGGACTCCTGTAGAGAGCCCAAATATGAACCAATGAGCTTTATATCAACAAACTTTTATCTGACCCCCCCCCCCCCCCCCCCCCCCCCCCCCCCCCCCCGCCCCTATGAATGCTGTATACCAAATATCAAAAGATTCTGGAGATTGGTTCTGGAGAAAAGATTTTTTTAAATTTTTGCAAATATGCGGACTCAGCATTTTTTCGATGCCCATTATTATAGAACACCCTAACATAACCGATGGCAATTTTTTTTTACCATTCAGTTCTACTGGTCATAAGGATACTTCATACCAAATAAAAGCTCTCGGGCGTTTGAAAATATTTCTATTTTTAGCTCCCAGGGTTCCCATGGGGATGCGGGAATTTTTTTTTTTGCATGGGTCAAGTACTTATGACCCAATACTACCACAAACCAAATTTGGTTCATACCGGACTATCGGTTCCTCATGAAGTTGGAGACCATTAGTTCAATACAAGAGGGTTTAGATTTTATTCTCACCATGCTGACTGACTTTGACCAAGAAGCGAGACAAAATGATGGATTGAGATAAGAATGATTATTTTGAAATACATAACATCACTGAATAAATTTGCATATTTAATTGGTTTTAAATTTTATTTGAACCTGAATTGGGCTTCTATGAACTTTGTCTTCAAGGTAATATTGGAATCAGTTTGTTAGTAGACACATGTTTTCTTAGTAAGCTTTAGTTTGGTTGTAAATTCAAACAGTTACATACATTTTCTTATTTTTCCAAAGAAGTGGGCGTGGCCTAAATATTTTAATTGTGCTGCTATTTTTAGTTATATCTAGCTGGTGGCATGCTGACATGTTTCAGGGGTTCAAAATGTTGTGGATTCATTACTTATGCCATTTTGTGGTCAGTTGTGCTTGTCAGTGTTCAATTCATTCCTCAATAGTGGAATTTTAAAAAGTGGGCGGGGCTTAAATATGCAAATTAAGAAATTTCAGCTGTTTTTTAAAATCAGATATGGTTACAAAACAAACTGTACATGTTATGCAAGTTGCTGCAACACTCCTGTGATGTAATTTCAGGTCTAGTAGTAAAAATGTGGGAATATTCTCTAAATAAAGGGAAAAATTAACATTTTTATGCAAATTAACTTGAAGACGGTTCGGTCATGTTAAAAAATTTTAAAGTTAACTTCTGGGCCAACGTATGGCCCATGACTGTGTGAAATATCAAGGCTCTGTGATTACTGCTTTCATTTTTATGAGTGTTAAGGTCTATAGGAACAGGCGAATTTCCCCAAATGGTCAAAAACAAAAGAGTTCTAAAACAATTAAATTAAACGATTTTCGTACAAACGGGGACAATCAATGATATTGCTTTGATCTAAAGTATATTTTGTTTGCTGAAGTTGTAAACTAAAAAATATTTTTATTGTTGAAAATCAACTTTTGAAATGTTGATCGCACTAACAACAGAACGGAAAATTCACACACACAACTCTTCAATTAATGAAACCAAAATTAATGCAAAACATATATCTATAGCACTTTACTGAGAATTGAACTCTGAGGTGATTTCAAAATTAATTAAAACATGTTTTTAATGTCTATTCTAAAATATTTTTCTAGTAATGACACCAAAGCGTGACACCTTAAGAGACAAATGGCACATGCAAGATGTACAAAAAACCTTGGCTGATGTATTTGGTACAGATATGCATGGATGTTTGTTGACATTGATTGCTAAATCCAAACATCTAACACTGACAGAGTTGTACAATGTTGAACCTTCTTATGAAATGGCAATACATGATACAGCTGACTGGTCAAGGATAAATACACTATTAATTTTGTCTCTAACACTAGATGGACAATCATTTTTCAGTTGTTGGTAAAGATAACTAGTGAAAAGTGTGAAGCTCCAGTGAATCCTGAGCATGCGTTCTTAAGGTCACACATCTTAATATTGATACTAAAAAAATCTTTCAGGTTGGAGATTAAAAATCTGTTTTAAATAATTCAAAAAGCACATCCAAGTTCATTTGACGGTAAAGTGCTGTAGATACATGGTTCAGATTAATTTTGGTTTCAGTAATTTAAGTGTTCCAAATGTAAATTTTTAGTTCTGTTGTTAGTGAAATTTGCAATTTAAAAGTTGATTTTCAGCAATAAAATCACTTTTTAGTTTGAAACTTCAGCACTCCAAATATTCTTTAGATCACAACAGTACCATAGTCCAATAATATTAGCCTTCGCCTGTGCTCCGAATTTATTATTTTTTTATTTTTAATATGTCGCACCGTCGAAGTCTAATCTGATCTTTCGTTTTTCCAGCAGCAAAGTACGAAATTAGGCGACATAACACTAATATGATGAATACTCATTCTCCAAACATGTTCCCACATTCGACAAGTATAATATACCTTCACATTCATATTTGGATGTATAAATTTCCTATACTTACTGTCGAATTACGTATTAAATACCAATAATTAAATAAAAACATTTTTTTCAAGCGGTAATGTTACAGCGGTTGGAAAATTGTTAAAAATCGTATCCCATTTCCGGGAACGGACCTCAGCGGTATTGCAACGACTGCCGCGTTGTTTGACTTGCTGGGCACTACATTATCGATATTCCGTTTTTCACTCCGCGTTTTCCTATCAACCCACCTTCCGGTTCAACAGGTTGTTTCGAGTTGAAAAAATTGCAGTGCAAATGACGCCTAAATAATTCAAAATATCGATTTATTTGCAAGAAAATGACCACCAGACTGAAGAAAAATGTGTTTTACACAACTGTCAATCGGAAGTAGGAACCAGGTGGGGAAATTTGATCTTTAATTGAGGTCCAACCGTTCAGCGAGAGTCTCTCGCTGAACTTTGCTGCTGGAAAAACGAAAGATCAGATTAGACTTCGACGGTGCAACATATTAAAAATCAAAAAATAATAAATTCGGAGCACAGGCGAAGGCTAATATTATTGGACTAAACAGTACCATTGCCTGTCATCGCATGTGTGAAAATTGTTTAATTATCGTGCTTTGGAACCATTTGTTTTTGTCAATTTGGGAAAATTCGCCAGTTCCTATAGACCTTAATGTCTTTATTTACATGAAAAAAATGTGCTAAAATCACCACTTTTGTGGCCGTTTTGGGTTCTGGGATTTATACTGAAACTTTCAGTGAAAGCACTATGGCCCAGTGACTAAATTTTCGACAAATTTTGAAACTTCTAATGACCATAACTCGAAAACTACATGGAATATTTAGATTCTGTAAAAAGATTCCTTTTTCTCACCACATAAGAAATATTTTCCAATCAGTTTTATCACAAAAAAACCATTATGGAATTTTCATGTAAAATCCCTACAGAAAAAGGACAACGTGCAGCTTCCTGCCATGAGTCATGACTGTGCTGTGGCAGCGCCGCAACTGGCATAGGCATTTTCAAATTTTGGTGTTGGCTATTTGAACATTTTCTGGTCTTCAAATAGTTTTAAAACTTGTGGACACTTACTCGAAAGTCTAGACTTTGGATGACCCACGCTGAACTTGCAAAGTATCATTTTCACCTGCTGGTTTTGAAGTGGGAAGAAAGCATGCTTCGTCGTCGGAGTGAAGTGACGTTGCGCCAAACGACGTTCGTCCGTGTGGGGTTATGACTTGGAATTACCGGATTGATTAAAGAAACAACCACCTACCCCCTCTGAGTGATGTCCAGTGCCTCTAAAATTATTGATATGATGCTAATTACTTCGATTACATATATCGAGAAAAGAATCATAACTTTTAAGTTTTTTTTATGTCCAGCGCCCTGTGTTTTGGTGTAAAAGGACTGACTCCCAGCAGTGGCGGCGGAACGGTTTTCAAAGTGTGTGTGTGTGTGTGTGGGAGGGGGGGGGGGGGGGCTGGATCGGGCGAAGGATGGTCGTCGGTATGGCGGACCTGCCATGGTTCGGCCCGTGGTACGAAAATTTTAAATTCCAGGGTCCCAAAACCATCCATGCATCTGAGCGGATATTTTGAGATTTTTCAGATGTAGTATTTGAAAGATTTCACACTTTGAGAGCCGTTAAAAAACGTCGGTAAAGCATACAGATGTGGTCCATTTATCAGCTTTGGTCGTAACGGCCAAAGCTGATAAAATATACCTCACCTGTATGCTTTACCAGAGTTTAACAGCAATTATACTGTCAGTGGATTATCTTGTCAGGGGTGGATTTGGTACTTGTATGTCTGTAAGATTAATCTATTTTAGTTAACCGATTTTTTAACAGACCGTATACATTTTAGCGTTTGCTGCCACTCCTACTGCAAAAAGATGATCCGAAATCCATCGAAACTGAACCAGTAGTACGAGAGAAACACAGCTGGCGAAAATATGGGGGAGGCTCTGGATCCGCCCCTTGTTTCACAAGTTATTGGTTGGGTTAAAATATATCACTCTAAATCGGTTGGGTTAAAAATCAACCCAAATCGACTGGGTTGAGTGAATATGAACCCAATTTGGGTTCATATTCACTCAACCCAGTCGATTTGGGTTGATTTTTAACCCAACCGATTTTAGAGTGTATATGCATACAAAAATACATGGCCCGGAAAAAAAGATGGGGGTGCTGAAGCCCCCCCCCCCCCCCCGGTTCTGCCGCCCCGTCCTAACAATTTATTCATTAGTCGTCATGTAATTGTATCTATTCTATTATAATTCTACATACTGCACTGCAAGGAAATCAGTGAGAACTTCTCTATCAAATTTCAGCGTGCCATAGAATCAAGGACGCTGGTTTTGTTTACAGTGGCATAGCGAAGGGTTCGAATCCACGTCGAGAGAGTTTCCTTCGACACCAACCTCCTTTTTACCGAAACTATACTGAACCACGCACACCACTCGGCCACCGACAGACCCCTAATTGGTTAATTCATTCAAACGGTCACTTTCAGCATCAACGCTTGTGACCGCAACATTGATAGGAAGTCAAGTTTACCTGAACGTTTGTAGCTACCTGGTGTGCTGTCCACATTTAATGAATTCCACAACAGGTGTTCGTTATCGCGTCATATTTCACAAGTAACGCACAAATTGTTTACCACAGTAAACAAGCACTACTGCACTTCCCGTGGTACCCAGGGGGGGGGGGGGGGGGACCCGGAAAAAGGGATCTTGATGTAATTGATTCGAAAATCTAACGTGATGATAGACCATTTGGGCGTCTCCCCTGCCAGTAATTTTATAGACTATACAATATAATAATAATACTTGGTTTTCTCAGCCATATATAGTACAAGAAAAGGTATGGCAGTAAGAAAAACAAAAACAATTACGCTTGAACATATAAGTCGCAGCTCGATGGGTGAGAATAAACTAAAAGTCCAATGCTGGGCCAATACACCTCTTTTCGAGTTTTTATTTCTTCTTTCTTTTTTTCTTTTTTTTATTTTCTTTCTCTCTCTCTTTCTCACAATAACCGTTACGGAATTATAATAACCGCTATGGATATTTAGTAACCGTATGGATTCTGATCAACCTTCACTCCATAGGCTGACCTTTTTGTAAACGCCACCCCGGTTAAATAGGTTTCATGCAGACCTGCCCTTGAACCAGGGAATTTCGGCTTTCTCTTTGGGTGGACCTCGAAAAGAGCCGTTGATTGTATGCTTGTCTCGGTTTACTCCAGTGAATAAAGCCTTCTTACAAAAGACGACTCACCATAGCCAGAGGCAGACTATACTTACCAATGAAAGCGGGCGAAACAATACCTAAAAAGCAGCAGACTATACTTGCCTTAAAAAGACACAACATCACATTCGGGGAGAGGTAGTACCTTTGCCAAGAGGGCCCCCTCTCACACAGGTCCTTGCCCGAGGGAGGATAACATCTCAACCAGACCACCAACAAGAGCATTATAGCCTCCTCCCTTCGCCTTTCCATGTCTATTGCTTCCTGTCATGGCCGGCATCTGTGAAGAAATTCATATAAATACCTCAGAGAAGGGTCGAAAGGGGCTTGGCCCAAACTGTCCCTGCCCGAGTTTGGCGCGCGAAACCATTCGTTCATTCGTCACACACGCACGCACGCACGCACGCACGCGCGCGCCCGCACGCACTAATCGACCTTCATATTATCCTACGACTGGTATAGGTAGTACGTATGCTAGGCAAACCAGTATTGTGGGGTGGGGTAATGCATGGTCATCGTCTAGTGCGGTATTGCGAAACAGCCCTTGGTGGTTTGGATTTGCAGTTTTGTATAAGCGTTATATATCATTGTAGATCCATTCTTAATGCTTGTTGTATCAGCCTGTCGATTGCTTTGTACTATCCCATGACTGGTATAGATAGTATGTAATTCTGGGCAGACAGTATTGTAGGGTGGGTGGGGGTAATGCATGATCGCCTAGTGTGGCAGTATGGAACGTACGCTCCACACCCTAACAGGTCCCATGTTAGCCCTTCGTACTATTAATCCACCTAATGCTTCATATTATCCTATAACTGGAAAAGATAGTACGTATTGCTAGGACAAGCGGTATTGTGGGTAGGGGTAAGGCCCGGTAGTTTAAAACGGTAGTAGTACCATTATCCACTAAGGACGACGTGCTGGCCCACATATGGTATAGGTCTCACATTATGCTAGGCCAAGCAGTATTGTTGGGTAGAGGTAGTCCACGGTTGTCTAGTCAGGTAGTATAGGATGCGTTGTTTGTACCCCTGTTGGTTCAATCTCTGCCCTTGGTGTTAGTAATCGACCTAATACTTCATATTATCCTATGACTGGTATAGGTAGAACGTAATGCTGGGCCATTGCTATTGTGTGCGGGGGTAATGCCTTGTTGTGCAGTGCAGTAGAACAGTATGGACGGCATAAACCCATTTTAGTTCCCATCTTAATCATTGGAACCACAATCAACCTGGGGCGGTGTGCTATCCCACATATGGTATAGGTAGTATGTAATGTAGTGTTGTGTGGTGTGGTGTATGCTTGGTTTCCAGTCTCCTAGCAGGGTATGGATGGTCCTTTGACATTCTAAGACTAGGCCTAGAGGTCGTGATATGTGGCAGTTAGGAAGCCTACAATAGTGTTTCAAGTCAGTAGTAATGGCACAAGGGTAGAAGAAGATTATAGTATAGGGGACTACAGTAGAAGCTTACCATACGACAGAAGGATGAAACCGATGGTAGGATCATCTATATAGACGCTAGGGTCTTGGAATCCCACTTATGGAATCCCACTTATAGAATCCCTTTTATGGAATCATTGTGGAATCCCTTTTTGAAAACGCCTTGCCTTCGGCTCCACTTTTTTTTCAAGATGAGGATTAGAGTCATATGTGGAGCCACTCGTTCGACCAATTTTTCTATGGCTTATTTGCTCGATGGGATTCTAGTCGTTCAATCAATCGGAGATAATCAGCAAGCCTGCAGAAGTGCTACAATTTATTTATTCATTGGTGTTTTAAGGTCACGTACTTATGCACAATGACTGATCGTGAACGTGACAGTTTTACTGGTGGAGGAAGCCGGAGTATCCGGAGAGAACCACCGAGCATCGACGAGCAACTGTCAGCTCCTCAACATGTTAACTCTGTTCAAGCATGGTTACAGCGGTTGAAGACATGTGCACCATCGACGTGCAGTGCACCTTAGTACACGGCGTTAACGTGTCCGCATGTAGGCAACCGGGATAAAGTGCCTTGCCCAAGGACACAACGCTCGGGCGGGAATCGAACTCGGGACCTCTAGCACAGAAGTCCAACAGTCTACCACTGAGTCGCCAGTAGTGCTACAAGTCAAACAGTAATAGTACAAGGCACTAGTGGTACAAAGCTTCGAGGGTGGTAGAAATTATAATATCGGTTGACTACGAACGAGGTTACAGGACAGAAAGTTGAAGACAAGATGTAAACAGATGGCAAGGTTATCTGTGTAGGAACTGTGTACGAGCTTCAGCGTGTATACGTTAAATGAGGTGATCGACTCGTCTCGGGGGTGGATCTGAGTGGCATCAAAAACTCATGTTTTAGAAAGGTTGTCGTGTGATATATCATTTTAAAGGTCTCGACGCGTGTAGTCCGATTATTTGTCCCCCCCCCCCAGGGGGTGGGGTTGAGGGACATAAAAAATTCAAGTTTTAAAAGGGTTGGTTGTAATGTGATATTTATTTATTGGTGTTTAAGGTCACATATTTATGCACAATGGCTAAGCATGACCGAGACAGTTTTACGGGTGGAGGAAGCCGGAGTACCCGAAGAGAACCACCGAGCAACTGTCAGCTCCCCAACGTACGAACTCCACACAAGCAGGGTTAGCATTGGTTGAAGACAAGTGCACCATCGACGTGCAGTACGCCTTAGTACACAACGCCACCGTGCCGCCATGCACTCAATGAAGATGAAGTGTCTTGCCCAAGGACACAACGCGGTTGCCGCAGATGGGATTCGAACCGAGGACCTCTCGGCTTGCAACCTGCACCTCTACCTACTGAGCCACCGCGATCCTCCGTTGTAATGTGATACATCATTTCAAAGGCCTCGACGCGTGTAGCCCGAATATTTGGTATTTGTGTCTCCCAAGGGGGTGGGACCTCAAAACCCAAATTTTAGAAAGGTTGTTGGGTGATATATCATTTTAAAGGTCTCGACTTGAATATTTCGAATATGAAGTATCTGACCCTCCCCGAGGGGGTGCTGCCGGGGCACTGGAGACTCAAAACCCAAGTTTTAGAAAGGTAGTCGTGTGATACATCATCTTAGAGATGTCGACTTGAATATTTCGATCCAACCCTCTGGGGGAGGGGGGGGGGCTGAGGGGTGTAACAAATTTAAGTTTTAGAAAGGTAGTCATGTCATATAGCATTTTAAAGATCTTGACTTAAATATTTCGAATATGAAGTATCCGAACCTTCCCGAGGGGGTGGGACTGAGGGAAATAAAAAAATAAGTTTTAGAAAGGTAGTCATGTCACATATCATTTTAAAAGTCTTGGGTTGAATATTTCGAATATGAAGTATCTGACCCTCCTCGATTGGGTGTGGTGGGGCAAGGTCATCAAAACCTTAGGCGATTCGAACGACACACTCTTCAACATGCGATAATGTGTGAAAACGTGTACTTTTTTAGCTTTTTTAAGTGTTTCATCAAAGGATTTCATTGATTTGGCGGTGGAGTCTCGTATGTGAAACAGTCCAAATTGACCGAAGTTGCAACAAAACATGTATTTTTCCGTCGGTATTTTCCAGTATCTCTTCGTCGGATGCGATTGGTTTGGAAGAGATCTCTCAGATGAAAAACATTTTCAACCGCATGACATCTTGGTTTATTCCAATCAGTCTGTGGCAGACGAATACAGCTTAATGTAGTGTGCCTGTTCAAGGGATGTGGTTGATTAGACAGATTCGAAGGAGATCTATCAAATGAGAGAGAGAAGATTTTCAACTTCGTGGCATTTTGGTATGCAAGTGTATCTTATCCTGCCTCAGGTTCGACGGTGTTATTTGCCATAGTCTTATCAGAGTTATGTCCTATTATAGACTTGATATTTTTCGCAGACTGGCTTGTTTTTAGGCGATAACTATTAGGCGAAATGATGTCATATTTGGTTGCTAAGTGAGTAGTATAGCATGTACCCGATCGACCCTGATTACCCGGACTTTTGCCGGAGCAGCTAGTGTTAAATTCCCATAGGAACCGGACTTTTGCGGAGCATTTTGTTCCTGGGGAAAAGGTTGGTTCCATCCAGCTAGATCCGGAAAATGGTGTACCTACTGCATATATAGTATGCTGTGGTGTGTATAGTGATATACGTAGACATGGGGCTATGGATATATGTTATGGGTAAGTGGTGGAAAGATGATGGGGAAGTTGGGTTTTCAATAAAAAAAAATTCTGCGAAACGGTTGACGTTGCTATAGACGTCGTGACGTCACGATGCGCACGCGACGTCATAGAGATGTTGACCGCTGTTGTTGTCCACTATACAATCTGACATAATGTTGTTCGGGTCAGGGAGTGTCGGGTTCCTCGTATGGGGGGGGGGGGGGGTAATGTAGTGGCGGTGTATATCCATGTCGGTATGCTATTACCCCATTGGGCCTTCATATTACCCTATGACTGGCAAGGTAGTATAGAATGCCCGGCCAGACAGTATTATAATCGTTTGTTTAGAAAGAGGGCATAGGGTGCACCGTATATACCCCTGTAGGTCCCCTGTTTGTCCTCGGTATTATTAATCAACCGATTGCTTTGTATTATTATGACTGGTATAGGTGGTACGTTATGGCATGTCAAGTGGTATTGTGGGATGGGGTGGGAGTAATGCCTGGTTGAATAGAACGGCAGTATAATATTGGCGATATATACCCCTGTGCACCCCCTCCCCAAAGCCATTGGTACTGCTAATCAACATAATGCTTTGTGTCATCCCATGACTGGTTTAGGTAATATGTAATGCGGGGACAGACGTTATTGTGGGGTGGGTGTAATGCATGGTCGCCTAGTGTGGTAGTATAGGATGTACGCGTTTTACCCCCACAGGGCCAATGTTAGCCCTTAGTACTATTAATCTTATTAACGTTATCCTATGACTGGTATAGGTAGTATGTAATGCCAGGCCAAGCGGTATTGTGGGTAGGGGCAATGCCTGGTAGTTTAGAACGGTAGTATAGAATGGATGGTATATTGTCGGAAACCCGGGCTTTGTCGCCGCTGAAAGAAATAGATTCAGCCGCGTATTCAGCCAAAACTTGAGGAGTGTCGCCTGAATACGCGCGTGAACGTGTGTCTCACCGCGATGAACCCGCCGGTTTCACTTTTGATGGGGTGGTTCTTATCCCGAAGGGGTATGTGACTTTTCGTCAAAAACTCGATAACTATGCTGGTGTTTCTCTGCTTATTTAATCCCAGAGTTATCGCTGACTCATCGTCCTGTTGGTTGTTATGTTCTCCTGAAATGTGGCAGTAGGTATTTATCTCTTGCTCGAAAGTCGGCCATGTTCCACTCTCCTGAAATGTTGAGGTAATCTGATCTCTGTCAAGAATCTTTTGTGGAAAGTTTGTCATGTTCCACTCTCCTGACATGGGGAACTAATAGCAGTTTGAACTCTGATTCAGTACATTCACGAATTTCTTGCCGTACTTTCATTCTGACGGGTGTTGAAGTCACGGCAATTTTACACATTCTAATGAGAAATTTGCATAACAAAATAGGTTTTCTCAATAGTTTGCTCTGTCGCAGTACATTCGGTAACCTCTTACCTGAAAGTTTATTATTGTTTCACTTTCCTGAAATATCGTGGTGGTAGCAGTCGGATCCCTCTATCACAATATGTTCGCGAATCACTTGCTCAAACGTTTGACATGTTTCACTCTCCCTAAATATTGCAGCAACAACCGTAAGATCGCTCTCTATCTCACTACGTTCACGAATCACTTGCTCGAAAGTTTTGTCATATTCCACGACCCTGAAATGTTGAGGTGATAGCAGTTGGATCTCTCTATCACAGTATGTTCACGAATCACTTGTGCGAAAGGATTGTCATATTTCATTCTTCCGTAATGTCGAGGTGATAGCAGTAGGATCTCTGTCCCTATGACGTACGAACAGGATCATAAATCAGTGAATTAAGCATGATGCTAAATAATAGAGTATGATACTACTTTAATCCCTTACCTAACATGAAAAGCAGACGACACTTGCAAAAAAAATTCTTGAATAACTATTTTTTTTTCATTTTTTGTCGCAAAAACATAGGTTATGACCCCTCATTGGAACGAGCTCGTTCCAACGAGGGGTCATAACCTATGTTTTTGAGACAAAAAATGAAAATTAATTTTCGATTTTTGAGAATAGCGCTGGCCGGTTTTGGCCGTTACGTTGGGTAAAGGGTTAATATAGCATGATATCTAAATAATATAGCATGATGCTGAATTAATTCACCATCATACTCAATAATTAAGTATCATGCTTAATATGACGTACGACCAGGATCATAAATCAGTGAATTAAGCATAGATATGATAATAGAGTATGTCACACTTTCAGACTTAGGGAATTATTAGCTTAGTAGACTTTGTTGAAAGGCAACCACAGGAGGGTGATGGGGGATTGGCACGAAGAAGAGGTGAGGGGTCATGAAGGAGAAGGTAGCAGTGGGGGATTTTCAGTCAATAATTACATTGTGATTTTTTAACCTGGCACAGATGCATCATAGACAACTGGACCTGGATTATTTGTACGTTAATGGAGGACCATAATTGAAAATATGAAGGGGCGGCGGGGGTGGTACATGAATATTCTTAATTTTCCCCACTTGCCTATGAAGTCTCCCTACATGACTCTGCAGTCTCCCTATTTTTTCTGGAGGGAGACTTGAAGTATCCCTAAAATTCCCTCCTAGGCTGGTCCCTGGAGTATGATACTAAATTTATATAGTATGATACCCAAATAATATAGCATGATGCTGAATTAATTCAGTATCATACTCAAATAATTAAGTATCATGCTTAATTATTTATGCAGCATTTATGAAATCATACCAAATAATATATCATCATGCCTAATTATTAGAGTATCATGCTAAAAAACAATTATGGCCCTCCCGTACGTGAACCTGATTTCAGCATCATGCTATATTATTTAAGCTGCATTCATGAAATAGTGCAAAATAATATAGCATGATATTAATTAATTCAGCATCATACTCAAATAATATAGCATGATGCTAAATTAATTGAGTATTATACTAAAATAATTTAGCATCATGCTGAATTAAAATGCATGGTCCTCTCGTAATTCAGCATCATGCTATATTATTTGTGCAGCATTCATGAAATCGTGCAGAATAATATATCATGATACTAAATTAAATCAGCATCATACTCAAATAATATAGTATGAAGCTAAATTAATTGAGTATCATACTGAATTAATTCAGCATCATACTCAAAAACCTGTCAATCAAGTTTCGTTAACCAATCAGTGGCGCCAATACATACACGCTGGGAGTATGGCCGAGAAACAAGAAAATGTTGATGCAAACATCAAGCCGCAGAGTTAGAATTTTTCAGAAGAAATCTTTCATATACATATCACGAATAGTTGAATTATCTTTTAATGATACATCAGGGTACATAATAAATTAAACACCGAGACTTTGAGTAGTGCTTCTTTACGTTTACTCACTCGCATTCAATTATATGATCTGCTTATGCCGTTTGTGAATGATGTACAATTAGAGAAAAATTTGACGTCCCACCCACCCCACTTACACGTGGACCGAACTCACCAAATGGGCCGAAGTCACTTGGGCCGAACTGGTAAAAGTCCGACCTCACCTGTTTCCATATAATTTTCAGTAAAAGAAAGGAGGATAGATCACGATCATAGCATTAACTCACGTCGATGATTTGGAACATCAGGACTAGGTGGGTCTATACAAGTCAAAGCTCTGCATGTCTGTCGTGGTATTTTTATTTTCGATTTAAAGTGAAATTACAAATTATACGAGAATACTAGCTGAACATTCTCATTCTCATTACTGACAAGTTTGAGGTGGAATAATAACGCTTTTAAAAGAGTGTTTTAAAAGTCTCAGACCATTTCTATTAAATGTTGAGATCTGGAGCGGTAGCGTGTCAAGACCCCGAATCTGTGGTCGAACTTCGAAACCGAATTTCACAAGCAATCGAATAAGCCTACCAAACGATTAAAAAAATGGATTTCTCAACGCTTCAACATGAAAGTATTTGTAGGGATTACTCCAAACAAGTGTTGTTAAATGGCGAAATGCATTGTATAGATCGCTTAGAAGGAACATACTCGGCGAGAAATGGGAGGGGGGGGGGGTAAGCCATCCTAGCGCCCCCCCCCCCCCCCCCCCCCGTCTCCGGCGTCCTTGTTTGTGATTACGGTCTCTCTTTCTGTCTGAGACACACACCACACTAGGGGATTAGTGACGTAATCAAACAGCTACCAACTATTGTATAAACCTGATGTTTCCATTAGGTATCACAGAACTAAATATTTTCCCATAGGCGACCATTATAACGTTCAGGCGGAAAAAAATATAATCGCATCACTTTAATTTTGGCATTCAAATATCTCTGTCAAGTATAGCCCTTCAGACAACTTTTTCTAATCTGAAAACAGGGGGTCATGCAACAAATAAAAGAGAAAAACTGACACAAAGGGAAGTACCGCGGCCACGTGCACATATTTTTCAGGGAATTCCCTACAAAAACACACAAAAAGTAAATTGTATTTTTTAGGTCCAAAAGTCATCAAATCACCCTCATTTTTATCAGGAATATTCAACAATAATGCAAGATGTCAAAAGAATGTTTCAAACGTTTATTGAAACAATATATTTTCCCAAGGCTATTTATTTTTAGAGACTGCATCATTTCCGAGTGCAACATTTTAAGGCGGTTCACTCTAATTTCAATATTTAGTTCCGCGATGCCTATAATCATCCCCAACCCCACCAAAGAGACATTTTACCACTTCAATGAGATAAAAGAGTCATTTCTGCATTAGAATCCAACTTTTGGCTTTGGCTGAGTCAAAAACATGGAAAATTTGCTCTTTTAAGGAAACGTGTCCAAACTTTGTCAAGTGGGCTTGAAAACTGGTATTGCCTCCAAAAGATTTTTCTATCCTGTTACTTTATAAATTAACTGAGAAGGATGAGAATTTACAGCTTTCTTTAAAAAAAACTACCCTGATCCCAAAATAAAACTAAAATCTGCATCACCACAAAATATTTTTAGAAAAAATCTGTCTCATTTAACCATACTGCAAGCAAAACAGTGTCCCAACCCCCATGGAACAATATGGATGTCAGTTTTGTTTCCAAAATTGGAGATGCAGCTATATATTTCTCCAATATGAAAGGACTCTACCAGTTTATCCTAACAACTGATGTCAAATTTTATTCTACCATCTGATGTAGTAAAATTTTGCCCTGAATAGGACCCCCCCCCCCACCCCCCGGTGTGCCCCTTTTCATCAAAATCTATATAATTCATAATTTAATTGATATTGACTCCAAACAAACCTACTGTGATATGTACCTTCCCATCTGTAATAGTTTTTAAATCACAGTCTGGCTTCTGAAGACATTTCACATTGTATTTGATGAATATTTTGCAATTTTTATAAAGGAAAAGCCTCAGTTTTCTCAGTAAAGGCACATAGAGTCATTGGTATGGCACTGACAAAACATAAAACAGTGTTTTTTCCAAAAGAATGACCAGTACCTGCTACTGTGATATCTCATAACACTGGTAAGATGCCTAAAACCATCGAATATTGATTGTATAGTGCTATGCTTATGCTGCAAGTTCCCATAAGTGCACTTTCATAACCTTTGTTTTAATCCCCACAGACACCCATTCTGGCAAAAAGCATGAAATTGTTGAAAACATGTTTCCGAAGAGGATGAATCAGATATTTGCTTCAAGAATATAGTGGTATTTGATATTTAATATACTTGTGTGTGTGAAGGGGGGGGGGGGGTTAGTCAGCTGCCAATTAATGGAATGCAGATCCAGGCAAGTGAAAAGCAAAGAAACACCATGTCTGATGAAGAGACAGACACACAGACAGGCAGATAGGCTTGCAGTCACACATGTAGGAAGGAGGTCTACATGAGAGTACTGAATGACATACAATGAAAAATATAGTGAAAGTGCCAGGGCAAGGTTGTTAAATTGAAAAATAACTCAGTGGACCATGAGTGCTGAAGCCTCAAAGTAAATCATAAGAAACTGAAAGTGTATGAAACTACTTTCAGCCTCTAAAAACATGCTGTTCAGTCTTTCCAGATGTTTATCATCAGCAGAAGGGTTAAATATGTGTGGGAGGGGGACTTGGTTCAGGGAAAGAGCAACATTTCAAAACTGTCACTGTAAATTTGTGCTGTATCATGGGAACCAATGACAATTATATTGGTAGTTATTCACAAATGCCATTCACTCACATTTGTAATTTTATTATGTTATTTTCCACTGTAGCCCCACCCCCTCCTCAAATTTGAGTTCCAGAATACTCTTCCAATGAAGTAATTGTTTTCCAACATTGAAGAGAATAATATAGAAGAGAAAAACTTCTAAATACTAGTGAATAGAAGGGCAGTGTAGGTTTTCTGTCTGTGTTTGAATGGTGATTTGGGAGGGGGTTGGAAGATTTGGAATCCTCCCTGCCCCTAGTAGTATGAGGGGAAGCCATGGTTTAAATAAATATGTTAATAGGGTAAGATAGGCTGTTAGTTAGCAGCTGCCAGAGGTTATAGTGTGCTCCTGGGGAATACACTCGCTCAAGATGTGAATTTGCTTGCATGAACAGCCTTAGTTTTGGAAATATATAGCTTTTATTGCTGACTGTGACAAAAATGTAACTTTTCAAAACAATAAAATAGTTTGGTAAGGTATGTGGTCCCCAAATAAATATTTAAATGTGAAATAATCCCCCAAAATAATAACTGAAATGGGTTTGGAAGCCAAAAACATATTTCCTACAGGTATCACAGAACTAAATATTTTCCCATAGACAACCATTATAACGTTCAGGCAGAAAAAAATATGATTGCATCACTTTAATTTTGGCATTCAAATATCTCTGTCAAGTATAGCCCATCAGACAACTTTTCTGATCTGAAAACAGGGGGTCATGCAACAAATAAGAGAGAAAAACTGACACAAAGGGAAGTACCGGTCACATGCACATATTTTTCAGGGAATTCCCTACAAAAACACACAAAAAGTAAATTATATTTTTTAGGTCCAAAGGTCATGAAATCACTCTCATTTTTATCAGGAATATTCCACAATAATGCAAGATGTCAATAGAATGTTTCAAACTTTTATTGAAACAATATATTTTCCCAAGGCTATTTATTTTTAGAGATTGCATCATTTCCGAGTGCAACATTTTAAAGTGGTTCACTCTAATTTCAATATTTAGTTCCGCGATACCATTAACCTAATACTTCAATGTGTTAACTTGAAATAACTGTTCTAGCAGAATCACTTGGCAATGTCAATAGCCTAACTCCTCGCCCGTTTGACACAGAAATTTAGGTGGTTTTTTTTTTTTAAACTCTCTGTCTCTGTCTCTTTCTTTCTTTCTCTCTCTCTCTCATGGGCATCGCCAGGATTTTCCTAAGTGATTCGACTTTAACGAAAAAGGTACACTGGGGATATGTCTGTTAGATGCTGGAGGCGAGCATACCAGGTGGTCCATGGGCAGGACAATTTTTTAAATTTAGTATTAAATGGGTTTCTCCTGTGGCCTTTGGAGGATTTATTTGGATACTACATTCTTGAAAAAAAGTAAAAGGGGTTTGTTCGCATCACCCCCCCCCCCCCCATGGCGACGCCCATCTCTGTCTGTCTGTCTGTCTGACTCTCTGTTTGTGTCTGTTTGTCTCTTTGTGTGTCTGTCAGTCTCTCTCTCTCTCTCTCCCTCTGTCTCTCTGTCTGTGTCTTTCTGTCTCTCTGTGTCTGTCTGTCTCTCTCTGTCCGCCTTTCTGTATTTGTCTGTCTCTCTCTCTTAGCCTGTCTGTCTCTCTCTGTGCCTGTCTCTCTGTGTCTGTTTCTCTGTGTTGGTATGTCTCTCTGACTGTCTCTCTGTCTGTATGTCTCTCTGTGTCTGTCTGTCTGTCTCTCTGTGTCTGTCTGTCTCT
The DNA here is from genome assembly GCA_031216915.1 of Pictodentalium vernedei. Lineage (NCBI taxonomy): Eukaryota > Metazoa > Mollusca > Scaphopoda > Dentaliida > Dentaliidae > Pictodentalium > Pictodentalium vernedei. The sequence goes on from CM062293.1 coordinate 56,071,179, forward strand.
CTGTATGTATCTGTCTGTCTCTATGTTTGTCGTTCTGTCTGTCTGTCTCTCTGTGTCCGTCCATCCATCCCCCTCCCCATCCCTCTCTCAATTCCCCCCTCTATCTCTCTCTCTCCCTCATGGGCGTCGCTAGGATTTTCAAAAGTGGTTCGACTTTAATGAAAAGGTACACTGGGGGTACGTCTGGCAGATGCCAAAAGCCAGCATACCAGGGTGGGCGGAGACAGAAACTGTTTTTGAATTTAGTATCAAATGGATTTCTCTGGTGGCCTTTTGGGGTTTTATTTGGATTCTACATTCTTGAAAAAAAGCGCAAAAGAGGGTTTGTTCGCACCCCTCCCCCAGTGACGCCTATCTGTCTTGTCTTATCTGTCTGTCTGTCCGTCCGTCTGTCTGTCTCTCTATGTCTCTCTCTCTGTCTGTGGAACTTGAGAAAAAATTCTTCAACAGTGGGGAAAAGGTGGTACTGAAACTCGTAAGTTTTTGAGGCAGACAGACAAAGTAGCACTGGATTAGGGCATCCGTGCGTCGCGTGGGTGGGATGGGGGCTGCGCGTCACAAGATGGTTTTGCAATTTTTTTTTCTTGTTGGGGGAGGGGGTGAGAAAGGTTAACCCCCTCGTGCGATTTCTACCCCACCGGTTGGGGGGTGCATTTCACACCCAATGTATATTTACATTTATGAATAAAAGTTAAGGCACTGATGGCAATATTTCAAATACCGCTAGCCCTTCTACTAATCCTGTAAATTTGAAAATAATTGCTGGGTGGAAATTCCCTTCCACGGTGGTTTAGAGATATTCTACTTCTCCGGGTTCTCCCATTTTAGATGATTTCTGACAGGTGAATTCCAGTACCATGCATCAGCACAAGCCAATGGCATGAATTTTCTTCACGTTAGCACAACGATTGTCTAGGCCGAACTTAATAGGGATGCTTTGTCCTCCAATAAAAAGCAATTGATAGACCTTGTTACAAATGTTAAACATTGATCTTGTAGGCTGTGTTTTGACTTTGAATAAAGTTTAAAACTGACGTATGTGACAATGTTATGGCGAATAAATGAGATAATTGAAAATCACCCCACCGTGTTTACTGTTGTTTTAGCATGTTATTCAATTCCAGTGAATGAAAGCGAACAGGATATCAAAATACCACAAACTGAGATCCATACAGTAAGGAAGTCCGAAAACCTTGGCTACGAAATTTAAACATTTATTCATTGATTCTTGCAGTGATAGTCGGTGGGGTGGGGATGGGAGTGTCATATACCGGGACTCACGCCTTTATTCAATGGTAAATGACACCTCGCAATACACAGTGTGAAAAGGCAGGTAACTTGCACATTTTGATATCATAGTATAACAGGCCTATTTCACAGAGTTCAAAACAATATGCACTAATACATAATCGCATCTCAATACGATCAGCATAGTTTCTTATATGTTAGGTGGTATCCTAGCTTGCACCAGGTCAAGGCATTGTATAGACTGACACAGGCTCAAATGAATGGAGTGATCTTATTGAGCCTAGATTTGGCCCAAGGCAGATGTCGAGGCAGAATAGGGGGTAGCCACTAAGCTTGTAGTAGTGCAACAAATAAATAACAATTGTACGAGTTAGTAATGGTAAACGACTGCAAGGATGATAGAAGACTATAGTATTAGGTAAGTACAATAGTATTGGATCACACGACAGATGGTGATGACCACGGACAAGTAGTGGCCTTGGAGCTTGGAAAGGTGTGGGTGGTCTAGAAGGCCGGACCATACAGGTACTAGAAACCATAACTATCATCAGATAGATATCCCCAAAAGGTATCCTCAAAAAGTATCCTCAAATAGTACAATACCATGTATCCTCAAATACCGAGATGAGCCGTATGGCAGACTGGGCAGTATGTGATGTCACTCATTCTAGCAATTGACCTGTATCTCATTTGCTCGATGAGGTTCAAGTCGCTCGAGAAATCTGATGTAACTATCAAGCCTTTTCGTATTTTTTTAGTGGTAATGACTATAAGTGTGGTAGAAGATACGCTGCTAAGATTGAAGGCTGGCCTTCCTACCACCTTGAGTATCCACAATTCATGTGGCAGTGGATTTTGAGAGAAAAATATAACCAGAGTTCTCAGAGAGGTGTAGTACCTGCCGTGGGGACTGGTGACCCTCCAAGTGACTTGGAGAAGCTGGATGTCGACATTGATTGTAACCACCAAATTCGTAAGAAGGCACAGAAGAGGAAAAGAAAGAAGGGAGCCTCCACTAGACGACGTGATGCCCGGAGTTCTTGGAAAAGAAGAGGACAGTGAGGGCATCAAAGGGTCGACACCCATCACCCCTGACCAACCCCTGTCCAGCCCGATAACCCCCCCCCCCCCCCCTCCCAAGGTGGAGGGTCTGGGGGACAACGGGTCGCCAGGTGACAAATCAACCTCCAAACCACCAGACTCTTCATCTGAGGAGATGGAGATTTGTCTATGGTACAGAAGTTGTCAGACGACGCTCCATCCACCCCTCCAACTCTTGCTTCCTTGACTTGATCTGACCAGAGCCCCGACCAGGAGGTGAGCACCATGGAATCCGTGGAGGTTTTCCTGTGAGTGGAGGTCGCTGAAGCTCTTCTGGGAGAAAAGTTCAGAGATGAATACCACCAAGAATACATGATGCACGAGATAAAATATGCAGTCAAAGCCGGGCTTGGGGGAGCAATGCTCAAGAACTAAATACAGGGACTCAGCTAACGCTACCTATCAAGAACACCACCCAAAGAAGACATCACACCATCTCACCCTCCTCATCCCCAGAAGAGCAAGAAGAAACACAAATGCCGCTAACCAGACCCCAGCCCACTTTCCTCCTTTAACCCGCTCGGACATGGTGCAGGAAAATAGTTTTATACAGTGAAAGAGGATCGAAAGGGGCATGCCCAACAGCGTCCCTGAGCAAAAAAACATTGATTTCGGTTTCAAAATTTATTTTGGTAGTGATACATTCGAAGTACTCAGCGGGTTAAGAGTTAAATAAAAGAGGAAAAGACTTTTTGGTATTAATAACTCACTGATTTAATTTTATGGATTTCAAAGGGATGATCACATTTTTTAAAATTCAAACAAGAAAAATATATAAATTCTCTGTGCCTATTCTGCATTTTATAATAACTTACATCAAAATATAACCAAGGAAACACAAAGAAAGGCATGACAGCAAAACAGTACCCCCACATCATGCAGGCCAACCCAAAATAAATATTGCTATTAAGTCGATTTTTAAAAATATGTTAGCACATTGTACAGGTGCTTCATTTTGATACTCAAAAAAGGAAAGGAAAATAAAATGCCACCATACCGTGACACAAAAAGATACCCCCGCTTATTTAACAATGCAAGCCTGACTCTAGGTGATACAGTTTTGGGGTATATACAGATATACTACAAAAAGTTTGCTAAGCACCAAATATTTGACACATCATTGTGAAATTTGCTTGTGACATATTTGCGATATTTTTGGTGGATATAATTGAGGAATGTATTGAGATGGCCCCCAGTGTTTTCATTAGTTCTTTTGACAGGCAGACTTTTCGTGACAGTCATGGAAAGCATGTACCCCTTGATTTTCATGATGTTTTCGTGTACTGTCTACATGTACATGACATGTGTAGGCCACTATTCAGTCTTCATTTCAACACAAACCCTTGTGATTTAATGATTGAATATGGAAAATGCAAATGTAAGAAGACATTTGTCTGAAGCAGAAATTTGGCGGGCTGTAGGGATGGGGGAGCAAGAGGCTACCCATCGTCAGGTTGGTGAAGCCATTGGTGTGCACCATACGTTGATCACCAGAGCCCGGGCAAGATTTCAGCAGTATGGCTCACCAATATGACGGCATAGTGGTGACAGAGACAGGGCAACATCTGCAGATGAAGACCGTTTTGTGATCATTCAGGCCCATAGGAACCGCTTTGCCACAGCAACCCAGCTTTGCAGTGACCTTCAAAATGCACCTGGGGTAAATGTTTCGACGCAGACTATCCGGGCAAGGTTGCACGAATGTGGTCTTCGATCGAGAAGACCATGTATTCGCTTTCCGCTGTCCCAGAACCACTGCCAGGCACGATATGAATGGGTCATGGACCACATTGGATGAACCAGAGAAGATTGGCAACCTGTCCTTTTAACAGATGAGTAAGGGTACTGCCTAGACCACACAGATAGGCGTTCTAGGGTATGGAGAAGATCAGGAGAGCGATTCCATGCAGCCAACATTGCTGAGAATGACCAGTATGGTAGAGGGTCAACCATGGTCTGGGGCGGCATCAGCAGGATGGATGTACAGAGCTCTGTGTGCTTGAACGTGTTACATTGACTGCACAACGGTATATTGATGAGATCCTGGATGTCCACGTCAGATTTATGCAGGTGGTGTGGGTGATAAGATTCATTCTGATGGACGATAATGCCCGTCCTCATGTTGCCCATGCTGTCGGGGAGTACCGACAGAGGGAGGGGACTGAGCATTTGAACTGGCCAACAAGATGACCTCAATACAATCTAACATGTCTGGAATGAGCTGCAGCTTGCAATTTCAGCCCGTCCAGTCCATCCAAGAAGTGTCCAGGGCTTGGTGCCATACTGGTCCAAGAATGGAACAAGATCCCTCAAAAGACCATCTGGAATCTGATTGGGAGCATAAGAAGGCATTGTCAAGCTTTTATTAACAGTAATGGGTCTCATATTCGATACTGAACCCATACCAGTTTGCTCCGTCAACTTTTTGGCAAATTGAAAAATGTCCTCTTTTACCAATAATATCCGTTTTCCATGGTTATCGTATTCAGAAGTTAAAAAATAATGTCAAACGCAAATAAAATCTTAATTTCTGTACTTGAATCATTAAAGATATAATTAAATAAAAAATATATACACTTTTCATTACAATATTTCAACTAAAACGTAAAACAGGTAGTTGGATATACTCTGTGCTTAGCAAACTTTGAGTAGTATACTTACTAAGTCCATAAAGGGCAATGACTCTGGCAATAAAATCTCGAACGATACCTGCATTTCACTATGGGTATACAGCAATAGGATACACTTGAATACCAAATATCAAGTTACTCAACCAAGGACTTTAAAAGTTATTCATGATTGAATTTCGGGACAGATGGATGGATGGACAGACAGATAGACATTATTAATGAAAGTGTCAATGACACTGTAGCTCAACTTGACAAACTTGAACTTGGTAAAGTATAAATGAAATGGTAAAATTGAAGATCATTGGGATCAATGTTATTAGATGAAATTTAAACATAACAGCATTGTGTGTGCACAACGTCAGAGTAATCCATGCATTTTTAAATGTAAACTGTAAGACTGGCTAAAGGAAGAATGCTGATACACAAATGCAGTATGTTCAGAGGTTATTGTAAATGGCAACTTTTTTCACAGAAATGAATGCTAATCAATAGTTCTTATCTAAAGGTCTTGCCTAATGAGCACACCAAGTTCAAAAACAAGCATGTAGGCCCTGTCAAAGAAGAATGCTGATGCACAAATGCAGTAAATTCAAAGATGGTTGCTAACAGCAACAGTTGTTGATGGAAATGAAAAGAAAATCAATAGCTCCTATCTTTGTCACCCTGCATAAGCATACAAAGTTTCAAAACAACCTGATAATGAATGTGCCCTCTGAGGCATGCCACAGGAAGATGTTAATGTTTTTTTTTGTCTTTTTTTTATGGAAATTCATAAGTATACCCTGCAGAGAGTGCAAAGGGATAAGTTGATGCACAAATGCAGTAAGTTCAATGGCTGGTGATAACGACAATAATTTTTTATGGAAATGAAAAAAAAGCAATAGTTCACACCTAGAGGTCACCCCGAACACACATACCAAGTTTCAAAGTGAACTGATCATAAATGTACCCTGAAGGGTGTGTTAAAGGGAAATATTGAGGTCTGACTAAACTAAGTTCAAAGGTCAGCGGCAACATTTTTGGACAGAAATGGAAGAAAATCAACGGCTCCCATATAGATGTTACCCCACACAAGCACACCAAGTTTGCAAGTGATCCAATCATAAATGTGCCTTGCAGGGTGTGTCAAAGGGAAGTATTGATGCTTAACTGCACTAAGTTTTTACTAAGTTCATCAGAGGTTGTTGCCAATGGCAACTATTTTTGATGGAAATGGAAGAAAACTGATAGCTCCCATCTAGAGGTAACCCCAAACAAACGTAACAAGTTTCAAACCATCCTGATCATAAATCTGCCCTGTAGGGTGTGCCAAAGGAATATGTTGATCCCTGACTAAGTTCAAAGGTCATTGCCAGTGGCAACATTTTTTGAAGAAAAACGGAAGAAAATCAATAGCTCCCATGTACAGGTCACCCCAAACAAGTATGCCAGGTTTCAAGACAATTCGATCATAAATGTGCCCTGTAGGGTGTGACAAAGGGAAATATTGAGGTTTGACTAAACTATGTTCTAAGAATGTAACATTTTTTGACGGAAATAGAAGAAAATCGATAGCTCCCATCCAGAGATAACCCAAAATAAGCATACCAAGTTTCAAACTGATCTGATCAAAAATGTGTTCTGTACGGCGTGCCAAAGGAGTATATTGATGCCTGACTAAACTAAGTTGAAATAAACTAAGTTGAAATATCGTTGCCAGCAGCAACATTTTTTGACAGACGGAAACAAACGAAAATCAATAGCTCCCATCTAGAGGTCACCCCAAACAAGCATGCCAGGTTTCAAAGTAATCCGATCATAAATGTGCCCTGTAGGGTGTGCCAAAGGGACATATTGAGGTCTGACTAAACTAAGTTCTAAGAACGTTGGCCGCAGCAACAATTTTTGATGGAAATGGAAGAAAATCGATAGCTCCCATCTAGAGGTCACCCCAAACAAGCATGCCAGGTTTCAAAGCAATCCGATCATAAATGTGCCCTGTAGGGTGTGCCAAAGGGAAATATTGAGGTCTGACTAAACTAAGTTCTAAGAACGTTGGCCGCAGCAACATTTTTTGACGGAAATTGAAGAAAATCAAAAGCTGCCATCTAGAGAAGTGATGGCAATAGCTCAGCTTGACTTTGTCAAATTGCGCTAAAATGGGAGTTGTGGGCTTAACTAGAGGGGGGTATCAGTACCCCGTGGCTCACCAACAGGTGGCCAATGTAAAGGGGTGGCTAGAGTAAAAAACTTGCACACAAAAGTCCAAAATTAAAGAAAATAAGCAGCTAAAGGGTTAAATAATATAATAATAACCCCTAAGAAGCATGCTAACATAAAATAGGAACCATGGCAATATGCTACAAGGTAAGTCTCCACTTTGAAAAAAAGAAAGACAAACCTCAAAACCTGCACATAAAAGTCAAAAAAGTATCACATTTGTTTCAAAGGGTTAAAATTTAGAAAAATACCCTAAAAATATTACAATAACCAGCGTGGCAATATGCCAGTGAGATAAAACTCCACTGAAAAAAAAATATCAAAACCTGCACACAAAAATACAAAACCTGCACAGAAAAGTCCAAAATTAAAGTAAATAAGCAGCTAAAGGGTTAAATAATATAAAAATAGCCCAAGAAGCATCCTAACATAAAATAGGAACCATGGCAATATGCTACAAGGTAAGTCACCACTTGGAAGAAAAGAAAGACAAACCTCAAAACCTGCACATAAAAGTAAAAAAAAGTATCACATTTGTTTCAAGGGGTTAAAATTGAGAAAAATACCCTGTCACAGTAACCACAACACCAACATGCCAGTAAGGTGAAAGTCTACTTGAAAAATATCCACTTGGAAGAAAAGAAAGACAAACCTCAAAACCTGCACATAAAAGTATCACATTTGTTCCCAAGGGTTAAAATTTAGAAAAATACCCTGAAAATGTTACAGTAACCACCATGGTAATATGCCAGTGAGGTAAAACTCTACTTAAAAAAAAATATCAAAACCTGCACACAAAAGTACAAAACCTGCACACAAAAGTCCAAAATTAAAGTAAATAAGCAGCTAAAGGGTTAAATAATATAATAATAACCCCAAGAAGCATCCTAACATAAAATAGGAACCATGGCAATATGCTACAAGGTAAGCTGCCACTTGGAAGAGAAGAAAGACAAACCTCAAAACCTGCACATAAAAGTAAACAAAAACATCAAAACCTGCACACAAACGTCAAAATAAGTCCAAAATTTGATTCAAAGGGTTAAAATTAAGACGAAATACCCTGGAAAAGAGTTAAATGTTATCGTGAACCCCCACAGCAATATGCAAAGAAAAAAAATTTTTTTTTAAAAGCACAAAAATCCAAACCTGTAAACAAAAGAAGTCCAAAATTGAAGTAATTAAGCAGGGAAAGGGTTAAAGAATACAACGTAGCCCTAAGATGCATGTTTACATACAATAGAAAGTATGGACATATGCTACAAGGTAAATCTACACTTGGAAGAAAGGAAAAAAAACCCCATGAAAACCTGCACGCAAACGTCAAAATAAGTCTAAAATACTATTCAAAGGGTTAAAAAAATTTAAAAAATGCACTGGAAAGATATCAATGTTATAATAACCACCACTGCAATATGCAGTGAGGTCAACCTCACATGAAATTGTTTTTTTTATCACAACCTGTACATAAAAGTAAGAAACTGTAAGCCTAAGTCCAAACCTGTACATAAAAGTCCAAAAATGAAGTAATTCAGCAGGAAAAGGGTTAAATAATACAAACATAGCCCTAAGATGCATGTTTACATACAATAGAAAGCATGGACATATGCTGCAAGGTAAATCTCCACTTGGAAGAAAGGAAAAAAAAAACATCAAAACCTGCACGCAAACATCAAAATAAGTCTAAAAATCTATTGAAGGGGTTAAAAACTTTTAAAAAATGTACTGGAAAGATATCAATGTTATAATAACCACCACTGCAATATGCAGTGAGGTCAACCTCACTTGAAATTGTTTTTTTTTTATCACAACCTGTACATAAAAGTAAGAAGCTGTAAACCTAAGTCCAAAAGCTGTACATAAAAGTCCAAAATTGAAGTAATTCAGCAGGAAAAGGGTTAAATAATACAAACATAGCCCTAAGATGCATGTTTACATACAATAGAAAGCATGGACATATGCTGCAAGGTAAATCTCCACTTGAAAGAAAGGAAAAAAAAAACATCAAAACCTGCACGCAAACATCAAAATAAGTCTAAAATTTGATTCAAAGGGTTAAAATTACGACAAAATACCCTGGAAAAGAGTTAAATGTTATAGTGAACCACTATAGCAATATGCTGAAACTAAAAAAAAATGTGAAAAGCCAAAAAATCAAAACCTGTACACAAAAGTTCAAAATATTTGAGAGCGGACGCCGACGCCGACATGAGGGCTATGCCATAGGCTCACACAACTAACGTTGGTGAGCCAAAAAATTATGAAAAAATGGATCATTTTAATTTGTTTGGGCAACGGTTAAAAACCTTGTTTTTTTTAAAATTTCGGTGGGGGGGGGGGAGGGGTGGGGGGGGGGAGGGGGGGGGGGTATAGACATGCTTACATCCCGCAACCTAATACTGAAGATAAACTAACGCTAACCTCAACCCTGAACTGACCCTAACCCTTAATATAAACCCTGAAAATTCGCAATTTGCTCATAAGTCTCATATCTTAGTAATTAAGCTCATAATATATCAAATAAGCTCATAATATTTTGGTAAGCTCATAATGCCTGCCTGGACAAAAAACACAACTCGTAAGGCCTGTATTATAGCGTGGATGGACAGATAGGCAATGACTCGTGGACTAAAATTTTGAACGACCCCTACATTTCACTATAGGTATACAGCAATAGGAAATACTTGCATACCAAATATAAGTCACTCAACCAAGTACTTACAAGTTATTCATGATTGAATTTTGGGATGGATGGATGGACAGACGTATGGATGGATGGATGGACAGACAAACTGACAGACAGATGGACCTTGTACTGTGGGTAGACATCAATAAGATAGAGTTGCACATCAAATATAAAGTATTCTATTGAGTATTCTGCAAATTATTCATGAATTAATTTCAAGGCGGACAAATTCTGAGTCCATGAAGGGCAATGACTCTGGCAATAAAATCTCGATTGACACCTGCATTTCACTATGGGTATACAGCAACAGGATACACTTGCATACCAAATATCAAGTCACTCAACCATGTACTTTACAAGTTATTCATGATTGAATTTCGGGACAGGCAGATGGATGGACTGACGGATGAACAAGGTGAATCCTACATACCCCTGGTTGGGGTATAAAAACATTCTGTTTGTCTAAAGCCGTTGGCAAATGGGACATTTGAAAATCTTATGCTTGATAACATATGGGCATCCACTACTTGCAGTAGAGGATATCCTTGTGTTGTTATGGACAATACTATAGGATATGCATCCAGCTACAGGTGCCATTAAAAATACACTGCTATAAATATCTCACTGTGGCCTTTCCAAAAGTGCTGTGCACAACAGGGTATTATTTGGTTAACTCTTTAACACATGCAGAGATATTTCTTCATCGAAAAGTGTGGTTTCAGAAAAAAACAACATTGTTTAAGGCTCATTATAGGAATAAGCTTATAGTTATCGATCTCTTCCCACCGAGAGGGTCACAAGCAATAATTTGAAAGCAAAAATTCAAACACTGACGATAAAAAACTTGAATATTGCATTGCACATTTTGGCTGATCTGTTATTCCTTGACCAAACCAAAATAGAAGACAGCACTTGTAAAAAATGTCTTCAATAACTAGAAATTTGAATTTTTTGCCTTAATTTCATAGCTTTTGACTCTTCACTGGAATGCGCTCCAATAAGATATGTTTGTCGACAAAATATAAAAAAATAATAATAGCTATAAATGTGAATAGCGTTGGCCTGTTTATGTCGTTACATTGGGTAAGGGGTTACTAGGATGAACACTAGGAAGCTATTGGATATTTTAGACCAATCAGATGTCAGGGAGATAAGTTTAGAAAAGAATAAAAAAAAAGAAGCACCCGAGTACTGTTTAAGTATGAATTTTTATTGTTACACAAAATATTGCACCTTTCATCTACAAGAACACTGAAAATTCAAGTGAACTCAAATCTATGGTTTCATATCCAAACAATAAAAATAAAATTAAAACAGTTAATAAATTACTCTGTGTTTCTAGTAACTACCAATCAAATGCACTGACCACTTAGTACACTATTGAAAAATAATCTGTTTTGGTGACAGGAAGTTTACATTGTTTATCAAAAAACAAGTTTAAAGTTTACACCACCTATACAAGTTTTCAGAAAAAGTTCCCTTTACTCATATCTTAAATGGTTGAGCGCTAGAAGCCACTATCATGGCTCCACTGAAAAGTGCTGGAAGCCACTTTAATGGCTTTACACTGTGCGCATCAGCTTGTTGTTTGCTGATCAGTAGAAGAAAATTCTTTGATATAAAATTATTTGGTTGCAATTTATTGGCACTCTCCAATAAAGTGTAACAAAACAATTATTTATGAACAAAAACTTCCTAAACTAAAGGTACCCTTGCTGGAAGCATGGTATGTTTGAAAAAAAAAAATCCCATGTTTCAAATCACCTTTGAAAAAAAATTTAGCACTCAACCAGTTAAAATTTAAAAACTCCAAATTTCCAAATACATTTCCTTACAACAAACAAATATACTTAGTTTATTCCTTTGGACTGGTGGAGAAAGTTGATACTGTGTGTTAATAGTTTTCATGCTCGGCTTTCAGTAATTAACGTGATGTACAATGATGTGAAAGCTGTTACACTGTGACTGCAAGCACAGCTTAACCCTTTACCCAATGCACAGGATATCAAAATTTATTATTTTAATTACTGTTTTTTTTAAATTTTCAAAACTATTTCATCAAAACCATATCACGTGACCCTAATTGGAATGAGCTCGATGAGCTCATTCCAATGAGGGATCACATGATATGGTTTTGTTTACATTTTTTTAAAATACCTTTTTTTTAACTGCTTAGTTTGAAAATGACGTGGGCAGATGAGGCTTAATCATTAGGTAAAGGGATAACGGCTTTCATGTCCTCAAACAAGAGAAGTTACAGGTATGGATTGACTTGACACCAACTTTGGGGGGGGGGGGGGGGAGGGGGCAGACTGAGTTGCAATATTTTTTGCTGATGTAACAGAAATAAATTTTTCCCAAGAATATTTCAAACACCTTCAAGGCCTAAAATTTCAGTTTTAAATTTCAAACAATTTTAACTCTGTATGAAGTCTGCACTGTAGTGTCAACTTCTTGAGGTTGTTCTTTTCAAATATAGTCTAAACAATATTCTGTCTTTCTTTTTTCAACAATGGAGGCAGCCAATTTTTGCCCCTATCTGTTATGCCTATAAGGGATAACAGTACCAATCTCACAGATAATATAGACAGATAGTTCATGTCATTAAACATAACTGTTAGGAGAAGTTATAGGCATGGATTGACTTGACATCATCCTAGGGGTGGGCAGAAGGCAGATTGAGTTGCACTACTTTTGCTGATGTTGACAGAAATGCATTTTTATCAAGAATGTTTGATTTCCAAGTACCATCAAGGCCAGTCATTTCAGTTTTAAATTTCAAACACATTTAAGGACTTTGTATGTGGTCTGCACCGTAGTGGCAGTTTCTTCAGGTTGCTCTTTCCAAATATAGTCTGCACAATTTCTGTCTTTTTTCTGCAAGGGAGGCAGTGAATTTTTGTCCCTATTATATTATATAATGCCTGTATGAGATAACAGCACCAATCCCACAGATAATAAAGACAGACAATGCTGAGACCACTTAAAATTGTTTTCATAACCAAGGATTGATCTTAGAACCTTTGTCATGAAGGACCAGTACACTCAGCCTCTCATACATTTATGGACTGCCTGAATGAATAACAGTGACATAAATACAAGGGACTGAATGAACTCAAACTGTCATCTGGGAATTTGTTTGCAATTTTGAGTTCTATCAGTACCTTTACTTATAACATGATCCTTTCACACTAAAAATAATTGTCACTTGTCAGTTCAAGTTAATTTGAAGAACCTTTTTCATTTTCAACATATTTTTCATAAATTTCCCAAAGGCAACATTTTTTATTAACACCTTAATGCTGCTGGCGGATATTCCTCCCCAGGACAGGATTTCACTTGCCGCAGAAATATGTATAATTTGGGCATGTTTAATTAAATTTTCTCTATGTAAATTAAATGGATTTTTCTCCAATGATTCCTGCATAGCAGCCGTGACTAGATTTGATGGAAACTATCTTGAAAATACTCAGCAGGTTAAGATTAATATTTAGGGCTGGGAGTAGGGAGTGCAGGACAGGTGAGAAATTTTTTTCCAAGAGACGTTAGTGATGCAATGCTTTGCCATGAACCATTTGTCTCTACAGCACCCCCCCTACCCCTCTCACACACACCACCACCACCATCACCACACCACCAAAATGTTATCTATCTCAATAGTGAAACGGTTAAATACTTTAGAAGCAAAAGCTAAAGATTTCATTTTCAGCGTGTATAAATAAAGCAAAGCTAGTTTACAACAACTCCTAGGGTTCCTGAACAATTACTTAAATAAAAAATGTTTAACATATCTTTAGTACAGTGTATATACATAATGTGTTCTACAAAAATGATAAAAATTGTCATAAACACAAACAATTATATTAACAACATAACATATTACAAGAGTAAAGTGATATACAATACCAAGAAAATGCCAAATGAAAATACTAAAAATGATCAAGATAAAAAGATAAAAGAAATGGAATGGCCAATGCTGCACAGTTTATGAGATATTATGCACTTTAAGACAAGACGTTGAAAATATCTCCACAATATCACATGATCTGCTGGATATTCTTTGTTGCTGTTAAAGCCTGGAAATGAGCAGACTGTCATCTGCAGAATGAGGCTCTCAGAGGGTGAATTTGTTGATGCTACCCTGCACAGCAGGGTAGCATCACTAAATTTACCCTCTGTGAACCTCAATTTGATTCAAGGTCCCAAATCTGAACAGAAAGAGATAAGCGGAAGATTAATTGATCCAGAGGATAAACTGGCCCACTGGATGGGACAGCATCTGCAAATTCACCCTCTTGGGACCTCATTCTGCAAATGACAGATTGCTTATTTTGTTTGTGTTGGGATCCATTGGGGTGCTCAAACATAACCACGGGGGCTTGATTTGAACAAATAAACAAACATGAATTTGTTCTCCCTCCTCTTCGCCAAAGTCCTATAAAGCAGCTGTATACCAAATATTAAAAGATTTTGATTGGTGGATCTGAAGAAGAAGATTTTTAAAGGATTCTCCTACTATTGCACTTAGTTAAAATTCAGGATCCCTAAGAGAGCCCAAAGATAAACCCAGTGACTTCAATTGAGCAAACTTGAATTGGACCTTTCTAAGGATATTATACACTGAATGTCAAAAGGTTCTGATTGGTCATTCTGGAAAGGAAGATTTATTTTCTTTAAAAAAAAAGTGTTGTTGGTGCTATTAAGTTACAACCCATGCAATGTCCCCTGTGGAAGTGGCAACTTTATTTGAACAAACTTGAATTGACATGTGATTAGGAACATGCATATCAAATTTGGTTGAATACAGTCCAGTAGTTTTTGATGATCAGTCAATAATGTAAAGTTCACACTGGAGAATGAACAGAAAGTGATCAATAAAGCCCCCCCTTCAGCTTCCTTGTGATAACCTAAAAAGATGTTGGAGTATTTTGAGTGAATTCCAATGGTCTTGGCTAAAAAAGAATTTGATTGGTTGTTTACTGGCATTCATGGTTGTTTTCAGCATCTATGAGCAATATCATGATAGCAACATAAGTATAAAGTCATGTTTAGCTATTTGTTATTCATCATGTTAGTTATTCGTTACCCACTTTAAAGAACTCATACCCCAGACGTAGATCTTGTACCAGTATTTATTGGTGTTCAAGGTCAATCTTAGCATCTATGGTTATACAGTGGAACCCTGTTAATTGAATAACCATTTTGCCAATGAAAATGATTTAATTAACAGGAGTATTCAATTAACAGGGATTGTGTCACTTTCCTGTATTCTAGAGATAAACTTAGCATTTTTCTATTATATCTTGTTTGACAGAGCTCTATGAGCTCTGTCAAACAAGATATAATAGATTAAAATGCCTGTATTGGATGTACTGAGGCCAAATAAGTCTATAAACAAAGGAAAACTGGAGAGAGTCAGGGTAATTTCATAACAGGTTACAAGATTTTTTATTCAATTAACAGGAGTTTACTCTATGATCAATATTCAATTAACAGGTCAGATTTGTACTGGAGGTATAGAAAATGGTTTTGTGTTCGGAAATTAAATTCAATTAACAGGGTTATTCAGTAAGAGATATACAATTAAGTGAGCTCCACTGTACAGTATTTATTGGTGTTCAAGGTCAATCTTGGCATCTATGGTTATATAATAACAACAAAATGAGTATGAAGAAATCAAGTTTAATCAATCGTTTATACCAATGCTGTCCACCAAGGCCCTGCAAAGCTTCAAAATGCCATTCACAATTGTCAGATGATATGATTTGATTTGATTCAAGTGGCACTGATTTGAAAATGTTCAAATTGGCAAGATGTTTCCAAAATCCGAACAAGTGTCTCCTCTTGATCTCTTCCATCACCAGAAGATCTGCTGATAGATGAAGAGTTCTAAGGGTTTCCACTCCTGGAACTACTTTTTTATCTCCTAGAATAGTCTGCTTTTCTGATTGAGTTGCCCAAATTAAGGAGTCGCCATTAAGTACAATACTTGACTGGAGGCTGATAATATTTGTAACATGTTACGGCTGTAAGAATGTGCAATCTCCACAAATTGAAAAGAAGTGAGATTCAGTTGCAGGGTTCCCCTGGATTTATTTATTTATTGATGTTTAAGGTCACATATTTCTGCACAATGGCTAACCATGACCGTGACAGTTTTACGGGTGGAGGAAGCCGGAGTACCCGGAGAGAACCACCAAGCAATGGCGAGCAACTGTCAGCTCCCCAACATACCAACTCCACACAAGGGGAAGACAAGTGCACCATCGATGTGCAGTACGCCTTAGTACACAATGTCACTGTGCCCCCACGTAGGCAATGGAGGTGAAGTGTCTTGCACAAGGACACAACGCGGTTGCCGCAGGTGGGATTCGAACCGAGGACCTCTCGGCTTGCAGTCTGCACCTCTACCAATTGAGCCACCATGTCCCCCCCCTTCCCACTGATATCAGAAAATCAAATTCAAGCACTATTTAAGCCCTTTTCAAGGAATTTGACAAGTTTAAAGGACTATCAGGGATGCGCAAATTTGGCAAACTATCATTTCATTTGCTTGCCATTTACCTACAAAAAATGTGATCAATTTTTCATTCACCAACATTACTAGATCTTTGAAAAATATCTTTACATTTTATTTATTTGTTATCTCTTCTAGAACCATGATCTAGTTTGTATTGATGATATGATGACATGACGATGAAATGCTGTGATGTAAAACACTGTTGGAAAGGACTCTCTGAGCCCTTTCCAAAAGTGTATTACATCATAGCATTTTATCAGATAACAGACAGAAACTCCTGAAAAAAAAAATCACCCGTGGTTTAAAATCTACACATCAAACTGAGGTGGGTTAGCATGAAACCTTTGGTCTTGGAGTCTACGGATAAATTAAATTCAAGTACTCTTTTCAAGGAAGGTGGTGGAAAACCAAGTATTTTTCAAGGATAGAAACAATTCAGGCATTACTCAAGGAAGGGGCCAAAATTGAGACTTTTTATCTGAGTACGAACCCTGAATTCAAGATGGGATGCAAAATTCTTTGACTAACCTGAATCATGATTCAAATCCACCTGAAATCTGAGATTTGCAGGGTCGTATTATCCTGTCCATTTTGGAGGAATTCCACCCCAGGCAATGATTACTGGATCCTATTTTGTTAGGTAAGGCCTAAAAAAGTAAAAAATCTGTTTCTCAGGCCCTCCCCCATGGTCCCTTTGGCTACCGCATGCTCTCGTTTTATAACCAATTTAAACTTAAAAAAAATAAAAACTAAATGGTTTATGTCTGATATTTTACCCAAGTTAAAAAAATTGATGAATTTGTCCCTTGAGTGCAAGAAGGCTTTGCAATGCTTTAGCATTGCAAAGTCTTTTTGCACTCAAGGGATGAAATACACCATCACCCATGCTATTCCTGTAGATTATGAGGCCTAAAACTTGAACCAAGAACATGAACTTTTGATGGCAAAAAGGTAATTACTGAAATAAAAAATAAAATAAAAAAACGCTCGCCTGCATGCAATTTCATGGCCTGAGAAACAAGATCTACTTTGTGTAGCCTGAACAAACCTTGTTTTCTATAATAAATATGCACTGCTCCCTTTAATGGGGGCAGGGACAGATCTAGGAATTTTTTGGGGACATCTGTTTTTCAATTGAGGATGTCCCCAAATAAATTGAAATGTCTTAATACAGATGATTAGGCCACTGCATGTGCCTAAGAGTACCCGGAGAGAACCACCGAGCATCGGCGAGCACCTGTCAGCTCCTCAACATTCTAACTCTGTTCAAGCTCCGCTCAAGCAGGGTTACAGCGGTTGAAGACATGTGCACCATCTACATGCATTATGCCTTAGTACACAGCATCATCGTGCCCCCATGTAGGCAACTGGGATAAAGTGCCTTGCCCAAGGACACAATGCAGGTTGTCCCGGACAGGGATTGAACTCGGGACCTCTGGACAGAAGCCCAACAGTCTACCACTGAGCCACTAATTTCACTTCAAAGATAATCTAAATCACATCCGCAAAAAGCTATTATATTAGAGCACCTGCACTTTTAAATTAAGTCCAAATATGGCCTTCCAGCACTCTACCAGATAATTATTGCCTGAATTTACAGGAAAATACAAAGATCATTCTCATATATATTTCTAAAAGAATAACATTACATGACTGTGGTGATGAATTAGCAAAATGAAAGTGACACAAGCTTAGTAATCATTACAATATTTGAGATCAAATGAGATGTGCTTAATACTTCTATTTAATTTGACTATGCATTGGCATAAAACCATACAAAAAAAACATTTTCTCACAATTCAGTAGAGATGGAAACAGTAAATTTCCAATAAATTGCAAGAAAATTGCAAGAAAGTGATTTTCAAAACTGAAAAAGATTCTATATATTACCTATAGGTACACCTTAAAAGAAATTTATGCCAACAACAACAAATTTTAATATCTCTCCAAAAAGAAATTAAAAATCCCTGCAGGCACAAATGGCCAGTATTGCCCTGTGGCACTACATGAATGATCATGATGCCACAAGTAAATGTCCTGTATAATTGTTCAAAAGATGACAGTTATAATCATGATGACATCGCCAGATTTAACTCTTCGCATGCTGCTAGCGGATATTCCTGAACAGAATAGGAAATCTCTTGCCACTAAAATAAGTAAAATTTGAGCACATTTAACCAAATTTTCTCCTGCAATTTGTAGAGACTTTTTGACCAACGATTTCATGATTAAAATTTTCATGAGTTTTTCATCAAATCTACAGCAACCATGCTAGATTTACTGAAAAATATTTTAAAAATACTCAGTGGGTTAGGAGTTAAAGGAAGAAATGAAAAATGTTGCAGTTTTCAGAGAGAAATAATAACCAAGGTGAACTGGACAAAACATGCATTTAACTGGTTGAGTGCTGGAAGCCACTATGATGGCTTTAAAGAAAAGTGAGGGTACCATTTTAAAGTCTTCATATTCTTTTCTCCAGTTTCATATTCTGTCACCTGTTAATACAGTTTTGTTCATTAAAATTTGCTTTATTATAAATTATTGAAGAGTGCCTGTAGGCACTCTCCAATAATTTATAATAAAGCAAATTTTAATGAACAAATTCTGTCTTCCAAAAATAATCTAGCGCTCAACCAGTTAATTAATGGCTTTAGTCCAATAATCAAAGGTAACACCCTCAAAAGTCAATTTACTGTTTATTCTAAGCAGCGGACAAGTCTGAGAAACAGTAAAGGACATTACTTTAGTGTCATCATGACCATCTAGGGAAAAGCAGTTTGCACAGAATCAATTCCTTAACCCTTAAAGGGCCTGGACAAGGGTCTGAATTCACATCATTCTACAGTCTCTATATTTCTAATGGCTTTGCAGTGATTTCTAGTGAAGTCTTGGCTGCCTGTTAAGGCAGCCAAGACTTGACTAGAAACCACTGCCTAGGTAATTTGTCTATTATCAGAAGGTCCTCCTCGTGACGACATGTTAAGGGCACCTGTTCTGAGGTCGGAAAAGTCGGAAAGAGGCCTTTAAGCATTAAATTTAATGAAAATTTCAACAACTCAAGTGTGCTGAATAAATATCAGCATACCCTTGTATGGAATTTTTTTTCAAGGAAATAAGATTTGAGAATTAATATTCACAGGATTAATTTTCAATGGTCAGTTTTTTCATCTTCTCACAAATGACAAGGACATATTGTAAACAATAAAATCTAGCTTTACTAATAATTTGCTCACATGGGATATCACAAAAAATTGAAAATACCACAATATTGATATTTTTTTTTGAAAATCATCCTGCTCTGTGCAGAACAACAGAATTTTTAATTTCTCCATTACAAAAAAGGCAAAAAATTCGCAGAAGCTATTTATAAGACACATTCGTTAGATTAAAATCAAATTTATTCTGTTAAGCCTACAAGCAAGTGATTTATCAAAATACTCTGTGGCACATACATAAATAGTTATAATCTCATATGTTTCATCTGTCTCCACAGCAAAAAAAGCAGCTATTTCCAAAATATGGACTATACCATAAACTGCAGTCTACTTTGACGCACTAAAACCCGAAGATATTACTGATGGACCTGAAAAGAAAAGAAAAGATGAATTCAGTTATACATTGAAAAATAAAATCTAGTAGTTTACATAAAATGTTTGTCTTTCAACTCCACCAGTTCTCCTGAATTTTCCTTAAAATGTAACTTTGAAGAACATTTCACATTGGTTGTTTAACCCTTTACCAAATGAATAAGTCGCATTCATCTGCATAATTTACAAATTAAGCAGTTGAAAAAAATATATTTCTCAAATTACTTTAACCCTCAAGGACCTATTGATTTTTATAGATTTTCTTTATACTTTGAAAGTCTACCTCCAGTGACTTTGCAGTTGTTTCTAGCCAAGACTTACCCTTGAAACAACTGACAAGGTACTTAGAAAACAAGTTTTGAGTTTACCCAAACAATGCATGTTGGGGCAGCTGTTCCTTTGCATTAAAGTTATCAAAGTTGGAATTAGGCCCTTACGGGTTAATAAAACCATGTGACTCCTTCAGTGGACTGAGCTAATGAAGCTCATTCTAATGAGGGGTCAGGCTATAGGATTAAATAAATACTTAGCATGCTGTTTTATGGAAGAGAACTGTCAAAAATTACTGTTGTATTATAGTAAGCTCAAGGAGAGGATAATTCAAAATGGTCCTTCATGTTTTGTGGAAATAAAAAATTGTTAGGATCTTGTACAGATGAAAAACAAAAAAAAATAACAAGAGCAATGCGAAGCATGTCATATGCCCACTCCCGCAATATCATGGATAGAATTACAAAAAAACAAAACAAGATCAGTCTTGCAGAACTTCAGTTATAGAGCGGAAACCAATTTTAAGTGTATTTAACATTGGAGGTCACAGTGGCCTGGACCTTTGGCACATCATTTTCAAAATAGGTAGGCTTCTTCCACTCATCATACCTAACCCACATATGAAGTTTGGTAAAGATCTGGTTGGTAGAACTTTAAGTTATACAGCGGAAACCAATTTCAAGTGTATTTAACATTGGAGGTCACTGAGACCTCTACCTTTGGCACATCATGGTCAAAATAAATAGGCTTCTTCCACTCATCATACCTAACCCACATATGAAGTTTGGTAAAGATCCGGTTGGTAGAACTTTAGTTTAAAGCGAAAACCAATTTCAAGTGTATTTAACATTGCAGGTCATTGTGACCTTGACCTTTGGCATATCATGGTCAAAATAAAGAGGTTTCTTCCACTCATCCTACCTAACCCACACATGAAGTTTGGTAAAGATCCGGTCGGTAGAATTTTAGTTGATTGATGGAATGCAAGAAGTTAATGAACGGACGATGACAGACGCCAGACATGGTGATAACATAATGCCCCTTCCTCAAAGAGACCAGGGGGCATAATTAATCTACTGGTAATACAGTGGAACTTTGTTAATTGAATAGCCACTTTGCCAGAGAAATATATTCAATTAACAGGAGTATACAATTAACAAGAATCGGTGCATTTTACTAGTTTCTAGTTATAAACTGAGCATGCTGTTTTATGGAAGAGAACTGTCAAAAATTACTGTTGTATTATAGTAAGCTCAAGGAGAGGATAATTCAAAATGGTCCTTCATGTTTTGTGGAAATAAAAAATTGTCAGGATCTTGTACAGATGAAAATCAAACGGAAAAAAAACAGCAATGCGAAGCATGGCATATGCCCCCTCCTGCAATATCATGGATAGAATTACAACAAAAACAAAACAAGATCAGTCTTGCAGAACTTCAGTTATACAGCGGAAACCAATTTCAAGTGTATTTAACATTGGAGGTCACTGTGGCCTTGACCTTTGGCACATCATGGTCAAAATAGATAGGCTTCTTCCACTCATCATACCTAACCCACATATGAAGTTTGGTAAAGATCCGGTTGGTAGAACTTTAGTTATAGAGCAGAAACCAATTTCAAGTGTATTTAACATTGCAGGTCATTGTGACCTTGACCTCTGGCACATCATGGTAAAAATAAACAGGCTTCTTCCACTCATCCTACCTAACCCACACATGAAGTTGGGTAAAGATCCGGTTGGTAAAACTTTAGTTAATTGATGGAATGCAAAAAGTTAACGAACGTACAATGATGGACTTCAGACATGGTGATAATAAAATGCCCCTTCCTCAGAGACAGGGGGAATAATTAATCTACTGGTAATGCAGTGGAACTTTGTTAATTGAATAGCCACTTTGCCAGAGAAATATATTCAATTAACAGGAGTATACAATTAACAAGAATTGGTACATATTACTATCTTCTCATTATAAACTGAGCACTCACTCAGCTCTGTTAAAACAAGATATAATAGATTAATTGCCTATAATGGGTGTATTGAGCAAAAAAAAAAATTATTACATGATATGATTTTGGTGAAAGTTTTTTTTTTCACTCCTCAAATTGTAAATTTTTTCTCAGATGTGGCAAATTCATTGGGTAAAGGGTTAGCTGGAATTCATTGCCAAAATAGTTTAAAACTACATTTGTAATTTGCAACTTCACCTCAGGTCTGCATGCTGACACATCTGTTTTATGGAAGAAATATTGATCAAAGGTTGAGTATATTAAATTGTTAACATGCTATTGTTAGTTATTTGTAAAATTCTACAGGATGAAGTACAAATCTTGTTTAGCTCAAAGATGTTAAAAATTGTAATAAAAAAATCATATATGAATAAATTCACTTAACCCTTAAATGGCTGGAGATTTTTAAATATTTTGGCTACACTGTGACAGTCAACATCTTGTGGCTTCGCAATTGTTTCCAAGCAAGTCTTGGCTGGTTATATAAGCAGGCAAGATTTGCCTTGAAAAAAACTGTCAAGCTAATGTGATGAAAGTCAGAATTTGGCCTTTAACTGGTAGAGTGCTATGTTATTTTTGGTTGTCAGAATTTGTTCACATGTTTTTGTCTTGTTACGATTTACGGGAGAGTTCCTGTAGGCACTCTCCCATAAATTGTACCAAGTTCAAATCCACACAGACTAAATAATTCCACTTAGAAGATAATGAAGCACATCCACAGAATATGAAACTTTTAAGCTACAGTACCTGCCCTTCAGAATAAAGCCTAAATATGGGCTTCCAGCACTCCACCAGTTAAGGGTTAAAAATTATAATTTTATGTAATACAATGTTGTTTTTTAAATTGAAAAATTTAAACTTTGTCTCCAACCGTGGAACTGAGAGGCAACATATGTTTTAATGAGAAAGAAATGGAAGCTGAAGCATCCATGATTAACCCACGACTCAACATATATCTGAATATTGGGAACATCGGTTCAGAAGACTTTTGTTGGCACTCAAAATGGTAAAATCAAGAAGACTTTTGTTGTCACTCAAAATGGCAAAATCGAGAAAACATTTGTTGTCACTCAAAATGGTAAAATCGAGAGGACTTTTGTTGTCACTCAAAATAGTAAAATCGAGAAGACTTTTATTGTCACACAAAACAGCAAAATCTTCATTCTCTTGCAGCTAGTTCGAAGTATACCAGTGCTGTGTGCAAAATTTAAAAAATGACTCTAACCATTGACCCAGGGTTCTTGCAGGCAAGGGCTGATACAATTCAAGGCTATTCAAGGCCATTTCACAACATATTTCAGCATTTTTTTAAAGCCATACAATTGTCAAATTCAAGGATTTTCAAGGGCTGCCTTCACTTGTCCTAACTAGGACCATCCAGGAAATGGGAGGAGGGGGTAATGACCTGAGGGTCCTAGATAAGACTACCTTCACAAACTCTGGCATATAAAACTAGCAGACATTTATGATTACCTGCTTCATTAGCATTTTTATTTTCTAAATATTCAAGGCTTTTCAAGGCCTTCTGGCACATTTTCCAGGCTTTCAAGGCCTTGAATGACCCTTAGTCAAATTCAAGACCATTCCTTGAATCCAAGGGCCACGCGGGAAGCCTGTGACTGTTCAAGTGGGTTGGTGATGGTGAATGCTCGGCTATGTAAAAATTCTTGCGAAACTGCTTTTTTATAATTAACTGGTAGAGTGCTAAGTTATTTTTGGTTATCAAAATTTGTTCATGTGTCTTTGCCTTGTTACAATTTATGGGAGAGTGCCAAAAGGCACTCTCCCATAAATTGTAACAAGGCAAACCTATATAGACTAAGTAATTTCGCTTCTAAGATAATGTGAAGCACAGCTACAGAATATGACATCTTCAGACGGGGGTACCTGCTCTTCATATTAAAGCCCTGATAGTGGCTTCTAGCACTCTACCAGTTAACAAGTATTCATATATTGAATGGAACTGAAATATATATAGCCTCTCATGGCAAAAGTCTAAAAGTCTATCAAGACACAAGAAAGGTTGCTTAACTGGTAGAGTACTAGAAGCCCATATTTGGGCTTTATTCTGAACTGCAGGTACCTAAAGTTAAAGGCTTCATATTTTGTGGATATCCTTCATATTATCTTGTCAGAAACATTACTTCATCTCCATCGATTTGCATTGTTATAATTTATGGGATAGTGCCCATAATTTGTTACAAGACAAAAATGTGTGAACAAATGTTGAGGCTGAGAAAAAATTGGCACTCTAGCAGTTAAGTGACTCAGACTTTACCATTCATTAGATGCGGTTTTTGGCTACCCGGTCATCCATTATCGTAGATTTAAATAAATCTGTGTAACCACTATGAGAACGAAACAAGAGTTCTCGTCAATTTTGCACACTGCAGTGTAAGAAAGCACTTATCTATTTCTTGTGTTCTCATGGTTATAAAGATAAACTGTAATAGATCAGTTGCTAAGAGTCTGCTACATAGCCATTTACCCAACCTAACAGCCAAAAACTGACTAGCACTATTCACAAAGAAACTGATTCACTTTTATTATTTTTTTCAATTTTTGTCACAAAAACATAGCTTATGACCCCTCTGAGGAGTCATTTATTTATTTATTGGGGTTTCACAACACTCCTGACAGCCAGGGTCACCTCATGTTGGACAGTTTTACAGATGGAGAAAGCTGGAGTACCCAGGAAGAACCACTGAGCAACAGCAAGCAACTGTCACTCCTCATCATACTAACTCCACACAAGCAGGGTTAGCGTTGGTGAAGACAAGTGCACCATCGACGTGCAGTATGACTTAGTACACACTGCCACCTGCCCCCATGTGGGCAAAGGGGGTGAAATGTCTTACCCAAGGACACAACATGGTTGTTGCAGGTGGGACTCGAACCGAGGATCTCTTGGCTTGCAGCTGCAGCCCTACCTACTGAGCCACCGTGCACCTTCGGAGGAATCATCAAGAACATTTTTAAAACAAAAAATAAATTCAAAAAATGTTTTTTCAAGCGATGACTCTAATTTATATTGGGAAAAAGGTTATCCCAAGCTCAGTAGTGTTTTATCAATTTGGGCTAAGAATATTAAATAAGAATCTCTTCACCATTAGTTCTTTAGAGATTCATGATCAGTAAACTTGTACATTAAAATGAAACAAGTTTGATATCTCATTTTTCTTTAATGTCCATTCAAAATAATCCATTTTTAGTGGTTGATTCAGAAGGTATTTATTTATTGGGGTTTAATGACACATTCGACAGCCAGGGTCACCTCGTGTCGAAGATTCAGATGCTATGCTTTGAATGGAAAAGTAAAAAAATTTATAGTAATTTATATATTTTTTATACTTACCAATGACCTAGACTTAGCTGGTGCTAACTCTAACAAAACCAGGGCCAAACACAAATTTTGCCCCCCAATCCCCAAAATTTGCATCCAAAAGCAAAAGAAATCATGTCCTATAGGACCTCCATACTTCGCCCCTACTGCGCATGCGCAGTGTCAAGGACGTTCCGAAATTGGCACCAATTATCATTCTTACTGGCAGTGCCTGGTCAGCGCTATGTACTCAGCGGGGAGGCAAGAGTTCCCAACTCCTGGGAGGGCCATCCCCGTCTGGGTCATTGGTAAGTATAAAAAATATATAAATTACTATAAATTTTTTAACATTTTTATACTGTACCAATGACCCAGACTTAGCTGAATAGTAAAAAGGCTGGAGGGCCTAGGACATAGAGGAAAATCCAATAAGCTCAACTATATAATATAGAGGCAACCCCTTAAGGAGAAAAGGAGTATTAGGCTTTACATGTATCTTTCTTATTTAATATTAAATTAGAAAGATTCAATACCCTTCATAATTGAGCACAATAACATTCATGTTCTCTATTAACATCCAGTATAACCCTTATACTAATTATTTTTAAAGTAAGCCAATAAATAAAGTTAGTCCAGAGAATTGAGACTCTTTATAATCTTTTAAAAGTGTCCGAGGATTGTATATTAACGCCCGTTTGACACTTGACATATACAAATGCTTCACACCGAGCTACACTTTAAAAATATGACATGAATGAATTTTAACATTAATATTACACTTTAAAACCATCCCGGAAGCGACTCAGAAATACTGACTTTGGAGGAGGCACTCCCTTGCTTTTCACTATAAAGCAGGTGACCTAAGGGAACACCCTCCCCCCCCCCCTTCCCCTTGCCCTGGGTCAAATAGCCCAGAGCGAAGAGGGCAGCCGGACGGAGTCACTGCCGGAACAGAAAGCCTGCATAACTATAGTTGCAACTGTTTAGTGGACGACATTCTGAGCAACAGATAACGGACCTAAACAATGCAGGTCTCCAGAAATGGACTCAATATTTCTGAGATAAAAATTCGTGAATGTGGATGGCTGAGACCAATAAGCAGCCTTCATTAAATCTGTAATAGCAATACTATTAGCGTAAGCCCAAGAAGTAGCAAGAGCTCTTACTTCATGAGCAGAAATCTTAAGCACAGACTGCTGAGAAGAAGATAAACTCTCATAAGCAGTACGGATAGTTAATTGAATCCATCTAGCAATAGAATGGGCCGAAATGTCCCTTCTATTAGGCATCAAAGACAAAGAAACGTTTCCGTCCCTTTCTGATAAACTGAGATCTCTGTTTATAGATACGTAACGCTCTAACAGGACAGAGTAAAGGCCTATGCCCGTCTGAAGACGGAAGAGCCTTAATGACAATAGGTTCCAGATATTTATTAGGAGCCTGATTCTTAGCTAAAAAACCCACATTAGTAGTGAAGGTGATAGTGTTCCCGACACTACGATAGTGAGAATCATCCACCGACAGTGCATGAAGCTCACTGACTCTTCTAGCAGAAGAGAAAGCTAAGAGAAAAGCTGTCTTATAAGACAAGAATTTGAAATCTACTGTCCCAAGAGGTTCAAATGGCTTTTCCTTCAATTTAAGAAGAACCCAAGCTAAATTCCATTTAGGAATTAACCTAAGAGTTCTGGGTCTATTTATCGAGAAGTTTCTAACCAACTTAGATAAAGAGACATTAGATCCAATTTGTAAACTATCATGATGTGCATAGGTATCAGATAACATAGACCTATAACCCTTAATAGTAACAGGCTGCAGTTTGATTTCGTCAAACAAGTATACTAGAAAGTTTGAAATGTCTGGTATAGAGGGATCGAAAATATCTACAGAATGATCCCTACACCAACGACGAAAAACCTTCCACTTAGCCGCAGCGTTTAGAAATCGCGTCCACTGCTCGTCCTGTAAAGTGCTTGCCATGCAAGAAGGATCGCACAACTGAAAAATGTGAATGTTGAGACCTTGTGGGTTGTGATGGAGTTGACGCGATTTCCCCTGCGAAAGAAGATCCTCCCGTGGAGGAAGCTTTCGCAGTAGGTCCCACAACAGACACCTGAGTAGATTTATCCACGGTCTCTGTGGAGACAGAGATGCTACCAACAGAATCTTGCATTGAGATTGTTTTATCTTTAGCAATACTTGCTGAATTAACGGCGCTGGAGGATACGCATATCCTATCATTCCGTCCCAAGAGATCGACAGAGCGTCTACTGCAAATGCTCTTGGATCCGGACACGGAGACACATACGTCTGCAACTGATTGTTGAGATGTGTCACAAATAAATCTATCATTGGCCGTTCCCATTGGTAGCAAATCTGATTGAATACTTGTTTGTTGAGAGTCCACTCCGACGGCAACAAGCGACCCTTTCGTGAAAGGGAGTCTGCTAGCACATTCAGACGACCCGGTATGTGACGGACCGAAAGAAGAACCTGATGTTCTAGCGCAAACAGAAGGATTCTTTCCGTTAGATTGAACAACGGAACTGAATGAGTGCCTCCCTGATTCCGTATATACGCCACTACTGTCGTATTGTCGGATAGGATTTGGACATGAGCATTGTGAATAATGTCCATCCAATGATGTAACGCAAGCCAAATTGACATCATTTCCTTGATGTTTATGTGCTTGCCCAGGAATTGCGGATCCCAAAGACCCTGGCATCTCGAATCCGTTGGGATCAATGATGCACCCCAACCTGTTTGACTGGCATCCGTCATAATGGTAAAACTCGGATCCGGCAACTGCAGCGGAACTCCCTGAGTTAACCACTGAATGTTTGCCCAAGTCTGAATCTCTTGTTTCACTTGATCTGACAAGAGAACGTCTATGTCGAGCGAATGAATTTTCACACTCCAATTCTGAGTCAAGAAAATTTGGAGAGGACGCGTGCGTAACCGCCCCATCGGAATGAGATCCGCAGCGGCTCCGCACAGACCTATCAGTCTCATAAATTCTCTCGCTGTGACTTTGTCTGCATGCAGACAATAGCGAGCGTAACAACTGACTAATTTCGCTCTGGTTAACGGCAGATGAACGAGATTGTTGTGCGTCTCGAAGCTCATTCCCAGATGTGTGAATGACTTGGACGGCACCAGATCCGACTTCTCCTCCTTTACTATAAAACCGAGACGTCGGAGCAATAGAAGTAGATTCTGAACATCGTTCTGAAGCGTTAACTCGTTGCCGTACCTCTGAAGAATGTCATCCAGGTAGGCCGACGTTACCGCAGACGAATGAGCTCGGAAATAGATCATTACCGAGTTCATTACCCGAGTGAAAGCCCAGGGTGCTAGATTCAATCCGAAGCACATCGCCCCGAATTGATACACCACTCCTAGGACTGCGAAGCGTAGATACTTTCTGAATGTCGGATGTACCATGACGTGAAAGTACGCATCTTTGAGATCTATGCTTGTTGCATAATCGTTCACCCGAATACTCGCTCTGACCGACCGAATCGTCTCCATATAAAACTTCGGAGCGACGATCAGCTTGTTTATCCAGCTCAAATCTATGACTGGACGGAACGAGCAGTCTGGTTTCGGAACCAGAAACAGATGGCTGTAGAATCCCGGAGTCTCCTGGTTTTCTACGACCTCTACCGCGTTCTTCATTAAAAGAGACTGCACCTCTGATAATAGAGCGTCTCTTTTCTGCGGATTTGACGGAAGTTGAGTCCATTTTGGTCTTCGAGTTAATGGAGGCTTTCGTTTGAAGGATATCTTTAGACCTTCCGAAGTCACTCCTCTCACCCAAGGGTCGTCCGTAATCGACGCCCATTCTTGTGAAAAGCTCGACAACCTTCCGCCAACCGGTACGCGATAGAGGTTTAAGCCATCACCTCCTGGACTAGCGAGGCCTGCGGTAGGAGAAGCCACGTCCTCCACGACCCGCACCTCGTCCCGTCGACCTCGGGGCGTCCGACCGGTTGTCCCGGCCCGAAGGACGTCCCGAACGTGAGTCGCTACCTTGACGGTTTCTCGAATAAGACCAAGAGGACGCACCGGAACCTCTATAGGAACCTCTCTTGGGCGCATTAGACCCAGAAGTGCCTGTCTTATTCTTGTCTGCCGTATCCGACTTCTTAGAAGCAGATTTGTACAACAGAGAATCCGAAGCTTTCTTTGTAATTTTATCATAAATAGCAGAAAGCTTGCCGTCAAAGAGAAGTTCTCCGGAGACCGAAGCGACTCTGAGAGAGTTCTTCACCTTAGTATCCACGAGTGTGGATGTAGCTAGGGCTGCGTCACGTCTAACCAACTCCAGGTTTGCCACTGAAAGGGCGGAGTTACACGTGGAATAAGCTACTGCCCTTGAAAGAAGTCTTAAAGAGGATTGTATATCCTGAAATTCTTTCCCTTGAAGGCGCAGTGATAACGCCTTGGTAAGGTGATCTGCGTAAGATAAGGCATCTAAACTGGCTCTGTTAGACGAAATAGCTGTTTCCAACACCGCGGTTGGAATAGAAGCCGACGACGGTAATGATAGCTCTAAGTCTTCCGCCTCGTCGTCCATACGAAGAGGAACTCTCGGAATACCCTGTCCTGCCGTGTCGAATTTATTCCTTGCATTAATGAAAGGCAGGTTGAGAGTATTGGCGGACAAGAAACCTGCTTTCCCCGTTTTGGAAGCAAGTTTAAATATAGCGTCGTTCAATAATTCAAATGTTCTTGCAACATTATTGGACTGCGAAGGAAACTCGGGAGCGATGTCCCTGAACCGCTCAAAAAATTCAGAGTCCAATGACGCTATAATCCTCTTGTCCGGAACCACAGCAGTCTGGCCCGACGGAACAACTTGAGGGAGAAAGTGCCGGATGAAGTCCACGGCAGCTTTATGTTGTTCCGAAAGGGATAGCTCCAAGTCATCCGTATCCCTTTCACCATCCGGTCGGACCTCATGATGCTCCCGGTCGTCCGCCCCCGATGCTTCAGCGGAGCTTACCGACCCAGCGCCGTCGGATAATTCCCGATCCGACACCGTTTCTGTCGGCTGCTGGGATGCTGCGATAAGTTGTGCTATCTGCACAAGTACGTCCGGCATCGAGGCCTGCGGAGGCGCAGTCTTTCGCTGCTTCGCCGAGGGCAGCTCCGCATCTGATGGCTCCCGCATACTTTTCCTATGCGAACGTCCGGAGTCCATCGGCCTCGTGTCCCTGGCTGCCGGATGGTGTGACCTGGTCGCCGAAGAATCCCTGATCGGCGAAGCTGGTAAGATATCGGAGGTCACGCAGCCAAGGTGCGGTCGTGTGCGCTGACGAGAAGAAGAAGCCTAGCAGTCTCCGTGGACTGCCTATACAACGGAGCGTCCCGAGTGACGGACGTATGCTCCGCTTGCGACACATTTTGTACCACAACATCTGGTCCCAGATGTTGCTGTATGAGAGAGGGGCCTCTCTCGCTCGCGGCCCGGCTGGACCTGGACGAGCTAGGAACCGGACTCAAAGGCTTCCTCCGATCTCGCCTACTATCCGCCGTCACTGGGTGTGCACGTTGAATGTTTATAGTGCTCGCATCACCCAACATTTCCTCCTGGACCGCATCGGACGAACCCGGCTGCCGAACCATTCGGTGAATGGACGCTACACCGGGCGAGCTAGCGGACGACATTTGTTTAATCTCCATGAGCACTTTTGCCGCTAGCTCTGTATTCATTTGTGACGACGGAAGCGCACTTGCGGAAGATAACATGGAAACATCACCCTGTTCTTGTTCCTCTGAAATAGAAACTGAGAGAGTAGAGTGACCTTGCAGAGAAAGAGCCGGCATAGCCCTTTCTCCAGTAACAACATACCGTGACACACGTTTCCAATGTTTGTCATCCCAATATTGACATATAGAACAGGGATTAGTGCGAGAACACTGACTACAATTAATACATAATACAATGATCATGAAAGTCAGAGGAAGATTTCTTCCTATTACAATTTGAACAATATCCTTTCATTGTGAAAAGTCAACAACAAGTCCTAGTTACTCGCACAAACCCCTGACACAAAGATACATAATAACATGATCCATTAATAATGAAAAAACAATTGCAAATCAAAATAATTTTTGAAAAATATTTTTTCAGCAAAGCCCAAGTTTCGGAAAAGTAACGTTGAGCCCCGATGGATCCGATGGCTAAGTGTGGTCTTAAATTTATATTAAATAATTAATGCAACACTTACGGATAATAAAAATGTATCTTATAGTGAGATAAACTACACCAAAGGCAAACAGCCCCCCTCAAAAGAGACTGTTGCCAATGTAAACAAACAGTGTAAAACACCAGAAAACATGACTCCAGGCACTGAAAAAACTGGCCCGAAATCAGTCATCAAAATTACACTCTATCTGATGCAAGACAGAGACTCCCAGGGGAGAATCTGCAGAACATCAGATGGAAGATGCAGAACACAACGTTTATACACCCATGGGTGAAAACGTAACTATGGGGAAAATAACAGAAAACATTCTGTAACCAAGCAACTCTCCCAAGAGAATTTTAGAAATGAACTTTCTCAAAAATATGCCAAAAGCATGGGAGAATTGCAAGGGGGAACTTAGAAGACCAGGGGAGAGGAAACACTGAATAAGCAGTGCAACTTTTTAGCAAGAATGACAACAAGAGGCCCATGCCTCGAAAATAGGCAACTGAACATAATTTCATAAAAAATTTTAAGTACAGCCCTGATTATTTTTTGTCACTCCTTTTTCCTCTCCTCCTTCTATATCCTCCTTAGAATCACCATTTCTCCAATAATTACGTGTCTGGCATCCTTTAAACTGAGATTTACAAGCACAAAGATCAGTGAGATGTTGACTGATGAAGGGCCAAACAGAGAATGATAATTGGCGCCAATTTCGGAACGTCCTTGACACTGCGCATGCGCAGTAGGGGCGAAGTATGGAGGTCCTATAGGACAGGATTTCTTTTGGTTTTGGATGCAAATTTTGGGGATTGGGGGGCAAAATCTGTGTTTGGCCCTGGTTTTGTTAGAGTTAGCACCAGCTAAGTTTGGGTCATTGGTACAGTATAAAAATATCTATTTTTCTTAAACTTATTCAGCAACAGAAAATGGTACTGTGGTCAATGATCTGAATTTGAAAGAGCAGGGGCCCTGCAGGCAAGGAGTTATAAATTCAAGATTATTCAAAGCTGTTTCTCAACATTTTTCAGCATTTTCAAGGTCCTACAACAGCCTAATTCAAGAATTTTCATGGCCCCTGTCTTCAGTAGTCCTTACTAGCTCCCTCCAGTCATTTCCTACTCCTCCCAATTTCCTTGAGGGAAGTGGGAGCAATGACCACATGGTCTTAGTTGCTACTACATCTTCACAAAGCGTGACATATAAAACTATATAGCTGTGCCAACGCACTTTGTAAGCATTTTTGTCAGGAATATTCAAGGATTTTCAAGGCATACTAACCCATTTTCCAGGATTCAAAGGTTTTGAATGACCTTTTGTCAAATTCAAGGCCATTCCTTGAATCCAAGGCCCTGCAGAAACCCTGAAGAGGGCTAACAGAACAGCCCAACATGTTCAGGGGATGGATATAATCATTACAGACATGTTAACCCTTTACCCAACGTAACGGCCAAAACCGGCCAGCGCTATTCTCAAAAATCGCCAATTAATTTTCACTATTTTTTTCATTTTTTGTCTCCAAAACATAGGTTATAACCCCTCGTTGGAACGAGCTCGTCGAGCTCATTCCAACGAGGGGTCATAACCTATGTTTTTGAGACAAAAAATGAAAAAAATTAGTTATTCAAGATTTTTTTTTGCAATTGTCGTCTGCTTTTCACGTTGGGTAAAGGGTTAAGTCTCACTATTTCAGAGAGAGACTCCATACTGTCCACAGTATTCATGTTTATTATTCATATTTCATATTCAGACAAAAGAAAATAAAATTGTGTTCAAACAGATTTGTTTCATCAAAACTATTGAAGAGTGCAAAAAAACCACTCTCCAATAGTTTTTGATGAAACAAATCTATTTGAACACAATTTTATTTATTTATATATTATAATTATATAGCTATTATATAAATGGGAAGGGTGTGATTCCATTACTCAGTCCATTCAGTCCAGGTACAGCAAGAAACTCAAGTTTTGATTATCTCCCTTTATATACAATGCAAACAGAAATTTTCCATTGCATGGCTGCCTGTCCTGGGACAGTTTGGCCCGCTGGATTGTAATAAAACAAATTTTGTTGAACAAATTCTGACTGCAAATAATCTCACACTCAATCAGTTAATCTTTATCAAAATTTGTTCTTTTATTCATTTTCTTTTTAATTTCCAGAAAATTTCAACTAAACCAAATCAGTTGACAATTCATCAGAATGAGCTCAATGAGGTCATTCCAATGAGGGTTTCACATGATATGGTTTTGTTGAATTGTATTGATATTTTTTTTTTAACTAAAACCCATTTTCTAAATTATGTGATTGGATGTTTCCGATTAGGTAAAGGTTAAATGAGAGGGAAAATGGAGAAATTTAACAGCATATCACTCTTAAAGATGATAAACTTTCCTACTGAATTGAAATTTCCTGGGTTTTCCTCAGAAATCTCACTAATTTACAATTTAAAATCTAGATGCTATGCCGGGTAAATGTTAGGTAAATGGTTAAGATGGTGATTTCCTGTAATGTGACACACAGATGGAAAGGAATCGGAGAGGCCTTTCCAACAAAATGTTATAAAAAAGCATTTCAAAAGGCACAAGCAAAGCAAAGAGATGTCAAGATGCTGTTCTCATTCTAAAAATAGATCATGTCCCTAGAATGATTAACTCCCTGCATGCTGCTGGCGGATATTCCTGCCCAGGACAGGATTTCTCTTGCCACTGAAGTTGAAAAATTTTTAGTAATTTATATATTTTTTATACTTACCAATGACCCAGACTTAGCTGGTTCTAACTCTCAAATATTTAGGGCCAAACACAAATTTTACCCCCAATCCCCAAAATTTGCATCAAAAACCGAAAATTACATGTCCTATATGGTCCTACATACTTTTACTCCAATGCGCATGCGCAGTGTCAAGGAGGTCTCGAAATTAGCGCCAAATGTCATTCTTACAACCAGTGCCTGGTAAGCATTATGTACTCAGCGGGGTGGTATGAGTTCCCAACTCATGGGAGGGCCATCCCCGTCTGGGTCATTGGTAAGTATAAAAAATATATAAATTACTATAAATTTTTTAACATTTTTATACTGTACCAATGACCCAGACTTAGCTGAATAGTAAAAAGGTTGGAGGGCCTAGGACATGAAGGAAAATCCAATAGGCTCAACTACATATAACAGAATTATCCCCTCGAGGAGAAAGGAGAAATAGGCATTACATGTATCTTTCTTATTTGCATCAAAAAAAGAAAGACACAACACTATTCTGTAATTGAGCACAATAACATCAATGATCTCTATAACATCCAGTATAACCCGTTATGCTAATTATTTTTAAAGGAAAGCCAATAAATAAGGGAAGTCCAGAGAAATGAGACTCTTTATACTCATTAAAAGTGTCCGAGGATTGTATATTAACGCCCGTATGACACGTGACATATACAAATGCTTCACACCAAGCTACACATTAAAAATATTACATGGATGAGTTAACATTAGCTTCACACTTTAAAACTATCCTGACACCGACTCAGAATTACTGACTCCAGAGGAGGTATACCCTTGCTTTTCACTATAAAGCAGGTAACCTAAGGGAACACCTTCCCCTCCCCCCACCCCTTCCACTTGCCCTGGATCAAATACCTCAGAGCGAAGAGGGCAGCAGGACAGAGTCACTGCTGGAACAGAAAGCCTGCATAACTATAGTTGCAACTGTTTAGTGGACGACATTCTGAGCAACAGATAACGGACCTAAACAATGTAGATCTCCAGAAATGGACTCAATATTTCGAAGATAAAAATTTGTGAAAGTGGAAGGCTGAGACGAACATGCAGCCTTCATTAGATATGTAATAGCAACTCTATTAGCGTAAGCCCAAGATGTAGATAGAGCTCTTACTTCATGAGCTGAAATCTTAAGCACAGACTGCTGAGTTGAAAATAATTTATCATAAGCAGTACGGATAGTTAATTGAATTCATCTAGCAATAGAATGGACCGAAATGTGGAGGAAGCTTCCACAGCATGTCCCACTACAGACACCTGAGTAGATTAATCCACGGTCTCTGTGGAGACAGAGATGCTACTAACAGAATTTGCACTGAGATTGTTTTATCTTGAGCAATATCTGCTGAATCAACGGCGCTGGAGGATACACATATCCTATCATTCCGTCTCATGAGATCGATACAGCGTCTACTGCAAATGCTCGAGGATCCGGACATGGTGACACATACGTCTGCAACTGATTGTTGAGATGCGTCGCAAATAAGTCTATCATTGGCCGCACCCATTGGTAGCAAATCTGATTGAATACTCGTTTGTTGAGACTCCATTCTGACGGCAACAAGTGACCCCTCCGTGAAAAGGAGTCCGCTAATACATTCAGACGACCCGGAATATGATGGACCGATAGGAGAACTTGATGTTCTAGTACAAACAGAAGGAATCATTCCATTAACTTGAATAAAAGAATGGAATGAGTGCCTCCCTGGTTCCGAATATATGCTGTTACCGTCGTATTGTCAGACAGAATTTGCACGTGTGTATTCTGAATAATGTTCATCCAATGATGTAGCGCAAGCCAAATTGACATCATTTCTTTGATGTTTATGTGCTTAATTAGGAACTGCGGATCCCAAAGACCCTGGCACTTCAAATCCATTGGGCTCAATGTTGCTCCCCAACCTGTTTGACTGGCATCCGTCATAATTGTAAAACTCGGATCCGGCAATTGCAGTGGAACTCCCTGAGTTAACCACTGAATATCTGCCCAAGTCTGAATCTCGTTTCACTTAATTTGACAAGAGGATGCCTGTATCGAGTGAATGAATCTTCACCCTCCAATTCTGAGTCAGAAAAATTTGGAGAGGATGAGTGCGTAGCCGCCCCATCAGAATAAAATCCGCGGCAGCTCCGCACAAACCTATCAGTCTCATGAATTCTCTCGCTGTAACTTTGTCTGAGAGAAGACAATAGCGAGCGTTACAACTGATTAATTTTGCTCTGGTTAACGGCAGACGAACGAGATTGTTGTGCGTCTCGAAGCTCATCCCCAGGTGGGTGAATGATTTGGACGGCACCAGATCCGACTTCTCGTTTACTATGAAACCGAGATGTTGGAGCAATAGAAGCAGATTCTGCACATCGTTCTGAAGTGTTAACTCATTGCCGTACCTCTGAAGAATGTCGTACCTCTGAAGAATGACTCAGAACTTGGTAATGAGTCATTACCAAGTTCATTATTCGAGTGAAAGCCCAGGGTGCTAGATTCAGACCGAAGCACATTGCTCGGAACTGAAACTCGACTCCTAGGATGGCAAATCGAAGATATTTTCTGAACGCCGGATTTACTATGACGTGAAAGTATGCATCCTTGAGATCTATGCTCGTGGCATAGTCGTTCACCCCAATGCTCGCTCTGACCGATCGGATGGTCTCCATACAGAATTTTGGAGCCACGATCAGCTTGTTTATCCAGCTCAGATCTATGACTGGACGGAATGAGCCATCTGTTTTCGGAACCAGAAAAAGATGGCTGTAGAAACCTGGAGATTCCTGGTTTTCTACGACCTCTATCACGTTCTTCTCCAGAAGAGACTGGACCTCTGATAGAAGCGAGTCTCTTTCTGCGGAATTGACAGAAGCTGAGTCCATCTTGGACTTCGAGTTAACGGAGGTTTTCCTTTGAAGGACAGTTTTAGTCCTTCCGAAATCACTCCTCGAACCCAAGGGTCGTCCGTAATCGACTCCCAATTGGTTGAGAAACTCGACATTCTTACGCGCACTGGAACACGATAGAGGTTCATACCATCACCTCCTGGACCTGCAAGACTTGCGGAAGGAGAAACCACGTCCTCCACGGCCTACACCTCGCCCTGTCGACCTAGGGGCATCTGACCGGTTGTCTCGGCCAGTATTACGGCCCCTACCTGAGTCGCTACCCTGACGGTCTCTGGAGTAAGACCTAGAGGATGCATAGGAACCTCTATAGGAACTTCCCTTGGACGTATTCGCCCCAGAAGTGCCTGCCCTACTCTTCTCTGCTGAATCTGACTTTATAGAAGCGGATTTGAATAGGAGAGACTCTGAAGCTTTCGTAGTTATCTGATCATAGATTGCGGAAAGCTTGCCGTCGAAGAGAAGCTCTCCGGAGACCGGAGCGACTCTGAGAGAGTTTTTCACCTTACTATCCACGTGCGTGGATGTAGCCAGGGCCACATCACGTGTAACCAACTCCAGATTAGCCACTGAAAGGGTGGAGTTATACGTGGAGAATGCTATGGCCCTCGAAAGAACTCTTAAGGAGGTTTGTACCTCCTGGAATTCTTTTCCTTTGAGACGTAATGATAACGCTCTGGTAAGGTGAACTGCATACAATAATGCATCTAAACTAGCCCTGTTAGACGTTATTGTCGTTTCCAACGTCATGGTTGGAATTTGACATAGATGACGGTATAGACAATTCTAGGTCTTCGGCCTGGTCATCTAAACGTAGAGGAACTCTCGGAATGCCCTGCTCTGCCGTTTCGAATTACTCCTTGAATTGATGAAAGGCAGAGCATTTGCCGATAAGAAACCGGACCTGCCCATTTTGGTAGCAAGTTTATATAAAGCGTCATTCAATAGTTCAAATGTCCGTGAGACATTTCTGGACTGTGGTGGAAACTCAGGGACGATGTCCCTAAACCAATTAAAGAATTCTGTGTCCAGTGTCGCTATCAGTCTCTTATTTGGCAACGCAGCATTTTGGTCCGGAGGAACAACGTCAGAAAGAAAAAGCCGGATGAACTCTACGGCAATATTATGTTGTTCCGAAAGGGAAAATTCCAACTCCTCTGAATCCCTTTCACCATCCTATCGGACCACTTGTAATTCTTGGTCGTCCGTGCCTGCACCTGCAGCGGAACGTACCGACCCAGCTTCCTCGGATAATTCCTGATCCGACAGAGTTTCTGTCGGTTGCTGCGATAATCTGTGCTATCTGCGATAACACGTTCGTAACGGAGGCCTGTGGAGCTGCGGTCTTACAAGATTTAGCCGCTGGAAGCTCCTAGGACGTTGACTCCTGCATACTTCTTTATGCAAAAAATGTCCGGAGTATGAAGGCCTCGTATCCTTGGCTACCGGATGGCGTGACCTGGTCGCCGTGGAATTCCTGGTTGGCGAGGTTGGCTGGATATCACTGGTCACGTAGCCAAGGTGCGGTCGTGTGTGCTGCCATGAGGATGAGGAAGCCAATAGAGCAGTCTCTCCGGACTGTCTATATAACGGAGCATCCCGAGCGGTGGACGTATGCTCCGACTGAGGAACGTTCTGTACCACAACATCTGGGACCAGATGTTGTAGTACGAGAGAGGGACCTCTCTCGCTCACAGCCCGGATGGACCTGGACGAGCTAGGAACCAGACTAATAGGCTTCCTCCATACCATCCTCGTATCCGTCGTCACTGGGTGTGCACGTTGTATTTTTATAGTGCTCGCATCACCCAAATCTCCTTCCTGGATCGCAAAGTACGAACCCGGCTGCCGAGCCATTCGATGAATGGTTGCTACACCGGGCGAGCTAGCGGATGCCGAAGCCATCGATCCTATTTGGGACCTCTTAGGCAATTGACGTATCTGCATGAGCACTTTTGCCGCTATCTCTTCATTTGACTGTGACGATGAAAGCACACTTTTCGAAGACATCACAGAAACATTACCCTGTTCATGTTCCTCAATGAGGCCTGTGGAGCCACTGTCTTACGTAAATAGCCGCTGGAGGCTCCCGGGACGTTCATTCCTGCATTTATATAATATGCGAACGTCCCAACTGGAAAGGCCTCGTGTCCTTGGCTAGCAGATGGAGTGACCTAGTCGACGTGGATTCCCTGGTCGGCGAAGCAGGAGCTCCAGGGACGTTCATTCCTGCATTTATATAATATGCGAACGTCCCCTGGAAATCTATGGTCACATAGCCAAGGTGCGGTTGTGTGTGTTGACATGAGGATGAGGAAGCCAATAGAACAGCTGCATCGGACTGTCTATGCGACGGAGCGTCCCGAGCAGGAAGAGTGGACGTAAGCTCCGACTAACGAACAAACATACAACAACATCGCGGCGCAGATGTTGTTGTAAGAGAGAGGGGGCCTGTCTCGCTCGCAGTCTGGATAGACCTGGACGAGCTAGCTACTGGACTGACAGGCTTCCTCCGTACTATCCTCGGATCCATCGTTGCTGGGTATGCACGTTCAATGTTTATAGTGCTCGCATCACCCAAACTGCTTCCCTGGACCGCAACGGATGAACCTGGCTGCCGAGCCATTCGATGAATGGTCGCTACACCGGGCGGACTAGCGGACGATCAACGCCTTCGATCCTACTAGGGACCTCTTCGGCAATTGTCGTATTTCCATGAGCACTTAGCCGCTAGCCCTAATACTTCAACGACGGAGACACACTTGTTGAAGACATCATGGAAACATCACCCTGTTCTTGTTCTTCTGAAAAAGAGACTGATAAACTTGAGTGACCTTGCAGAGAGAGAACCGGAATGGACCCCTTACCGCTAACAATATACCGTGACACACGTCTCCAACGTTGTCATTCCAATTAGCACACACTGAACAAGAATTGGTGCGAGTACATTGACTACAAGAAACACAATGAAC
This sequence comes from Pictodentalium vernedei, assembly GCA_031216915.1. Taxonomy (NCBI): domain Eukaryota; kingdom Metazoa; phylum Mollusca; class Scaphopoda; order Dentaliida; family Dentaliidae; genus Pictodentalium; species Pictodentalium vernedei. Next base: position 56,111,588 of record CM062293.1, read on the forward strand.
ATGAGAATAAGAGGAAGATTTCCTCGCATTACAATTGAAGAATATTTTTTCATCTTGAAAAAATATAAACAGTCATAATACTCGCACTAACCCTTGAAACAAAGATACTTAATATAATATAATCCATTATAACATTTCGAAAAAATAATTTCAAAAAAAAAAATTTTTGAAAAATTTTCAGAAGAGCCCAAGTTCCCAATGGGAACAATGAGCCCAAATGGATCCCAAAAAAGCCTAAGTGTGGACAAAATTTTTAAAACATTTTTAAAAATTAATGCAACACTTCCGGACAATATTAATGTATCTAGCTATGAGCAGAACTAATAGAAGACAAGTAATCACCATCAAAAGTGACCGTTGACAACATAAGCAAAAGTGAACAGAAACCGGAAACATGATTCCAGGCACTGAACCAGGCCCAAAATCAGTAACCAATTTAAACACTATCCGATGTAAAACAGAGGCTTCCAGAGAAGAAACTGCAGTACATCAGATGGTAGATGCAGAAAACAACGCCTAAACACCCCAGGGTGAGGATGTAAATATGGGGAAAAAACAGAATAATCATTCTGTTACCAAGCCAAAACTCCCAAGAAATTTTAGTAAGAAAAAATTCTAAAATTATGCCAAAAGCATGGGAGAATAGCAAGGGGGTTATTAAGGAAAGGGAGAGAGGAAACACTGAACAAACAATGGTAAGTTCATAGCCAGAATGACAAAATAAGGCTCATGCCTCAAAATTAGGGAACATGAAATAATTTCGTAAAAAAATTGTAAGTTACATCCCTGAACACATTTTGCCAGTGTTTCTTCCTCTCATCCTTTATTTCATCCTTAGATCCACCATTTCTTTCAAAATTATGTGTCTGGCATCATTTAAACTGAGATTTACAAGCACAAATATCAGTGACATGTTACTGATTTTAGGGCCAAACAAAGAATTATAATTGCGCCAATTTCAAGACCTCCTTGACACTGCGCATGCGCAGTGCAGTAAAAATATGGAGGACCATTTAGGCCATGTAATTTTCGGTTTTTGATGCAAATTTTGGGGATTGGGGGTAAAATTTGTGTTTGGCCCAAAATATTTTAGAGTTAGCACCAGCTAAATCTGGGTCATTGGTACAGTATAAAAACATAAGTATGATTTTGGCACATTTAATGAAATTTTACTCCTGTAAACTGAATGGATATTTTCACCAATGATTTCTTGAGTTAAATTTAGATGAATTTTACTAGATTTGATGAAAAATATCTTGAAAATACTCAGCAGGTTAAGAGTTAAGATAAAATGATGAATCATAAAAGGAGATCTGTCCAAAAAAAACAAAAAAATTTAAATAAAAGCAAGTTTCTTAAAATGTGAATTTGATCTCATCTTGGTTCTGATGAATTTTTTGTCATGCTGTTTAGTACATCCCATTAGAAATCACATTAACCCTTTACCCAACGAATCGGCCGCATCCACCTGCATAATATGCAGATTCAGCAGCTAATTTTTTTTACAAAACCATATCATGTGACCCCTCTTTGGAACAATCTCATCGAGCTCATTCCAAAGACGGGTCACATGATATGGTTTTGTTGAAAAGTTTTGAAAAATTTTTAAAAAATGATATTTAAAATAATAAATTTTGATATCGTCTGCGTTTGGTAAAGGGTTAATCATATCAGTTGGGTATAAAACTACATAGAAAGTATATCATTTCCTATCAGCGCTTTTCATAAAAATCTCTCAAATTTTATTACGTTTTTTTAATTCTTGCCTTAAAAAGTAGCTTATGACCCATCATTGGAACAGCGACCAGTCTTGGAGGACAATGGAGGCAAAAGTCTTCTCCCTCTACAAACTTTAAGGTGTAGTATTTATTTATTTATTTATTGGGGTTTAAGGTCACATACTTGTGCACAATGGCTAATCATGACCGTGACAGTTTTACGAGTGGAGGAAGCCTGAGTACCCAGAGAGAACCACCGAGCAATGACGAGCAGCTGCCAGCTCCCCAACATCGTAACTCCGCACTGCAGCTCAGGCAGGATTAGATTGGTTGAAGACATGCGCACCATCGACGTGCAGTACGCCTTAGTACACAGTGTCATCGTGCCCCCATGTGGACAATTGGGGTTAAGTGCCTTGCCCAAGGACAAAACGCGGGAGTCCGAATCGATCGCTCAGACGGTCACCCATCCAAGAACTAACTGGGCTCGATGTTGCTTAACTTCGGTGATCTGATGAGAACCGGTTACCGCAACGCCACCTTGCCCCCCTTAAGGTGCAGTCAAATGAAACCAGGGAGAGGTGAGCTGAAGGAGAAGAACGAATGGACTTCTGCATGATTGCTCCATTTTACATTATATATGCACAGAACAACACATACATGTGAATGTGTTAATTGATATGACATGATTGTCAGCGAAGAAGGATAAAACAGGAGTTTTATCAGTCCACAATGGCACAAGTGCCATATCGATTAACCCATTGAAATGCACGTGTTGTTCTGTGTTTATTACATGCCTTCATGTCTATAAAAACAATTATTCATTTGACAACTATCAACAAAAAGAACACAGTTTATTGCCAACTAAATTTGCAAGGGGAACTTGTGTTACTATTCTGTGCCCTGAGTTCTAATATGTTCTATGTGCCTACAGGAACATATTGGACTCAGAGGACAATTTTTAGCTTCGCTAGGGATTCAAATTGTAATTGTGGTGCATAATCTGTAGAAAATTCCAGTGAAATTTCTCATCTATTTAAATACAGTCTGTCAACGATTTCTGTTTTACACATGTGTGCAAAACAGATTCTCATTGTCCTGCACAGTTTTGTGTTGCTGTAGATGGGGATTTCATAGAACAGGCATGTAATAAAAAGTTTTCTCACATGTAAATAACTCATTAGAGCAGAGTGAGAAAAAAACATGCATATATTGGGTAATTTATTTACAAAAACTAAATTCTGCAAAAAATTCCAGTAAGTGCTGGTAGGTGTATAATTTTTTGAAAATAAGATCACTCTTTGTGGTGGAGAATTCAAGGTTTATTTTCCTCCTAGTAACTGATTAACTATTTTCTTGGGCAAGTGATAATTGAATGCACCCATACAATTGTAACAAAATAGATGGTTTTTGAGTGAATTGAAACTTTAAATGCAAATTAAAAGTGAGGTTTTCACCAAAAGTGCAGTTTTCCAATAAAAATGCCCTTTATTAGGGTTCTTTGTTTGAAGAATAGTTGTTTTGAAAGAATATTCAAACACAAAATCATATTGTAAGTATTTTGTCGGTTGTCCCCCATTTTCACCGTAAGCAAAAACATATTGGATTTGACTGATCACTCGACATTTTTCTATCTGTTGTTTTTATTTTTAGTTATTACTAATATTGGGTTCTTAGTTCGAAGAATAGTTGTTTTGATAGAATGTTGAAACACAAAATCATATTGTCTTTTGTCGGTTGTCACCCATTTTCACCGTAAGCAAAAACATATTGGATTTGACGGATCACTCGACATTTTTCTATCTGTTGTTTTTAATTTTAGTTACTAATATTAGCTCCAACATCATTTAATACTTCCAATACGACTTTTAGGTCGTTATTCTTGTCAAAATTCTACATAAAATATACATAATTTTGTGGAAACCTGAATTTTCACAAGACAACTTTATTGAGGGAAGATTGAATTAACCATCCAAGAAAACGTCTTTGCCAAGTCGGCTGGTCTCTGCATTGGAATAATCTTGCCAAGCTTTTCCAATGAGGTGTCATACACAATGTTTCGAGTGAAGAAATATGGAAAATTTTGAGTTATTCAAGATGTGAATTTTTTTAAAAGCATCGTCTTCTACTTGTGTTAGTTAGATAAAGAGTGGACTGATATTTTCAAGGTGAATATAACAGGGTAATATGCAATGTTATTGGTACACTAACAATCTGACAATTTGTGGATACGTTTTTCAATGAGATGTACATGACATGGTGCTTCTGTTTTTAAACATTCAAACATAAGATAATCAAACAGGTTAATCAAACTCATTCCTCCCCCATTAATTTACAAGGTAAAATGAAACATAAATTCTCAATTTGGACAGGTTGGAATGGATAATACAATACGGCCGGAGTGGACTGTCATTTTCCACGGGTGTGCAATATTTCCACGTACATAATATTAGATTCCAAACACAAATTATAGGAATATTCATCAAAAATTAATTAATGAAGCACTGGGTACAACCCAGTGCTTCATTAATTAAAATTTTGCTAATGATGATTTTTATTACCTGGTAAATGCATACGTGGACATCACTCCCCATGCATGGATTATGACCAGTCCACGGCGACTGAACTGTAAAGTTCCTGTCATATGGTTCATCTGCAGGTCAAAGAATAACAGTGAAAAATGGCAGAAGTGAGAAATATTTAAAAATACAGAATCACCTGTTGAATCTCCCAGCTGCATGCCTCCTAACAAATCTCGGTGTACTGACTTGGCTTTCTACCATACCAAACATAAACAAAATGAAAACAAAAGCAGTGAAACAACAGCTGCATGCACTTTGACAATATGACACTGAAATAACACTTAACACACTGGAGAATTAAGTAAGAATATAACTAAACAGAATTTTTTTTTATGTGTTGCTATTTTTATTAGAATATTTTAACACTTAAGACAGCCTGGGTTATTTTCTGTCAGAAACTATCAGACTTGGTGTATACGAGCAAAGTGCATGTCTAACGTTCTTTTGTTTATACTAAGGTAATTTTAAGCATCTGTGGCTGTATCATCAATGTTTATCAAATAACTTTTTCAAACTTGGTACCCTGGATGGTATCAAGCCTGAAAATAAGCAGACTGTCATCTTCAGAATGAGGACCCCAGAGGGTGAATTGGGTGATGCTAGGGTAGCATCACTAAATTTACACTCTGTGAACCTCAATCTGAATCAAGGTCTCAAGCCTAAACAGCAAGAGGTACCCAGAGGATAAATTGACACACTGTATGGGATAGCATCAGCAAATTCACCCTCTGGGGACTTCATTCTGCAAATGACAGATTGCTTATGTTCAAGCTTGGATGGCATCATTTCATTTTTTTTGGGGGGGGGGGGGCAGGGGGGGGGGAAACTTTTACTTTTGAGAGCCAGGATAATCTCATTTCGAACAGTTTTACGCGTGGAGGAAACCAGAGTATCCAAAGAGAACCACCAAGCAAGCAACTGTCAGACTCCCCAGTGCACAAAACTCAGCACAAGCAGGGTTAGCATTGGTTGAAGACTTGTGCGCCATCAACGTGCAGTACACCTTGGTACACAGCACCACCATTCCCCCAGCTGGGCAATAGGGATCAAGTGCCTTGCTCAAGGACACAACACAGTTTCCCTTGGTGTGGCTCAAACCATGAACCTTTCAATTTGAAGTCCAATGCAATATCCACTGAACCATGTGCTCCCTGTATCGTCTCATACAATAATAACTACGTTGAAACAGGGAAAACAATTCTACACTTATAGGGAAGTTCAGTAATAATTTACTCCTACAGCTCTGTAGAGGTGAAGAATTAAATTATTAGTCATTCTCACTACTGATTTATTGTTCATTGTAGTGTGTGATCATCTACTGTAAAATGTTTATTCAAAGAAAAATTTATGTATACCCTATTGGAAGGGATAATTATTTTCAGCATTACCCCAAAGCTTACAAAAACACTATAACAGCAGGCCTGGCATTTTCAGGAGAGCGATTTATTCGCTCGCCTACTGCTCGCCTTAAAAAAATTAAGGAGGGCGAAAACTAGGCCTCCTGGCCTTAGAAAATAATGATTAAAATAACTGCCTATGCCTAAAACCCACATCTTTAAGATCTCTGCTACATGTATGTTAGTGGTCTCTGTAAGACGGCCACACTGCCCCTCCCACATCTCCGGGCCTTGCTAAGGCCCGGAGGTGTGGGAGGGGCAGTGTAGCTGTCTCACAAAGACAACCTTGTTAGCAGCACCAAATAAAATGTACAAAGCCCACTTGGCAGAATTCATTAACACTAAAACTTCATTTTGCAATTTTAGCTTTTGTAAGCTTGAGGAGAGCTAATCGCTCGCCTGGGGCATGCGAAAGGAGTGAGTTTTAGCCCTCCTGCATTTTTAAGAATGCCAGGCCTGTAACAGCCTTTTCCCAAAAAGGCTAATGACCACTCATGCACACCTAATACTCATTCCCAGCTACATTACTGAAGGTTACACTTATTTGCATATTGGTGGACTAAAATAACAATGTTAATTGCATAAAAAAAGCCAAACACCAGTCTATATACTACATTAGTACAAATTCAATCTGTTAGTTGCATATTGGTAAGAGGGTATGTCGAGATCCATAAAACATTCACGCTGATGTGCTCATATGTTCTGCCTTGCAAGCCTTTTTAGCATCATTTCTATGAGTGTGAGTATTTATGCAATCAAGTTTGCTTGACAAAGATCATAGAGCTTTGTCAAACAAGATATATTGGACTAAATATTTACTTTATCCCCAGAGTATATAACTGAGCAATTTCATGTTAATTGTAGCAGAGTTTCCGCTACCATGGCTGAGGGTCCGTCAACTGGACCTATTCACCGCGCTGATCATTTACTGATAAAGCATAAAATCCAGTCGAAAAAACAAACAACATGACGCCATCAAATTCTAATCAATACACGGTCATTCGCCCAACAAAGTTGACACATTTTAGGAGCACCGTTTCCAGAATTGGCATTCTGTAACTTAAAATTGTCAATTGTCATTTGGAAACTATTGCTATTTTCCATCATTTACCAATTAGGTACGATGTCACATGCCGACTGAAGCGAGGAAACGGCAATAGCTTTGAGTATTTCCCTGAAGATTCAACATAATTATTCTCACAAAATCGTTCACACTAAAACATGAATCGATGTCTCAGATGAAAGGAAATGGCTTTCCTACAGTGTTTAAATCTCAAATTTTCTTCACCGAAGCGAAACATGGTCGCGCCAGGCAATCTGTGATTTTTCCCCCTCCTACCAGACCCACTATTGTAATCCTAGTGGAAGCCCTGACTGTAGATTTCTTTAATATAATAGCATGTTTTGGATTGGCAATGTTAGTATCCAATCAATAGGATTATACTTCATGGTTAGTAATCTAATGAGATGCTTATCCATTTGAGAGTACAATACATTTCAGCCACACTTCCAACATACCACCTTTATTATCTTTTGAAAATCTCTTTAACCCTTTACCCAATGCAGACGATATCAAAATTTATTATTTTAAATATAATTTTTTTTAATTTTTCCAAAAATTTCAACAAAACCATATCATGTGACCCCTCGTTGGAACGAGCTCATCGAGCTCGTTCCAACGAGGGGCCACATGATATGGTTTTGTTGAAATTTTTGGAAAAATAATATTTTTTCAACTGCTGAATTTGCATATTACGCGGGTGGATGCAGGCGATTCATTGGGTAAAGGGTTAAACATAAATCCCCCCAAGTAGATCTTCTATTCTCATATAATTTTTTATAAAACTTCTTGTGGGCAGGCATTTTTTTTATTTTATTTTTTATTTTTGTAATTATGTCTTTGCCATCAAAAGTTCATGTTCTTGGTGTGTTTTATGTTTTAGGCCTCATAATCTACAGAATAGCATGGTGGTGCATATTGTCCCTTGAGTGCAAGAAGGCTTTGTGATGCTAAAGCATTGTGAAGCCTTGCTGCACTCAAGGGACAAATTTATCAATTTTATTAACTTGGTAAAATATCAGACATAAACCATTTATCTTTTTTTAAGTTTGCATTGGTTATAAAAAGAGATAATGCAGCAGTCAAGAGGATCATGCTGGAGGACCTGAGAAACATATTTTTAACTTTTTTAGACGTAATAATGTCATTTCAGACCTTGTGAAAATAAAATACAAACATGGAGGGATGCTCTCTGTGCTTGTTCCACTTTATACTTTCTTAAATGGTATCATTAGGGAGATTTTTAAGACAAATTTTGGAAAATTCAAACCGTTTCATTTATTTATTGGAAAATTCAAACTTTTTCATTTATTTATTATTTATTTACTGAGGTTTAACAGCACTTTTAACAGCCAGGGTGATCTTGTGTCAGACAGTTTTACAGGTTGGAGGAAGCCAGAGTACTGCGAGAGAACTCCTGAGTGGCAGCGAGCAATTGTCATTTATTTATTGATGTTTATGCCACATGGGCAATGGGGGTGAAGTGTCTTGCCCAAGGACACAACGCATTACCACAGGTGGGATTCAAACCGAGGACCTCTCGGCTTGCAGCCTACACCTCTACCTACAGAGCCACCGTGCCCCCCGAGCAATTGTCAGACTCCTCCATGTACTAACTCTGCATAAGCAGGGTTAGCATTGGTTGAAGGCAAGTACACAACACCTTAGTGCACAGCGCCATCATTCCCCCAATGGGCAATCGTGATTGAGTGCCTTGTCCAAGGACATAATGCAGTTGCCGCTGGTCAGAATCAAACTATGGACCTTTTGGTTTGACATCCAATGCTCTAACCGCTGTGCCACTATGCTCTATCAGACTGATTTAAAATTTAATTTGAAATACCATCAGTGGGAAGAAGATTTGTGTCCGATATACTGATCTAGTCGAACTTTGTTAAATGAATGGCTAAAATGTCTCTGAAAAATATTCAATTTAAAAGGAAGATTAAATTAAGTTGAATTTTGTTATTTTCCTGTATTCTCCCTCAGCTAGGCCAAACAGATTAAATGCTCAGTTTATCACTTAACTCCTTACATGTTGCTGGCAGATATTCTTGCCCAGGACAGAATATCTCTTGCCATTAAAATAATTTAAATTTAAGAATATTTAACAAAATTTTCCTCTTTAAATTGTATAGACTTTTTGACCAAAGATTTCTTAAAGACAAATTTTCATGAATTTTTCATCAAATCTAGTCATGGCTGCAATGAAGCAGCCATGCCTTGATCTGATGAAACATATTTGAAAATTATTCAGTGGGTTAAGAGTTAAACACAATAACTTGATTGACCAAATTCCCATTATTTAAATTCCATGTTAATTGATTATTTTTCATCAGTAAAGTGGCTACACAATTGACAGGGGTCAACTGCATCAGTAATGAAAAAGTTAAGAAACAACTAGACAGACAAAATCACAAATGACATTACAACATTGAAACCAAAAGAAAACTTCAAAAATTCAAAAAATGTTTTTTATAAATTCACTCAAACACACATGTACACAAACACAGAGATACAAGAATAAAATCAAATGAAAGGTAAAACAAAACCCAGAAAAACAATAATTTATCTAATAGATAAATGTGAGTATATTTCTCTGCCTTTGTTGTCTATACAATCCGATAATTTTTGAAATATCAGGAAATTCTGTCCAAGGAGTTTGTTTGTTTGTTGGTGGTTAACGTCACATATTTATGCACCATGGCTAATCGTGACACAACATGGAGATGAAGTCAAGTTTAGTCAATCGTTGATCAACATGTTGCCCATTTTAGAGGACTTTCACCCCAAGCATTGGTGACTGGGTCCTATTTTACTAGTAAAGCGGAACTGGTTTACCACAGTAAACAAGTGCTGCTTACTTCCCGGGGTTCCCACGGGGATGTCCAAGGAGTAACATGAATTGGGTTTTGATATTCTTCAATGTCACATTAAATTTCTTTTTTAATCATTTAAGAACATTTAGACCCCACAAAGTAGATCTTCTGTTTCTCTGACCATTTTTCGTAAAAATGCTTCAGGGTGGGCATTTTTTTATTTTATTTTATATTTTTGTAATCATTTCTCTGCCATCAAAAGTTCATTTTCTTGGTTTGTTTTATGTTTTAGGCCTCACAATCTCCAGAATAGCATGGGTGTATCAAGTTCAAAGTAATTTCCAGCAAATTTGGCTGTGGGGTAGAAAAATGGAAGTGTAATTAACCCTTAACTCCTTGCATGCTGCTGATATTCATGCTGAGAGCTGGATTTGTCTCGTCACTGAAATAAGTATAGCCTGGGAACACCGAATATCAAATTTTCCCCCTGTAAATTGAATGGATGTTTTCACCAATGATTTCTTGAGTAAACCTGAAATGAAATTTTCATCAAATCTAGTCATGGCTAGTACACAGCAGCCATGACTGGTACACAGCAGCCATGACTAGATTTAATGAAAATTATCTTGAAAATACCCAGCAGGTTAAGAGTTAAGGGCCTGGACAAGTGTTCTGAATACTCACCAGCCCACAGCCTCTATATGTCCAGTGGTTTAACAGTGATTTCTTCTTGTTAAGAAGCCAAGACTTGACTAGAAATCACTGCCTTGATAATTTGTCTATTGTCAGCAGGACCTCCTCATGATGGCATGTTAAGAGCACCCATTCTGAGGTTATTTAAGTCAGAAATAGGACTTTAAAGGTAAAAGTGTAAAATCTTTTTCATATTTTGCTACAGTGGAGCCCACTTAATTGGATATCTCTTAACTGAATAACCTTGTTAATTGAATATAATTTCCCCAACTCAAACCCATTTACCATACCTCCAGTACAAATCTGACCTGTTAATTGAAGATAGATTATAGAATAAACTCCTGTTAATAGAATAAAAAATCTAGTAGCATGTCACGAAATTACCCTGAATCTCCCCAGTTTTCCTTTGTTTATAGACCTATTTGGCCTCAGGACGTCCAACACCAGCATTTAATCTATAACATCTTGTTTGACAGAGCCCATGGGGCTCTGTCAAACAAGATATAATAGAATAAATGCTAAATTTATTTCTAGAATACAGGAAAGTGACACAATCCCTGTTAACTGAATACTCCTGTTAATGGAATAATTTCCACTGGCAAAGTGGCTATTCAATTAACAGGGTTCCACTGTACCAACAGAATTTAACGTAGGGGATATTTGATAAAAGTGAAAACAGAATTTGAGGTACAATCACAGAATAGGAATATAAATTGTGGTACTATCAAAAATGGGGTTTCAAGCACTCAGCCAGTTCAGGATTTTCAAAAAAAAACAATTCAAGAACACTTAACTGGTTAAGTACTAAAATCCACTCTCATATCCCTATCATAAAGTGATGGAAGCCACTTTAGTGACTTCACACTGTATGCATCAATTGTTGTTTGCTTAGCAGTAGACAGGCCTGGCATTCTTGAGGAGTGCTGCACACCTACTGCATGCCTAGAAAAAATTCAGGAGGGCAATTTTTTGCACCCTTGATTTTCTGGAATGCCAGACCTGTTTGGGACTGCCTTTAAAATCTCTTATCATTTCGTCCCCTGAGTTCCAACGTATTCTCTGTGCCTACTAGCACAGAGAACACATTGGAACTCAGGGGACGATTTGTCAATGTTGCATTGATTCGCAAAAATTCATGACCTGTTCTGTGCAGCATTTCGATACATTTTGAGTGCAGAAGACAGTCACATAAGAATTGAATGCAACATTTTGAATAATGAGATGTGTTTGCCAATTTGTCCACTATGTAGCTGAATGCAGTACAATTTTTCAGTCACAATATTAATACCTTGAAGTGAATATAACCAAAATAGCATACAAGTTTTTGCATTTAAAATTTCAGGTGCAATTGCACTCCCAAGCAATCTGAGGAGGGCAATTGTTTTGCACTCCTTGATTTTCTAGATTGCCAGGCCTGAGTAGATAAAAATATTTGTAGGAAATTGTAACAAAACAAAATATTTATGAACAAAAACTTGCTAAACTATGGCTCCCCTTGTACCTTTGGCAAAAGTACTCATGTTATAAACCATGTTCAAAAAATAATTTAGCCTTCAACCAGTTAAGGACCCAGGGCTACTCGTGACAAATTTTATTCTTGTCACACATTTTTCTTCCAAACCATACCTTATGATTGCTTGATGCAATATGTCCTCTTTTCCTTCCAATAACAGGGCATAATCTCTATTTCTTAGAAAAATGAATTTTTTTCTATGTTTTAAGAAACATACTAGTGTTGTTGTCTCAACTTTAGGCCATTGAAAGATTTCTTTTTCTCAGACACCTTCATCATCATTGAAAATCTGCCTCATCAACTTTTTTCACCTGTAAGTCTCTCAGATACTATTTTGCACTTGTAGGACTAAAAATTTTATCAACTATACCTTGTTTGATGGGAAATACTGAGCTCTGTCAAACAAGATCCAGTAGATTAAATTTGCAACCGCATAATGGGAAATGTTCACTGCAGAAAACATTGGTATTTCTACGCAATAAAGTAATGCGTTGAATTTCAAATTCCAACTAATTACAGGATTGGTACATTAACAAGCAGAAAATGCCCCCACCCCCCAAGCCCCCACCCACCATTCACCCTTTATAAAATTGGAGAAAACTGCCATAGAATCTGTAGAAACAAGAATTTTTTTCACTGGCTTTAGAAAGAGCAGACAGAAGCTTCATGATTATCTAATCTGCTGATGTAATCAACACAATAAAAAAAGACTTAACTGGTTGAATTCTTCTGCATCGGAATTCATCATCAGAATTCAAGAAGGTACCACTTCTGAAACTACTCCCATTCCGTTCTGCAATATTTCACCTTTTTAATGACTTGCTCAAATAGATGAGGCACTGTTGAATACAATATTTGAGTGGAAACTGGCACCTTAATATAAATACTTATCCAGTGTCATAATATTTATCATTCATGTTTATGTTTACGTTTACTTTAGTTTAAAGCCACTTTCAGCATATGTGGATATACACTGGATCCCGTTTAACTGAATATTGCCAAATGGAATGACTTGCTTAATTGCATATAATTTTCAAACACCAAACCATTTACCATTTTTTCATTTAAAATTTCCCTATTAATTGCATATGTTTAACAGAGCTCCATGAGCTCTGTCAAACAAGATATAATAGAATAAAAGCTCTGTTTATCACCAAAATATAAGAGTTTGTCAGAATTTCTATCAATTGAATACTCCTATTAATTTAATATGTTTTATTGGCAAAGCTGTTATTCAAGTAACAGGGTTCCATTGTATAATGACTATAACTGAAGTCTAAAGTTAGGTTCAGCCAATCATTCATACTTAAGTTGCCCAATTTAGAAGACCCTTAGAGGCTGTACTAGTAAAGCAAGACATCTCTCTTCTAGTATAAAATAAATGCTCATCTACTACAGTGGAGCCCACTTAATTGGATATCTCTTAATTGTATATCCCTGTTAATTGAATATAATTTTCAAACACAAAACCATTTACCATACCTTCAGTACAAATTTGATCTGTTAATTGCATATGGGTTGTAGAGTAAACTCCTGTTAATTGTATATACATTTTTGTAATATGTCGAAAAAATTACTGTGACACGCTCCAAATTCCCCTTATTTATCAACCTTTTTGGCCTCACAACATCCAATACAGGCATTTATTCTATTATATCTTGTTTGACAGAGCTCTATGAGCTCTGACAAACAAGATATAATAGAATAAATGATCAGTTTACCTCCAGAACACAGGAAACTGACCAAATCCCTGTTAATTGTATACTCCTGTTTAATGAATAATTTTCACTGGCAAAATGGATATTCAATTAAGAGGATTCTACTGTATACACTATTTCGAGGAAGGAGACAACCTGATCAGTCAGGGCCTGGTCCAATCATCCTCTCGAAATGCAAGACATGCTCAAAATGTTATATTCTCTGAAGGTTTTTTCAACATTTAAGACAAAGAAACTTGGCAAACATGTGCTTCACACAAACCAAACCTTCAAATTTGTGTGACAGGTTTAAGTTACCAAAAAATCCATATAAAAAAGGAAGGATTTATTTCCAAAAATATAAATAAACATACCACCACAATGCAGATCACCAAACAAGCAAATCAAGAAAGAATATGCAATGAGAACCTACTTTCAAAAATCATAGAACTCTGAAAAAGAAAGTAATGCAAAAGAGCATGCTAAAGTGATAAAATAATGGGTTCCAAGTGCCCATAAACCATTCACCAGGAGATACTGCTTTTTCCAAAGAAACAGCAAATAAAAATTTTAGATAACAGGTAGTTTTGTTGGACACTTATTATTAGTGAACTGAACATTAATTCTCTGCATGAAGCATTATGACAACCACCAAGGGCATTTTTCAACAGTTTTGTACAATAATATTTTAACAAAAATGCTAGAGGTCTGGTGCATTTTCACCTTTGCAGATACGGTACTGTTTGGTGAAAAACTATCAGAGAGTAGTGATAGGCCAATATGGATGTTATCAAAAAAAGTCAATAACCAATACTTCTCATTGCGATATCAGCCTCATGCTGATAGAAACAAGAGGCCCCAGGGGGCCTGAGGGCGCTCACCTGACATGGTAGTCTAAATATGAAACAAGGGAATTGACTTGAATAAGCTGCATACGCCCATCCTAAGAAAAGCATATACCAACTAGATGAAGCAGTTGTGCCCACACAATACACAGGATTTTCCTTCTTTTTTCAGTTCCTGCACTTTTAAGTCCCAAAACTGAGATAAACGCATAAAAAACAGATTTTTTTTTATTTTTGTTCAGAAATTTTCGAAGTCCCAAATTTTCAGCCTAAAATTTTTTTTCTTCTTAAAATTGACCAAAACGCATAAAAAACAAAAAAACTAATTTCCGGAATTTGGTCAAAAAAGTCCCACCCGGCCCCCAAATTTTCAGTGTAAAAAAAAATTTTTTTTTTGTCTTAAAATTGACTGAAACGCATAAAAAACCAAAGAAAAATTTCCTGATTTTGGTCAAAATTTTCCAAGTCCCACCCGGACCCCAAATTTTCAGTGTAAAAAAAAAATTTTTTTTTGTCCTAAAATTGACCGAAACCCATAAAAAAACAAAAAACATTTTTTTTCCAGATTTTGGTCCAAAATTACAAAGTCTGGAACAGGACCCCAAATTTTCAGCCTAAATATGAACCCAGGGACTTGGCTTGAACAAACTTGAATCTCACCCCCCTAAGGATGCTGCATACCAAATATCAAAAGATTCTTATTGGTAGATCTGAAGAAGAAGATTATTAAAGAATATTCCTCATAATGCACTAATTTAAACATTTGGGCTCCCATAGAGAGCCCAAATATGGACCCAGGGAACTGATTACAATAAACATGTGAAACAATCTTCCAAAGATGTTATATGTGAAATTTGAAAGCTTTTGGAGCAGTGGTTTGGGAGAAAAGTAGTCTTAAATGTTTTTCCCATTACCCACAGTGTTAAAAAATGCTGACTCTGCACTTTTTCAAAGTCCCAGAAAAGTACCCCATGATAAAACCGATAGCAATTTTTTTTACCATTCCATTCTGTTGGACCTAAGGAAGCTTCACACCAAATAAGAATTCTCATTGCCATGAAGTTTTGGAGATATGGGCGTTTTCATTTTTTTCTATTTTTATTTCCTGCGGTTCCCATAGGGTGACAGGAAAAAAAAAATTGGGCATAAATTAAGTACTTATGACCCAAATAATTTGGTCCAAATCTGCCTTTTGGTTTGGAAAGTTAAAAAATTTATAGTAATTTATATATTTTTTATACTTACCAATGACCCAGACTTAGCTGGTGCTAACTCTAACAAAACCAGGGCCAAACACAAATTTTGCCCCCCAATCCCCAAAATTTGCATCCAAAATCAAAAGAAATCATGTCCTATAGGACCTCCATACTACGCCCCCACTGCGCATGCGCAGTGTCAAGGACGTCCCGAAATTGGCGCCAATTATCATTCTTACTGGCAGTGCCTGGTCAGCGCTATGTACTCAGCGGGGAGGCAAGAGTTCCCAACTCCTGGGAGGGCCATCCCCGTCTGGGTCATTGGTAAGTATAAAAAATATATAAATTACTATAAATTTTTTAACATTTTTATACTGTACCAATGACCCAGACTTAGCTGAATAGTAAACAGGCTGGAGGGCCTAGGACATAGAGGAAAATCCAATAAGCACAACTATATAATAAAGAGGTAACCCCTTAAGGAGAAAAGGAGTATTAGGCTTTACATGTATCTTTCTTATTTAATATTAAATTAGAAAGATACAATACCCTTAATAATTGAGCACAATAATATTCATGTTCTCTATTAACATCCAGTATAACCCTTATACTAATTATTTTTAAAGTAAGCCAATAAATAAAGTAGTCCAGAGAATTGAGACTCTTTATAATCTTTTAAAAGTGTCCGAGTATTGTATATTAAAGCCCGTTTGACACTTGACATATACAAATGCTTCACACCGAGCTACACTTTAAAAATAAGACATGAATGAATTTTAACATTAATATTACACTTTAAAACCATCCCGGAAGCGACTCAGAAATACTGACTTTGGAGGAGGCATTCCCTTGCTTTTCACTATAAAGCAGGTGACCTAAGGGAACACCCGCCCCCCCCACCCCTTCCCCTTGCCCTGGGTCAAATAGCCCAGAGCGAAGAGGGCAGCCGGACGGAGTCACTGCCGGAACAGAAAGCCTGCATAACTATAGTTGCAACTGTTTAGTGGACGACATTCTGAGCAACAGATAACGGACCTAAACAATGCAGGTCTCCAGAAATGGACTCAATATTTCTGAGATAAAAATTCGTGAATGTGGATGGCTGAGACCAATAAGCAGCCTTCATTAAATCTGTAATAGCAACACTATTAGCATAAGCCCAAGAAGTAGCAAGAGCTCTTACTTCATGAGCGGAAATCTTAAGCACAGACTGCTGAGAAGAAGATAAACTCTCATAAGCAGTACGGATAGTTAATTGAATCCATCTAGCAATAGAATGGACCGAAATGTCCCTTCTATTAGGCATCAAAGACAGAAAGAAACGTTTCCGTCCCTTTCTGATAAACTGAGATCTCTGTTTATAGATACGTAACGCTCTAACAGGACAGAGTAAAGGCCTACGCCCGTCTGAAGACGGAAGAGCCTTAATAACAATAGGTTCCAGATATTTATTAGGAGCCTGATTCTTAGCTAAAAAACCCACATTAGTAGTGAAGGTGATAGTGTTCCCGACACTACGATAGTGAGAATCATCCACCGACAGTGCATGAAGCTCACTGACTCTTCTAGCAGAAGAGAAAGCTAAGAGAAAAGCTGTCTTATAAGATAAGAATTTGAAATCTACTGTCCCAAGAGGTTCAAATGGCTTTTCCTTCAATTTAAGAAGAACCCAAGCTAAATTCCATTTAGGAATTAATCTAAGAGTTCTGGGTCTATTTATCGAAAAGTTTCTAACCAACTTAGATAAAGAGACATTAGATCCAATTTGTAAACTATCATGATGTGCATAGGTATCAGATAACATAGACCTATAACCCTTAATAGTAACAGGCTGCAGTTTGATTTCGTCAAACAAGTATACTAGAAAGTTTGCAATGTCTGGTATAGAGGGATCGAAAATATCTACAGAATGATCCCTACACCAACGACGAAAAACCTTCCACTTAGCCGCATAGTTTAGCGAAGAGGAGGTCCTCCTACAGTTAGAAATCGCGTCCACTGCTCGTCCTGTAAAGTGCTTGCCATGCAAGAAGGACCGCACAACGGAAAAACGTGAAGGTTGAGACCTTGCGGGTTGTGATGGAGTTGACGCGATTTCCCCTGCGAAAGAAGATCTTCCCGTGGAGGAAGCTTTCGCGGTAGATCCCACAACAGACACCTGAGTAGATTTATCCACGGTCTCTGTGGCGACAGAGATGCTACCAACAGAATCTTGCATTGAGATTGTTTTATCTTTAGCAATACTTGTTGAATTAACGGCGCTGGAGGATACGCATATCCTATCATTCCGTCCCAAGGGATCGACAGAGCGTCTACTGCAAATGCTCTTGGATCCGGACACGGAGACACATACGTCTGCAACTGATTGTTGAGATGTGTCGCAAATAAGTCTATCATTGGCCATTCCCATTGGTAGCAAATCTGATTGAATACTTGTTTGTTGAGAGTCCACTCCGACGGCAACAAGCGACCCTTTCGTGAAAGGGAGTCTGCTAGCACATTCAGACGACCCGGTATGTGACGGACCGAAAGAAGAACCTGATGTTCTAGCGCAAACAGAAGGATTCTTTCCGTTAGATTGAACAACGGAACTGAATGAGTGCCTCCCTGATTCCGTATATACGCCACTACTGTCGTATTGTCGGATAGGATTTGGACATGAGCATTGTGAATAATGTCCATCCAATGATGTAACGCAAGCCAAATTGACATCATTTCCTTGATGTTTATGTGCTTGCACAGGAATTGCGGATCCCAAAGACCCTGGCATCTCGAATCCGTTGGGATCAATGATGCACCCCAACCTGTTTGACTGGCATCCGTCATAATGGTAAAACTCGGATCCGGCAACTGCAGCGGAACTCCCTGAGTTAACCACTGAATGTTTGCCCAAGTCTGAATCTCTTGTTTCACTTGATCTGACAAGAGAACGTCTACGTCGAGCGAATGAATTTTCACACTCCATTTCTGAGTCAAGAAAATTTGGAGAGGACGCGTGCGTAACCGCCCAATCGGAATGAGATCTGCAGCAGCTCCGCACAGACCTATCAGTCTCATAAATTCTCTCGCTGTGACTTTGTCTGCGTGCAGACAATAGCGAGCGTAACAACTGACTAATTTCGCTCTGGTTAACGGCAGACGAACGAGATTGTTGTGCGTCTCGAAGCTCATTCCCAGATGAGTGAATGACTTGGACGGCACCAGATCCGACTTCTCCTCGTTTACTATAAAACCGAGACGTCGGAGCAATAGAAGTAGATTCTGAACATCGTTCTGGAGCGTTAACTCGTTGCCATACCTCTGAAGAATGTCGTCCAGGTAGGCCGATGTTACCGCAGACGAATGAGCTCGGAAATAGATCATTACCGAGTTCATTACCCGAGTGAAAGCCCAGGGTGCTAGATTCAGTCCGAAGCACATCGCCCGGAATTGATACACCACTCCTAGGACTGCGAAGCGTAGATACTTTCTGAATGTTGGATGTACCATGACGTGAAAGTACGCATCTTTGAGATCTATGCTTGTTGCATAATCGTTCACCCGAATACTCGCTCTGACCGACCGAATCGTCTCCATATAAAATTTCGGAGCGACGATCAGCTTGTTTATCCAGCTCAAATCTATGACTGGACGGAACGAGCCGTCTGGTTTCGGAACCAGAAACAGATGGCTGTAGAATCCCGGAGTCTCCTGGTTTTCTACGACCTCTACCGCGTTCTTCATTAAAAGAGACTGCACCTCTGATAACAGAGCGTCTCTTTTCTGCGGATTTGACGGAAGTTGAGTCCACTTTGGACTTCGAGTTAATGGAGGCTTTCGTTTGAAGGATATCTTTAGGCCTTCCGAAGTCACTCCTCTCACCCAAGGGTCGTCCGTAATCGACGCCCATTCTTGAGAAAAGCTCGACAACCTTCTGCCAACCGGTACGCGATAGAGGTTTAAGCCATCACCTCCTGGACCTGCGAGGCCTGCGGTAGGAGAAACCACGTCCTCCACGACCCGCACCTCGTCCCGTCGACCTCGGGGCGTCCGACCGGTTGTCCTGGCCCGAAGGACGTCCCGAACGAGAGTCGCTACCCTGACGGTCTCTCGAATAAGACCAAGAGGACGCACCGGAACCTCTATAGGAACCACTCTTGGGCGCATTAGACCCAGAAGTGCCTGTCTTATTCTTGTCTGCTGTATCCGACTTCTTAGAAGCAGATTTGAACAACAGAGAATCTGAAGCTTTCTTTGTAATTTTATCATAAATAGCAGAAAGCTTGCCGTCAAAGAGAAGATCTCCGGAGACCGAAGCGACTCTGAGAGAGTTCTTCACCTTAGTATCCACGAGTGTGGATGTAGCTAGGGCTGCGTCACGTCTAACCAACTCCAGGTTTGCCACAGAAAGGGCGGAGTTACACGTGGAATAAGCTACTGCCCTTGAAAGAAGTCTTAAAGAGGATTGTATATCCTGAAATTCTTTCCCTTGAAGGCGCAGTGATAACGCCTTAGTAAGGTGATCTGCGTAAGATAAGGCATCTAAATTGGCTCTGTTAGACGAAATAGCTGTTTCCAACACCGCGGTTGGAATAGAAGCCGACGACAGTAATGATAGCTCTAAGTCTTCCGCCTCATCGTCCATACGCAGAGGAACTCTCGGTATACCCTGTCCTGCCGTGTCGAATTTATTCCTTGCATTAATGAAAGGCAGGTTGAGAGTATTGGCGGACAAGAAACCTGCTTTCCCCGTCTTGGAAGCAAGTTTAAATATAGCGTCGTTCAATAATTCAAATGTTCTTGCAACATTATTGGACTGCGACGGAAACTCGGGAGCGATGTCCCTGAACCGCTCAAAAAATTCAGAGTCCAATGACGCTATAATCCTCTTGTCCGGAACCGCAGCAGTCTGGCCCGACGGAACAACTTGAGGGAGAAAGTGCCGGATGAAGTCCACGGCAGCTTTATGTTGTTCCGAAAGGGATAGCTCCAAATCATCCGTATCCCTTTCACCATCCGGTCGGACCTCATGATGCTCCCGGTCGTCCGCCCCCGATGCTTCGGCGGAGCGTACCGACCCAGCGCCGTCGGATAATTCTCGATCCGACACCGTTTCTGTCGGCTGCTGGGATGCTGCGATAAGCTGTGCTATCTGCACAAGAATGTCCGGCGTCGAGACCTGTGGAGGCGCAGTCTTTCGCTGCTTCGCCGAGGGCAGCTCCGCATCAGATGGCTCCCGCATACTTTTTCTATGCGAACGTCCGGAGTCCATCGGCCTCGTGTCCCTGGCTGCCGGATGTGACCTGGCGCCGAAGAATCCCTGATCGGCGAAGCTGGTAAGATATCGGCGGTCACGCAGCCAAGGTGCGGTCGTGTGCGCTGACGAGAAGAAGAAGCCTTAGCAGTCTCCGCGGACTGCCTATACAACGGAGCGTCCCGAGCGACGGATGTATGCTCCGCTTGCGACACATTTTGTACCACAACATCTGGTCCCAGATGTTGTTGTACGAGAGAGGGGCCTCTCTCGCTCGCGGCCCGGCTGGACCTGGACGAGCTAGGAACCGGACTCAAAGGCTTCCTCCGATCTCGTATACTATCCGCCGTCACTGGGTGTGCACATTGAATGTTTATAGTGCTCGCATCACCCAACATTTCCTCCTGGACCGCATGGGACGAACGCGGCTGCCGAACCATTCGGTGAATGGATGCTACACCGGGCGAGCTAGCGGACGACATTTGTCTAATCTCCATGAGCACTTTTGCCGCTAGCTCTGAATTCATTTGTGACGACGGAAGCGCACTTGCAGAAGATAACATGGAAACATCACCCTGTTCTTGTTCCTCTGAAATAGAAACTGAGAGAGTAGAGCGACCTTGCGGAGAAAGAGCCGGCATAGCCCTTTCTCCAGTAACAACATACCGTGACACACGTTTCCAATGTTTGTCATCCCAATATTGACATATAGAACAGGGATTAGTGCGAGAACACTGACTACAATTAATACAATGATCATGAAAGTCAGAGGAAGATTTCTTCCCATTACAATTTGAACAATATCCTTTCATTGTGAAAAGTCAACAACAAGTCCTAGTTACTCGCACAAACCCCTGACACAAAGATACATAATAACATGATCCATTAATAAATGAAAAAACAATTGCAAATCAAAATAATTTTGAAAAAATATTTTTTCAGCGAAGCCCAAGTTGCTGAAAAGTAACGTTGAGCCCTGATGGATCCGATGGCAAAGTGTGGTCAAAAATTTTAAATTTATATTAAATAATTAATGAGACACTTACGGATAATATAAATGTATCTTATAGTGAGATAAACTACACCAAAGGCAAACAGCCCCCCTCAAAAAAGGCTGTTGCCAATGTAAACAAACAGTGTAAAACACCAGAAAACATGACTCCAGGCACTGAAAAAACTGGCCCGAAATCAGTCATCAAAATTACACTCTATCTGATGCAAGACAGAGACTCCCAGGGGAGAATCTGCAGAACATCAGATGGAAGATGCAGAACACAACGTTTATACACCCATGGGTGAAAACGTAACTATGGGGAAAATAACAGAAAACATTCTGTATCCAAGCAACTCTCCCAAGAAAATTTTAGAAATGAACTTTCTCAAAAATATGCCAAAAGCATGGGAGAATTGCAAGGAGGGACTTAGAAGGCTAGGGGAGAGGAAACACTGAATAAGCAGTGTAACATTTTAGCAAGAATGACAACAAGAGGCCCATGCCTCGAAAATAGGCAACTTAACATAATTTCATAAAAAATTTTAAGTACAGCCCTGATTATTTTTTGTCACTTCTTTTTCCTCTCCTCCTTCTATATCCTCCTTAGAATCACCATTTCTCCAAAAATTACGTGTCTGGCATCCTTTAAACTGAGATTTACAAGCACAAAGATCAGTGAGATGTTGACTGATGAAGGGCCAAACAGAGAATGATAATTGGCGCCAATTTCGGGACGTCCTTGACACTGCGCATGCGCAGTGGGGGCGTAGTATGGAGGTCCTATAGGACATGATTTCTTTTGGTTTTGGATGCAAATTTTGGGGATTGGGGGGCAAAATTTGTGTTTGGCCCTGGTTTTGTTAGAGTTAGCACCAGCTAAGTCTGGGTCATTGGTACAGTATAAAAATATAGAAATTTTGGGAGGGGCAAAAATTCTTGCCCCTCCCATAACGATGGCAAATATAGCCCCTAGAACTTCTTTTGAACAAATCTGAGTCTACACCCCAAAAAAAAAAATGCACACCTAATAAGAATATTTTTTTAAGATTTAGGCTCACTTTTTGGGCGTGGCCCTACCAAGGGACGAGTCAGTTTTGATTTGAACAAACTTGAATTGACATATGATAAGGTACATGCACAGCAAATTTGGTGAATTTGGTCCAGTAGTTTGTTAGAAAAAGTTGATAATGTAAAGTTATGGACAGACGACGGATGGAAAGTGATTAGTAAAGCTCCCTTTGAGCTTCGCTCAGGTGAGCTAAAAAGGGAACTGTGCAAATCAACAATGTCTGGTACTAAACAGGGAACTGTGCAAATCAACAATGTCTGGTAGAGTAGATAGGGTATATGACAATATCTTGCATTCAAACAGAACTGTTTGTTAACATCAGTATACCACGATCACCAGAATTCAAATTTGAATACCCTGTAGCAATAACTCATTCAGGAATGTGACTTTCTGGAATATTGTAACAGTAGTGATGACTTAAATGATATCATTAATCATCCTTTTAAAGCATAAAGAAGCCAACTACAATTCTAAAGCATTGCATATGGCACCTTTACGCTTTCAAAGGGACAATTTAACAATAATCTGTAAAATCAGCTTCGTTAAATTCAGAGTGAATTTTCTCAATAAATGGCGTATCAAGATTCTTGAACCAAAAATGAAGTTATCATTCATAAGTTTGCTGATACTGATATCATGTTGATATCCGACTTATCCATTGGATTATACCAATCACCATTACCTATTATCAGTCCATCACTTCTGGTAAGGGAGGCAATAGCATTTTCAACAATATGCACATACTGGAATATCTGCAGCTCCATAATAGAATCTCTGGTATTTTGTATGAGGAAAGTAAGAAGCCATTTCCAAAGAAACATAGAAACTATATATTAACATTGAAATATTTAATTTCTTTAAATTAGGAAATATATATACATCAAGAAGACAGTAAAATTCTGTGAGTACTGACCTCCTGTCAAGTCTTGGCTGACTCAGTTGGTCGTCAACACTGAACTAGAATTCTCTGTCAGGCATAGGTTCTAAAACTTACTTCGGTAAAAACATTGGAGTACTACATTATTTTTATGGAATTTCTACAGGTAACAAGAAAATCAAGAGAATGGATGGATACTCCCCAAACATAAACATGGTTGAGATAGGAAATGCTAGTGCATGTTTGTGACCGATTGATTGCAATGAGCAACAAATCTTAGTTACACTGGAAAGTATGTACAAAGAAGAAAAAGCAAAGTAATATGCATACATTTCTATCATAACACTTTCCAAAAAATTGACTAAAATCCATGGTCAAAATAACAATATCAAAGTCTTCCAGTTTGTGATGCCGCCTTTAGAAGAAAGATCATGGGTTATGGTCATGGCATTCCTTTAGACCGAGAGTAACAAAACATAGCAAGGTCTGAAATTTGATTAGACTTCAAACACTGGACAAGGATGGTAGAGCAATATCAGTTTTCTTGTTTGTTACCTTGAGTTTGGAGGTATGACCTTGCATCAAGGTTATGACACACCCATTTCATGGATAACAATTTTGTGAATTATGAACATGATCTGTTACTTGAATCAGATTTTCTGTAGTCCAACTACGCTTTCTGACACAAGTACCATATCATCTGTGAAGAATAGCCCTGGGATTTTCAGGTCCCCAACTGCTACCCTCTCGTTGCTATGCAGGAGTTCCTCTCCTAAATCTTTAATGTACAGTGCAAAAAGAATTGGCGAAAGGAAGCACCCCTGTTTCAGGCCTATCTCCATAGGCACAGGTTGTGTTGTTATGTTACCCAAGCTAAGTTCACTTTGTACGTCTTTGTATAATGCCTACAGAATTCCCACAAACTCACCTCCCAGGCCCAAGGCTTCAAGCTTAAGTTTCCGCCACATACTCTCCCTCCATACTCTATTGTATGCCTTCTTCACATCCAGAAAGGACATAAACATCTTCAGGTTTTTGACTTTCCCCTTTCTGAATCCATTCTGGATTTCTCCCAGAAAACCTTTCTCTTTGATCACATCCTCTAATCCCATATCCTATACAGGACTTTAAAAAACATTTTGTCCAATGTTGGTACTGACAGCAATTCCCTGATAATTGTCTAATACATCCTTTTTGTGTATAAATGTAACCTTGTTTGTTCAGTCATGACACATCCTGAGTTCATGGGAAAAAATGTACGAGGTAAGAACAAGACCTGTCAATCTAGACAAGTGTTTGACCACCGAGGTGGTATTAGTCCCCTACGGCGCTTTTGTGACATAAGGTGTTTTGTCACAGAAGACACTAGAGTATATAAGCATCTTGGATTTTGAAAAAAAAAATATTGAGCGTGCATAATCCCCTCACAACCCTTTATCCATGTACCATATATGAAAGGTGTAGCTTGAACCATGTTGGAGGGAGGGGTGGCAACATAAAATAGAGAAAAAAGCTTAAAAAACACAACAATAATGGCCGCCATTCTGCCATCTTGGATTTTGAAAAATAAATATTGACTGTGCATCATCCCCTCAGAACCATTTATCCATGTACCAAATATGAAGGGTGTAGCTTGAAGCATATTAGAGGGAGAGGTGGTAACATAAAAACAGACAGACAGACAGATGTTTGATTTTAAAAAAAAAATATTGAGAGTGCATAATCCCCTCACAACCCCTTTATCCATGTACCATATATGAAAAGTGCAGCTTGAACCATGTTGGAGGGAGCAGTGGTAACAAAAAATAGTGAAAAAAGCTTAAAAAACACAACCAAAATGGCCACCATGCCGCCATCTTGGATTTTGAAGAAAAAATATTGAACGTGCATCATCCCCTCCCAACCCTCTATCCATGTGCCAAATATGCAAAGTGTAGCTTGAACCATATTGGTGGGAGGGGTGGTAACATGAAAATAGAGAAAAAAAGCTTAAAAAACACAACAAAAATGGCCGCCATTCCACCATCTTGGATTTTGAAAAAAAAATTTTGAGCGTGCATCATCCCCTCAGAACCATTTATCCATGTACCAAATATGAAAGGTGTAGCTTGAACCATGTTGGTGGGAGGGGTGGTAACATGAAAATAGAGAAAAAAAGCTTAAAAAACACACCAAAAATGGCCGTCATTCCGCCATCTTGGATTTTGAACAAAAAATTTTGAGCGTGCATCATCCACTCAGAACCATTTATCCATGTACCAAATATGAAAGGTGTAGCTTGAACCATGTTGGTGGGAGGGGTGGTAACATGAAAATAGAGAAAAATAAGCTTAAAAAACACAACAAAAATGGCTGCCATTCCGCCATCTTGGATTTTGAAAAAAAAATTTTGAGCGTGCATCATCCCCTCAAAACCATTTATCCATGTACCAAATATGAAAGGTGTAGCTTAAAGCATGTTGGAGGGAGAGGTGGTAACATAAAAAACAGACAGACGGACGGACGGATGGACGGACGGACGGACAACTTTTCTGACTATAACATGCATAAAATGAGCATTTAAGAACTTACACTGTAATTTTGTATCACTTATTGGTTGAAGGATTAATGCAATGGCACATGTAAAATTGAAGCACTGATATTATTCCGAATAAACAATTATCCCTTGATCAACATCTCAGAAAATGTAGGTTTTAATCAAGTAAACAAGGGCCATAACTGTGCAAAATCTGTCAAATGAAAAATTCCTGCCCACATCATCATCTACACTTCATACTGATGCTTCCTATCAAGTTTCTTAGAAAAATGTAGGAGGAGAACGTGGACATGCATGAAAGCTGGAAATTTACCTATTACCAAGGGACATAACTATGAACTTCACACCAAGTTCCATGAAAAGTTAAAAAATTTATAGTAATTTATATATTTTTTATACTTACCAATGACCCAGACTTAGCTGGTGCTAACTCTAACAAAACCAGGGCCAAACACAAATTTTGCCCCCCAATCCCCAAAATTTGCATCCAAAACAAAAAGAAATCATGTCCTAAAGGACCTCCATACTATGCCTCTACTGCGCATGCGCAGTGACGTAGACGTCCCGAAATTGGCGCCAATTATCATTCTTACTGGCAGTGCCTGGTCAGCGCTATGTACTCAGCGGGGAGGCAAGAGTTCCCAACTCCAGGGAGGGCCATCCCCGTCTGGGTCATTGGTAAGTATAAAAAATATATAAATTACTATAAATTTTTTAACATTTTTATACTGTACCAATGACCCAGACTTAGCTGAATAGTAAACAGGCTGGAGGGCCTAGGACATAGAGGAAAATCCAATAAGCTCAACTATATAGTAAAGAGGTAACCCCTTAAGGAGAAAAGGAGTATTAGGCTTTACATGTATCTTTCTTATTTAATATTAAATTAGAAAGATACACTACCCTTAATAATTGAGCACAATAACATTCATGTTCTCTATTAACATCCAGTATATCCCTTATACTAATTATTTTTAAAGCAAGCCAATAAATAAAATAGTCCAGAGAATTGAGACTCTTTATAGTCATTTAAAAGTGTCCGAGTATTGTATATTAAAGCCTGTTTGATACTTGACATATACAAATGCTTCACACCGAGCTACACTTTAAAAATAAGACATGAATGAATTTTAACATTAATATTACACTTTAAAACCATCCCGGAAGCGACTCAGAAATACTGACTTGGAGGAGGCATTCCCTTGCTTTTCACTATAAAGCAGGTGACCTAAGGGAACACCCCCCCCCCCCCCCCTTCCCCTTGCCCTGGGTCAAATAGCCCAGAGCGAAGAGGGCAGCCGGACGGAGTCACTGCCAGAACAGAAAGCCTGCATAACTATAGTTGCAACTGTTTAGTGGACGACATTCTGAGCAACAGATAACGGACCTAAACAATGCAGGTCTCCAGAAATGGACTCAATATTTCTGAGATAAAAATTCGTAAATGTGGATGGCTGAGACCAATAAGCAGCCTTCATTAAATCTGTAATAGCAACACTATTAGCATAAGCCCAGGAAGTAGAAAGAGCTCTTACTTCATGAGCAGAAATCTTAAGCTCAGACTGCTGAGAAGAAGATAAATTTTCATAAGCAGTACCTATAGTTAATTGAATCCATCTAGCAATAGAATGGACCGAAATGTCCTTTCTATTAGGCATCAAAGACAGAAAGAAACGTTTTCGTCCCTTTCTGATAAACTGAGATCTCTGTTTATAGATACGTAATGCTCTAACAGGACAGAGTAAAGGCCTACGCCCGTCTGAAGACGGAAGAGCCTTAATAACAATAGGTTCCGGATATTTATTAGGAGCCTGATTCTTAGCTAAAAAACCCACATTAGTAGTGAAGGTGATAGTGTTCCCAACACTACGATAGTGAAAATCATCCACCGACAGTGCATGAAGCTCACTGACTCTTCTAGCAGAAGAGAAAGCTAAGAGAAAAGCTGTCTTATAAGATAAGAATTTGAAATCTACTGTCCCAAGAGGTTCAAATGGCTTTTCCTTCAATTTAAGAAGAACCCAAGCTAAATTCCACTTAGGAATTAATCTAAGAGTTCTGGGTCCATTTATCGAAAAGTTTCTAACCAACTTAGATAAAGAGACATTAGATCCAATTTGTAAACTATCATGATGTGCATAGGTATTAGATAACATAGATCTATAACCCTTTATAGTAACAGGCTGCAGTTTGATTTCGTCAAACAAGTATACTAGAAAGTTTGCAATGTCTGGTATAGAGGGATCGAATATATCTACAGAATGATCCCTACACCAACGACGAAAAACCTTCCACTTAGCCGCATAGTTTAGCGAAGAGGAGGTCCTCCTACAGTTAGAAATCGCGTCCACTGCTCGTCCTGTAAAGTGTTTGCCATGCAAGAAGGACCGCACAACGGAAAAACGTGAAGGTTGAGACCTTGCGGGTTGCGATGGAGTTGGCGCGATTTCCCCTGCGAAAGAAGATCCTCCCGTGGAGGAAGCTTTCGTGGTAGGTCCCACAACAGACACCTGAGTAGATTTATCCACGGCCTCTGTGGCGACAGAGATGCTACCAACAGAATCTTGCATTGAGATTGTTTTATCTTTAGCAATACTTGTTGAATTAACGGCGCTGGAGGATACGCATATCCTATCATTCCGTCCCAAGGGATCGACAGAGCGTCTACTGCAAATGCTCTTGGATCTGGACACGGAGACAAATACGTCTGCAACTGATTGTTGAGATGTGTCGCAAATAAGTCTATCATTGGCCGTTCCCATTGGTAGCAAATCTGATTGAATACTTGTTTGTTGAGAGTCCACTCCGACGGCAACAAGAGACCATTTCGTGAAAGGGAGTCTGCTAGCACATTCAGATGACCCGGTATGTGACGGACCGAAAGAAGAACGTGATGTTCTAGCGCAAACAAAAGGATTCTTTCCGTTAGATTGAACAACGGAACTGAATGAGTGCCTCCCTGATTCCGTATATACGCCACTACTGTCGTATTGTCGGATAGGATTTGGACATGAGCATTGTGAATAATGTCCATCCAGTGACGTAACGCAAGCCAAATTGACATCATTTCCTTGATGTTTATGTGCTTGCACAGGAATTGCGGATCCCAAAGACCCTGGCATCTCGAATCTGTTGGGATTAATGATGCACCCCAACCTGTTTGACTGGCATCCGTCATAATGGTAAAACTCGGATCCGGCAACTGCAGCAGAACTCCCTGAGTTAACCACTGAATGTTTGCCCAAGTCTGAATCTCTTGTTTCACTTGATCTGACAAGAGAACGTCTACATCGAGCGAATGAATTTTCACACTCCAATTCTGAGTCAAGAAAATTTGAAGAGGACGTGTGCGTAACCGCCCCATCGGAATGAGATCCGCGGCGGCTCCGCACAGACCTATCAGTCTCATAAATTCTCTCGCCGTGACTTTGTCTGCGTGCAGACAATAGCGAGCGTAACAACTGACTAATTTCGCTCTGGTTAACGGCAGACGAACGAGATTGTTGTGCGTCTCGAAGCTCATTCCCAGATGAATGAATGACTTCGACGGCACCAGATCCGACTTCTCCTCGTTTACTATAAAACCGAGACGTTGGAGCAATAGAAGAAGATTCTGAACATCGTTCTGAAGCGTTAACTCGTTGCCGTACCTCTGAAGAATGTCGTCCAGGTAGGCCGACGTTACCGCAGACGAATGAGCTCGGAAATAGATTATTACCGAGTTCATTACCCGAGTGAAAGCCCAGGGTGCTAGATTCAATCCGAAGCACATCGCCCGGAATTGATACACCACTCCTAGGACTGCGAAGCGTAGGTACTTTCAGAATGTCGGATATACCATGACGTGAAAGTACGCATCTTTGAGATCTATGCTCGTTGCATAATCGTTCACCCGAATACTCGCTCTGACCGATCGAATCGTCTCCATATAAAACTTCGGAGCGACGATCAGCTTGTTTATCCAGCTCAAATCTATGACTGGACGGAACGAGCCGTCTGGTTTCGGAACCAGAAACAGATGGCTGTAGAATCCCGGAGATTCCTGGTTTTCTACGACCTCTACCGCGTTCTTCATTAAAAGAGACTGCACCTCTGATAACAGAGCGTCTCTTTTCTGCAGATTTGACGGAAGATGAGTCCACTTTGGACTTCGAGTTAATGGAGGCTTTCGTTTGAAGGATATCTTTAGACCTTCCGAAGTCACTCCTCTCACCCAAGGGTCGTCTGTAATCGATGCCCATTCTTGTGAAAAGCTCGACAACCTTCCGCCAACCGGTACGCGATAGAGGTTTAAGCCATCACCTCCTGGACCTGCGAGGCCTGTGGTAGGAGAAACCACGTCCTCCACGGCCCGCACCTCGCCCCGTCGACCTCGGGGCATCCGACCGATTGTCCCGGCCTGAAGGACGTCCCGAACGAGAGTCGCTACCCTGACGGTCTCTCGAATAAGACCAAGAGGACGCACCGGAACCTCTATAGGAACCTCTCTTGGGCGCATTAGACCCAGAAGTGCCTGTCTTATTCGTGTCTGCTGTATCCGACTTCTTAGGAGCAGATTTGAACAACAGAGAATCCTTAGCTTTCTTTGTAATTTTATCATAAATAGCAGAAAGCTTGCCGTCAAAGAGAAGTTCTCCTGAGACCGAAGCGACTCTAAGAGAGTTCTTCACCTTAGTATCCACTAGTGTGGATGTAGCTAGGGCTGCGTCACGTCTAACCAACTCCAGATTTGCCACTGAAAGGGCGGAGTTACACGTGGAATAAGCTACTGCCCTTGAAAGAAGTCTTAAAGAGGATTGTATATCCTGAAACTCTTTCCCTTGAAGGCGCAGTGATAACGCCTTAGTAAGGTGATCTGCATAAGATAAGGCATCTAAATTGGCTCTGTTAGACGCAATAGTTGTTTCCAACACCGCGGTTGGAATAGAAGCCGACGACGGTAATGATAGCTCTAAGTTTTCCGCCTCGTAGTCCATACGCAGAGGAACTCTCGGTATACCCTGTCCTGCCGTATCGAATTTATTCCTTGCATTAATGAAAGGCAGGTTGAGAGTATTAGCGGACAAGAAACCTGCTTTCCCCGTCTTGGAAGCAAGTTTAAATATAGCGTCGTTCAATAATTCAAATGTTCTTGCAACATTATTGGACTGCGACGGAAACTCGGGAGCGATGTCCCTGAACCGCTCAAAAAATTCAGAGTCCAATGACGCTATAATCCTCTTGTCCGGAACCGCAGCAGTCTGGCCCGATGGAACAACTTGAGGGAGAAAGTGCCGGATGAAGTCCACGGCAGCTTTATGTTGTTCCGAAAGGGATAGCTCCAAGTCATCCGTATCCCTTTCACCATCCGGTCGGACCTCATGATGTTCCTGGTCGTCCGCCCCCGATGCTTCGGCGGAGCGTACCGACCCAGCGCCGTCGGATAATTCTCGATCCGACACCGTTTCTGTCGGCTGCTGGGATGCTGCGATAAGCTGTGCTATCTGCACAAGAATGTCCGGCGTCGAGACCTGCGGAGGCGCAGTCTTTCGCTGCTTCGCCGAGGGCAGCTCCGCATCAGATGGCTCCCGCATACTTTTCCTATGCGAACGTCCGGAGTCCATCGGTCTCGAATCCCTGGATGCCGGATTGTGTGACCTGGTCGCCGAAGAATCCTTGATCGGCGAGGCTGGCAATATATCGGCGGTCACGCAGCCAAGGTGCGGTCATGTGCGCTGACGAGAAGAGGAAGCCTTAACAGTCTCCGCGGACTGCTTATACAACGGAGTGTCCCGAGCGACGGACGTATGCTCCGCTAAAGACACATTCTGTACCACAACATCTGGTCCCAGATGTTGTTGTACGAGAGAGGGGCCTCTCTCGCTCGCGGCCCGGCTGGACCTGGACGAGCTAGGAACCGGACTCAAAGGCTTCCTCTGTTCTTGCTTACTATCCGCCGTCACTGGGTGTGCATCTATTATGTTTATAGTGCTCGCATCACCCAAAATTTCCTCCTGGACCGCATCGGACGAACCCGGCTGCCGAACCATTCGGTGAATGGACGCTACACCGGGCGAGCTAGCGGACGACATTTGTCTAATCTCCATGAGCACTTTTGCCGCTAGCTCTGAATTCATTTGTGACGACGGACGCACACTTGTAGAAGATAACATGGAAACATCACCCTGTTCTTGTTCCTCTGAAATAGAAACTGAGAGAGTAGAGTGACCTTGCGGAGAAAGAGCCGGCATAGCTCTTTCTCCAGAAACAACATATCGTGACACACGTTTCCAATGTTTCTCATCCCAATATTCACATATAGGACAGGGATTAATGCGAGAACAGTGACTAAATGATCATGAAAGTCAGAGGAAGATTTCTTCCTATTACAATTTGAACAAAGTCCCTTCATTGTGAAAGAACAACAACAAGTCCTAGTTACTCGCAAAAACCCCTGACACAAAGATACATAATAACATGATCCATAATAAATGAAAAAACAATTATATATCAAAATAATTTTGAAAAAATATTTTTTCAGCGAAGCCCAAGTTGCTGAAAAGTAACGTTGAGCCCCGATGGATCCGATGGCAAAGTGTGGTCAAAAATTTTAAATTTATATTAAATAATTAATGAGACACTTACGGATAATATAAATGTATCCTATAATGATATAAACTACAGCAAAGGCAAACAGCCCCCCTCAAAAAAGGCTGTTGCCAATGAAAACAAACAGTGTAAAACACCAGAAAACATGACTCCAGGCACTGAAAAAACTGGCCCGGAATCAGTCATCAAATTACACTCTATCTGATGCAAAACAGAGACTCCCAGGGGAGAATCTGCAGAACATCAGATGGAAGATGCAGAACACAAACGTTATACACCCATGGGTGAAAACGTAACTATGGGGAAAACAACAGAAAACATTCTGTAACCAAGCAACTCTCCCAGGAAATTTTAGAAATGAACTTTCTCAAAAATATGCCAAAAGCATGGGAGAATTGCAAGGGGGGACTTTAGAAGGCTAGGGGAGAGGAAACACTGAATAAGCAGTGCAACATTTAGCAAGAATGACAACAAGAGGCCCGTGCCTCGAAAATAGGCAACTTAACATAATTTCATCAAAAAATTTCAAGTACAGCCCTGATTATTTTTTGTCACTTCTTTTTCCTCTCCTCCTTCTAACCTCCTTAGAATCACATTTTCTCCAAAAATTACGTGTCTGGCATCCTTTAAACTGAGATTTACAAGCACAAAGATCAGTGAGATGTTGACTGATGAAGGGCCAAACAGAGAATGATAATTGGCGCCAATTTCGGGACATCTGCGTCACTGCGCATGCGCAGTAGAGGCGTAGTATGGAGGTCCTTTAGGACATGATTTCTTTTTGTTTTGGATGCAAATTTTGGGGATTGGGGGGCAAAATTTGTGTTTGGCCCTGGTTTTGTTAGAGTTAGCACCAGCTAAGTCTGGGTCATTGGTACAGTATAAAAATATATAAGTTTTGTGATGGACTGACAGACTGATAGGCAGATGGATGGATGAACACCATTTTATTATGTCCCTCCCGACATTGTCAGTGGGGACAAAAAAGAGGAAGTTTGAAAGGTTGGTTATAACTATCCAGAGACATCAGTGGAAATTACATTGCACATGTCAGTTTCTTTGTCAGCGTGACTGCCTAAAACCCAAGATTAGTTCAACCTATGATGACTAGCATCAACTGAAAATAGGTTATATAATTTTAGTGTAGACAAAAAATACACTTTTAACTCTAAAGGCCTAATTCGGATTTTGATAAATTTTTACAGCAAGAAAACAGGTGACCAAAGATGATGCAATTTTAAGGCATACCTGCAAGTTACAGTCCAAGTACCTTGGAAGTTGTTT
This sequence comes from Pictodentalium vernedei, assembly GCA_031216915.1. Lineage (NCBI taxonomy): Eukaryota > Metazoa > Mollusca > Scaphopoda > Dentaliida > Dentaliidae > Pictodentalium > Pictodentalium vernedei. Next base: position 56,145,689 of record CM062293.1, read on the forward strand.
CTCAGCAAACCTGTATAGGCAGCCAAGACTTGTCGAGAAACAAAAGCAAAGCCACAAGATTTAGACTGTCAAACTGTAGCAAAATTATTAACAAAACATCTCTTGGCTTCATGTTTTAATGTTCATAATTCTATTAAAATCACTTCTATATGTATTCAGTGTTGTTTACTGATCACTGTACCCTCATCTGGGTTGATTTTTGTTGAACATCACATATGACTTTGTGTTTATGACCTTCCAGTTGAAAAAAGAAAAAACCCAATTCCCACCTTCATTAACTGACAGGTGGAACTGACTTCACTCTTCTGAAAGTTATTAATGATGGCATTGCCAACATCCTGTTTTTGTTTTTTGAACTGAGCAAGAACTCATATCACTTTGTTTTCATATTCTCACTCAACCTTCTGATAAGGATTCACTGGATACAAGCTTATAAGGAAAAATGATGCATTGTCAAGAATCCATAAGGTATTATCAAAACAGAAATCTGACAATTTGCAAGTATTGGCGTGCATTATGCTACTGCAGTGCATGAAAATTTGTAGGTGTGTATTGTGTATAAATCTTGACAGGTCACTGATGAAGTCACAGGGAATGGCAGAAAAACAAAACAGGAATTTTATTCCCAAGAATTGTTAAATGCATTGAATGACAGGAAAATGATAAATTTAAAGTAATTTGTATATTTTGTATACTTACCAGTGGTCCAGACTTAGCTGAATCTGGTGCAACCTCAATATTATTAAGGGCCAAGCACAAATTTTTAAGCCCCCAATCCCCAAAATTTGCATACAATACAGAAAATTAAAAGTTCTATCTGGCCCTCCATACTTTTAGTACTTGCATGTGAGCAGTGAGAATAAATCGGATCGAACCCCCCTCACCTGAATTACTTGAATCTTAAGATAAGTAAGGCCGGTGCAGTAATACTAAAGCTTGAAACAGTGATTAAATACTCTTTTAACTATAGAAAAAGGAAACTTCACCCTACATTCCCAAAGCTCTACTGCTGTTGCTATTCTCAATAAAGAGTAATACAGCTAAAAAGCTTATAGTTAGTCAAAGTTAGCATAATCACACTAACCCGGCATGATCCGTAATGCTTTTGTGTTAGTTATCTAGAATAGTAAAGAAACCGTGGTGCTCCCTCACGCCTGACCATCTTCATAATGCCACTAAGGATGGAGAGGGACATGATGAACATGGCACTACTGCAATGAATATACCCGCTGATATAGCACTGACATATCCCTTGAAATCAAGACAGGACGTCATGCCACCAAACAATACAGCATAGAGACATAATATCCAATCCTCCGAGTTGAAATATAATCCACAACAATAAATTGGATTAAAAATGAAGCGGGAGACGAAAAACTAAGTTCCGACACCCAATCATAAAAACTTAGATGAACTCCTTTTGCCTTGTTCTGTTTATAGCAGGAAATATATTCCTGAAAAAGGAGTTAACTACACGCATCTGAAAGAATGCTCATTATTCTCACTAGGTTAATATGGCGTCATCAATAGGGCTAAAAGCCTCAGACAACTAACACAAAAACAATACCGTTATGGAGAGAACAACCTCTTCTCTTATAATGATACCTCATCCGATAGGACAGTGGTCTCAGCCTAGCTGAAGCAGCTAAAGATCTTCCTAATCATGAAGACAATTATATGGCTGTTAGAAGCTCACTAAAAGAGAATTACAATGCTAGCTGCTAATGATAGGGAAAAAACACCGCTCATAATTCTAGCTAGGCTACTATAGTGTCAAGTATAAGACTAAAGTCTATGACACTTACGAAAACAACACCATGAAGGAAAAAATGTACTCTTTCCTTTTAGCAGTTCTATTCCCAAAAGACAGCAGTCTCAGCCTAGCTAATGTAGCTAAAAGTCTTCATCTCCGTGAAGACAGATATCTCGGTGTAATAATTTTTGCGACTAAATGGAGACTTACAACGTTTGTCAATCAAGTTAAGGGAAAAAGTGCCGCACTTGATTCTAATAAGGCGTCAACAAAAGGACTAAAAGCCTCAGACACCTAAGAATACAACACCGAGAAGGAAACAACGTACTCTTCCTTTTAACGACCCTAATTCCAAAGAGACAGCAGTCTCAGATTACCTAGCACAGCTAAGAAGTCGTCATTTCTGTGAAGACAGATATCTCGGTGTAACTTGCGACCTTGAAAGCTCACCAAATGGAGACTGATGACGTTAGTCGCTCAAAGTAATAAAGGACTGCTCTTCTAACGGACATAATTCCAGAGACTGTAGTCTCAGCTTAGCTAATGCAGCTTATTAGTCTTCATCTCTATGAAGACAGATATCTGTGTCACCTGCGGCTTTGGAAAGCTCACTAAATGGAGACTTAAGACATTAGCCACAATGTATAAGAAAATACCGCTGTAAAATATATAAGGCCACTATGATGTTAGCCGCTAATGATATATAAACAGACGGCTCTTAATTCACATAAGCCAAACTAAGGCAACAACAATAGGACTAAATGCCTGTGATGCCTAGGAATACCACACCGAGAAGGAAAGAACGTAATCTTTCCTTCTAATGGCCTTATTCCAAAAAGATAGCAGTCTCAGCATAGCTCACACGGCCTAAAGTCATATATCGGTGAAGACAGATATTTGTGTGTTACCCTGCAGCCTTAGACAGCTCACTAAATGGAGACTTACGACATTAGCCGCTAATGTATAAAAAAGACTGCTCTAAAAGTACATAAGGCTACTATGGCGTTAACAATAGAACTAAATGCCTCTGATACCTAGGAATACAACATCGAGAAGGAAAAGACATACTTTTTCCTTCTAACGGCTCAATTCCAAACAAGACAACTGTCTCAGCCTAACTATGAGCTATTGATCTTCTATTTGTAAAGAATAGATCATTGCCTTTCTTAAACTATTGCTAGGCCAAGGGAAGCACCGTTAAGCGCCATTAAGCATCGTTAAGCGGAAAGATCCGGGAAGGAAAGATCTTCGTATTTCCTTCGCCCGGTACCCTAAGCTGTTTTTTTGCCTAGCAAACACAGACTTTTGTTCCGATGAAACAAGATTCGAAAGAACTTATGAATAAAATTCATAGTCTTAATGTGCCTTTCTGTGAGCGATGGAGAAACAACCTCTGTAGTCCTCTCACATCTGAATGTTCCATCTGAAAAACATGGTCAACACCATCCGAATGTATAGATGATTGGACCAACCCAGTACCGCCCGATAGCTCACTACCGGAGACTGTTGCTGGCTGAACCTGCGACTACTGGGATACTGGGATAAGCTGTGCAATCTGCAGCAGTAGGTCTGTGAATGAAGTTTGCGGAGCAGCGGTTATCCGCTTCTTCACCATATGATGCTCACGGAACGGAGATCTGGCCCCAAATCTTTTGACGCATGTCCCGTATGAATATGCTCAAAACCACTAGCTGCAGGTTAATCCGACTTTGGTGGTGAAGACTGGGAACACCTCCATGGAATAGCATGAACATGCGAAGTCGGACAGCTAGTCTGCGGTCTAACATGCTTCATCGATGAAGCAGAGGGAGAAGCCATAACTGCAGTGTGGAAGGGGCGTCCCGGACCGCAAGCATGAACAGAAGCCCCAACTCACTAAAGTTTCTCGAAAGCGGAAACAGTCATTCCCGACTACTGATGGAACGGAGAGGGTTCTCCAGCTCGAGATCTGACTTCAGACCTCACCGAGTGTTCCATTTAGAAACTTGAAGGCTTCTACCCCTTAGAATGCTTTTCCATGAAGAAGAGGAAGCCGTAACAACAGTCGACCCTGGCTGAAGAGAGGAAGGAGCATCCTGACTCACACATTTCAGACAGGTGCTCCGACTCATTGAAGTTTCTCACAATAGAAAACAGTAGACCCCCGACTGCTAACGGGACGGAGAATGCTCTCCAACTTGCAATCTGACTCCAGATCTTGCCGAGCATCCCATTGAGAAACTTGTAAGCTAATCCCCTTTGCATGCTCTTCCATGTAAGAAGAAGAAGCCATAACCACAACCGACCCCGGCTGCAGTGTGGAAGGAACATCCCGACTCACACATTTCGCCGAGAGTCCCGTAGAGAAACTTTTAGGCTTCTTCTCCTTTTGCCATCATCGCTGGGTGATCTTTAGTTTATGAGGTGCTCGCTCTACCCATGTCTATACTTCTTGACCACAACGGACCTACCTGGCGTCCCGGCTCCCATATAGGGACAACCGCTTCACCAGTCGAGCTAGCTGCATGCAGAGGATTAAGTGAACTAACTAGAGACTTCAATCCCCTAAAATTCATGAGCACCTTGGCAGCCAGCTCTGTTTACTCATCAGAGCGGGGCTCATCAGAGTGTGACGACGGCAGCACGTAACGGACAGTTGTCAAAGTACCATCACCATGTTCTTGTTCCTCTGAAAAAGATACTGAAAGACTAGTATTAGCCTGCAGTGAAATCTCCTACATCGGAACTTCACCGCCCACCACACAGGCTGACACCCGTTACCAATGTTTGCATCCCATAGTATAAGTATTGAAGTAGTGCAGCACAAGCAATAAGCATTTAAACCCGAGGTTTCTTGGACTTACCCTAAGTACCAAATTATTATAATAGATACAATAATAATAAAGCCAAAGTCTGCTGCAATCCCAATAATAATACAGAATAAACATTGCAAGGATACATAACATTGACAATCACAAAAATTTTGGAACAAATTAAAAAAAAAAAAAAAATTTCGAAAAAATTCGGAATAAAGCCTAAGTACCCAAAGGGAACCACATGAGCCCAAGAGCATCCTGATAGCCTAAGTGTGGACAAGCACTACCTAATTAAAGCTAAACTACCTGAATAAGACATAATATGTATCCTAATAAAAAATGCAATAATTGTTTTTAACTAAACACTGAATCAATACGTACCCAAAACGTTATTGAACAGACAACAACGTCAAGAGGAAAAACCGGAAACTAACCAACAACAGGCACAACAGAGGCACAAAGTCAGTAACCGATCAACAACCACCTGATGCAAAACTAGATCTTCATAGGAAGAAAAAACAATGCATCTGGTAGAAGATGCAAGAATACAAAATGTCCTGAACAGTAACAAACATGACGAAAACACAGGGGATAAACGGAATACCTATTCCATAAAAAAAGTTAAAACTCCCAAGAATTTTAATAAAAAATTCTTCAATAAAAAAGCCGAAACAGCTTGGGAGTAGAACAGGAGGATTCAGGGGAAGGAAGGGAAGTAATACTAACAAAACAACAGTGGAATCATATTATAATGACGACATTCAGAAGAATATATCGAAAATAGGGAACATGAATAATTTTACATAAAAATTATAAAGTTACAGCCCGGAACATCCAAAACCACCGTTATTCACTTCCAACATCCTGCTACACTGTTGATTCCATGAAACCCATCATTGATTTGTGTCTGGCATCTTCAACAATGAGAATTTATTGCACAGATGTCAGATCAAATGTTTACTGACTTGGGCCAAACAAAAGAATGATGCTTTGCACCAAATCTGGTCTCTTCCTGGGTGCTGCGCATGCGCAGTACTAAAAGTATGGAGGGCCAGGTAGGACTTTTAATTTTCGGTATTGCATGCAAATTTTGGGGATTGAGAGGTTCAAAATTTGTGTTTGGCCCTTGATTTTGTCGAGTTAGCACCAGCTAAGTCTGGGCCATTGGTTCTAGTATAAAAATATCCAATTACATTTGTTCAAGTTATCACGTTTTGAAAATGTGTGGACGACAAATGGAGGGATAAAAAATATTTCTATATCTCACTGCCAAACTTTGTTTGGGCAGGGGATAAAAAAAAGGTTCATAATTTGTTGTGGATTTCCTTCAGCTTGCAGGGATAAGGAAAAAAATTTGTCCTGTTATGAAGTTTCATATTACCTGATTGACCATCAGACAAGATGATTTTTTTAACCCTTTACCTAACATGAAAAGCAGACGACACTTGCAAAAAAAATTCTTGAATAACTAATTTTTTTCATTTTTTGTCTCAAAAACATAGGTTATGACCCCTCATTGGAACGAGCTCGATGAGCTCGTTCCAATGAGAGGTCATAACCTATGTTTTTGAGACAAAAAATGAAAAAAATAATGAAAATTAATTGGCGATTTTTGAGAATAGCGCTGGCCGGTTTTGGCCGTTACGTTGGGTAAAGGGTTAAAGTCCAATGCTCTAACCAATGAGCGATTGGACTCGCAGAATTCAAAAGTACACATATCAATAAGTCTACCAAACAGAAGATAAAATTTACTCTTGCAGCGATGCATTGCAAAGTGTCAGCTGCATTTATAGGAAATAAAGACTAAACGATAAGTGACAGATAAGACATGAGAATTTTTCAAACTTTTCATTTGCACACCCCAACTTGCATAATACTGAATTTCTGGATCTGAGCACAATAATTAATTAAGACTTCTACTGTGAGCTAGTATACAAGTTTAGAAGCTACTGTGCAGACACTTACCTGGAGATTCTGGCTGTAGCATTGTCCCATAAACATTGAAAAGTACTATCAGGCAACACAGGACAATTGGACCAATAATAGCGCCTTCTAATCCCATCCACGACATTCCTCCAACAATTGCTAAACCAGTCAGGAAGGGATGACCACTACAACAAAATGTATATAAAATAAAGCAAGAAAATTGGGAACTGAATAATTAATCAAACAATTTTTCTAAAATCATTATGTCTTCTCTTGTAAATTTTGCAGTGAAGCACCATAACAATATGTACAATAACAATGTGCCAGTCAGCCCAAACCATAATCAATCAATAAGAGATGGTGAACTTGATGCTCAAATGTTCTAGGTCAAATCCAAGAACATTTTAAGTGCAAGTTTTAAATCTCAGTGAGTGTATAAAAACTTTAATGGAAATTTATAGTGGAAATCAATTTAACTGAACTGCAAAGCTGATAACAATATTAACTGGAAATTTTCAAATATCTGGATTTCAATTTTCTTGAATTTAGTTAATTGTTTAGACTTTCCTTTGTAAATTGAAGTATGAATTCATAATATATTAACAGAGCACTGGGAGCTCAATCAAAGAAGATACAATAAATTATGTACAGTGAGTCCCACTTAATTTGATATTGTCTAACAAAAACATTTACCACATAATTAGGGACAATATGACTAGTTAACCCTTTACCCAACATAATGGCGAAACCGGCAAGCAGTATTCATAAAAATCACCATTCAATTTTCAGGATTTTTTTCATTTGTTGCATCAAAAACATAGCTTTTGACCCCTTTTTGCAACAAGCTTGCTGAGCTCATTCCAGGGGTCATAAGCTATGTTTTGATGCAAAAAATGAAAAAAATTAATTATTCAAGAATTTTGTTTGCAAATATTCTATGTCTTTCATGTTAGGTAAAGGGTTAACTGTATATTAAGGTGAAAAAATTCAATTTTTGCTGAATAAAAATTGTAATCTATGTAAAAGTTAAACTGACACCTGTCAAATACTCCAGCCTATAGACATCTTTGGCCTCAGTATCACCGATATAATTTAATCGAACTCGCTTGAGATATTATTGCAAAAGACTTGTATGGCAAATATTATTCAAATTGGAGAATGTTGGTTCAAGTTATTGTTCTAACAAGCTCAAAATTCATAAAAATTGACGAATTATGGCCCATAACTCTGTAATGAAAATTTAAATTTTATGGTAAATTTCCTTACTTATTATACCTTCTGCAATTGTTTACAACAGGCTTGCACTATAGTGGAAGTCCCTAACTCAGAAAAATACTCTCTATTTTCTTCTTTCCCAAGCGATTTGGGAAAGAAAAGTGGTGCAAAAGCACCAAGAAAAAATAAGCCAAAACTAGGTCGAGTGCAACGGGTGCACACTCAGGAGAGGACACTCTTCTCCTTGTACTAATCCATGGCTTCCAGAACCAGTGTGCAGACGTATAACCAACATGTCATTCTATTGAATCTGCCAACATTGGAGTTATGTGATTAGTGGTGGGGAGGAAGGATTCTTACCCGAAAAAGAAGACGGGAGGGCCTCCACGTAAACATTTCTGGTAGGTATAAAAAAAAAGGAAATTTACTATAAACTTTAAATTTTTTATCAACCTACCTTACAATTGTTTACAGCAGGCTGAATAGACAATAGGAGGAGGGAATCACATAACCAACCACCAACATAACCTGACTGCGCTGGAATGTGGACAGAAGAAGAGTTCCCTAGGCCTATAAAACCATAGCATTACAACCATTAGTAAATGACAATGGGAGATGAGGAGTATGGCCCTGTGACACACAGACAGAAAGGACAGTACCAAGAACAGGGTTGTAACTGACCTTGCAAGAACCCTAATGGCTAAGGATGATGATAGCCTGAGCAGAAGAAAAGAGGGCCTAAAGAAAAAAGGTCCTCAGACTGCTCCTGCAACTGACACAGATAGGTGGAAAAAGTAGAGGCATTTCTCCAGTAGGCTGCCTGTATAACATCTGACAACTGACAGAGTTAGCATAAGCCCAGGAGGTAGACAATGCACGCACCTCGTGGGCAGAAAAGCGATTGGTAAAACAATCGTCAGTAGCTAGACGAGCATATGACGTGTGAATAGCAAGACAAATCCATCTAGAAATGGATTGAGGAGAGATCTTCTATCGACCAGGGAGACAGATAAATATCTTTTCCTGCCTTTCCTAATGAACTCCATCCGGTTCAGGTAAGAGCGAATTGCACGAACCGTACAGAGCAAAGGGCGATTACCCTCAGCAGAAGGAAGAGTCCTGATACAGATTGGAGGTGGAGTAGTTTCTGGCATCTGAATCAGTGGTAAAGTAACAGTGTTGGCGGAGCTCCTGAAAAAGGCCGGATCAACAGAGAGGGTGTGAAGCTCACTAACCCTTCTGTCTGAGGCAAAAGCCATCAGAAAAAGACGTCTTGTGAGAAAACTAATATCCACCTGGGATAAAGGTTCGAATGCCCCCCCCCCCCCCCCACCCACCAAGCAAAGCAGCACCTAAGAAAGATACCATCTTGAGGTAAGCTGCAAAATCTTACGCCTTTTCAAAGAAAAGTGCCGAATAAGCTTGAAGAGGTACAGATTAGTGCTGATACAGCGCTTTCCCACATATGAAGAGGTCTCCGAAAGCATGGACCTGTACCCTTAGATGGTAACAGGTTGGAGACACCGAGAATCAAACAGATATACCAGAAACTCCACATTCTGTGTTATTGAAAGATCAGCATGATCAACAGAGTGATCAGCACACCATCGACAGATCTTCCACTTAGCCACATAGAGTAAACCAGTAGAGTTCCGCCTTGAAGAAGAAATGCACTCCACTGCTCGTCTCGAAAAACCTCTACGGAGGAGACAGGACCTGACAAAAGATATGCATGAAGTCACAATGAAGTCCAGGTGACTTGGCAAAGAAGGTCGTGACGTAGAGGGAGACGTGCCGGAACTGCCGCAAACAGCGAGCGGAGCTGATTGATCAATACCAGCTGAAGCGACAGGGGAGCGATCAGAATCATTCGACAACTGAAGGTTTGTATCTTGGCTAGAACCTGAGGCAAAATAGGAACCGGCGGGAAGGCGTAGCCAACTAGACCGTTCCAATTGAGTGACAGAGCATCCACTGGCAAAAGCCAGAGGACCAAGACACAGGGACACGAATGTGTACACTTGAGGGTTCCAAAGAGTCGCAAAAGATCAATGTGGGGACGACCCCAGAGATCGCAGAATGACTGGAACACTGCCCTCTGAAGCAACTACTCGGTGGAAATGAACCTGCCACATCGAGACAAGGAGTTGGCTAGTATGTTCAGACAACCGGGAATGTGACGAACCACCATCCCTGGCATTGACAACCTGAGCGAGCAGTAGAAGATCCTGAGCCAAATCCTACATGGGAACTGAGTGCATGCCGCCCTGGTTCCAAATGTAAGTGACCAATGTCAAATTGCCGGACAACAGAAGGACTGATGATTCAAAAGGTGGGGGATCCACTGCCGGAAAGTTAAAAAATTTATAGTAATTTCTATATTTTTTATACTTACCAATGACCCAGACATAGCTGGTGCTAACTCTTAAAATATAGGGCCAAACACAAATTTTGCCCCCCAATCCCCAAAATTTGCATCTAAAACCAAAGAAAACATGTCCTGAAAGGCCCTCCACACTTCGCCTCTACTGCGCATGCGCAGTGTCAAGGACGTTCCGAAATTGGCGCCATTAATCATTCTAAAAACCAGTGCCTGGTAAGCGCTATGTACTCAGCGGGGAGGCAAGAGTTCCCAACTCCTGGGAGGGCCATCCCCGTCTGGGTCATTGGTAAGTATAAAAAATATAGAAATTACTATAAATTTTTTAACATTTTTATACTGTACCAATGACCCAGACATAGCTGAATAGTAAAAAGGCTGGAGGGCCAAGGACATAGAGCAAAATAGAATACGCTCAATAATATAAAAAGAGTCATCCCCTGTAGGGAAAAAGAAGTAATAGGCCTTACATGTATCTTTCTTATTTATGATAAATTAGAAAGATACAACACCTTCCAAAATTGAGCTTCATACATCCATGTACTCTATTAATATCCAATATAATCCTAATACTAATAATTTTTAAAGTAAGCCAATAAATAAAGTAAGTCTAGAGAATAGAGACTCTTATACTCCTAAAAGTGTCTGAGGATTGCATAATCATGTCCGTTGACATATGCAATAATCAAAAGCTATACTTTAAAAACTAAGACTTGAATGAATTTTAAAAACCTAAACTTCTCACTAAATAACCATCCCAATAACAGCTCAGAATTACTAACTCCGGAGGAGGTATCCCCTTGTTTTCATAGTAAAACAGGTGACCCAAGGGAACACCCTCCCCCCCCCCCCCCCCTTTTTCTTGCCCTGGGTCAAATAGCCCAGCGCGAAGAGGGCAGCAGAACGGAGACACTGCCGAAACAGACAGCCTACCTAGCTATAGTAGCAACTGTTAAGTGAATGACATTCTGAGCAGTAGATAATAGACCTAACAATAGAGGCCTCCAGAAATGGACTCAATATTTCTGAGATAAAAATTCATGAATGTGGATGGCTGAGCGCAATGAGCAGCCTTCAAAAATCTATAATAGCGACACTATTAATGTAAGCCCAAGATGTAGAAGAACTCTTACTTCATGAGCCGAAATCTTAAGCACAACTGCTAAGTCAATGATATACCATAAGCAGTACCGATAGTTAATAGAATCCATTAACAATAGAATGGAGCGTAACGTCCTTCTACTAGGCATCAAAGACAGAAGAAGCTTACGCCCATAGTAATAAACAGATATCTGTTTATAAATACATAAACTCTACCCGGAAAGAGTAAAGGCCTATGCCCGTACGAAGACGGAAGGACCTTAATAACAATAGGTTCCGGATATTAGGAGCCTAACTCTTATGCAAAAATCCAACCTAAATAGTAACGGAATAGTGATTCCGAAACTACGAAAGTGAAAATCATCCATCGATAGTGCATGAAACTCACTGACTCTACAGTAAAAGAGAAACCAACAGAATTACTGTCTAAAAGGTCAGAATTTGAAAACTACTGTTTCCAGAGGCTCAAATGATTACTTAGCTAAAAAAGAACCGAAGTTAAAATCCATATAGGAATTTAATCTAAAGATTCTAAGTCTATATATCAAAAAGTTACTAACTGACTTAGATAAAGAGACCTAAGACTCAATTGTAAACTATCGTAGAGTGCATAGGTATGAGGTAATATGAACCTATAACCTTACTAATAACAGGCTGCAGTAGATCTTGTGAAACAAGTATACTAAAAAATAGCAATGAGTAGTATGGAGGGATCAACAATATGAACATAATGATCCCTACACCAACGACGGAAGAGCCTCCACTTTAGCCGCATAGAATAGCGAAGAAGAGGACTTCCTATAGTAAGAAATCGCATCCAAAGCTCGTCCAGTACAATGCTTACAATGCAATACGGACCACACAACGGAATACATGAAGGTTGAGACCTTGCGGGTTGTGATAAAGATAACACGATTTACCCAGTGAAAAAAGATCCTCACATTGAGGAAGATTTCACGTTAAGACCCACAGTAGACAAGAGAGTAAATTACCCATGATCTCTGTGAAGATAGAGATGTTATCAACAGAAATGTATTGTGGTTGTTTATCTTAGCAATACCTGCTGAAACAACAGCGCCGGAGGATACGCGTATCCTATCATTCCGTCCTATAGATCAATAGAGCGTTAAGAACATTAGCTCAGAGATCTGGACAAGCCAACACATACGTCTGCTATTGATTAGCAAGCTGTGTCGTAAATAAATCATCATTGGGCGCTCCCATAGATAGCAAATCTGATTGAATACTTGTTTGTTGAGAGTCCATTCTGACAGCAACAAGCGACCCGTAAGTGAACGGGAGTCCGGTAAAACAATCAGACGACCCGGAATATGACAGACCAAAACAGAACTTGGTGTATTATAACCAACAGACGGATTCTTTCCATTAAATTGAATAACGGAAAAGAAAGAGTGCCTCCCTGGTTCCGGAGATACGCCACTACTGTCGAATTAACAGACAGGATTTGGGCATGTGTTTCTGAATAATGTTCATGCAATGACATAAAGCAAGCCTAAAAAACATTATTCCGCGGAAGAAAATTGGTTGCTAAGAGACTGCGGAACCCAAAGACCCTGGCACTTCGAATCCGTTGGGATCAGTATTATATCCCAATCTGTTTGACTGGCAACCGTCATAACAGCCACACTCGGGTCCGGCAACTGCAGTGGCACTCTCTGAGTCAACCACCGAATGTTTGCCCCAGTCTCAATCTCTTGTAACACTAGATAGACAAGAGAACGTGTAAATCGAGCAATTCATGGATTGCCGAAAAGTTGCCGTCAAAGAGAAGCTCCTCCGAGAACGAAGCGACTCTGAGAGAGTTCTTAACCTTACTATCCACGCGTATGGATGTAACTAGGGCTGCGTCACGTCAACCAACTCCAATCAGCCACTGAAGGGCGGAGTTATACGGGAACAAACTACTGCCCTCAAAAGAAATTACATTGAGAATAATATCCCGTAAATCTTTTCTTGAAAACGTAATGATAATGCCTCAGAAAGGCAGATTACGTATGATAAAGCGTCTAAGTTAAGTCTACTATACATCATGTCGTTTCCAACATTGAAGTTGGAAAAGACATAAACGGCGAAAAAGAATATTTCCAGTCTTTAACCACACCGTCTAGACGCATATGAACTCTCGGTATGCCCTGCTCTGCCAAATAAACTAATCGTATAAATGATAAAACGGCAGAAATGAGCAACGCGGACAAGAAACTAAACTATCATGCTTGGTAGCAGGCTTGTATGCATATTTTGCGTCGAAAAATAAAACACATGTTGTAATGACATTATTGGACTGCGTCGGTAAGTCAGGGACAATGTCCCTGAACCGATCGAAAAATCCGAGTCCAATGACGCTATAAGTCTCTTATCCAAGATCGCAGCAATGAAGTCCGAAATAACAATCACTGGAAGATAATGCCAGAAGATATGAAAGGCAGCTTCCGATATTACTAAAGGGAAAACTCGAAATCTTTCGAATCCCTTTCGCCATCCTGTCGGACCCTATAAAGCGTTCGGTCGTCCGTACCTGATGCAACCGCTGACCGCACCGACCCAGCGCCGTCGGATAATTCCTGATTCGACCAAGAAACTGTCAATTGCTGGGATGCTGCGAAACAACTGTGCTAACTCGGATAGCACGTCCGTCACTGAGGCCTGAGGAGAAGCGGTCCTACAATGTATTGCCGCTGGAAGCTCCGTGATCGTTACCCCATGCATACTACCAATATGCGAGCGAACGGAGTGTATAGGCCTCATGTCCCTTGGCTACCGGATGGCACGACCTATTCGCCGTGGAATCACTGAATGACGAAACTGATCGGATACTCGAGGTCACGTAGCCAATGTGCGGTCGTGTGCCCTGCTGTGAGGATGAGGAAGCATTAAGGACAGTCTCTCGGACTGTCAATATAACGGAGCGTCCCGACAGACAGACATATGCTCCGAATGTAAAATATCTGAACCACAACATGCGGTCCCCTATGTTGTTGGACGAGAGAGGGACCTCTCTCGCTCACAGCCCGGACGGACCTGGACAAGTCAGGAACCGGACTAACAGGCTTCCTCCGATCTGTCCTCAATCTGCCGTCACTGGGTGAGTACTAAAGTAATTAAAGTGCTCGCATCACCCAAATCTCCTTCCTAGACCGCAACGGACGAACCCGACAGCCGGGTGAGCTAGCGAATGTCACTCCGTAGGCGATAGACATATTCCATGAGCACTTACTGCCGCTAGCTCTTCATTAACTATGACGACAGAGGCACACTTTTGAAAGACATCTCCGTAACTTTGCGAACAAGAAACCAGAAATGCTTGGTTATAGCAAGCATATAATAATAATATCTAGCGTCGTTCAATAATTCGAACGTTTGCGTGACATTATTGGACTATGTCGGAACTGAGGGACGATGTCCCTGAACCGAACAAAAAATTTCTAAGTCCTCCGACGCTATCAGTTTCTTATCCGGCATCGCAGCATTCTGGTCCGACGAAAGAAGCTGTAGAAGACCAAGTCAGATGACATACACAACAGCATATGTTGTTCCGAAAGGGAATGCTCGAAATCCTCCAAATCCCTTTCGGTATCCCGTCGGACCGGATGAAATTTTCGGACGTCCGTACCCGCTTCCGCGGAGCGTCCCGACCCAGCATCGTCGGATAAAAAATATGCGACAGATTCAGTTGATGCTGGGATGCTGCGATAAACTGTGCTATTTAGGAAAGCACGTCCGTTCCCGAGGCCTGTGCAGTAGCGGTCTTACGATGCATTGCCGCCGGAAGCTCCGTGTACGTTGACTCCCGCACACTTCCTATGCGAACGTCCGGAGTCTGCAGGCCTCGTGTCCCTGGCTACCGGATGGTGTGACCTGGTCGCCGATGAATCTCTGACTGGCGAAGCTGACTGGATATCCGTGGTCACGTAGCCAAGAGCGGTCGTGTGCGCAACTATGAGAATGAGGAAGCCTTATTGACAGTCTACTCCAGACTGACTATATGTCGGAGCGTCCCGAGCGATGGACGTATGCTCCGAATGCGAAACATTTTGTACCACAACATCTGGGGCCAGATGTTGTGAACGAGAGAGGGGCCTCTCTCGCTTGCCGTCCGGATGGACCGGAACGAGCTATGAACCGGACTAAAAGGCTTCCTCCGTTCTCCCTCCGATCCGCCGTCACTGGGTGTGCATTAGGTTGATTTATAGTGCTCGCATCACCCCAAAATTCCTTCTAGACCGCAACGGACGAACCCGGCTGCCGAACCATTCGGTGAATGGACGTTACACCGGGCGAGCTAGCGGACGTCAAAGGCCGTCGAACCTACTAGGGTCCTCTTAGGCAATTGGCGTATTTACATGAGCACTTTTCCGCTAGCCCTTCATTAATTGTGACGACGGAGGCACACTGTTGGAAGACATCACAGATACATCACCCTAATCTTGATCGTCTGAAATAGAAATTGATAAAGTAGAGTGACCCTGCGGGGAAAGGACTGGAGTGTCCAATTCCCCAATAACATACCGTGACATACGCTTCCCATATTGTCATCGAAATCATACGATACAGAACAGGAGTTAATGCGAGTACACTGACCACATACAGAATGATTATAAAGTCAGAGGAAGACTTCCTCTTATTACAATTGATCAATATCCTTTCAATGTGAAAAGAAAACAAGTCCTGGTACTCGCACTAACCCCTGGCAATCAAAATACATAATAATAATACGATCCATTAATATTGAAAAAATAATTGAAATCAAAATACTTTGAAAAAATATTTTTTCAGAACAGCCCAAGTTTCTGAAAAGTAACGTTGAGCCCCAATGGATCCCAAGCCTAAGTGTGGACAAAAATTTTAAAAATATTTTAAACGATTTATTCAACACTTACGAACAATAATAATGTATGTAGTTATGATTAAAATAACATCAAGATATTATTTTCCAGAAATCCCCCCCCTCACACAGAGGGCTGTTGAAAATGTAAACAATGAGTGTAAAAACACTAAAATAAGACTCCAGGCACCCAGGCCCGAAATCAGTTACCAAAAATACACTATCTGATGCAAAACAGAGACTTCCAGGGAAGAAACTGCAGAACATCAGATGGTAGATGCAGAACACAATGCCTAACCACCCGTAGGTGAAGACGTAAACATGGGGAAAAGAAACAGAATTCATTCTGATATTCAGCTAAAACTCCCAAGAAAATTTAGTAATAATAATTACAAAAACTATGCCAAAAGCATGGGAGAATAGCAAGGGGGGACTTAAAGGACAGGGAGAGAGGAAAACACGTAAAAAACAGTGTAACTAATTAATCAGAATGACAACAAAATGGCTGCTGCCTCGAAAATAGGTAACTTAACATAATTTCATTAAAAAAATTTTAAGTTACAGCCCTGATAATATTCTGTCACACATTTTTTTCCTCTCCTCCTTCTCTATCCTCCTTAGAATCACCATTTCACTAATATTTATGTGTCTGGCATCATTTAAACTGAGATTTACAAGCACAAAGATCAGTCAGATGTTAACTGATGAAGGGCCAAACTTAGAATGATTAATGGCGCCAATTTCGGAACGTCCTTGACACTGCGCATGCGCAGTAGAGGCGAAGTGTGGAGGGCCTTTCAGGACATGTTTTCTTTGGTTTTAGATGCAAATTTTGGGGATTGGGGGGCAAAATTTGTGTTTGGCCCTATATTTTAAGAGTTAGCACCAGCTATGTCTGGGTCATTGGTACAGTATAAAAATATCAGAAGAAGAGCAAGAAGCTCCTTCTGGTTGATGTGAAGAGCTGCTTGATCCTGGTCCCATACACTGTGAAGGGAAAGACCAGAGGATCCCACGTCAGGCACCATCCGAGATCACGGACATGGGCAAGTCCAATGGAACTCCCTGCATAATCCATTGAACATCTGTTCAGGGAAGAAGGTGACGATGAAGAGATGCTGGTAACTGAAGCACCAGATCCAGATGATCGGCATTCGGCCTCCGACGACTGAGAAAGTGTTGGAGAGGTCTGACATACAGCCGACCTAGAGGAATGAGATCCATCACCGAACCACAGAGACCGAGTAGCCAGAGAATACTCCGAACTGTCACGGACGTAGACTGGGTCAGAGGCAGGACGAAAGCCGAGAGAATCACAGCCCTTGCCCGGGCCACCGTTTGCAGCTGAGTATGGAAGTCCATCTCCCCATGACAAAACAACTGAGAAGGGACCAGTTTCGACTTCTCCTCGTTGACTCTGAACCCTAGCGACATGAGCAGGCTCAAGTGTGTCGACATCTGACTCCAGAAGAGTAGCATTGGAGTGCCTCTGGAGGATGTCATCCAGATACGCCAAAGTAGTCACCCAGGACTGAGTGCGATGGAAGGCTATCAGATGCATCTTCAGTCGGATGAAGGCCCAAGGAGCAAGGTTGAGGCCGAAAGGCATGGCCTTGAACTGGTAAATTCACCCCTGAAAAGCAAACCTGAGATACTTTTGTGATGTCCGATGAATTGGAACGTGAAAGTAAGTGTCTCGCAGGTCGATGCTGGAAGCGAAATCTCCCTGGTGAATGGAGTGGCGAACTGACCTGAAAGTCTCCATCTGAACTTGGGAGCAATGATAGACTGGTTCATGATACTCAGATCGATAACCAGTAGGAGTCAGCTGTCCTACTTCAGCACCAAGAACAGGTGGGAATAAAATCCCACTGAATGAATGTTCTTGACAACCTTGATCACCCCCTTTGACAGGAGATTGTCTATCTCTGTGATCAAAAGTTCCCGGTGTCTAAAGGAACTTGGGTTGGAAGAGGCACTCTCACCTCTGAAAGGATATCAGCAGACTGGACCGAACATCTATCACCCCAGGATCGGATGTGATCGTGGCCCAACGTTCTGCAAACTCAGATATCCCTCCTCTAACGCGGGACGAATCGAGGCGAGGACCTTCATTTCGAGCCCCGGCGAGGCCCGTGAGAGGAGAAACCACCTCCTTTGATAGAAGGATCCTGAGACCTCCCTCTGGACTTCTGACCCTTACCCTTACCACATGAGTAAGAGGAAGAAGCAGGAGGATCAGCCCTTCGCTTCACAGAGGAAGCAGAAGGGCGTTTGTTAGGCTTGGAACGGCCCCAGCCTCCGACAGAAGGTGGATCAAGCTGGCGAAGCAGCAGCTGATCTTTGGAATGACGCAGGACATCATCCCGGACCATCGTCACGGAATCATGGAATAGTTGCGGACCCACCAAAGAAGCGGATCGAAGAGCAGCGCCCTGACCTTCTGGAAGGAAATGGCTTGTGTCCAACGCAGCGTCCTGGAGAACTAATTCTAAATTAGCCGAGTTACAGGCATGCGTGTGAGTGAGATGCATGAGCGCCTTAGAGATCACACGCAAAGGAGCCTGTATGTCATCAAAGTTATCTGGAGGCAGCGGCCAAGACACACACAACGTGATCCAAGCCAAAAAGCATGCCTAGTATCTCTCTGGATAAGCCCAACATGGATTCCAAAGTCGCCATAAGAATAACGGCTGACTTGGATTGAAGTCCTGATGCTAGACCGTCAAAGTCTTGCAGACTGACGGATTGTCGGAATCGTAGGAACAATAACGCACAGGGGGCAAAAAGGTGTCAGCCTAGTGAAGAACGAAGTCTTCATAGCCTTGGAACTCAACTTTGAGTCCAATGCTGCAAAAGCTTCGACCACTTGTACCGACTGGTACGGTGGAAGGTGCCCAGAAGCAGGATGCTCCACAGGCTATAGGCACGCGACCGATGATTGCGGCCTGGCTGAAACCTCTGGCTGGACTGATGGTTTGAAGGAACTCAAACCCAAAGTCAAGAGCACCCCCCCCCCCCCCCACCCCCCCAAGTCAGAAGACTGATGGCTCTCAACGTCAGGTGTGTCTGACCCATCGCCTGAGTTGGAAGACACATAGCCCATGTTGGGCATACCAGCTGATGCCACCCATGGCGTTGGAACATCAGGGGTATCAGAAAGCAGTGCCCTGCTTTCAATCCTGGGAGGTGTTGCCACTGAGGGCACCTGGAAGCCACTAGAATCCTCGCTGGAGGCAATGGGAAGGCTCTTGGAAAGAACCTGGGTGAGTAAGGAGGGGGCCTCCCTAAGCTCACATCCCGTATCTGCCGATTCGACGTGGGAACAGCCCGGCAAAGTGGCTTTTGCATCTGACCCTCTGAACCAATGAAGGGTCACGATCCTCTAGAACATCCGACGTGGGGCGACAGGTGGCAGCCGAAACATCTGAATACAGATGCTTATAGGGGTATGAAATACCCTGAGGATCTGAAGTGCGGGAACTCAGGAGAGTCGCCGCTGCCCTCTGAGCAACAGAACGTCCAGGCTGCACAAAAATGCGCCGGTCCCACAAAACTGCCACAGGACCAGAGTGCATGGACGGA
Source organism: Pictodentalium vernedei (assembly GCA_031216915.1). Classification (NCBI taxonomy): domain Eukaryota; kingdom Metazoa; phylum Mollusca; class Scaphopoda; order Dentaliida; family Dentaliidae; genus Pictodentalium; species Pictodentalium vernedei. Next base: position 56,165,287 of record CM062293.1, read on the forward strand.
AGCACAACAGAGTCCATGGTGACCCCACCATGGACATCTGAATGCAAGTCAAAACCTGCTGGGCTCGACGGCTGAGAGGCCACAGCAGAGGGATCGGCTGACAACCACTTCTGACTTCGCCGAGTTGAAGCCAGGGAAGGTTGAGACCGATATTCCACGTCCGAAGAAGCAGAAATCCCTGCAGACCCCTGCAGGGATAAGCTGACGCCAGCTGAAATGGAAACCGATGACATCACCGATGGAGCAGGAGCGGATACATCAGTAACTGCTGACAAAGGCGGAAAGGCGGAGAGAGAAACCGAGCTTGGCTCCTAAAAGAGGAGTCACAACCATAGTGACAGCCCCAGATGTCAACTGGAGGGGGACAGTAGTCCCGGAACAAGGCATCTCTTCACCAGAAAGACAGCAGCTACCACGGTATCAACACCACAAAAATACTGCAGAACTCCCATGAGGAGGTATAACTCTCTCCAGACAGAGTCGAATCAGGAGGCCCCGAATGATTGCGTTCCCCTTCCCGTGAGAGGAAAATGGCTTGTGCCCAAACTACACAATAGACTGAAGCCCAAAAGGTGGAAGACCATTCAGCCCACAGGGTATTTCAATAGAACACACAAATAAAGTGGAGCATGAATAATGGGGAACTTCAACATGCTAAGACAACAAAAATGGCCTGCAAGGTATTGTCCTGGGCATATCTGGTAAGAGCAATGTAGAAGGTGAACCCAAAGAAAAAAATAAATCCGGACACCCCAAGCTACCAGAGTAAGGTGGCAGGAAACAAAGGCCCGACAGGAACAGAAAAGTACCCCAACAGCCAAAAATAGGCCGATGAAATCGTCAGATGTGTACCCATACGCGCAACTAGAAGAAATCTGTATGACGGAGGGCCACCGCGGATGCTGACATTATGTACACCATACAAGGTATGGGTACATATAGAAATGGATTGGAGGAGAGTCTAATTTGATGGATAAAGGGTTAATATCTCCAGATCAAATTATCAGATTTACATAAAAAAACTATACAGCACAGCACATCAGTAACCTGAATAATATATAAAGTAACATGACAATCGGATTGATATTTTTTCAGTTATCTCATGCCAAAGGGATTGGAGGAATTTTCAATTTGAAGGATAAAGGGTTAATATCTCCGGATCAAATTATCAGATTAACACCAAAAACTATACATCTCAGCACATCAGTAACCTGAACACAATTAAAAAGTACCTTGACAATCCAAGCAATATTTTTCAAGTTATCAAATGCCAAAGGGATTGGAGGAATTTTCAATTTGAAGGATAAAGGGTTAATATCTCAGGATTAAAAAACAGATGTACACCAAAAACTATACAGCTCGGTACATCAGTAACCGGAACACAAATATAAAGTAACTTGACAATCCAAGCAATATTTTTCAAGTTATCGAATGCCAAAGGGATTGCAGGAATTTTCAATTTGAAGGATAAAGGGTTAATATCTCAGGATCAAAATAACAGATTTACACTAAAAACTATACAGCTCGGCACATCAGTAACCTGAACACACATATAAAGTAACATGACAATCCAAGTAATAATTTTCAAGTTATCGAATGCCAAAGGGATTGGAGGAATTTTCAATTTGAAGGATAAAGGGTTAATATCTCGGGATCAAATCATCAGATTTACACCAAAAACTATACAGCTTGGCACATCAGTAACCGGAACACAAATATAAAGTAACTAGATAATCCAAGCAATATTTTTCAAGTTATCGAATGCCAAAGGGATTGGAGGAATTTTCAATTTGAAGGATAAAGGGTTAATATCTCAGGATCAATTATCTGATTTACACCAAAAACTATACAGCTCGGCACATCAGTAACCTAAACACAAATATAAAGTAACTTGACAATCCAAGCAATATTTTTCAAGTTATCGAATGCCAAAGGGATTGAAATAATTTTCAATTTGAAGGATAAAGGGTTAATATCTCAGGATTAAATTATCAGATTGACACCAAAAACTATACAGTTTGGCACATCAGTAACCTGAACACAAATATAAAGTAACTTGACAATCCAAGCAATATTTTTTAAGTTATCGAATGCCATTTGAAGGGATTGGAGAAATTTTCAATTTGATGGATAAAGGGTTAATATCTCCGGATCAAAATAACAGATTTACACCAAAAATTATACAGCTCAGTACTTCAGTAACCTGAACACAAATATAAAGTAACTTGACAATCCAAGCAATATTTTTCAAGTTATCGAATGCCAAAGGGATTGGAGGAATTTTCAATTTGAAGGATAAAGGGTTAATATCTCGGGATCAAATCATCAGATTTACACCAAAAAGTATACAGCTCAGCAAATAAGTAACCTGAACACAAATATAAAGTAACTAGACAATCCAAGCAATATTTTTCAAGTTATCGAATGCCAAAGGGATTGGAGGAATTTTCAATTTGAAGGATAAAGGGTTAATATCTCAGGATCAAATTATCCGATTTACACCAAAAACTATACAGCTTGGCACATCAGTAACCTGAACACTAATATAAAGTAACTTGACAATCCAAACAATATTTTTCAAGTTATCGAATGCCAAAGAAATGGATACGGACGCCGGACGGACAGACAGATGGACGGACAAAGGATGGACAAACGACGGATGGTCACCCCGGATGCCGGCATTATGTGTACCATACATAGTATGGGTACACATAAAAAGGGAACAGGCAGAAATTCTACCCTCAACAGAGGAGAGTAAAGATGCTACAACATTCCCCAGCTGACACCTAACTCGGATAAAAGCAGTACCCGAAGGGTTAGCATTAATGAACAAAAGACCGAAACAGCACGGTAATCGAAAATCGCACACGTAATCGGGTATAGAGATTTATTACAAAAAATACAAAGAATAATTGAGAGAAAAAATAAAAACACAGCCCTGTATGTCTGTAGAGTGAAGAAACATCTATGAATCCACAATTCTGAACAGGAAAGATCATTAAGATCGAGTCCATTACGTGCACACTCCATACGAAAAAATTATCCAAAAATCGACTGAGTGTATTATGTGTATTACATAATGTCAGATGTCCACTCACTAATCAGTGTTGATTGGACTGTATTGGGAAAAGATTCACCAATTAACATATTAATTTCTGTTCACTAAATCTTTTTTTTTTGTACCCGATACATTTTGTTTGAGAATTTTGTATATCAAATAAAATCTTCAAAGGTGAAAATCGGTTCGGTTATTTGTGTGTGTGATAAATTTGACCCCAAAAAATTAGAATTTCGCCGATCGCGAGCAACATTGTGGCTCTTTCGTCAATTGGATCTACATTGCATGAAATATTGAGGTCATCGGAGACTGGTGAACAAACTCAGGGGGGAATCCAAATCATATATCAGCGAAAATTTTATTTTAATATGAAAACAAATCGAAAATCTCCCGAATTAACAAACAGATTTTTTTTTCAATTCCTATATTAAACCACAGTACAGAGTTCTGGAAATGAAAGATATGGCATTTGTATCTGTAGGTTTTAGAAATTTTCTGACTGAACAATATAATTGCTAATCAGGGACAGTCTCTGAAAGATTTTTCTTGCGAAACATTAATTGGTTATGTAATCCTTCTCACGTGACCGCACTAAAACAGCTTTTCATACCCGGTCGTTTCTACACAAACAACGGGGTATTAACAAGTGTGGTTTTGTATGCAATGTACATGCAATGCAAAAGGTACCATTGTTGATGTAGCAAAACGATCTGCATCCTGTAAGATGGCGAAAAAAAATAGAATGACACATTGGTTATACGTCTGCGCACTGGTTCTGGAAGCCGTAGATTAGTACAAGGAGAAGAGTGTTCCCTACTGGGTGAGCGCCAGGTCTCACCCGACCCAGTTTTGACTTATTTTTTCTTAGTGCTTTTGCACCATTTTTCTTTCCCAAATCTCTTGGGAAAGGAGAAAATAGAGAGTATTTTTCCGAGTTAGGGACTTCCACTGTAGAGCAAGCCTGTTGTAAACAATTGTAAGGTAGGTTGATAAGAAATTGGGCTATGCCAGTTTTCGAACTCGTTTGAAATATTATTGCAAAAGACCTGTATGGCAAACATTAGTCATATCAGAGAACGTTTGTTCAAGTTATTGTGCTAACGAACTCAAAATTTGTAAAAATTGACTAATTAAGGCCAATAACTCTGTAATGAAATATCAGACCAGGCCAGTTTTCGAACTTGTTTGAGATATTGCAAAAGACCTGTATGGCCAATATTAGTCAAATTAGAGAACATTTGTTCAAGTTATTGTAAAAATATACCTGTAAAGTCTTCACTGAACAAGTGGTAAATGGATTGGTGATGAAAAAATATTTGACCAATGTCCAGTTGAGTGGATGGCAGTACACAACTCAATATTTTATGAAAAGATATAATGCTGTTAACTGTGTTGTGAAAAATTATACAAGATAAACCAGAAATCCTACAATCATGAGCCAAAACTGATGAATGAGAAAATGTTTCAATGATCAGCTGATAAAGTGTTGATGTGAAACTGTGGAAAAGGACAGCATTCCATTCAAAAAGGTCATGCTGAATGAAAAAAGTGTTAATAGCATTTTCATGATTGGCTTGAATAATTGAGATACCTTGTACGGAACCCTCTTACAAAACAGGGAGTTTGTGGGGTTTTTTTTAGGTTTAATGACACTTTCAATAGCCGGGTGGGGGGGGGGCATATTATTGGAATAGGAACTGTACTACTCAGAGGGGACCACTGATGAGTGACAAGTAACTGCCAGACTCTCCAGTGTACTAACCCCACACAAACACAGTTAGCATTGGCATGGCGGGGGTTTGAACCCACGCCGAGAGAGTTTTCTTCGGCACCAACCGCCTAGCGAAACTATACTAAACCACGCACACCACTCGGCCACCGACAGACCCCTAAAAGGGAATGCTAGTTAACCAAGTATATACGAGACCAGTACAGAACACACGGAATACTCAATTATTCAATTATTCATCAGATAGTTGCATCTAAGCACTTAATTCTACGAACTGCACCTCAGAAGAAATCACCGACAGTACTTGTCTTTTTCAAATTTCTCGGATGCCATAGAATTAAGAAAGGACGCCGGTTTTTGTTTACATTGGCATGGCGGGGGTTTGAACCCACGCCGAGAGAGTTTCCTTCGGCACCAACCGCCTAGCGAAACTATACTGAACCACGCACACCACTCGGCCACCGACAGACCCCGGTGGTGTGCGTGGTTCAGTATAGTTTCGCTAGGCGGTTGGTGCCAAAGGAAACTCTCTCGGCGTGGGTTCAAACCCCCGCCATGCCAATGTAAACAAAACCGGCGTCCTTTCTTAATTCTATGGCATCCGAGAAATTTGAAAAAGACAAGTACTGCCGCTGATTTCTTCTGAGGTGCAGTTCGTAGAATTAAGTGCTTAGATGCAACTATCTGATGAACAGTTAGCATTGCCTGAACGTAACAGTACCATAGGCTTGCGGTGTTCTTTAGTGTATACGGTGTCAGTGTTTTTTCCTTGCTGGCAGACAGAATTAAATTACTTGCCTAAGAACACAACGTAGGAGAGAGAAGTTAGGATGGAAGCACCAACTTTTTGATCAGTAGTCCAATGAGCTTACCAATGATGTGGATCAGATTGCAACTACGTGTATTGTAATGGACCTGGAGTTGGAAGACGGCTTGTCCTTTTACAGATTCTTCTCAGAATTTGTAAATAATAATTGACAGTTGGAAAAATATTTTCCCCTGCCCCCCTTTGACCCCCCCCCCCCCCCCTCCCCTTCCATGTTTTGTTGTATTTCATCTCCTCTCCAGGAGATGAAATACAACTAAAACATGGAGGGGGGGGGGTGAGGGAGACAGGGTTGGGGAAGTACATCCTCTCCAGGATGTACATCAATTTCTGCCATTCCATTCCACCTCAAATGTCACATTAAGATCCTAGAGCCTCTGTGATTAGACAATGCAAAATACATTACAGACAGGATTATTTGTCTACTTAAACAGTCACTTGTGGACCCAATCAACAAAATTGCAATTTATGGACCAACATGTCGACTACCTAGTGATTCATTAACTATAAGGTTGTTTGTCCATTCTTTGAGTTTCACTAGGGTGACAAGTTTTTGGAATGGATGGGTGTCCATCCATCAAGTGACCACATGTAAACATACCATGTCTATAGTGTAGCAATTTGGAGAATGTTTCAATGAAGTTCAACTGGACTAAGAAAAGAAAAGTGGACCGGCAACCAATAAAGCTTGTCTGTTGCTTCATGCTAAACTCCAGAACCAAGCTCAATGAAACAAGCATAAATTCAATCAGATGAAAGTCTTCTCCAATAGAACCTTTGGGAGGCCACAAGTAAATCACTCATTAATGTTTATAAAACTGCAAGCTTTCATGGGATAAATAGCAAGTGCTGGCATTATCAATCATTTGTGATGCAAATGAACACAGCATTAACATTTTTTATTACTTTCCAAAGTGTGATTTACTGGGATTTCCGGGTTTGATTATAAACGATAACTTCACAAGTGAATTATGCAATCAACAATTGTGTCATGTATCCATGCGTGCAAACGAAGACACTTTGCCATGGGTGTACTTCATTGGTTTTTTGGGTGTACTACTGCCGTGGGAACTTCATTGGTTTTTTTTGCTTTTTTAAACCCTTTACCTAACATGAAATGCAGTCGACACTTGCAAAAAAAATTCTTGAATAACTATTATTTTCATTTTTTGTCTCAAAAACATAGGTTATGACCCCTCATTTGAACGAGCTCAATGAGCTCGTTCCAATAAGGGGTCATAACCTATGTTTTAGAGACAAAAAATGAAAAAATAATGAAAGTTAAAAAATTTATAGTAATTTATATATTTTTTATACTTACCAATGACCCAGGCATAGCTGGTGCTAACTCTTAAAAATCTAGGGCCAAACACAAATTTTGCCCCCCAATCCCCAAAATTTGCATCTAAAACCAAAAGAAATCATGTCCTGAAGGACCTCCATACTTTGCCCCTACTGCACATGCGCAGTGTCAAGGACGTTCCGAAATTGGCGCCAATTATCATTCTTACAAGCAGTGCCTGGTCAGCGCTATGTACTCAGCGGGGAGGTATGAGTTCCCAACTCCTGGGACGGCCATCCCCGTCTGGGTCATTGGTAAGTATAAAAAATATATAAATTACTATAAATTTTTTAACATTTTTATACTGTACCAATGACCCAGACATAGCTGAATAGTAAAAAGGCTGGAGGGCCTAGGACATAGAGGAAAATCCAATAAGCTCAACTATATAATATAGAGTCAACCCCTCAAGGAGAAAAGGAGTATTAGGCTTTACATGTATCTTTCTTATTTTATGTTAAATTAGAAAGATACAATACCCTTCATAATTGAGCACAATAACATTCATGTTCTCTGTTAACATCCAGTATAACCCTTTATACTAATTATTTTTAAAGTAAGCCAATAAATAAAGTTAGTCCAGAGAATTGAGACTCTTTATATTCTTTAAAAGTGTCCGAGGATTGTATATTAACGCCTGTTTGACACTTGACATATACAAACGCTTCACACCGAGCTACACTTTAAAAATATGACATGAATGAATTTTTAACATTAATATTACACTTTAAAACCATCCCGGAAACGACTCAGAAATGCTGACTTCGGAGGAGGCATTCCCTTGCTTTTCACTATAAAGCAGGTGACCTAAGGGAACACCCCCCCCCCCCCCACCCTTCCCCTTGCCCTGGGTCAAATAGCCCAGAGCGAAGAGGGCAGCCGGACGGAGTCACTGCCAGAACAGAAAGCCTGCATAACTATAGTTGCAACTGTTTAGTGGACGACATTCTGAGCAACAGATAACGGACCTAAACAATGCAGGTCTCCAGAAATGGACTCAATATTTCTGAGATAAAAATTCGTGAATGTGGATGGCTGAGACCAATAAGCAGCCTTCATTAAATCTGTAATAGCAATACTATTTGCGTAAGCCCAAGATGTAGAAAGAGCTCTTACTTCATGAGCCGAAATCTTAAGCACAGACTGAGAAGATAAATTTTCATAAGCAGTACGGATAGTTAATTGAATCCATCTAGCAACAGAATGGACCGAAATGTCCTTTCTATTAGGCATCAGAGACAGAAAGAAACGTTTTCGTCCCTTTCTGATAAACTGAGATCTCTGTTTATAAATACGTAACGCTCTAACAGGACAGAGTAAAGGCCTACGCCCGTCTGAAGATGGAAGGGCCTTAATAACAATAGGTTCCGGATATTTATTAGGAGCCTGATTCTTAGCTAAAAATCCCACATTAGTTGTGAAGGTGATAGTGTTCCCGACACTACGATAGTGAGAATCATCCACCGACAGTGCATGAAGCTCACTGACTCTTCTAGCAGAAGAGAAAGCTAAGAGAAAAGCTGTCTTATAAGACAAGAATTTGAAATCTACTGTCCCAAGAGGTTCAAATGGCTTTTCCTTCAGTTTAAGAAGAACCCAAGCTAAATTCCACTTAGGAATTAACCTAAGAGTTCTGGGTCTATTTATCGAGAAGTTTCTAACTAACTTAGATAAAGAGACATTAGATCCAATTTGTAAACTATCATGATGTGCATAGGTATCAGATAACATAGACCTATAACCCTTAATAGTAACAGGCTGCAGTTTGATTTCGTCAAAAAGTATACAAGAAAGTTTGCAATGTCTGGTATGGAGGGATCGAAAATATCAACAGAATGATCCCTACACCAACGACGAAAAACCTTCCACTTAGCCGCATAGTTTAGCGAAGAGGAGGTCCTCCTACAGTTAGAAATCGCGTCCACTGCTCGTCCTGTAAAGTGCTTGCCATGCAAGAAGGACCGCACAACGGAAAAATGTGAAGGTTGAGACCTTGCGGGTATGTTGAAGTTGACGTGGTTTCCCCCGCGAAAGAAGATCCTCCCGTGGAGGAAGCTTTCGCGGTAGGTCCCACAACAGACACCTGAGTAGATTTATCCACGGTCTCTGTGGAGACAGAGATGCTACCAACAGAATCTTGCATTGAGATTGTTTTATTTTTAGCAATACCTGCTGAATCAACGGCGTTGGAGGATATGCATATCCTATCATTCCGTCCCAAGGGATCGACAGAGCGTCTACTGCAAATGCTCTTGGATCCGGACTCGGAGACACATACGTCTGCAACTGATTGTTGAGATGTGTCGCAAATAAGTCTATCATTGGCCGTTCCCATTGGTAGCAAATCTGATTGAATACTTGTTTGTTGAGAGTCCACTCCGACGGCAACAAGCGACCCTTTCGTGAAAGGGAGTCTGCTAGTACATTCAGACGACCCGGTATATGAAAGTAGAACTTGATGTTCTAGAGCAAACAGAAGGATTCTTTCCGTTAGACTGAACAACGGAACTGAATGAGTGCCTCCCTGGTTCCGTATATACGCCACTACTGTCGTTTTGTTGGACAGGATTTGGACATGAGCATTGTGAATAATGTCCATCCAATGACGTAACGCAAGCCAAATTGACATCATTTCCTTGATGTTTATGTGCTTGCCCAGGAATTGCGGATCCCAAAGACCCTGGCATCTCAAATCCGTTGGGATCAATGATGCACCCCAACCTGTTTGACTGGCATCCGTCACAATCGTAAAACTCGGATCCGGCAACTGCAGCGGAACTCCCTGAGTTAACCACTGAATGTTTGCCCAAGTCTGAATCTCTCGTTTCACTTGATCTGACAAGAGAACGTCTATGTCGAGCGAATGAATTTTCACACTCCAATTCTGAGTCAAGAAAATTTGGAGAGGACGAGTGCGTAACCGCCCCATCGGAATGAGATCCGCAGCGGCTCCGCACAGACCTATCAGTCTCATGAACTCCCTCGCTGTGACTTTGTCTGCGTGAAGACAATAGCGAGCGTAACAACTGACTAATTTCGCTCTGCTTAACGGCAGACGAACGAGATTGTTGTGCGTCTCGAAGCTCATTCCCAGATGTGTGAATGACTTGGACGGCACCAGATCCGACTTCTCCTCGTTTATTATAAAACCGAGACGTCGGAGCAATAGAAGCAGATTCTGCACATCGTTCTGAAGCATTAACTCGTTGCCGTACCTCTGAAGAATGTCGTCCAGGTAGGCCGACGTTACCGCAGACGAATGAGCTCGGAAATACATCATTACCGAGTTCATTACCCGAGTGAAAGCCCAGGGTGCTAGGTTCAATCCGAAGCACATCGCCCGGAATTGATACACCACTCCTAGGACTGTGAAGCGTAGATACTTTCTGAATGTCGGATGTACCATGACGTGAAAGTACGCATCTTTGAGATCTATGCTTGTTGCATAATCGTTCACCCGAATACTCGCTCTGACCGATCGAATCGTCTCCATATAAAACTTTGGAGCGACGATCAGCTTGTTTATCCAGCTCAAACCTATGACTGGACGGAAAGAGCCGTCTGGTTTCGGAACCAGAAACAGATGGCTGTAGAATCCCGGTGTTTCCTGGTTTTCTACGACCTCTACCGCGTTCTTCATTAAAAGAGACTGCACCTCTGATAACAGAACGTCTCTTTTCTGCGGATTTGACGGAAGTTGAGTCCATTTTGGACTTCGAGTTAATGGAGGCTTTCGGTTTGAAGGATATTTTTAGACCTTCCGAAATCACCCCTCTCACCCAAGGGTCGTCCATAATCGACGCCCACTCTTGTAAAAAACTCGACAACCTTCCGCCAACCGGCACGCGATAGAGGTTGAAGCCATCACCTCCTGGACCTGCGAGGCCTGCGGGAGGAGAAACCACGTCCTCCACGACCCGCACCTCGTCCCGTCAACCTCGGGGCGTCCGACCGGTTGTCCCGGCCCGAAGGACGTCCCGCACGAGAGTCGCTGCCTTGACGGTCTCTTGAATAAGACCAAGAGGATGCATCGGAACCTCTATAGGAACCTCTCTTGGGCACATTAGACCCAGAAGTGCCTGTCTTACTCTTATCTGCCGTGTCCGACTTCTTAGAAGCGGATTTAAACAGCAGAGAATCCGAAGCTTTCTTAGTAATTTTATCATAAATTGCAGAAAGCTTGCCGTCGAAGAGAAGTTCTCCGGAGACCGAAGCGACTCTGAGAGTTCTTCACCTTACTATCCACGAGTGTGGATGTAGCTAGGGCTGCGTCACGTCTAACCAACTCCAGGTTTGCCACTGAAAGGGCGGAGTTACACGTGGAATAAGCTACTGCCCTTGAAAGAAGTCTTAAAGAGGATTGTATATCCTGGAATTCTTTCCCTTGAAGACGCAGTGATAACGCCTTTGTAAGGTGGTCTGCGTAAGATAAAGCGTCTAAACTGGCTCTGTTAGACGAAATAGTCGTCTCCAACACCGCGGTTGGAATAGACGTAGACGACGGTAATGATAATTCTAAATCTTCCGCTTCGTCGTCCATACGCAGAGGAACTCTCGGAATACCCTGTCCTGCCGTATCGAATTTATTCCTTGCATTAATGAAAGGCAGGTTAAGAGCATTGGCGGACAAGAAACCCGCTTTTCCTGTTTTGGAAGCAAGCTTGAATATAGCGTCGTTCAATAATTCAAATGTTCTTGTGACATTATTGGACTGAGACGGAAACTCGGGAGCAATGTCCCTGAACCGCTCGAAGAAATCAGTGTCCAATGACGCTATAATTCTCTTGTCCGGTACCGCAGCAGTCTGGCCCGACGGAACAACCTGAGGAAGAAAGTGCCGGATGAAGTCCACGGCAGCTTTATGTTGTTCCGAAAGGGATAGCTCCAAGTCATCCGTATCCCTTTCACCATCTGGTCGGACCTCACGATGCTCCCGGTCGTCCGCACCCGATGCTTTGGCGGAGCGTACCGACCCAGCGCCGTCGGATAATTCCCAATCAGACACCGTTTCTGTCGGTTGCTGGGATGCTGCGATAAGTTGTGCTAATTGAGCAAGCACGTCCGACATCGAGGCCTGCGGAGGCGCAGTCTTTCGCTGCTTCGCCGAGGGCAGCTCCGCATCTAGTGACTCCCGCATACTCTTCCTATGCGAACGTCCGGAGTCAACCGGCCTCGTGTCCCTGGCTACCGGATGGCGTGACCTGGTTGCCGAACAATCCCTGATCGGCGAAGCTGGTAGAATATTGGTGGTCACGTAGCCAAGGTGCGGTCGTGTGCGCTGGTGAGAGGAAGAAGCCTGAGCAGTCTCAGCGGACTGCCTATACAACAGAGCGTCCCGAGCGACGGACGTGTGCTCCGCTTGCGACACATTTTGTACCACAACATCTGGTCCCAGATGTTGTTGTACGAGAGAGGGGCCTCTCTCGCTCGCGGCCCGGCTGGACCTGGACGAGCTAGGAACTGGACACGAAGGCTTCCTCCGATCTCTCCTACTATCCGCCGTCACTGGGTGTGCACCTTGAATGTTTGTAGTGCTGGCATCACCCAACATTTCCTCCTGGACCGCATCGGACGAACCCGGGTGCCGAACCATTCGGTGAATGGACGCTACACCGGGCGAGCTAGCGGGCGACAACTGTCGTATCTCCATGAGCACTTTTGCCGCTAGCTCTGCATTCATTTGTGACGACGGAAGCGCACTTGCGGAAGATAACATGGAAACATCACCCTGTTCTTGTTCCTCTGAAATAGAAACTGATAGAGTAGAGTGACCCTGCGGAGAAAGAGCCGGCATAGCCCTTTCTCCACTAACAACATACCGTGACACACATTTCCAATGTTTGTCATCCCAATATTGACATATTGAACAGGAGTTAGTGCGAGTACACTGACTACAATTAATACAATGATCATGAAAGTCAGAGGAAGATTTCTTCCTATTACAATTTGAACAATATCCTTTCATTGTGAAAAGTCAACAACAAGTCCTAGTACTCGCACAAACCCCTAAACACAAAGATACATAATAATATGATCCATTAATATTGAAAAAACAATTGAAAATCAAAATAATTTTTGAAAAATATTTTTTCAGCGAAGCCCAAGTTTCTGAAAAGTAACGTTGAGCCCCAATGGATCCCAAGGCTAAGTGTGGTCAAAAATTTTAAAATTATATTAAATAATTAATGCAACACTTACGGATAATAATAATGTATCTTATAGTGAGATAAACTACTCCAAAGGCAAACAGCCCCCCTCAAAAGAGACTGTTGCCAATGTAAACAAACAGTGTAAAAACACCAGAAAACATGACTCCAGGCACTGACAATACTGGCCCGAAATCAGTCATCAAAATTACACACTATCTGATGCAAAACAGAGACTCCCAGGGGAGAATCTGCAGAACATCAGATGGTAGATGCAGAACACAACGTTTATACACCCATGGGTGAAAACGTAAACATGGGGAAAATAACAGAATTCATTCTGTAACCAAGCTAATTCTCCCAAGAGAATTTAGAAATGATCTTTCTCAAAAATATGACAAAAGCATGGGAGAATAGCAAGGGGGGACTCGGAAGACCAGGGGAGAGGAAACACTGAATAAGCAGTGCAACTTTATAGCAAGAATGACAACAACAGGCCCATGCCTCGAAAGTTAAAAAATTTATAGTAATTTATATATTTTTTATACTTACCAATGACCCAGACATAGCTGGTGCTAACTCTTAAAATATAGGGCCAAACACAAATTTTGCCCCCCAATCCCCAAAATTTGCATCTAAAACTAAAGAAAACATGTCCTGAAAGGCCCTCCACACTTCGCCCCTACTGCGCATGCGCAGTGTCAAGGACGTTCCGAAATTGGCGCCATTTATCATTCTAATAACCAGTGCCTGGTAAGCGCTATGTACTCAGCGGGGAGGCAAGAGTTCCCAACTCCTGGGAGGGCCATCCCCGTCTGGGTCATTGGTAAGTATAAAAAATATATAAATTACTATAAATTTTTTAACATTTTTATACTGTACCAATGACCCAGACATAGCTGAATAGTAAAAAGGCTGGAGGGCCAAGGACATAGAGCAAAATGGAATACGCTCAATAAAATAAAATAGAGTCATCCCCTGTAGGGAAAAGAAGTAATAGGCCTTACATGTATCTTTCTTATTTATGATAAATTAGAAAGATACAACACCTTCCAAAAATTGAGCTTCATACATCCATGTACTCTATAAATATCCAATAATCCTTATACTAATAATTTTTAAAGTAAGCCAATAATAAAGTAAGTCTAGAGAATAGAGACTCTTATACTCCTAAAAGTGTGTGAGAATTGCATAATCATGTCCGTTGACATATGCAATATTCAAAAGCTATACTTTAAAAACTAAGACTTGAATGAATTTTATAAACTTAAACTTCTCACTAAACAACCATCCCAATAACAGCTCAGAATTACTAACTCCGGAGGAGGTATCCCCTTGTTTTCATAGTAAAAACAGGTGACCCAAGGGAACACCCTCCCCCCCCCCCCCCCTTTTTCTTGCCCTGGGTCAAATAGCCCAGAGCGAAGAGGGCAGCCAAACGGAGACACTGCCAAAACAGACAGCCTACCTAGCTATAGTAGCAACTGTTAAGTGAATGACATTCTGAGCAGTAGATAATAGACCTAACAATAGAGGCCTCCAGAAATGGACTCGATATTTCTGAGATAAAATTCATGAATGGATGGCTGAGCGCAATGAGCAGCCTTCAAAAATCTATAATAGGAACACTATTAATGTAAGCCCAAGAAGTAGAAGAACTCTTACTTCATGAGCCGAAATCTTAAGCACAACTGCTAAGCCAAAGATATACCATAAGCAGTACGCTAGTTAATAGAATCCATTAACAATAAAATGGAGCGTAACGTCCTTCTACTAGACATCAAAGACAGAAGAAGCTTACGCCCTTGTAATAAACAGATATCTGTTTATAAATACATAAACTGTACCCGGAAAGAGTAAAGGCCTATGCCCATACGAAGACGGAAGGACCTTAAAATAATAGGTTCCGGATAATAGGAGCCTAACTCTTATGCAACAATCCAACCTAAATAGTAACGGAAGTATTGATTCCGAAACTATGAAAGTGAAAATCATCCATCGATAGTGCATGAAATTCACTGACTCTACAGTAAAAGAGAAACCAACAGAATTACTGTCTAAAAGGTCAGAATTTGAAAACTACTGTTTCCAGAGGCTCAAATGATTACTTAGCTAAATAAGAACCGAAGTTAAAATCCGTATAGGAATTTAATCTAAAGATTCTAAGTCTATTTATCAAAAAGTTACTAACTGACTTAGATAAAGAGACAAAAGACTCAATTGTAAACTATCGTAGAGTGCATAGGTATGAGGTAACATAAACCTATAACCTAAATAACAACAGGCTGCAGTAGATCTTGTGAAACAAGTATACTAAAAAATATCAATGAGTAGTATGGAGGGATCAACATATGAACATAATGATCCCTACACCACGACGGAAGAGCCTCCACTTTAGTCGCATAGAATAGCGAAGAAGAGGATCTCCTATAGTAAGAAATCGCGTCCAAAGCTCGTCCAGTACAGTGCTTACAATGCAATACGGACCACACAACGGAATACATGAAGGTTGCGACCTTGCTGGTTGTGATAAAGATGACACGATTTACCCAGTGAAAAAAGATCCTCACATAGAGGAAGATTTCACGTTAAGATCCACAGTAGACAAGAGAGTAAATTACTCATGATCTCTGTGAAGATAGAGATGCTATCAACAGAAATGTATTGTGGTTGTTTATCTTAGCAATACCTGCTAAAACAACAGCGCCGGAGGATACGCGTATCCTATCATTCCGTCCTATAGATCAATAGAGCGTTAACAGTATTAGCTCAGAGATCTGGACAAGCCAACACATACGTCTGCAATTGATTAGCAAGCTGTGTCATAAATAAAACATCATTGGGCGCTCCCATAGATAGCAAATCTGATTAAATACTTGTTTGTTGAGAGTCCACACTGACAGCAACAAGCGACCCGTAAGAGAACGGGAGTGCGATAAAACAATCAGACGACCCAGAATATGACGGACCAAAACTGAACTTGGTGTACTATAACCAACAGACGGATTCTTTCCATTAAATTGAATAACGGAAACGAAAGAGTGCCTCCCTGGTTCCGGAGATACGCCACTACTGTCGAATTAAAGGACAGGAATTTGGGCATGCGTTTCTGAATAATGTTCATGCAATGACATAAAGCAAGCCTAAAAAACATTATTCCGCGGAAGTTAAACTGCTAGCTAAAAGACTTCGGAACCCAAAGACCCTGGCACTTCGAATCCGTAGGGATCAGAATATATCCCAATCTGTTTGACTGGCAACCGTCATAACAGCCAAACTCGGGTCCGGCAACTGCGGCGGCACTCTCTGAGTCAACCACCGAAAGTTTGCCCCAGTCTGAATCTCTTGTAACACTAGATAGACAAGAGAATGTATAAATCAAGCAATTCATGGATTGCCGGAAAGTTGCCGTCGAAGAGAAGCTCCTCCGAGAACGAAGCGACTCTGAGAGAGTTCTTAACCTACTATCCACGCGTGGATGTAGCTAGGGCTGCATCACGTCTAACCAACTCCAATCAGCCACTGAAGGGCGGAGTTATACGTGAACAAACTACTGCCCTCAAAAGAAATTACATTGAGAATAATATCTCGTAAATCTTTTCTTGAAGACGTAATGATAACGCCTCAGTAAGGCGGATTACGTATAATAAAGCGTCTAAGTTAAGTCTACTATACATAATGTCGTTCCCAACATTGAAATTGGAAAAGACATAAACGGCGAAAAAGAATATATGCAGTCTTTAATCACACCGTCTAGACGCATATGAACTCTCGGTATGCCCTGATCTGCCAAAATAAACTATATGTAAAAAAGATAAAATGGCAGAAATGAGCCACGCGGACAAGAAACTAAACTATCATGCTTAGTAGCAGGCTTGTATATATATATAAATATATAGCGTCGAAAAATAAAACACATGTTGTAATGACAATATTGGACTGCGTCGGTAAGTCAGGGACAAAGTCCCTGTACCGATCGAAAAATCCGAGTCCAATGACGCTATAAGTCTCTTATCCAAGATCGCAGCAATGAAGTCCGAAAAATAATCACTGGAAGAAATGCCAGAAGATATGAAAGGCATCTTCCGATACTACTAAAGGGAAAACTCGAAATCTTTCGAATCCCTTTCGCCATCCTGTCGGACCCTATAAAGCGTTCGGTCGTCCGTAGCTTGATGCAACCGCGGACCGCACCGACCCAGCGCCGTCGGATAATTCCTGATTCGACCGAGAAACCGTCAATTGCTGGGATGCTGCGAAACAACTGTGCTAACTCGGATAGCACGTCCGTCACTGAGGCCTGAGGAGCAGCGGTCTTACGATGCATTGCCGCAGGAAGCTCCGAGATCGTTACCCCGTGCATACTTCCAATATGCGAGCGAACGGAGTGTATAGGCCTCGTGTCCCTTGGCTACCGGATGGCGCGACCTATTCGCTGTGGAATCACTGAATGCCGAAACTGATCGGATACTCGAGGTCACGTAGCCAATGTGCGGTCGTGTGCCCTGCTGTGAGGATGAGGAAGCATTAAAGACAGTCTCTCGGACTGTCAATATAACGGAGCGTCCCGAGCAACGGACATATGCTCCGAATGTAAAATATCTGAACCACAACATGCGGTCCCCTATGTTGTTGGCTTCCTCCGATCTGTCCTCAATCTGCCGTCACTGGGTGAGTACTAAAGTAATTAAAGTGCTCGCATCACCCAAATCTCCTTCCTAGACCGCAACGGACGAACCCGGCAGCCGAACCATTCGATGAATGTACGCTACACCGGGTGAGCTAGCGAATGTCACTCCGTAAGCGATAGACATATTCCATGAGCACTTATTGCTGCTAACTCTTCATTAACTATGACGACAGAGGCACACTTTTGAAAGACATCTCCATAACTCTTCGAACAAGAAACCAGAAATGCTTGGATAGCAAGCATAAAATAATAATATATATAGCGTCGTTCAATAATTCGAAAGTTTGTGTGACATTATTGGACTATGTCGGAACTGAGGGACGATGTCCCTGAACCGAACCAAAAATTTCTAAGTCCACCGACGCTATCAGTTTCTTATCCGGCATCGCAGCATATGTTGTTCCGAAAGGGAAAGCTTGAAATCCACCGAATCCCTTTCGGTATCCCGTCGGACCGGATGAAACTTTCGGACGTCCGTACCCGCTTCCGCGGAGCGTCCCGACCCAGCATCGTCGGATAAAATATATGCGACAGATTCAGTTGATGCTGGGATGCTGCGATAAACTGTGCTATTAAGGAAAGCACGTCCATTCCCGAGGCCTGTGCAGTAGCGGACTTACGATGCATTGCCGCTGGAAGCTCCGTGAACGTTGACTCCCGCACACTTCCTATGCGAACGTCCGGAGTCTGCAGGCCTCGAGTCCCCGGCTACCGCCCCAGCGCTGTCGGATAATTCTCGATCCGACACCGTTTCTGTCGGCTGCTGGGATGCTGCGATAAGCTGTGCTATGTGCACAAGAATGTCCGGCGTCGAGACCTGCGGAGGCGCAGTCTATCGCTGCTTTGCCGAGGGCAGCTCCGCATCAGATGGCTCCCGCATACTTTTCCTATGCGAACGTCCGGAGTCCATCGGTCTCGAATCCCTGGCTGCCGGATGGTGTGACCTGGTCGCCGAAGAATCCTTGATCGGCGAAGCTGGTAATATATCGGCGGTCACGCAGCCAAGGTGCGGTCGTGTGCGCTGACGAGAAGAGGAAGCCTTAGCAGTCTCAGCGGACTGCCTATACAACGGAGCGTCCCGAGCGACGGACGTATGCTCCGCTAACGACACATTGTACCACAACATCTGGGGCCAGATGTTGTTGAACGAGAGAGGGGCCTCTCTCGCTTGCCGTCCGGATGGACCGGAACGAGCTATGAACCGGACTAAAAGGCTTCCTCCGTTCTCCCTCCGATCCGCCGTCACTGGGTGTGCATTAAGTTAATTTTATAGTGCTCGCATCACCCCAAAATTCCTTCTAGACCGCAACGGACGAACCCGGCTGCCGAACCATTCGGTGAATGGACGCTACACCGGGCGAGCTAGCGGACGTCAAAGGCCGTCGAACCTACTAGGGTCCTCTTAGGCAATTGGCGTATTACATGAGCACTTTTCCGCTAGCCCTTCATTAATTGTGACGACGGAGGCACACTGTTGGAAGACATCACAGATACATCACCCTAATCTTGATCGTCTGAAATAGAAATTGATAAAGTAGAGTGACCCTGCGGGGAAAGGACCGGAGTGTCCAAATCCCCAACAACATACCGTGACATACGCTTCCCATATTGTCATCGAAATCATACGATACAGAACAGGAGTTAATGCGAGTACACTGACCACATATAGAATGATAATAAGGTCAGAGGAAGACTTCCTCTTAAAACAATTGATCAATATCCTTTCAATGTGAAAAGAAAACAAGTCCTGGTACTCGCACTAACCCCTGGCAATCAAAATACATAATAATAATATGATCCATTAATATAGAAAAAATAATTGAAATCAAAATATTTTGAAAAAATATTTTTTCAGAACAGCCCAAGTTTCTGAAAAGTAACGTTGAGCCCCAATGGATCCCAAGCCTAAGTGTGGACAAAAATTTTAAAAATATTTTAAACAATTTATTCAACACTTACGAACAATAATAATGTATCTAGTTATGATTAAAATAACATAAAGATATTATTATTTAGAAATCCCCCCCTCACACAGAGGGCTGTTGTAAATGTAAACAATGAGTGTAAAAACACTAAAATAAGACTCCAGGCACCCAGGCCCGAAATCAGTTACCAAAAATACACCATCTGATGCAAAACAGAGACTTCCAGGGAAGAAACTGCAGAACATCAGATGGTAGATGCAGAACACAACGCCTAACCACCCGTAGGTGAAGACGTAAACATGGGGAAAGAACAGAATTCATTCTGTTATACAGCTAAAACTCCCAAGAAATTTTAGTAATAATAATTACAGAAACTATGCCAAAAGCATGGGAGAATAGCAAGGGGGAACTTAAAGGACAGGGAGAGAGGAAAAACACTTGAAAAAAACAGTGTAACTAAATAATCAGAATGACAACAAAATGGCTGCTGCCTTGAAAATAGGTAACTTAACATAATTTCATTAAAAAATTTTAAGTTACAGCCCTGATAATATTCTGTCACACATTCTTTTCCTCTCCTCCTTTTCTATCCTCCTTAGAATCACCATTTCACTAATATTTATGTGTCTGGCATCATTTAAACTGAGATTTAAAAGCACAAAGATCAGTCAGATGTTAACTGATGAAGGGCCAAACTTAGAATGATAAATGGCGCCAATTTCGGAACGTCCTTGACACTGCGCATGCGCAGTAGGGGCGAAGTGTGGAGGGCCTTTCAGGACATGTTTTCTTTAGTTTTAGATGCAAATTTTGGGGATTGGGGGGCAAAATTTGTGTTTGGCCCTATATTTTAAGAGTTAGCACCAGCTATGTCTGGGTCATTGGTACAGTATAAAAATATAGGCAACTTAACATAATTTCATTAAAAAATTTTAAGTTACAGCCCTGATTATTTTCTGTCACTCCTTTTTCCTCTCCTCCTTCTATATCCTCCTTAGAATCACCATTTCTCCAATAATTATGTGTCTGGCATCCTTTAAACTGAGATTTACAAGCACAAAGATCAGTGAGATGTTGACTGATGAAGGGCCAAACAGAGAATGATAATTGGCGCCAATTTCAGTACGTCCTTGACACTGCGCATGCGCAGTAGGGGCAAAGAATGGAGGTCCTTCAGGACATGATTTCTTTTGGTTTTAGATGCAAATTTTGGGGATTGGGGGGCAAAATTTGTGTTTGACCCTAGATTTTTAAGAGTTAGCACCAGCTATGTCTGGGTCATTGGTACAGTATAAAAATATTAATTGGCTAGTTTTGAGAATAGTGCTGGCTGTTTTTGGCCGTTACGTTCGGTAAAGGTTAAATAATATAATTATTGTTAATAATGAAAAGTAATAAACAGAGTAATCGCTTGACTGGACTGGTTATGTGAAATAAGTCATTCGAGGTGAGGGACTATATTGTAAAACACTCGTGCGCATTTGCGCACTTGTGTTTGTACAATGTCCCTCAACTCTCATGAATTATTTTACGTAACCAGTCCAGTCAAGCGATTACTCTCTATATGACCTTCATTATATCTATCTGAAACATCATGCAAGATATTTTAGGTTATACCTACCCTTTTATTTCACTGTATATTGCAGTGTCAACCACATACTGCGGTAGCATCTGACATACTAAAAGCAGAATCGCCTGAGCACCTTCACCATGTAATAACCACAACTCTAACATTGCAGGAATTGCTGCTAAATGTGTGCCGACAAGGGGTATGGCTGCAAAAATAGCTGCAAGTGCTACAAAAGAAAATTTAACATCTTCAGTCCTAGAACCAGTTTTATTATTCAAATGTTCAATTTAAAAGAACCTATTAAAGCATGATGTACATGGTCCCTGACTTTTTTCAGAAACAATTCTGTTATCAGTGCAATAATTATTTATTATAAAGTTTATTATTTTACTCTTTGTATGTAGCAGGTTTCTGTTTTTACTCACAAAGTGTGTTTATGGAATGTTTATGTGTGTGCTTCAACAGAGGAGAGGGGAGGTGGGGTGGTCAGGGCAAAGATGACTGATTGGGGATGTGTAAACCTGTTTACCGGATCAAGTAACATAGCCACACTCGTATCAGTGTGATCAGAAGGAAACTTGGGTGGGTGGGTGTGGGTTAATGATAGAATAGGAATGAATTCTAGTGTCCATGTCAGAGGATTATTATCCTGGGTCTTCCTGACTGCTTCAAATTCTATCAGCTGCAGGCTAGCACTGCTAAATTTCCAAGGGTTGTTATGTCACTGTCCCCCGATCACATAGAGCATGAATATTATCCCAGGGACCCAATTTGAACAAACTTAAATCTTACACACACACCCTAACATCCCCCTCCCCCTAGATGCTGTATATCAAATATGAAAACATTCGGATGGTAGATGCGAAGATTTTCAATGGAATTTCATCATATTGCACAAAGTTAAAATTCAGTCCAAATATTTACCCAAGGATGCAATTCGAACAAACTTGAATCTGACTACTCCCCCCACTCCCCCCTTAGAGATATTGTATACCAAATATCAAAAGATTCTAACTGATGGTTCTTGATAAGATTTAGAAATATAAAGATAAAGAAATTCCTTTATATTGCATTTTTTTTCCTCCGCTTTATTGACCCCCGGGGGTGGGGAGTGGTGTTGGTGGTCAATGGGGTATTATTTTTGGGGGTTGCATAAAATCACTCTAAATCTTTCAAAATATATTTTGCAGCCAAACAGTTTGTTACATCTAACTGCCCCCCCCCCCCCCCCCCCCCCCCCCCCCCCAGCAACAAAGGGAGAGGAGGACATAGGGTAAAAACATTTTTGCACAAAACCACTCTAATTCATCTAGGAACTCGATTTTGAAAATAATCGGAAATTTTTTTTTAGAATTTAGTCCCCAAAATTTTCAGGCTATAAAAAAAAAAATTTTGTCTGAAAGTTAAAAAATTTATAGTAATTTATATATTTTTTATACTTACCAATGACCCAGACTTAGCTGGTGCTAACTCCACAAAAACCAGGGCCAAACACAAATTTTGCCCCCCAATCCCCAAAATTTGCATCCAAAACAAAAAGAAATCATGTCCTAAAGGACCTCCATAGTACGACTCTACTGCGCATGCGCAGTGACGCAGTCGTCCCGAAATTGGCGCCAAATATCATTCTTACTGGCAGTGCCTGGTCAGCGCTATGTACTCAGCGGGGAGGCAAGAGTTCCCAACTCAGGGAGGGCCATCCCCGTCTGGGTCATTGGTAAGTATAAAAAATATATAAATTACTATAAATTTTTTAACATTTTTATACTGTACCAATGACCCAGACTTAGCTGAATAGTAAACAGGATGGAGGGCCTAGGACATAGAGGAAAATCCAATAAGCTCAATTATAAAATAAAGAGGTAACCCCTTAAGGAGAAAAGGAGTATTAGGCTTTACATGTATCTTTCTTATTTAATATTTAAATTAGAAAGATACACTACCCTTAATAATTGAGCACAATAACATTCATGTTCTCTATTAACATCCAGTATAACCTTTATACTAATTATTTTTAAAGCAAGCCAATAAATAAAGTAGTCCAGAGAATTGAGACTCTTTATAATCATTTAAAAGTGTCCGAGTATTGTATATTAAAGCCCGTTTGACACTTGACATATACAAATGCTTCACACCGAGCTACACTTTAAAAATAAGACATGAATGAAATTAAACATTAATATTACACTTTAAAACCATCCCGGAAGCGACTCAGAAATACTGTCTTGGAGGAGGCATTCCCTTGCTTTTCACTATAAAGCAGGTGACCTAAGGGAACACCCGCCCCCCCCCCCCCCCCTTCCCCTTGCCCTGGGTCAAATAGCCCAGAGCGAAGAGGGCAGCCGGACGGAGTCACTGCCGGAACAGAAAGCCTGCATAACTATAGTTGCAACTGTTTAGTGGACGACATTCTGAGCAACAGATAACGGACCTAAACAATGCAGGTCTCCAGAAATGGACTCAATAATTCTGAGATAAAAATTAGTAAATGTGGATGGCTGAGACCAATAAGCAGCCTTCATTAAATCTGTAATAGCAACACTATTAGCATAAGCCCAGGAAGTAGAAAGAGCTCTTACTTCATGAGCAGAAATCTTAAGCACAGACTGCTGAGAAGAAGATAAATCTTCATACGCAGTACGGATAGTTAACTGAATCCATCTAGCAATAGAATGGACTGAAATGTCCTTTCTATTAGGCATCAAAGACAGAAAGAAACGTTTCCGTCCCTTTCTGATGAACTGAGATCTCTGTTTATAGATACGTAGTGCTCTAACAGGACAGAGTAAAGGCCTACGCCCGTCTGAAGACGGAAGAGCCTTAATAACAATAGGTTCCGGATATTTATTAGGAGCCTGATTCTTAGCTAAAAAACCGACATTAGTAGTGAAGGTGATAGTGTTCCCAACACTACGATAATGAGAATCATCCACTGATAGTGCATGAAGCTCACTGACTCTTCTGGCAGAAGAGAAAGCTAAGAGAAAAGCTGTCTTATAAGATAAGAATTTGAAATCTACTGTCCCAAGAGGTTCAAATGGCTTTTCCTTCAATTTAAGGAGAACCCAAGCTAAATTCCACTTAGGAATTAATCTAAGAGTTCTGGGTCTATTTATCGAAAAGTTTCTAACCAATTTCGATAAAGAGACATTAGATCCAATTTGTAAACTATCATGATGTGCATAGGTATCAGATAACATAGATCTATAACCCTTTATAGTAACAGGTTGCAGTTTGATTTCGTCAAACAAGTATACTAGAAAGTTAGCAATGTCTGGTATAGAGGGATCAAATATATCAACAGAATGATCCCTACACCAACGACGGAAAACCTTCCACTTAGCCGCATAGTTTAGCGAAGAGGAGGTCCTCCTACAGTCAGAAATCGCGTCCACTGCTCGTCCTGTAAAGTGCTTGCCATGCAAGAAGGACCGCACAACGGAAAAACGTGAAGGTTGAGACCTTGCGGGTTGTGATGTAGTTGGCGCGATTTCCCCTGCCAAAGAAGATCCTCTCGTGGAGGGAGCTTCCGCGGTAGGTCCCACAACAGACACCTGAGTAGATTTATCCACGGTCTCTGTGGCGACAGAGATGCTACCAACAGAATCTTGCATTGAGATTGTTTTATCTTTAGCAATACTTGTTGAATTAATGGTGCTGGAGGATACGCATATCCTATCATTCCGTCCCAAGGGATCGATAGAGCGTCTACTGCAAATGCTCTTGGATCCGGACACGGGGACACATACGTCTGCAACTGATTGTTGAGATGTGTCGCAAATAAGTCTATCATTGGCCGTTCCCATTGGTAGCAAATCTGATTGAATACTTGTTTGTTGAAAGTCCACTCCGACGGCAACAAGCGACCCTTTCGTGAAAGGGAGTCTGCTAGCACATTCAGACGACCCGGTATGTGACGGACCGAAAGAAGAACGTGATGTTCCAACGCAAACAGAAGGATTCTTTCCGTTAGATTGAACAACGGAACTGAATGAGTGCCTCCCTGATTCCGTATATACGCCACTACTGTCGTATTGTCGGATAGGATTTGGACATGAGCATCGTGAATAATGTCCATCCAGTGACGTAACGCAAGCCAAATTGACATCATTTCCTTGATGTTTATGTGCTTGCACAGGAATTGCGGATCCCAAAGACCCTGGCATCTCGAATCCGTTGGGATTAATGATGCACCCCAACCTGTTTGACTGGCATCCGTCATAATGGTAAAACTCGGATCCGGCAACTGCAGCGGAACTCCTTGAGTTAACCACTGAATGTTTGCCCAAGTCTGAATCTCTTGTTTCACTTGATCTGACAAGAGAACGTCTACATCGAGCGAATGAATTTTCACACTCCAATTCTGAGTCAGGAAAATTTGAAGAGGCCGTGTGCGTAGCCGTCCCATCGGAATGAGATCCGCGGCGGCTCCGCACAGACCTATCAGTCTCATAAATTCTCTCGCCGTGACTTTGTCTGTATTCAGACAATAGCGAGCGTAACAACTGACTAATTTCGCTCTGGTTAACGGCAGACGAACGAGATTGTTGTGCGTCTCGAAGCTCATTCCCAGATGAGTGAATGACTTGGACGGCACCAGATCCGACTTCTCCTCGTTTACTATGAAACCGAGACGTCGGAGCAATAGAAGAAGATTCTGAACATCGTTCTGAAGCGTTAACTCGTTGCCGTACCTCTGAAGAATGTCGTCCAGGTAGGCCGACGTTACCGCAGACGAATGAGCTCGGAAGTAGATCATTACCGAGTTCATTACCCGAGTGAAAGCCCAGGGTGCTAGATTCAATCCGAAGCACATGGCCCGGAACTGATACACCACTCCTAGGACTGCGAAGCGTAGATACTTTCGGAATGTCGGATGTACCATGACGTGAAAGTACGCATCTTTGAGATCTATGCTCGTTGCATAATCGTTCACCCGAATACTCGCTCTGACCGATCGAATCGTCTCCATATAAAACTTCGGAGCGACGATCAGCTTGTTTATCCAGCTCAAATCTATGACTGGACGGAACGAGCCGTCTGGTTTCGGAACCAGAAACAGATGGCTGTAGAATCCCAGCGATTCCTGGTTTTCTACGACCTCTACCGCGTTCTTCATTAAAAGAGACTGCACCTCTGATAGCAGAGCGTCTCTTTTCTGAGGGTTTGACGGAAGATGAGTCCACTTTGGACTTCGAGTTAATGGAGGCTTTCGTTTGAAGGATATCTTTAGACCTTCCAAAGTCACTCCTCTCACCCACGGGTCGTCCGTAATCGACGCCCACTCTTGAGAAAAACTCGACAACCTTCCGCCAACCGGAACGCGATAGAGGTTTGAGCCATCACCTCCTGGGTCTGCGAGGCCTGCGGTAGGAGAAACCACGTCTTCCACGACCCGCACCTCGCCTCGTCGACCTCGGGGCGTCCGACCGATTGTCCCGGCCTGAAGGACGTCCCGAACGAGAGTCGCTATCCTGACAGTCTCTCGAATAAGAGCTAGAGGACGCACCGGAACCTCTATAGGAACCTCTCTTGGGCGGATAAGACCCAGAAGTGCCCGCCTTATTCGTGTCTGCTGTATCCGACCTTTTAGGAGCGGATCTAAACAACAGAGAATCACTAGCTTTCTTTTTAATATTATCATAAATAGCGGAAAGCTTGCCGTCAAAGAGAAGATCTCCTGAGACCGAAGCGACTCTAAGAGAGTTCTTCACCTTAGAATCCACTAGTGTGGATGTAGACAGGGCTGCGTCACGTCTAACCAACTCCAGATTTGCCACTGAAAGGGCGGAGTTACACGTGGAATAAGCTACTGCCCTTGAAAGAAGTCTTAAGGAGGATTGTATATCCTGAAACTCTTCCCCTTGAAGACGCAGTGATAACGCCTTCGTAAGGTGATCTGCGTAAGATAAGGCATCTAAATTGGCTCTGTTAGACGCAATAGCTGTTTCCAACACTGCGGTTGGAATAGAAGCTGATGACGGTAATGATAGCTCTAAGTCTTCCGCCTCGTCGTCCATATGCAGAGGAACTCTCGGTATACCCTGACCTGCCGTGTCGAATTTATTCCTTGCATTAATGAAAGGCAGGTTGAGAGTATTTGCGGACAAGAAGCCTGCTTTCCCCGTCCTGGAAGCAAGTTTAAAAATAGCGTCGTTCAATAATTCAAATGTTCTTGCAACATTATTGGACTGCGACGGAAACTCGGGAGCGATGTCCCTGAACCGCTCAAAAAATTCAGAGTCCAATGACGCTATAATTCTCCTGTCCGGAAGCGCAGCAGTCTGGCCCGACGGAACAACTTGAGGAAGAAAGTGCCGGATGAAGTCCACGGCAGCTTTGTGTTGTTCCGAAAGGGGTAGCTCCAATTCATCCGTATCCCTTTCACCATCCGGTCGGACCTCCCGATGTTCCCGGTCGTCCGCCCCCGATGCTTCGGCGGAGCGTACCGACCCAGCGCCGTCGGATAATTCTCGATCCGACACCGTCTCTGTCGGCTGCTGGGATGCTGCGATAAGCTGTGCTATCTGCACTAGAATGTCCGACGTCGAGACCTGCGGAGGAGCGGTCTTTCGCTGCTTTGCCGAGGGCAGCTCCGCATCAGATGGCTCCCGCATACTTTTCCTATGCGAACGTCCGGAGTCCATCGGTCTCGAATCCCTGGCTGCCGGATGGTGTGACCTGGTCGCCGAAGAATCCTTCATCGGCGAAGCTGGCAAAATATCGGAGGTCACGCAGCCAAGGTGCGGTTGTGTGCGCCGGCGAGAAGAGGAAGCCTTAACAGTCTCTGCGGACTGCTTATACAACGGAGCGTCCCGAGCGACGGACGTATGCTCCGCTAAAGACACATTTTGTACCACAACATCTGGTCCCAGATGTTGTTGTACGAGAGAGGGGCCTCTCTCGCTCGCGGCCCGGCTGGACCTGGACGAGCTAGGAACCGGACTAAAAGGCTTCCTCCGTTCTCGTTCACTATCCGCCGTCACTGGGTGTGCATCTATTATTTTTATAGTGCTCGCATCACCCAAAATTTCCTCTTGGACCGCATCGGACGAACCCGGCTGCCGAACCATTCGGTGAATGGACGCTACACCGGGCGAGCTAGCGGACGACATTAGTCTAATCTCCATGAGCACTTTTGCCGCTAGCTCTGTATTTATTTGTGACGACGGACGCACACTTGAAGAAGATAACATGGAAACATCACCCTGTTCTGGTTCCTCTGAAATAGAAACTGAGAGAGTAGAGTGACCTTGTGGAGAAAGAGCCGGCATCGCTCTTTCTCCAGAAACAACATATCGTGACACACGTTTCCAATGTTTCTCATCCCAATGTTCACATACAGGACAGGGATTAATGCGAGAACACTGACTACAATTAATGCAATAATCATGAAAGTCAGAGGAAGATTTCTTCCTATTACAATTTGAACAAGTTCCCTTCATTGTGAAAGAACAACAATAAGTCCTAGTTACTCGCAAAAACCCCTGACACAAAGATACATAATAACATGATCCATTAATAAATGAAAAAACAATTGCAAAACAAAATAATTTTGAAAAAATATTTTTTCAGAGAAGCCCAAGTTGCTGAAAAGTAACGTTGAGCCCCGATGGATCCGATGGCAAAGTGTGGTCAAAAATTTTAAAATTATATAAAATAATTAATGAGACACTTTCGGATAATATAAATGTATCTTATAATGAGATAAACTACCTCAAAGGCAAACAGCCCCCCTCAAAAAAGGCTGTTGCCAATGAAAACAAACAGTGTAAACACAGAAGAAAACATGACTCCAGGCACTGAAAAAACTGGCCCGGAATCAGTCATCAATTACACTCTATCTGATGCAAAACAGAGACTCCCAGGGGAGAATCTGCAGAACATCAGATGGAAGATGCAGAACACAAACGTTATACACCCATGGGTGAAAACGTAACTATGGGGAAAATAACAGAAAACATTCTGTAACCAAGCAACTCTCCCAGGGAATTTTTAGAAATGAAACTTCTCAAAAATATGCCAAAAGCATGGGAGAATTGCAAGGGGGGACTTTAGAAGGTTAGGGGAGAGGAAACACTGAATAAGCAGTGCAACAATTAGCAAGAATGACAACAAGAGGCGTTTGCCTCGAAAATAGGCAACTTAACATAATTTCAACAAAAAATTTTAAGTACAGCCCTGATTATTTTTTGCCACTTCTTTTTTCCTCTCCTCCTTCTATCCTCCTTAGAATCACATTTTCTCCAAGAATTACGTGTCTGGCATCCTTTAAACTGAGATTTACAAGCACAAAGATCAGTGAGATGTTGACTGATGAAGGGCCAAACAGAGAATGATATTTGGCGCCAATTTCGGGACGACTGCGTCACTGCGCATGCGCAGTAGAGTCGTACTATGGAGGTCCTTTAGGACATGATTTCTTTTTGTTTTGGATGCAAATTTTGGGGATTGGGGGGCAAAATTTGTGTTTGGCCCTGGTTTTTGTGGAGTTAGCACCAGCTAAGTCTGGGTCATTGGTACAGTATAAAAATATTGAACTAAACAAATAAAAATGAAAAGAACCAGACCTAAAATTTTCAGGCTAAAATTTTTTTGTCCAAAAATTGAACAAAACGCATAAAAAAACGAAAAAAAATTTCCAAAATTTTGGTCCAAAATTGAGCTCAAATATTAACCGAGGAACTCCATTTGAACAAACTTGAATCTGGTCCCCATAAAAATGTTATATACCAAATATGAGAGGATTCTGACTGGTGAATCTGAAGAAGATTTTGAAAGAATATTCCATGTATTGCACTAAGTTAAAATTTGGGCTCCAATAGGAAGCCCAAATATTAACCCATGGACTCGATTTGAATAAACTTGAATCAGACCCCCTAGAGATGTTGTATACCAAATATGAAAAGATTCTGACCACTGGATCTGAAGATTTTTTTTTGTATTTTATAGGTGCTATCAGAGTTATGCCCTTTGTGGTGCCCCCCGTGGGCGTGGCAACTTTATTTGAACAAACCTGAATTGACATATGATAAGGAAGATGCACACCAGATTTGGTCTAATTTGGTCCAGGAGTTTGTGAGGAGAAGTCGATAATGTAAAGTTTAGGCCGGACGACGGACAGAAAGTGATTAGTAAAGCTCCCCTTCAGCTTTGCTCAGGTGAGCTAAAAAGGACTCGCCAGCTTTTGAGGAGTACCTGGATGGAGCGTCATTGTTAAAACTGAGATCCAAGTCACTGGAGTTTTAGGGGAAGAATTGGGAAAGGTGAGGAAAGAGTGTGCCAAAGTGTAACTTAGATGTAAAAGAGGTCATGGAACATTTCATTTTAGAGTGCCCCAAATATCTGCCTAGTTAATCAAGACTCCTTAGGGTAACTAATGGAAAAATGGGATGGAAACATGCAGGATAATTGGGATAGGATCAATTTTATAGTTGGGGAGATCGAGAAGGCACCAATGGGGGGAATTATGAAACAGCTTTTGATTGAATGCTGGGAGATTAGGAGGGAGAGTGGGGGAGAAATACCTCAACAGGGCACTGGGTTAAAGTAGGCCTCCACATTAGAGGACCGAGACAAATCAGTAGAAGACCAAAAATATATTATTTTTATTGTCTCGACTGGGATGCTCAACACCCAAATGACAAAATATTCCAAATATACCATCAAGGTATACATTTGTCAAGGAATGCCTTGATGATGGAGTAGGAATATTACACTTAACAAATTGAAGATTTCGTGGAAATTTATTTGTGGATAAATACATGTAGTAGTCGAGATGCCTTGTGTGCAAAGTTACCAGAGAGAGTGAATTAATATTGAAGACACTAATCCAGAGGATGTAGTAGTCGAGATGCCTTTTGTAGTAGTCGAATTGCCTTGTGTGCAAGGTTACCAGCCAGAGTGAATCAATATTGAAGACACTAAGCCAAAGGAAAATGTCCCAAATGTAAAAATTTATTATGCCCATGTCTAACACCTCTTGTTGACTACATCCAGGGATCTTTTTGGGTGTCTACAGGGTCTGAATATGGGACCCTTTACCAATGTCATTTTGGCATGATTTTTCCCAATTCAAACCAAAAATTTCACGATCTCTGTCTTCATTCAAATAAAAATTTCATTCTTCTTTTAACTCTTGAAGGCCTTATTTTAACTTCAATCACTTTTTACTGCAAAAAAACAGGTGCTTCAACAGGCAGTTTTTAGATACATTTGCAAGTTACATCCCCAAAACCTTGTCAGTTGTTTCTAGGCAAGTCTTGCCAGACACAACTGCTTTGAAACAGAATGTAGACTGTCCAAGTGTAGCAAATATATATTTATAATAGAGATTACAAAGACTGATCATTATTTCATGTGACTGTTTGTTATAAAACTTACTACATGTACTATACATGTAGTAGATTCTGTATTAATATTCTCAGCTCAATATGAAGGTGACATTTCTTATTCTTTCTGTGTTTTTTCTTCCAAACAAATTCCCAATCATGGCAGGAATTTTTCCAATTGCATGGACCCTGGACCCATTCCCAAAGAGGGTAGAAGAACCCCTGACTATTAGTGCAAAGTATGTTACATATTTAGAAATGTCCCGTTTTCAAGACTTTTCAAGGCCCAGGCTTCAAATTCAAGACTTTTCAAGGCCTTGAATTTTTTTTTTCAAATTCCATACTTTTTAAGACTTTTCAAGGCCCGCGGGAACCCTGCTCTCTGAACTCTCAAGGTGGTGCACTGACTGTATCCCTTTGCTTAATTTTCAATCTTAGGAAAAACTTACCCGATGGAATAAATACTATATTCACATTGAAGATGGAGTGAATTAACCATGTGTACAGACCATAAAATGAGGCCATTTTCAACGAAGCCATAAATACACCACTGAAATGAAAATAAGTAAAATATATCAGAGGTTTCAGTTAACCCTTTAATAACATGAAAAGCAGACAACACTTGCAAACAAAATTCTCGAATAAGTAAATATTTTCATTTTTTGCATCAAAAACATAGCTTATGACCCTTCATTGGAATGAGCTCAGTGTGCTCATTCCAATGAGGAGTCATAAGCTATGTTTTTGAGACAAAAAATGAAAAGAATAATGAAACTTGAATGGTAATTTTTGTGAATAGCACTGGCCAGTTTTAGCAATGATGTTGGGTAAAGGGTTAACAAGACTTCTTGTTATTTTATAAACAAATTATAATAATAATATTTTAACACTTAATATTTATTATTTATTTATTTATTAATGTTTAAGGTCACATATTTATGCACAATGGCTAATCATGACCGTGACAGTTTTACGGGTGGAGGAAGCCCGAGTACCCAGAGAGAACCACCGAGCAACGACGAGCAGCTGCCAGCTCCCCAACATCGTAACACTGCACTGCAGCACAGGCAGGGTTAGATTGGTTGAAGACATGTGTACCATCGACGTGCAGTACACCTTTGTATACGGCGTCATCGTGCCCCCACGCGGGCAATGGAGATGAAGTGTCTTGCCCAAGGACACAATGCGGTTGCCACAGGTGGGATTCAAACCGAGGACCTCTCAGCTTGCAGCCTGCACCTCTACCTACTGAGCCACCACGCTCCCTTTAACACTTAACTGGTAGAGATCTGGAAGCACATATTTGGGCTTTATTTTGAAGTGCAGGTACCACAACGTGAAGGCTTCATATTCAGTGGATGTGCCTCATAGTGCAATTATTTGGCCTGTAGGCACTCTTCCATAAATTGTAACAAGGCAAAGACATATAAACAAATTTTGATGACTAAAAATAATTCAGCACTCTACCAGTTAATAGTTGAATCAGACCCACTGAATAATTTTCTTTTCGGAGTGTCATATGAATGTGACAGAATTTGCCTTAAATGAACCATTTTACTATCTGTCATAAACACACCTTTGCACTGAACTATCATTGGGTACGGAAATGGTAAAAGTAATTTTAACAGAGCAGATCTATGCTGACTAATTAATTCAATTTGGACTGATGGGAGCACAATTTTTTTTTTTCAAAATATTTGAGGTCGGATCAGTATTCCAGGATACCAAACGAAATTAAGAAATTATTACTTCTTTTCTAAAACATTCAAAGTTCAATAGGGATGCATACGTGATATAATACCGGCCTTCAATTTTTTACATTCAATTCAATTCAATTCATTTTTATTTAACGGTATGTAAAATATAATAATCAATACAGTTACAGAGTAATATTGTGATACATATACATACCGTTGGGGGAGAGCACAGCCAGATTGGCTGTCTTCCTGCTATCCCCCGAGACAAAAATATAATTAGAGCAACATCATATCAAACAGAGTATACAGCCGGGAAGGGAGAAATACAGATCCTTTTGGAGTAATGTTGTATTGTTGCATTGTTACATTATTCCATGGGAAACAAAACACTTAAAATAGCAATGATATTTTTAGAATACATTGAAAATAATATTGATAATAGTTTGGGAATAAGATGAGTGACATTCTTAGAATACATCGAAAGTAATATTATAATATGGGAATAAGATGAGTGACAAACTGACGATCTAGCCGGTAAAACCAGAACTGTATTGCAGATTAGTATAGTAAACTATCTAGTACAGTCTGGGCAATACGGGTTATAACATGCAATTTGTGTTTGATAATTTGAGAGAAGTTTTTGCGCTAACATTTTCTTAAATGCATTACATTATGATTTCAGCCACCTCAGTTTAATGACATATCTCGGAAGAGGCAATTTTTAATCTGTGTAGGTGAGCAACAAAAATTTTCTGCCTTCCCACATAAATATTAACTGTTTGATTAGGTACAATCTGATATCCCATAATTTAGACCTATTAGGATGTTGGACTGTTGTAATGGAAAGCATATTTTACCACATAATCACCATTAAATAACTCATTATAGAAAATATCATTCACAACCCGTCTAATACAGGAATGATGTCAGAACTCAACGTCGATGTGGTAACGTTGGGAGTTAGTTTCAGAAGGAGAATTGAATTAATATTTTCTTATTTTTCTTTAACTGTCTACCTAATGTAAATAAAAGACAACATGTGCAGAAAACATTTCCTGAATAACTAAATATTTTCATTTTTTAAAATCAAAAACAAAAGCTTATGACCCCTCATTAGAAGAAGCTTATTAAAATGAGTGGGGCATAAGCTATGTTTTTGAGGTATAAATTCTAAAATTTGGATGGTGATTTTTGTGAACAGTAGTGTTAGCTTTAGTTGTAATTTTAGCTAAAAGTTGAAATTGTACATTATGTGATAAAAAGTGTATCAAATTCATCACAATTTGACACAAAATTTCTGAAGCCTTGTTCACGATAATTGATCTAAGCCTCAGTAAACCCCAGCTCGGGTCAATTTTAGTGAACTCAGGACAAAAAATTTATATGAAATTCATTAAACTCCTCATAGATCCTCTATGTCTTAACTCTTTCAACATGATGTCCCTGAATGGTATCATCTGAAACAATAAAACCAAGAGCAAACAGGCAAGTTTTTAATTATTTTTTTTTTAAATAAAGGATTTCAATTTAAAAAGAGGGTAATTAATAATTCAATCATAATGCCCCAATGAGGCTGCAGGGCTGAACTGTTTGTAACTCTTCTCACGAAATGGTCTTTCATTGGGCCATCTCAATAAAAGGCTGTACAAAGTCGATCTTCTCTTTCTCAGGTCATATTTTGTAAAAATGCATGTGGGCGAGTTCTTTTTTTTAATTTTATTTTTTACTTTTGTAATTATTTCTCTGCCATCAAAAGTTCATGTTCTTGGTTTGTTTTATGTTTTAGGCCTCATAATCTACAGAATAGCATGCATGGGTGGTGGTGTATTTCGTCTCTCGTGTGCTAAAGCATTGCAAAGTCTTGTTGGACTCAAGGGACAAATTTATCAATTTTATTAACTTGGGCAAAATATCAGACATAAACCATTTAATTATTATTTTTTTAAAGTTTATATTGGTTATAAAAAGAGAGCATGGGCAGCTAAAAAGGACCCTGCAGGAGAGCCTGAGAAAGAGATTTTTAACCTCTTTAGGCCTAAACTGGCAAATTTTTTATGTGAGCATTAAAGAATATCAAACTGAAAAGAGTAAAACCTTTACATCTGACATTAAAATGTTGTTGGAATTTTGCTGACATAGCTTAGATATAATACCTGATGGCTTCTTCTACTGCCTGGCCAAATTTATTTCCACTTCCTGTAGGACTAAAGCTGGTAACCAGTTCAACTGGTTTATACTGATTTCCACTTGATGCCAGCAAATAAAATAGAGTTGTCAAGAAAAGAATCTGAAAGGAAGAAATTAGTAAGGTGTAACATTTTAATCAAAATCCAGTGGAGCCCACTTAACTGGATATCTTTTAACTGAATAACCCTGTTAATTGAATATAATTTCCCAACACAAAACCATTTACCATACTTCCAGTACAAATTTGACCTGTTATTTGAATATGGGTTATAGAGTAAACTCCTGTTAATTGAATAAAAAATCTTGTAACCTATCGAGAAATAACCCTTACTCCTCCCACTTTTCCTTTGTTTAAAGATCTATTTGGCCTCAGTACATCCAATACAGGTATTTAATCCTTTACCCACCGCAGACGATATCAAAATTTATTATTTTAAATATCATTTTTTTTAATTTTTCAAAAAATTTCAACAAAACCATATCATGTGACCCCTCGTTGGAACGAGCTCAACCAGCTCGTTCCAATGAGGGGTCACATGATATGGTTTTGTTGAAATCTTTCGAAAAATAATATTTTTTCAACTGCTGAATTTGCATATTACGCGGGCGGATGTAGGCGATTCGTTGGGTAAAGGGTTAATCTGTTATATCTTGTTTGATAGAGCTCATGGAGCTCTGTCAAACAAGATATAATAGAATAAATGCTAAGTTAATCCCTAGAATACAGGAAAGTGACACAATCCCTGTTAATTGAATACTCATGTTACCTGAATAAATTTCATTGGCAAAGTGGCTATTCAATTAACAGGGTTCCACTGTAATGCTCATAGAAAAAATTCAGACTTTCACAGGAAGTCCCAATATGTCCCCAGAAACTTTATTTGAACAAACTGCTAAGGATACTGTATATCAAATATCTTCTTGCACTTATGCCCTCACTTACCTGTTTATGTTGCCAGAAAAGGTATATTTTGGTATAAAAGTGATGTCGAGTAAAAAGTCTTTTTCAATTCACTATCAGTTAGTATCAGATGGAGGAATTCCATTATTCACACCAAAATTAGAGTATCGTATGATAAATTTTCTAACCAACATGTTATAACCAGTCCTGAGAAACAGCACAAAAACCAACCAATCACAATCTTTCATCTTATGGATCCATGGGTGCCTCAAGGATGCATGTTGAAAATATTAATTGGTCTACCCCCAGATAATAAATATGGACTCTTCCAATTGCTTCCATTGAACTAACATGGACGATACCACCAGTGTTCAAAGGGTTATCAATAATTTGTAACTTAATATTTAGTGTTGTTTTTTCCTCACTGACTAGTGTAGTCGTTTGAGAGAACAAAAATTGCCAAACATTTCAGAGTTGCCACAAAGAAATTGCATTATTTCAAATACTTTAAATGAACAGAAAATTATCGATTTCAACAGAACACAGATTAATAAAGTTGAAAGGGTTATAATGACTGAAGGCAACAAATTTGAATTTGTCCTCACTAAGGATTTTATATACCAAATATCAACAGATTTTGGCTGGTCAATCTGAATAAGGAGATTTTTAAAGAAATTTCTGCATACTGTACCAAGTTAAAATCTGGGCTCCACAGTGAGCCCAAACTAGGGACTTGATTTGAACCTGACTCCACTAAGAAGGTTGTTTGACAAATATGAAAAAGAGTCTGACAGCAGGATCTGGAGAAGAGTTTCAAAGAAGTTTCCTCATATTGCAAAAAGTTCAAATTTGAGCTCCCAAGGAGAGCCCAAATATACACCCAGGGAGCTGATTTGGATAAGCTTAAATCTGACCCCAATAAGGATGCTGTATACTAAATAGCAAAAGATTCTGATGAATGAATCGGAAGAAGAGTTTCACAAAATTTTCTCATGCATGTATTGCTCTTAGTTAAAATTCAGACTCCCACAGGGAGTCCCAATATGTACCCAGAAACTTTATTTGAACAAACTGCTAAGGATACAGTATATCAAATATCAAAAAATTCTGACTAATGGTTCTGGAGATTTTTAAAATTTTCGATAATATGCAGACTCTGCATTCTTTTGATTCCCCATAGGGTGTCCTATGACACAACCAATTGCAAGTTTTTCCCCATTCCATTCTACTAGTCCAGTCCCATGGAAGCATGATACCAAATAACAGTTTTTTCTCATTCCATTCTACTAGTCCCATGGAAGCTTGATACCAAATAACAGTTTTCTGTTCGGTGCAGTTTTGTAAATATGGGCATTTGAAAAAAGTTTTATTTTTAGCTGCTTTGGTTTAAAAATAAGTAAGTATGACCTCATGATACCGCCATCCAAATTTTGTTTAAACTGGCCCATTAGTTCTGTGCGAAGCACAAAATCTTGTTCCTCGTAGCAAAACTGAAAATATTGCCTGAAAACTTCCATTTGAACAAACTTTAGGGTACACCTCAAAATGAAGTTTATCAAATATCAAGTTTTACCTTTCATCGGATCATGAGAAGTTTCTTTTAAAACTTTGGTCAATTTTTTTTTTTTTTTGGGGGGGGGGAGGGGGGGAGTGGGGGGGGGCAGGGGACAGCACACCAATTTTAACAACTTTGAACTGCCCCTCCTCAATCATCATTCACATGGAATGTTACTAACATTAGTCCAGCAGTTTTGGCGAAGGCTCAAACACAACC
Organism: Pictodentalium vernedei; assembly: GCA_031216915.1. Lineage (NCBI taxonomy): Eukaryota > Metazoa > Mollusca > Scaphopoda > Dentaliida > Dentaliidae > Pictodentalium > Pictodentalium vernedei. Next base: position 56,203,463 of record CM062293.1, read on the forward strand.
TTCTTCACAATAGACAGATGAAGAGTGATCAGTCTAGCCCAACCTGACCTTCAGTCTGGTGAACTGATAAGATTTCTTTGTGCACTGCAGATCCTGCGAAAAGAAGTTTCACACATTCAGATGCTTAACACTCAGGGCCATACATCCAAGTTTGACAACTTTGTGGCATCAGGCAGCCAAGATTTGGCTCCAAATCACTGTTTAGCTCAATCACTGTTTGTTAGAAATTCTTGAAAACTTTATATGCCCTTAACACTTAAGAGCCTACATCTGATTTCAATAAACGAGTTGAGGTGGCCAGATTGTCGGATCACTCAAGCTGACGCAGGCAGCAAGTGTGATCCGACAATCTGGTCACCTCAACGAGACGTGATACTATGACACAGATCAACACAGTGTTATGATGATAGGTTTATTATATGACTGACACACTAACAGTAACTTAATTTGCTTACTTCGATTTACTTATTCCCTTGAAAGCCGAACATAAAAATAGCAGATAAAACTTTGTAAACAACGGCTTCCCAAGTTACGAAGTCTATTTTTAATGGATAAATAGTCTGACGTTATTCATACGGAAATTCTCGGCAAATTCCGTACGAGTGTGATATGGATTTTTGATCCGGAAAAATCTCACCTGGTGTGATCCAACAGTCTGGATAAAAGCGTCAAACAGTACATGTACTGGTATTTAGGGTAAAAATATCAGTCATATAATAAAAGGTAGGAAAGATGTTCCATGACCCCAAAATATGACCTGAAAATACTCACAGCTGATATGACGAAATTGAGAATTGCAGTTCCACCACCAAAAAGCATATTCAACACTGCTGTTATTATACTAAACACCAGATTGAGGTTTCCTTTTAGTACCATCCACACAGATTCCAGCACCTAGGAAAGAAAAATAAATGAATCATGAAGTTACAAAGATGCCAATCCTCCACTGTCAACCAACAAACAATTTCAAGATGATACTGTTTTTTGACTCAGTAAATGTCAGGAGAGAAATACAACCATCACAATTTGCTAACAAAGAAAAAACACTAACAAATCAGGCAAATCTGTGCTAATTATACAATCTAAAAGGTGTTTTTAAATGAGAGTTAACACAAAAAAATAACCAGACAAAATTCTGGGCCTGCTTTTTCAAGTCGAAAAAGGGAATAATTCTGGCAAAATTAATCTGACCAGAACTATAACTGCAGGTGCATAGGTTCCCATGGTGGTGAATTTTCATACCAAATTTCAAGCAGATTGGCCGATAAACATCTGAGAAAATGTCTGGACAAAATTATGTCTACGAATGGATGGACAGATGGACAGACAGACAAGATGATTCTAGTATACCCCCCCTCCCCCCCCCACCCCCACCAACTCAACTGAAAAGAAGAATCTTCTCTCAAAAGTTTTTCAATTTTCTGATGTCTTTTAAGCTCTGTTAATTTTTTAAAGAATATACTTTAATGTATGCGAAAAATGAATACTTTGACAAAGTACACATTTTTTGCAGTAATGCAAATTGAATAATTACAACATATTTTACTTGTTATTAGCAAATTATAAGTCACTACTAGCCAATTATAAGTCACTACTAGCAAATTATAAGTCACTACTAGCAAATTATAAGTCACTACTAGCAAATTATAAGTCACTACTAGCAGCATATTATAAGTCACTACTAGCAAATTATAAGTCACTACTAGCAGAAAATTATAAGTCACTACTAGCAGCAAATTATAAGTCACTACTAGCAAATTATAAGACACTACTAGTAGCAAATTATAAGTCACTACTAGCAAATTATAAGTCACTACTAGCAAATTATAAGGCACTACTAGTGGCAAATTATAAGTCACTACTAGCAAATTATAAGTCACTACTAGCAAATTATAAGTCACTACATTGTACTAGCAAATTATAAGTCACTACTAGCAAATTATAAGTCACTACTAGCAGCATATTATAAGTCACTACTAGCAAATTATAAGTCACTACTAGCAGAAAATTATAAGTCACTACTAGCAGCAAATTATAAGTCACTACTAGCAAATTATAAGACACTACTAGTAGCAAATTATAAGTCACTACTAGCAAATTATAAGTCACTACTAGCAAATTATAAGGCACTACTAGTGGCAAATTATAAGTCACTACTAGCAGCAAATTATAAGTCACCATTAGCAGCAAATTATAAGTCACTACCAGCAAATTATAAGTCACTACGAGCAAATTATAAGTCACTACTATCAGCAAATTATAAGTCACTACTAGCAGCAAATTATGAATCACTACTAGCAGCAAAATTATAAGTCACTACTAGCAAATTATAAGTCACTACTAGCAGCAAATTATAAGTCACTACTAGCAGCAAATTATAAGTCACTACTAGCAAATTATAAGTCACTTCTAGCAAATTATAAGTCACTACTAGCAAATTATAAGGCACTACTAGCGGCAAATTATAAGTCACTACTAGCAGCAAATTATAAGTCACCATTAGCAGCAAATTATAAGTCACTACCAGCAAATTATAAGTCACTACGAGAAAATTATAAGTCACTACTATCAGCAAATTATAAGTCTCTACTAGCTGCAAATTATAAGTCACTACTAGCAGCAAAATTATAAGTCACTACTAGCAAATTATAAATCACTACTAGCAGAAAATTATAAGTCACTACTAGCAGCAAATTATAAGTCACTACTAGCAAATTATAAGTCACTTCTAGCAAATTATAAGTCACTACTAGCAAATTATAAGGCACTTCTAGCAAATTATAAGTCACTACTAGCAAATTATAAGTCACTACTAGCAGCAAATTATAAGTCACCATTAGCAGCAAATTATAAGTCACTACCAGCAAATTATAAGTCACTACGAGCAAATTATAAGTCACTACTATCAGCAAATTATAAGTCTCTACTAGCTGCAAATTATAAGTCACTACTAGTGGCAAATTATAAGTCACTACTAGCAGCAAATTATAAGTCACCATTAGCAGCAAATTATAAGTCACTACCAGCAAATTATAAGTCACTACGAGCAAATTATAAGTCACTACTATCAGCAAATTATAAGTCACTACTAGCAGCAAATTATGAATCACTACTAGCAGCAAAATTATAAGTCACTACTAGCAAATTATAAGTCACTACTAGCAGAAAATTATAAGTCACTACTAGCAGCAAATTATAAGTCACTACTAGCAAATTATAAGTCACTACTAGTCACTACTAGCAAATTATAAGGCACTACTAGCCACTACTAGAAAATTATAAGGCACTACTAGCAAATCAAATTATAAGGCACTACTAGCAAATTATAAGGCACTACTAGCAAATTATAAGTCACTACTAGCAAATTATAAGTCACTACTAGCATATTATAAGTCACTACATTGTACTAGCAAATTATAAGTCACTACTAGCATATTATAAGTCACTACTAGCAGCAAATTATAAGTCACTACTAGCAAATCAAATTAAAAGGCACTACTAGCAAATCAAATTATAAGGCACCACTAGCAGCAAATTATATGGCACTACTAGCAAATTATAAGTCACTACTAGCAGCAAATTATAAGTCACTACTAGCAAATTATAAGTCAAAACTAGCCACTATTAGCAAATTATAAGGCACTACTAGCAAATCAAATTATAAGGCACTACTAGTAGCAAATTATAAGTCACTACTAGCAAATCAAATTATAAGTCACTACTAGCAAATTATAAGGCACTACTAGCCACTACTAGAAAATTATAAGGCACTACTAGCAAATCAAATTATAAGGCACTACTAGCAAATCAAATTATAAGGCACTACTAGCAAATCAAATTATAAGTCACTACTAGCAAATTATAAGGCACTACTAGCCACTACTAGAAAATTATAAGGCACTACTAGCAAATCAAATTATAAGGCACTACTAGCAAATTATAAGGCACTACTAGCAAATTATAAGTCACTACTAGCAAATTATAAGTCACTACTAGCAAATTATAAGTCACTACTAGCATATTATAAGTCACTACATTGTACTAGCAAATTATAAGTCACTACTAGCATATTATAAGTCACTACTAGCAGCAAATTATAAGTCACTACTAGCAAATCAAATTAAAAGGCACTACTAGCAAATCAAATTATAAGGCACCACTAGCAGCAAATTATATGGCACTACTAGCAAATTATAAGTCACTACTAGCAGCAAATTATAAGTCACTACTAGCAAATTATAAGTCAAAACTAGCCACTATTAGCAAATTATAAGTCACTACTAGCAAATCAAATTATAAGGCACTACTAGTAGCAAATTATAAGTCACTACTAGCAGCAAATTATAAGTCACTACTAGTAGCAAATTATAAGTCACTACTAGTAGCAAATTATAAGTCACTACTAGCAGCAAATTATAAGTCACTACTAGTAGCAAATTATAAGTCACTACTAGCAGCAAATTATAAGTCACTACTAGTAGCAAATTATAAGTCACTACTAGCAGCAAATTATAAGTCACTACTAGCAAATCAAATTATAAGGCACTACTAGTAGCAAATTATAAGTCACTACTAGCAAATCAAATTATAAGTCACTACTAGCAAATCAAATTATAAGTCACTACTAGCAAATTATAAGTCACTAACAGCAAATTATAAGTCACTACTAGTAGCAAATTATAAGTCACTACTAGCAGCAAATTATAAGTCACTACTAGTAGCAAATTATAAGTCACTACTAGCAGCAAATTATAAGTCACTACTAGTAGCAAATTATAAGTCACTACTAGCAGCAAATTATAAGTCACTACTAGTAGCAAATTATAAGTCACTACTAGCAGCAAATTATAAGTCACTACTAGCAAATCAAATTATAAGGCACTACTAGTAGCAAATTATAAGTCACTACTAGCAGCAAATTATAAGTCACTACTAGTAGCAAATTATAAGTCACTACTAGTAGCAAATTATAAGTCACTACTAGCAGCAAATTATAAGTCACTACTAGTAGCAAATTATAAGTCACTACTAGCAGCAAATTATAAGTCACTACTAGTAGCAAATTATAAGTCACTACTAGCAGCAAATTATAAGTCACTACTAGCAAATCAAATTATAAGGCACTACTAGCAAATCAAATTATAAGTCACTACTAGCAAATTATAAGTCACTAACAGCAAATTATAAGTCACTACTAGTAGCAAATTATAAGTCACTACTAGCAAATCAAATTATAAGTCACTACTAGCAAATCAAATTATAAGTCACTACTAGCAAATTATAAGTCACTAACAGCAAATTATAAGTCACTACTAGTAGCAAATTATAAGTCACTACTAGTAGCAAATTATAAGTCACTACTAGCAGCAAATTATAAGTCACTACTAGTAGCAAATTATAAGTCACTACTAGCAGCAAATTATAAGTCACTACTAGTAGCAAATTATAAGTCACTACTAGCAGCAAATTATAAGTCACTACTAGCAGCAAATTATAAGTCACTACTAGCAAATCAAATTATAAGGCACTACTAGTAGCAAATTATAAGTCACTACTAGCAAATTATAAGTCACTACTAGTAGCAATTATAAGTCACTACTAGCAGCAAATTATAAGTCACTACTAGCAGATCAAATTATAAGGCACTACTAGTAGCAAATTATAAGTCACGACTAGCAAATCAAATTATAAGGAACTACTAGCAAATTATAAGTCACTACCAGCAAATTATAAGTCACTACTAGTAGCAAATTATAAGTCACTACTAGTAGCAAATTATAAGTCACTACTAGTAGCAAATTATAAGTCACTACTAGCAAATCAAATTATAAGGCACTACTAGCAAATCAAATTATAAGGCACTACTAGCAAATTATAAGTCACTACTAGCAAATTATAAAGAATCTGTGTCAACCATAACACAGTATGACAAACCATTTTTATGGTCAGTTGTGAGTGGGTCTTGATAATAATAATAACATCACAACTTTCTCGGGTGTAACACTCCATTATCGGAGCTGCATAAGGGATTAACAGCCCTACAGCTATCTGACCCCGCCTCCCCCCCCCCCCCCCCCCCATCCAGGCGCAATTGCTTTGGGCCTATTATAGCTGTTCGAGCTCCTAATTCCTTATGCAAGTCTGATAATGGAGCATAACACCTTCAAAAATCATGTATTGTACATTTTGTATAAAAACAAGTGCTGCTATTGAAAAGTCGATACTATGTTACTAGTTTTTCAGCTAGGCGTTTGTTTGATGTTTGATGATGTATGGCCGGTTACACCATGACTATAGTACCAGTTAGCAGCTTTCATATCATCAAAATGACTGACCTGACACCATCTTGAGAAGAGCAGATCCAAGTTGCAAGATTTTCCGTTGACATTCCAATAAACCAATTGTATAGAGATCAGTGGGGTGTATCAAATAAGAAATGATATAGAATCAGGTCAGAGATACAAAAGTGATAATTTTCACACTGTATCATTCACAATTCATATTAGTTCCTCGATTAAATCTTATAATAATTCCAATGCAGCAGAATCGTGTCATCTGCAAAGCAAAATTGTCAAAAACATATTGAAAAAATAACAGGGGTATTCAATTTTCCAGATTCTTAACTATTAACCCACTGAGTATTTTCAAGATATTTTTTATCAAATCTAGTCATGGCTGCTTCATAGCAGCCATGACTAGATTTTATGACAAATTCATCCAAACTGAACTCAAGAAATCTTTGGGGAAAATAGCCATTCAATCTACTTGGGGAAAAGTTGATTAAAGGTGCCCAAATTATCCTTATTTCAGTGGCAAGAGAAATCCTGTCTTGTTTGGGAATATCCGCCAGCAGCAAGGACTTAATAACCTGCTTTATGATGATAAACTGAGAGCTTAATTCTTTATTCAATAGGTTCTATTTAATTTGATACAGGCAAATAGAACAAGAGGTACTGTGAGCAAGCTCACAAAGTGATACCCCCCGAACCTGAAATGTATAAGTTAGATTATCTCCCCTTGGAAATGTCAGAACGGAATTATATTGCTTCTTGCACATCTTCATATGGAGTTCTTCCATTGTGTAAAGTTTCATGAAAATTCTTCAAACGGTTTAGGAGGAATTGCACTTATAAGGATGGACAGACAGATGGACAGGGTGATTCCTATATACCCCCCCCCCCCCAAACTTTGTTTGCGGGGGGTATAATAACACAGGTAATTGCATATCACACCATCCATTTGCAGTATCTTTAGTACTGAAATGGGGCCCACTCTGAAAGACCTATCTAAGACAGGACCCTGCTAGACTTGATTTACATTGTTTACATCCCTATCCTATGCTGGTTCATTGGACCAAGAAGTGAAGCTCAGAGAGACGAGCCCCTTGGATTGGAAGAGCTCTCACCAGCCATGGATTATTCCGCAGCATGGCAAAGACATCTGCTTTAGATTTCTATGAACTTGAGGGACAAAGATAGCTTTGAAATGCACCAAATTAAACTGGGTTAAACTGCACAGGAATTATCAGCCCTGAACCGAGACGCACTACAATCACTTTCAACAGTGCAACAAATGAGAAGTCAAGTGTAGGTACAACATTTTATTGAACAATCTTCCTGTATTTCCACCCACCAAATATTTACAAATAGCTATTCATTGAACACAGTTTAAACATTACGTCTGAGGCACATTATTCTAATGTGGTTCTACTTACCATAGCTCCTCAGAAAAGGCTTGCTCCTATAACAGAACCTATCCTTGCACCATTAGCTAGTACATTCAGCCTCACTGCTGTAGCTTCTCGGTAGGCAAGAAAAAAATCACCCTTGCTGAGACCTCGTCCATGCCCCACACTCTTAGTGGGGGAAACTGAACCTGATTGGCAAAGAAAGACTTACAGACAACAGAGAAAACTAACCTGCAGCGTGAATCAAGGAAGAAAGTGACTTGCCTTCAAAGATAGACTTGAGGTACAAGTGACAAGTTTTATTCTGACATGTTGTTATATAGCCTAGAACAGCAAGAGCTGCACTTTCAGCATGGACAAATTGAGACCCAGCTGTATTCACAATTTCTACTGCCGAAAAATAAACATACCACCTACAATTATCTGAACTTTTAAGGAAACAACTTTAATAACACTTTTCAAACCAAACATGCCATCAAGTAATTTCTACAATAATTTACATAATACACTTTTAACCACCCGGATGCAGACACAGATTTAATCCGAGTGACCACATTGAGTACCAGCCACCAGATGATGTCCTTTTTCACTGTGGCATTATTTCTAATGAGAACCGGGAAGTGAAAATGTACTTCCACTACAGACTCAGACATTCTTCTCTGATCAAACACCAAAAGTGGCCAGGCAAAGGCGGCTTGTTCACAGCAATGACCCAAGGTAAGAATATGAACGTTTAAGCTGTTATAAAATATTCAACTTGAGTGATAAGTTGCCGAATTTCACTTTCCTGCTACAGTACAAATGTGATCTGTTAATCCTTTACCTGAAGTAAAAGCCATATGCAGCCAGTGCTATTTACAACAATCGCCCTTTAAGTTTTATTATTTTTTTCAAATATTGTCGCCACAACATAGCATCTGGCCCATCACTGGAACAATCTCATAAAGATTGCTCATTGAGGGGTTACAGGCTTTGTTTTTGAGGAAAAAGTTAAAAAAATTTATAGTAATTTATATATTTTTTATACTTACCAATGACCCAGACTTAGCTGGTGCTAACTCTAAAATATCTAGAGCCAAACGCAAATTTTACCCCCCAATCCACCAAATTTGCATCTAAAACCGAAAATTACATGTTCTATATGGTCCTCCATACTTTTACTCCACTGCGCATGCATAGAATCAAGGAGGTCTCGAAATTGGCGCAAGTATCATTCTTACAACCAGTGCCTGGTAAGCGTTATGTACTCAGCGGGGAGGTATGAGTTCCCAACTCATGGAAGGGTCATTCCCGTCTGGGTCATTGGTAAGTATAAAAAATATATAAATTACTATAAATTTTTTAACATTTTTATACTGTACCAATGACCCAGACTTAGCTGAATAGTAAACAGATTGGAGGGCTTAGGACATAAATGAAAATCCAATAAACACAATTACAAATAACAGAACTATCCCCTGAAGGAGAAAATGAGAGATAGGCTTTACATGTATCTTTCTTATTTGTATCAAAAAGAAAGACACAACACCATTCTGTAATTGAGCGCAATAACATCAATGATCTCTATTAACATTCAGTATAACCCTTTATACTAATATTTTTAAAGGAAAGCCAATAAATAAGGAAGTCCCGCAAAATGAGACTCCATATACTCATATAAAAGTGTCCAAGGATTGTATATTAACGCCCGATTAATACGTGATATATACAAATGTCTCACACCGAGCAACACTTAAAAAAATATTACATAGATGAGTAAACATTAGCTTTACTTTAAAAACATTCCGATACCGACTCGGAATTACTGACTCCAAGGGAGGTATTCCCTTGCTTAACACTATAAAGCAGGGAACACCCCCCCCCCCCCCTTCCCCTTGCCTTGGATCAAATACTCTAGAGCGAAGAGGGCAGCAGGACAGAGTCACTGCCGGAACTGAAAGCCTACATATATATATAGTTGCCACTGTTTAGTGGACGACATTCTAAGTGAAAAATAACGGACCTAAACAAAAAAAGGACTCAATAATTCTCAGATAAAAATTCAAGAAAGTGGAGTGCTAAGAACAATATGCAGCCCTCATTAGATCTGTAATAGCAACATAATTAGCGTAAGCGCATGATGTAGAAGAGCTCTTACTTCATGAGCTTAAAACTAAACCACAGACTGCTGATTAAAGATATTATCATAAGCAGTACTGATAGTAAATTGAATCCATCTGACCATAGAATGGACCGAAATGTGGTGAAAGCTTCCACAGCATGTCCCACAACAGACGTCTGAGTAGATTAAACCACGGCCTTTGTGGAGATAGAAATGCTACCAACAGAATTTTGCATTGAGATATATAACTTGAGCAATATCTGCTGAATCAACGGCGCTGAAAGATACGCATATCCTATTATTCCGTCTCACGATATCGATAGAGCGTCTACTGCAAACGCTCGAAGATCCAAACATTATGACACATACTTTTGCAACTGATTGTTGAGAAGCGTCACGAAAAAGTCGATCATATGCCGCTCTCCTTGGTAGCAAATCTGATTGAATACTCGTTTGTTGAAAGTCCATTCAGGCGTCAACAAGCGGCCCTTCCATGAAGGGAGTCCGCTAATCCATTCAGACAACCAAGAATATGACAGACTGATAGGAGAACTTGATGTTCTAGTACAAACAGAAAGATTCCTTCCGTTAAAATGAAAAACAGAATGGAATGATTGTCTCCCTAGTTCCGAAAATACGCTAATACCGTTGAATTGTCGGACAGAATTAGCACATGAGCATACTGAATAACATTTATCCAATAACGTAGCGCAAGCCAAAATGACATCATTCTTGATGTTAATGTGCTTAATTAGGAACTACGGATCCCAAAGACTCTGGCCCTTCGAATCCGTTGGGGTCAATGATACGACCCAACCTGTCTGACTGGCATCCGTCAAGACTGTAAAACTCGGATCCGGCAATTGCAGTGGAACTCTCTGAGTTAACCACTGAAAATCTGCCCAAGTCTGAAAATCTTATTCACTTGATTGACAAGAAGATGTCCGTATCGAGCAAAAAAAAAAAAATCTTCACCCTCCAATTCTGGATCAGAAGAAATTGAAGAGGTCAAGTGCGTAACCGCCCCATTGGAATAAAATCGCGGCAGCTCCACACAAACGTATCAGTATCATGAGATCTCTCGCTGAGACCTTGTCTGAGCGAAGACAATAGTGAGCATAACAACTGAATAATTTCGCTCTGGGTAATGGCAGACGAACGAAAAAGTTGTGCGTTTCGAAGCTCATCCCCCAAGGGGGGGGGGGGGGGGGGGGGGGGGGATTACTTGGATGATACCAAATCCGACTTCTCCTTGTTTACTTATGAAACCGAGACGTCGGAGCAATAGAAGCAGACTCCGCACATCGTTCTGAAGCATTAACTCATTGCCGTACCTCTAAAGAATGTTGTTCAGGTAGGCCGACGTTATCGCAGATGAATGAACTCGGAAATGAGTCATTACCGAGTCTGTTATTCGAGTGAAAGCCCAGGGGGCTAGATTCAGATCGAAGCAAATTGCTCGGAACTGATACACGACTCCTTTGATGAGGAAGCAAAGATACTTTCTGAATGCCTGATGTACCATGACGTGAAAGTACGCCTCTTGAGATCTATGCATGTAGCATAGTCGTACACCCGAAAACTCGCTCTGACCGATCGGATGGACTCCATATATAAACTTGGAGCCACAATCAGCTTGTTTATCCAGCTCAGAATAATGAGTGAACGGAACGAGCCATCTGGTTTTTGGAACCAGAAAAGGATGGTTGTAGAAACCTGGAAATTCCTGGATTTCTTCGATCTCTATCGCGAACATTCCAGAAAAGACCGGACTTCTGATGGAAGCGAGCCTCTTTCCTACTGACTTGACGGAAGTTGAGTCCATCTTGGACTCCGAGTTAACGGAGGATTTTGTTTGAAGGACAATTTAGTCCTTCCGAAATCACCCCTTGAATCCAAGGGACGTCCGTAATCTATTCCCAATTAATTGAGAAACTCGACAGTCTTCCGCTCACTAGTACACGATAGAGGTTAAAACCATTACCTCCTGGTCCTGCGAGGCTTGCGGAAGGAGAAGCACTGTCCTCCATGGCCCATACCTCGCCCCCTCGACGTAGGGGCGTCTGACCAGATGACTCTGCCAGAATTACGGCCCCTATCTGAGTCGCTACCCTGACGGTCTCTAGAGTAAGACCTAGATGATGCATAGGAACCTCTATAGGAACTTCCCTTGGACGTATTCGTCCCAGAAGTGCCTGTCCTACTCTTCTCTGCTGAATCCGACTATATGGAAGCGAATTTGAATAGCAGAGAGTCTGAAGCTTTCTTAGTTATCTGATCATATAGACTGCGGAAAGCTTGTCGTCGAAGAAAACTGTCCGGAGACCGGAGCGACTCTGAGAGAGTTTTTCACCTTACTATCCACACGCGTGGATGTAGCCAGGGCTGCGTCATGTCTAACCAACTCCATATTGCCACTAAAAGGACAGAGTTTTACGTGAGGCCCTTGAAAGAACTCTTAAGGAGGTTGTACATCCTAGAATTCTTTTTCATTGAGATGTAATGATAACATTCTGGTAAGGTGATCTGTGTACGATGATGCGTCTAAGCTGACCCTGCTAGACGATATTGTTTCCAACATCGTGGTTGGAATTGACATAGACGACAGTAAAAAACAATACTAGGTCCTGACCTGGTCGTCTAGACCCAGAGAACTCTCAGAATGCTCTGTCCTGCCATTTCAAAATAATCCTTGAATTGATGAAAGGAAGATGTAGAGCATTTGCCGATAAGAAACCTGACCTGCCCATTTAGGTAGCAAGTTATATAAATATAGCGTCATTCAACAGATCAAATGTCCGTGAGACATATCTGCACTGTGTCGGAAACTGTTGGATGATGTCCCTAAACCGATTAAGAATTCTGTGTCCAGTGGCGCTATCAGTCTCTTATCCGGCAACGCAGCATTTTGGTCCGGGAGAACAATGTCAGATAATAATGCCGGATGCATTCTACGGCAATTATGTTGTTCCGAAAAGGGAAAATACAACTCATCCGTATCCCTTTCACCATCCTGTCGGACCACTTGTAATTCTTGGTCATCTGTGCCTGAACCTGCAGCGGAACATACCAACCCAGCTTCCTTGGATAATTCCTGATCCGCCAGAGTTACTGTCGGTTGCTGGGATGCTGCGATAATTTGTGCTATCTGCGATACCATGTTTGTAACAGAGGCCTGTGGAGCTGCGGTCTTACAGGATTTAGCCGCTGGAAGCTCCACGGACGTTAACTCCTGCATACTTCTTATATGCGAGCGTCCGGAGTATGAAGGCCTCGTATCCTTGGCTACCGGATGGCGTGACCTGGTCGCCGTAGAATCCCTGGTCGACGATGTTGGTTGAATATCACTGGTCACGTAGCCAAGGTGCGGTCGCGTGTGCTGCCGTGAGGATGAGGAAGCCGAAAGAGCAGTTTCTCCGGACTGTCTATATAACCGAGCGTCCCGAGTGGTGGACGTATGCTCCGACTGAGGAACGTTTTGTACCACAACATCTGGGCCCAGATGTTGTAGTACGAGACAGGGACCTCTCTCGCTCGCAGCCCGGATGGACCTGGACGAGCTAGGAACCGGACTAATAGGCTTCCTCCGTACCATCCTCGTATCCGTCGTCACTGGGGGTGCACATTGTATTTTATAGTGCTCGCATCACCCAAATCTCCTTCCTGGACTGCAATGGATGAACTTGGCTGCTGAGCCATTCGATGAATGGTCACTACACCGGGCGAGCTAGCGGACGCCAACGCCGTCAATCCTACTTGGGACCTCTTAGGCAATTGACGCATCTGCATGAGCACTTTTACCGCTAGCTCTTCATTTGACTGTGATGACGGAAGCACACTTTACGAAGACATCACGGTAACATCACCTGTTATGTTACTCAATGAGACCTGTGGAGCCGCGGTCCTACGTAATTATCCGCTGGAAGCTCCAGGGACGTTCATTCCTGCATTTATATAATATGCAAACGTCCCAACTGGAAAGGCCTCGTGTCCTTGGCTAGCAGATGGAGTGACCTGGTGGACGTGTATTCCGTGGTTGGCGAAGCAGGAGCACCAGGGACGTTCAATCCTGCATTTATATAATATGCGAACATCCCCTGGAAATCTGTGGTCACATAGCCAAGGTGTGGTCGTGTGTGTTGACGTGAGGATGAGGAAGCCAATATAACAGCCGCGTAGGACTGTCTATACAACGGAGTGTCCCGAGCAGGAGGAGTGGACGTAAGCTCTGACTAACGAACAAATATACAACAACATTGCAGTTGTTGATGTAAGAGAGAGGGAGTCTCTCTCGCTCGCAGTCCGGGTGGACCTGGACGAGCTAGCTACCGGTATGACAGGCTTCCTCCGTACTATCCTCGGATCCGTCATTGCTGGGAGTTCACATTCGATGTTTTATAGTGCTCGTATCACCCAATCTGCTTCCCTGGTCCGCAACGGACGAACCCGGATGCCGATCCATTCAACAATGGGTGGACTAGTGGGCGACAATGCCTTCGATCGAACTAGCGAACTCCCAGCAATTGTTGTAATACCTTGAGCACTTCCCGATAGCCCTAATATTGCAATGACGGCGACACACTTGTTGAAGACATCACAGAAACATCACTCTGAATTCTGAAAAAGAAACTGATAATATATAGTGACCCTACGGAGAGAGGACCGTAATGGACCCCTCACCGCTAACAAAATACCGTGACACACGTCTCCAATGTTGTCATATCAATCAACACACACAGAGCAAGAATTAGTGCGACTACATTGACTATAAGAAACACAATGAACCTGTGAATTAGAGGAAGATATCCTCGCATTACAATTGAAGAATATTTTTTCAACATGAAAAAATATACACAGTCAAATTACTCACACTAACCCTTAAAATAAATATACATAATATATTATAATCCATTATAACATTTCAAAAGAAAATAATTTCCCAAAAAAAATTTTTTGAAAACATTTTCAGAAGAGCCCAAGTTCCCAATGGGAAACTTGAGCCCAAATGGATCCCCAAAAAGCCTAAGTGTGGACAAAAATTTTAATTCATTTTGAAAAATTAATGTAAAACTTACGGACAATATTAATGTATCTTGCTATGAACTAAATAAAGCAGAAGACAAGTAATCACTATCAGAAGTAACAGTTGTCAACATAAGCAAAAGTGTCAACAAACCGGAAACATGACTCCAGGCACTTAAACAAACATGGCCCGAAATCAGTTACCAAATTAAACACCATCTGATGCAAAACAGAGACTTCCAGAGAAGAAACAGCAGAACATCAGATGGTAGATGCAAACCAAAATGCCAAACCACCCAAGGGTGAGGACGTAAACATGGGGAAAACAACAGAAAATAATTCTGTTTCCAAGCCAAAACTCCCAAGAAATTTTAGTAATAAACATTACAAAAAATAAGCCAAAAGCATGGGAGAATAGCTGGGGGGAATAAAGGAAAGGGAGAGAGGAAACACTGATTAAACAATGGAACATTCATAGCAAGAATGACCACAACAAGGTCATGCCTCGAAAATAGGCAACATGAATAATTTCGTAAAATAATTATAAGTTACAGCCCTGAACATTTTTTTCCACTGTTTTTTCCTCTCCTCCTACTATTTCCTCCTTATATCCACCATTTCTCTCATAATTATGCGTCTGGCATCCTTAAAACTGAGATTTACAAGCACAAATAACAGTGAAGTGTAACTGTATTGAGGGCCAAACAAAGAATGATAATTGCGCCAATTTCGAGACCTCCTTGACACTGTGCATGCGCA
The DNA here is from genome assembly GCA_031216915.1 of Pictodentalium vernedei. Classification (NCBI taxonomy): domain Eukaryota; kingdom Metazoa; phylum Mollusca; class Scaphopoda; order Dentaliida; family Dentaliidae; genus Pictodentalium; species Pictodentalium vernedei. The sequence continues at coordinate 56,219,032 of CM062293.1, forward strand.
GTGGAGTAAAAGTATGGAGGACCATATAGGACATGTAATTTTCGGTTTTAGATGCAAATTTTGGGGATTGGGGGGTAAAATTTGCGTTTGGCCCTAGATATTTTAGAGTTAGCACCAGCTAAGTCTGGGTCATTGGTACAGTATAAAAATATGAATTTTTTTAGTTATTCCTGAACATTATTTTGTTGCTAGTGTTATATTTTAGTCAAGACAGGTAAAGGGTTAGTTGCATGTGGACTAAAGAGTCAATTCTTATTAATTCCCCCCAAAATTAAGTATTTTATTGAAAAACTTCTACTATAGACCACACAGTTCCCTGCACTACAGATATCATTGCTCTCAAAATCCATTAAATCTTGTTTGACAGAGCTTGAAGAGATATGAGGTATACTCACTTTTTTGCCAATTTTTTTTTACCTATAACCAAACTTGGTTAACTGGACATCTCTATTAATTGAATAATCTCCACTGGCAAAGCTGGGCTTCAACTAACAGGGTTTCGCAATAGTTTGTTTCATCAATGGAAAACAGATAATTAACAAAGTTGTGAATCATGTAATGTCCCTTGCATTTGAATACTGTGTTCAGAAAATTTGGCAATTCAGTTAAAAGGAATCTGCTACATTGTTCACTGAATATCATGTGTTATGCTGTGTTATGTAAAACAATGAACTCACTAAGCTAATGCACTTACAGTTGTGAATGTTCCAATATTCTCCTTCACGAAAGCAAGGGCAGCATCACTGTTAAATCCGCTACTTCCAGCTGATAATGCTGTCCATATTCCAGTTACATTGGAAATATCTGGTATCTCTAGTCCAGGTTTACTAACACTGGTTGTATTCTGAAGATGAAGAAAACTGTTCTTCATTCAATGAACATTTGAGTGACACACGGTGCTAGTATTTTTCCAGTGGATAAAAAAATTATGACAGTTCCAAGAAGAACAAATAACAAGGGTTCGCATGGCCGATGTGGGGTCGAGTTTTATTGGATAACACAACAGTGGCTATGGAAACCCACATAACGAAAATGAATTGGATCAGTCAACGTTTGTTCAAGTTATCGTTTTATCAGGCACAAAATTTGCCAAAAAGTTAAAAAATTTATAGTAATTTCTATATTTTTTATACTTACCAATGACCCAGACTTAGCTGGTGCTAACTCTAAAAAATCTAGGGCCAAACACAAATTTTGCCCCCCAATCCCCAAAATTTGCATCTAAAACCAAAAGAAATCATGTCCTAAAGGACCTCCATACCTTGCCCCCACTGCGCAGTGTCAAGGACGTTCCAAAATTGGCGCCAATCACCATTCTTACTGGCAGTGCCTGGTCAGCACTATGTACTCAGCGGGGAGGTAAGAGTTCCCAACTCCTGGGAGGGCCATCCCCATCTGGGTCATTGGTAAGTATAAAAAATATATAAATTACTATAAATTTTTTAACATTTTTATACTGTACCAATGACCCAGACTTAGCTGAATAGTAAAAAGGCTGGAGGGCCTAGGACATAGAGGAAAATCCAATAAGCTCAACTATATAAAATAGAGTGAACCCCTCAAGGAGAAAAGGAGTATTAAGCTTTACATGTATCTTTCTTATTTTATTATAAATTAGAAAGATACAATACCCTTCATAATTGAGCACAATAACATTCATGTTCTCTATTAACATCCAGTATAACCCATTATACTAATTATTTTTAAAGTAAGCCAATAAATAAAGTTAGTCCAGAGAATTGAGACTCTTTATATTCATTAAAAGTGTCCGAGGATTGTATATTAACTCCCGTTTGACACTTGACATATACAAATGCTTTACACCGAGCTACACTTTAAAAATATGACATGAATGAATTTTTAACATTAATATTACACTTTAAAACCATCCCGGAAACGACTCAGAATTACTGACTCCGGAGGAGGAATTCCCTTGCTTTTCACTATAAAGCAGGTGACCTAAGGGAACACCCTCCCCCCCCCCCCCCTTCCCCTTGCCCTGGGTCAAATAGCCCAGAGCGAAGAGGGCAGCAGGACGGAGTCACTGCCGGAACAGAAAGCCTGCATAACTATAGTTGCAACTGTTTAGTGGACGACATTCTGAGCAACAGATAACGGACCTAAACAATGCAGGTCTCCAGAAATGGACTCAATATTTCTGAGATAAAAATTCGTGAATGTGGATGGCTGAGACCAATAAGCAGCCTTCATTAAATCTGTAATAGCCACACTATTAGCATAAGCCCAAGATGTAGAAAGAGCTCTTACTTCATGAGCCGAAATCTTAAGCACAGACTGCTGGGAAGAAGATAAACTTTCATAAGCAGTACGGATAGTTAATTGAATCCATCTAGCAATAGAATGGACCGAAATGTCCTTTCTATTAGGCATCAGAGACAGAAAGAAACGTTTTCGTCCCTTTCTGATAAACTGAGATCTCTGTTTATAAATGCGTAAAGCTCTAACAGGACAGAGTAAAGGCCTACGCCCGTCTGAAGACGGAAGAGCCTTAATAACAATAGGTTCCGGATATTTATTAGGAGCCTGATTCTTAGCTAAAAATCCCACATTAGTAGTGAAGGTGATAGTGTTCCCGACACTACGATAGTGAGAATCGTCCACCGATAGTGCATGAAGCTCACTGACTCTTCTAGCAGAAGAGAAAGCTAAGAGAAAAGCTGTCTTATAAGACAAGAATTTGAAATCTACTGTCCCAAGAGGCTCAAATGGCTTTTCCTTAAGTTAAGAAGAACCCAAGCTAAATTCCACTTAGGAATTAACCTAAGAGTTCTGGGTCTATTTATCGAGAAGTTTCTAACTAACTTAGATAAAGAGACATTAGATCCAATTTGTAAACTATCGTGATGTGCATAGGTATCAGATAACATAGACCTATAACCCTTAATAGTAACAGGCTGCAGTTTGATTTCGTCAAACAAGTATACTAGAAAGTTTGCAATGTCTGGTATGGAGGGATCAAAAATATCAACAGAATGATCCCTACACCAACGACGAAAAACCTTCCACTTAGCCGCATAATTTAGCGAAGAGGAGGTCCTCCTACAGTTAGAAATCGCGTCCACTGCTCGTCCTGTAAAGTGCTTGCCATGCAAGAAGGACCGCACAACGGAAAAACGTGAAGGTTGAGACCTTGCGGGTTGTGATGAAGTCGATGCGGTTTCCCCTGCGAAAGAAGATCCTCCTGTGGAGGAAGCTTTCGCGGTAGGTCCCACAACAGACACCTGAGTAGATTTATCCACGGTCTCTGTGGAGACAGAGATGCTACCAACAGAATCTTGCACTGAGATTGTTTTATCTTTAGCAATATTTGCTGAATCAATGGCGCTGGAGGATATGCATATCCTATCATTCCATCCCATGAGATCGATAGAGCGTCTACTGCAAATGCTCTTGGATCCGGGCACGGTGACACATACGTCTGCAACTGATTGTTGAGATGTGTCGCAAATAAGTCTATCATTGGCCGTTCCCTCTGGTAGCAAATCTGATTGAATACTTGTTTGTTGAGAGTCCACTCCGATGGCAACAAGCGACCCTTCCGTGAAAGGGAGTCTGCTAGTACATTCAGATGACCTGGTATATGACGGACCGAAAGTAGAACCTGATGTTCTAGAGCAAACAGAAGGATTCTCTCCGTTAGACTGAATAACGGAACGGAATGAGTGCCTCCCTGGTTCCGTATATACGCCACTACTGTCGTATTGTCGGACAGAATTTGGACATGAGCTTTGTGAATAATGTCCATCCAATTTCGTAACGCAAGCCAAACTGACATCAATTCCTTGATGTTTATGTGCTTGGTTAGGAACTGTGGATCCCAAAGACCCTGGCATCTCGAATCCGTTGGGATCAATGTTGCACCCCAACCTGTTTGACTGGCATCCATCATAATGGTAAAACTCGGATCCGGCAACTGCAGCGGAACTCCCTGAGTTAACCACTGAATGTTTGCCCAAGTCTGAATCTCTTGTTTCACTTGATCTGACAAGAGAACATCTATGTCGAGTGAATGAATCTTCACACTCCAATTCTGAGTTAAGAAAATTTGGAGAGGGCGAGTGCGCAACCGCCCCATCGGAATGAGATCCGCGGTGGCTCCGCACAAACCTATCAGTCACATAAACTCCCTCGCTGTGACTTTGTCTGCATGAAGACAATAGCGAGCGTAACAACTGACTAATTTCGCTCTGGTTAACGGCAGACGAACGAGATTGTTGTGCGTCTCGAAGCTCATTCCCAGATGAGTGAATGACTTGGACGGCACCAGATCCGACTTCTCCTCGTTTATAACAAAACCGAGACGTCGAAGCAATAGAAGCAGATTCTGCACATCGTTCTGAAGCGTTAACTCGTTGCCGTACCTCTGAAGAATGTCGTCCAGGTAGGCCGACGTTACCGCAGACGAATGAGCTCGGAAATACATCATTACCGAGTTCATTACCCGAGTGAAAGCCCAGGGTGCTAGGTTCAATCCGAAGAAAAAAACACGTATTATATGTAATGTATTCCATGTCACTAAACATTCATACAAAAATTTATTCAAATCCGAACTTTCATACAGAAGGTCTGTACAAAAAACTGATTGCAATAATTTCTGTACAAAATAGCTGCCGGTGGCCATCTTGAATTTCGGACTGCACCCAAAAACACTCTTTCTTGCCCCACGGTGATAACAAAGGTACCCAAGAAATTTCGTAAAGATCGGTTCATAAATACGTCCTCTATCCCAAGCCGTATATTAGTGCTGTACAAGAAACTAATTGTACCTAATTTCGGTACAAAATGACCACGGCAGCCATCTTGAATTTTGGACTGCACCCAAAAACACTCGTTCTTGTCCCAAGGTGATAACAAAGGTACCCAAGAAGTTCTGTGAAGATCGGTTCATTAATACAGCCCTTAGCCCAAGCTGTATTGACATGTGCACTTTCTGTGTATATAAGTAGCACTGAATAAATCAAAGTTCATCTAATTTTGCATATGATAATTTTATGAATTTTAACAAGATAAAAACCTGTATTATATGTGATGTATTCCATGTTACTAAACATTCATACAAAAATTTATTCAAATCAGAACTTTCACACAGAAGTTCTGTACAAAAAACTGACTGCACTAATTTCGGTACAAAATGGCTGCTGGCAGCCATCTTGAATTTTGGACCGCACCCAAAAACACTCGTTCTCGTCCCACAGTGATAACAAAGGTACCCAAGAAGTTTCATAAAGATTGGTTCATAAATACAGCCTCTAGCCCGAGTCATATATTGAATTGTTGACGCCTGACAGACATCCAGACGGACGATGGGCCATGGCATAACCTCAAATTTGACTATGTCAAAGTTGAGCTAAAAATGACCAAGCCTGCCCAATTTACATTTATTCATTTATTGGTGTTTATGGTCACATACTTATACACAATGGCTAATCATGACCATGACAGTTTTATGAGTGGAGGAAGCCGGAGTACCCGGAGAGAACTACCAAGCAACGACGAGCAGCTGACAGCTCCCCAACATCGTAACTCCGTACTGCAACACAGGAAGGGTTAGATTGATTGAAGACATGCGCACCATCGACGTGCAGTATGCCTTAGTACACGGCATCATCGTGCCCCCATGTGGACAATCGGGGTTAAGTGCCTTGCCCAAGGACACAACGCGAGAGTCCAAAGCGATCACTCAGACGGTCACCCATATGAGCACTAACCGGGCTCGACATTACTTAACTTCGGTGATTGGACGAGAACCGGTTACTGCAATGCCACCGTGTCCCCAGCCTGCCCAATAATTCTGCTTCTGTACATCGGACCATGGCTGTTTCCAAACTCAATCAAGCTACTGTTCCTTAAAACCCATGTGCCAAATATCAGTCAAATCGGTTGACGTTTGTTGAAGTTATCGTGCTATCAAGCTCAAAATTAGTCGATTTTAACAAAGGGCCATAACTCTTGTGAAAACCGTACATCGGACCAAGCCCATTTTCTAACTTGATCAAGACATTGCTCCTTAAAACCCATGTGCCAAATATCAGTCAAATCGGTTGACGTTTGTTGAAGTTATCATGCTATCAAGGTCAAAATTAGTCAATTTTAACAAAGGGCCATATCTCTTGTGAAAAAGCATGGACACGCCCTATTTCATGTCATCAGGTGTTGAAAGTCACATACCAAATATTATCAAAATTCATTCAGAAACAACTAAGGTATAAACAAAAATGGATGCCCACCCACCCAATTGCCCGGCCCTCCCCATACCAATAGTCAAGGTTTTTTTTGAAAACTCAAGTAAAAACCATAGTTTACAAGAACACATTTCAATCAAAATGTGCCAAGCAATTACCCCAATACATTTTTCAAGGACTTTTCATGACTCCGTTCCCTACCCCCACCTCTTGCCCAAAGGCTGCTTTTCAAACAGCTTAAAGGGCTCCAAATTTCGGTTTAAAAATTCAAGCACTTTTAACTCTTTACCTAACAAATCATCCATATCCACTCGAGTAATTTACAAATTGAGCAGTTGAAATGAAAAAAATTTCCAAACATGTCAACAGAACTATCTCATCATTGGAATGAACTCATCGAGAACATTTTAATGAGGGGGGCCACATAAGTGGTTTTGTGGAAATTTTGTGAAAAAATTGAAGCAAAAAAATAACTGAAAAAGTTAAAAAATTTATAGTAATTTATATATTTTTTATACTTACCAATGACCCAGACTTAGCTGGTGCTAACTCCACAAAAACCAGGGCCAAACACAAATTTTGCCCCCCAATCCCCAAAATTTGCATCCAAAACAAAAAGAAATCATGTCCTAAAGGACCTCCATAGTACGACTCTACTGCGCATGCGCAGTGATGCAGTCGTCCCGAAATTGGCGCCAAATATCATTCTTACTGGCAGTGCCTGGTCAGCGCTATGTACTCAGCGGGGAGGCAAGAGTTCCCAACTCAGGGAGGGCCATCCCCGTCTGGGTCATTGGTAAGTATAAAAAATATATAAATTACTATAAATTTTTTAACATTTTTATACTGTACCAATGACCCAGACTTAGCTGAATAGTAAACAGGCTGGAGGGCCTAGGACATAGAGGAAAATCCAATAAGCTCAATTATAAAATAAAGAGGTAACCCCTTAAGGAGAAAAGGAGTATTAGGCTTTACATGTATCTTTCTTATTTAATATTTAAATTAGAAAGATACACTACCCTTAATAATTGAGCACAATAACATTCATGTTCTCTATTAACATCCAGTATAACCCTTATACTAATTATTTTTAAAGCAAGCCAATAAATAAAGTAGTCCAGAGAATTGAGACTCTTTATAATCATTTAAAAGTGTCCGAGTATTGTATATTAAAGCCCGTTTGACACTTGACATATACAAATGCTTCACACCGAGCTACACTTTAAAAATAAGACATGAATGAAATTAAACATTAATATTACACTTTAAAACCATCCCGGAAGCGACTCAGAAATACTGTCTTGGAGGAGGCATTCCCTTGCTTTTCACTATAAAGCAGGTGACCTAAGGGAACACCCGCCCCCCCCACCCCCCTTCCCCTTGCCCTGGGTCAAATAGCCCAGAGCGAAGAGGGCAGTCGGACGGAGTCACTGCCGGAACAGAAAGCCTGCATAACTATAGTTGCAACTGTTTAGTGGACGACAGTCTGAGCAACAGATAACGGACCTAAACAATGCAGGTCTCCAGAAATGGACTCAATATTTCTGAGATAAAAATTAGTAAATGTGGATGGCTGAGACCAATAAGCAGCCTTCATTAAATCTGTAATAGCAACACTATTAGCATAAGCCCAGGAAGTAGAAAGAGCTCTTACTTCATGAGCAGAAATCTTAAGCACAGACTGCTGAGAAGAAGATAAATCTTCATACGCAGTACGGATAGTTAACTGAATCCATCTAGCAATAGAATGGACTGAAATGTCCTTTCTATTAGGCATCAAAGACAGAAAGAAACGTTTCCGTCCCTTTCTGATGAACTGAGATCTCTGTTTATAGATACGTAGTGCTCTAACAGGACAGAGTAAAGGCCTACGCCCGTCTGAAGACGGAAGAGCCTTAATAACAATAGGTTCCGGATATTTATTAGGAGCCTGATTCTTAGCTAAAAAACCCACATTAGTAGTGAAGGTGATAGTGTTCCCAACACTACGATAATGAGAATCATCCACCGATAGTGCATGAAGCTCACTGACTCTTCTGGCAGAAGAGAAAGCTAAGAGAAAAGCTGTCTTATAAGATAAGAATTTGAAATCTACTGTCCCAAGAGGTTCAAATGGCTTTTCCTTCAATTTAAGGAGAACCCAAGCTAAATTCCACTTAGGAATTAATCTAAGAGTTCTGGGTCTATTTATCGAAAAGTTTCTAACCAATTTCGATAAAGAGACATTAGATCCAATTTGTAAACTATCATGATGTGCATAGGTATCAGATAACATAGATCTATAACCCTTTATAGTAACAGGTTGCAGTTTGATTTCGTCAAACAAGTATACTAGAAAGTTAGCAATGTCTGGTATAGAGGGATCAAATATATCAACAGAATGATCCCTACACCAACGACGGAAAACCTTCCACTTAGCCGCATAGTTTAGCGAAGAGGAGGTCCTCCTACAGTTAGAAATCGCGTCCACTGCTCGTCCTGTAAAGTGCTTGCCATGCAAGAAGGACCGCACAACGGAAAAACGTGAAGGTTGAGACCTTGCGGGTTGTGATGGAGTTGGCGCGATTTCCCCTGCCAAAGAAGATCCTCTCGTGGAGGGAGCTTCCGCGGTAGGTCCCACAACAGACACCTGAGTAGATTTATCCACGGTCTCTGTGGCGACAGAGATGCTACCAACAGAATCTTGCATTGAGATTGTTTTATCTTTAGCAATACTTGTTGAATTAACGGCGCTGGAGGATACGCATATCCTATCATTCCGTCCCAAGGGATTGACAGAGCGTCTACTGCAAATGCTCTTGGATCCGGACACGGGGACACATACGTTTGCAACTGATTGTTGAGATGTGTCGCAAATAAGTCTATCATTGGCCGTTCCCATTGATAGCAAATCTGATTGAATACTTGTTTGTTGAGAGTCCACTCCGACGGCAACAAGCTACCCTTTCGTGAAAGGGAGTCTGCTAGCACATTCAGACGACCCGGTATGTGACGGACCGAAAGAAGAACGTGATGTTCCAACGCAAACAGAAGGATTCTTTCCGTTAGATTGAACAACGGAACTGAATGAGTGCCTCCCTGATTCCGTATATACGCCACTACTGTCGTATTGTCGGATAGGATTTGGACATGAGCATCGTGAATAATGTCCATCCAGTGACGTAACGCAAGCCAAATTGACATCATTTCCTTGATGTTTATGTGCTTGCACAGGAATTGCGGATCCCAAAGACCCTGGCATCTCGAATCCGTTGGGATTAATGATGCACCCCAACCTGTTTGACTGGCATCCGTCATAATGGTAAAACTCGGATCCGGCAACTGCAGCGGAACTCCTTGAGTTAACCACTGAATGTTTGCCCAAGTCTGAATCTCTTGTTCCACTTGATCTGACAAGAGAACGTCTACATCGAGCGAATGAATTTTCACACTCCAATTCTGAGTCAGGAAAATTTGAAGAGGCCGTGTGCGTAGCCGTCCCATCGGAATGAGATCCGCGGCGGCTCCGCACAGACCTATCAGTCTCATAAATTCTCTCGCCGTGACTTTGTCTGTATTCAGACAATAGCGAGCGTAACAACTGACTAATTTCGCTCTGGTTAACGGCAGACGAACGAGATTGTTGTGCGTCTCGAAGCTCATTCCCAGATGAGTGAATGACTTGGACGGCACCAGATCCGACTTCTCCTCGTTTACTATGAAACCGAGACGTCGGAGCAATAGAAGAAGATTCTGAACATCGTTCTGAAGCGTTAACTCGTTGCCGTACCTCTGAAGAATGTCGTCCAGGTAGGCCGACGTTACCGCAGACGAATGAGCTCGGAAGTAGATCATTACCGAGTTCATTACCCGAGTGAAAGCCCAGGGTGCTAGATTCAATCCGAAGCACATGGCCCGGAACTGATACACCACTCCTAGGACTGCGAAGCGTAGATACTTTCGGAATGTCGGATGTACCATGACGTGAAAGTATGCATCTTTGAGACCTATGCTCGTTGCATAATCGTTCACCCGAATACTCGCTCTGACCGATCGAATCGTCTCCATATAAAACTTCGGAGCGACGATCAGCTTGTTTATCCAGCTCAAATCTATGACTGGACGGAACGAGCCGTCTGGTTTCGGAACCAGAAACAGATGGCTGTAGAATCCCAGCGATTCCTGGTTTTCTACGACCTCTACCGCGTTCTTCATTAAAAGAGACTGCACCTCTGATAGCAGAGCGTCTCTTTTCTGAGGGTTTGACGGAAGATGAGTCCACTTTGGACTTCGAGTTAATGGAGGCTTTCGTTTGAAGGATATCTTTAGACCTTCCGAAGTCACTCCTCTCACCCACGGGTCGTCCGTAATCGACGCCCACTCTTGAGAAAAACTCGACAACCTTCCGCCAACCGGAACGCGATAGAGGTTTAAGCCATCACCTCCTGGATCTGCAAGGCCTGCGGTAGGAGAAACCACATCTTCCACGACCCGCACCTCGCCTCGTCGACCTCGGGGCGTCCGACCGATTGTCCCGGCCTGAAGGACGTCCCGAACGAGAGTCACTATCCTGACGGTCTCTCGAATAAGAGCTAGAGGACGCACCGGAACCTCTATAGGAACCTCTCTTGGGCGGATAAGACCCAGAAGTGCCCGCCTTATTCGTGTCTGTTGTATCCGACCTTTTAGGAGCGGATCTAAACAACAGAGAATCACTAGCTTTCTTTATAATATTATCATAAATAGCGGAAAGCTTGCCGTCAAAGAGAAGATCTCCTGAGACCGAAGCGACTCTAAGAGAGTTCTTCACCTTAGAATCCACTAGTGTGGATGTAGACAGGGCTGCGTCACGTCTAACCAACTCCAGATTTGCCACTGAAAGGGCGGAGTTACACGTGGAATAAGCTACTGCCCTTGAAAGAAGTCTTAAGGAGGATTGTATATCCTGAAACTCTTCCCCTTGAAGACGCAGTGATAACGCCTTCGTAAGGTGATCTGCGTAAGATAAGGCATCTAAATTGGCTCTGTTAGACGCAATAGCTGTTTCCAACACTGCGGTTGGAATAGAAGCTGACGACGGTAATGATAGCTCTAAGTCTTCCGCCTCGTCGTCCATATGCAGAGGAACTCTCGGTATACCCTGACCTGCCGTGTCGAATTTATTCCTTGCATTAATGAAAGGCAGGTTGAGAGTATTTGCGGACAAGAAGCCTGCTTTCCCCGTCCTGGAAGCAAGTTTAAAAATAGCGTCGTTCAATAATTCAAATGTTCTTGCAACATTATTGGACTGCGACGGAAACTCGGGAGCGATGTCCCTGAACCGCTCGAAAAAATCAGAGTCCAATGACGCTATAATTCTCCTGTCCGGAAGCGCAGCAGTCTGGCCCGACGGAACAACTTGAGGAAGAAAGTGCCGGATGAAGTCCACGGCAGCTTTGTGTTGTTCCGAAAGGGATAGCTCCAATTCATCCGTATCCCTTTCACCATCCGGTCGGACCTCCCGATGTTCCCGGTCGTCCGCCCCCGATGCTTCGGCGGAGCGTACCGACCCAGCGCCGTCGGATAATTCTCGATCCGACACCGTTTCTGTCGGCTGCTGGGATGCTGCGATAAGCTGTGCTATCTGCACTAGAATGTCCGACGTCGAGACCTGCGGAGGAGCGGTCTTTCGCTGCTTCGCCGAGGGCAGCTCCGCATCAGATGGCTCCCGCATACTTTTCCTATGCGAACGTCCGGAGTCCATCGGTCTCGAATCCCTGGCTGCCGGATGGTGTGACCTGGTCGCCGAAGAATCCTTCATCGGCGAAGCTGGCAAAATATCGGAGGTCACGCAGCCAAGGTGCGGTCGTGTGCACCGACGAGAAGAGGAAGCCTTAACAGTCTCTGCGGACTGCTTATACAACGGAGCGTCCCGAGCGACGGACGTATGCTCCGCTAAAGACACATTTTGTACCACAACATCTGGTCCCAGATGTTGGAACCGGACTAAAAGGCTTCCTCCGTTCTCGTTCACTATCCGCCGTCACTGGGTGTGCATCTATTATTTTTATAGTGCTCGCATCACCCAAAATTTCCTCTTGGACCGCATCGGACGAACCCGGCTGCCGAACCATTCGGTGAATGGACGCTACACCGGGCGAGCTAGCGGACGACATTTGTCTAATCTCCATGAGCACTTTTGCCGCTAGCTCTGTATTTATTTGTGACGACGGACGCACACTTGAAGAAGATAACATGGAAACATCACCCTGTTCTGGTTCCTCTGAAATAGAAACTGAGAGAGTAGAGTGACCTTGTGGAGAAAGAGCCGGCATCGCTCTTTCTCCAGAAACAACATATCGTGACACACGTTTCCAATGTTTCTCATCCCAATGTTCACATACAGGACAGGGATTAATGCGAGAACACTGACTACAATTAATGCAATAATCATGAAAGTCAGAGGAAGATTTCTTCCTATTACAATTTGAACAAAGTCCCTTCATTGTGAAAGAACAACAATAAGTCCTAGTTACTCGCAAAAACCCCTGACACAAAGATACATAATAACATGATCCATTAATAAATGAAAAAACAATTGCAAAACAAAATAATTTTGAAAAAATATTTTTTCAGAGAAGCCCAAGTTGCTGAAAAGTAACGTTGAGCCCCGATGGATCCGATGGCAAAGTGTGGTCAAAAATTTTAAAATTATATAAAATAATTAATGAGACACTTTCGGATAATATAAATGTATCTTATAATGAGATAAACTACCACAAAGGCAAACAGCCCCCCTCAAAAAAGGCTGTTGCCAATGAAAACAAACAGTGTAAACACAGTAGAAAACATGACTCCAGGCACTGAAAAAACTGGCCCGGAATCAGTCATCAATTACACTCTATCTGATGCAAAACAGAGACTCCCAGGGGAGAATCTGCAGAACATCAGATGGAAGATGCAGAACACAAACGTTATACACCCATGGGTGAAAACGTAACTATGGGGAAAATAACAGAAAACATTCTGTAACCAAGCAACTCTCCCAGGGAATTTTTAGAAATGAAACTTCTCAAAAATATGCCAAAAGCATGGGAGAATTGCAAGGGGGGACTTTAGAAGGTTAGGGGAGAGGAAACACTGAATAAGCAGTGCAACAATTAGCAAGAATGACAACAAGAGGCGTTTGCCTCGAAAATAGGCAACTTAACATAATTTCAACAAAAAATTTTAAGTACAGCCCTGATTATTTTTTGCCACTTCTTTTTTCCTCTCCTCCTTCTATCCTCCTTAGAATCACATTTTCTCCAAGAATTACGTGTCTGGCATCCTTTAAACTGAGATTTACAAGCACAAAGATCAGTGAGATGTTGACTGATGAAGGGCCAAACAGAGAATGATATTTGGCGCCAATTTCGGGACGACTGCATCACTGCGCATGCGCAGTAGAGTCGTACTATGGAGGTCCTTTAGGACATGATTTCTTTTTGTTTTGGATGCAAATTTTGGGGATTGGGGGGCAAAATTTGTGTTTGGCCCTGGTTTTTGTGGAGTTAGCACCAGCTAAGTCTGGGTCATTGGTACAGTATAAAAATACACATTTTGATATTGTGTGCATTGGCTAACATTTTTAAATGCCCATATTAACCCTGAATTAATGCAACCAAAGGCCAATTGTTTTTGGTTTTCTTATTGAGGTTTAACTGGTAGAGTGCTAAATTATTTTTGGTTATCAAAATTTGTTCATATGTCTTTCCTTTGTTGCAATTTATAGGAGAGTGCCTCTAGACACTCTCCTATAAATTGCAACAAGGCAAATCCTTACAGACAAATAATTTCACTTTAAAGATGATATTAAACACATCCACAGAGTATGAAGCCTTTAAGTTGCAGTGCCTGCACTTCAGAATGAAGCCCAAATATGGGCTTCCAGCACTTTACCAGTTAATGACACTTTAAACGGCCAGGGTCACATTGACAGATTTATGGCTGGAGAAAGCCGGTGTACCTGGAGAAAACCATCAAGAAGCAGCAAGCAACTCCAACTTATTAACTCTGCACAAGCAGAGTTAGCAGTAGCTGAAGGCAACTGCACAACCGATGTGCAATACACCTTAGTACACAGTATCACAACACCCCTACCCCACCCAACCCAATTGTCTTACCCATGGACATAATGCCGTTACTGCTGGTCAGGACTGAATCATCGACCTTTCAGCTCAAAGTCCAAAGTTCTAACCACTGAGGATCACACAAAGGTTTAGGAACTGGAATGCTGCAACAATAACCATATTAACATTTCGAAATGATAATTCTGACCAGTGTTGCAAAAATCAGTTGACAAGATTCCATGAGCAAATTAAATGTCATGGTACTGTAACCTTCCTTTTCCAAAAATGATTGTCCCCATATTCTGATAAAGTCTGTCTTCTGATTGGTCAGAATGCCTAGGGCAAATAGCCATGGCAAAGGGTACACCCAACATCCAAGGTATATGAGAGCATGCAACATCCAGGGTATAAGGGCAGGCAAAACATCGGGGGTATATGGTTTAAATGAAAGCTTTTCACTTTCGCTCGCCTTGATATAAAAATCGAACCAAAAAACCTGAAAATAGTCACAAATGTCATCAGATTTCTGACAATTCGATCATATTTTGCTGTTATAAATTAATTAGACGAATAATTAAATCAAACAACTCGAGAAAAATAAAATAAGAGCAAATCTCAACAAAATACTGTTTACTCATTTTCTTAACAACCCAAGGGATGTAACTGTATGTGTTGTCTTCTGCGTTTGTAAAAGCGAAACAATTCTTCACAAATTTGATCCACAGATTGCGGAACATGAGAAACGCATCCTCAAATTTATTTCCACTATGTTTCTATTGTGTTTCAAATGGGACAAAAACGTTATCCCTGCCAACATGTATGGTATATGGAGATTTAATACCTAGATGTCTCATTCAAACACCTCGCCTGTAGCTCAGTGTTTAAAAACCGACATTCAGGTATTAAATCTCCATATACCAGACATGTTGGCGGAGATAACTTATAACAGGCTAGAAATCTATCAAGAGTTAATAAATTATAGCAGTGCAATATGTGCAGCTAGATTTCATGTAAATACTTTCTAAAAAGTATCACCACAATGGACCAAACTTCAAGATAATATGCACAACTTTACTTCAAACTTATAATTTCTACCAAGTATCACCAGAATCATTTAACCTTAAAGGCCCTAATCCGACCTTGATCACATTTTACTGCAACAAACAGGTATCCCAACATGTAATTTCTGGGTATTTGTGCAAGTTGCAATCCAAGTACCTTTGCAGTCAATTCTAGGTTAAGTCTTGCCTGCATATACATACAGCCAAGACTTAATCAGAAATAACTGCAAAGACACAGGATGTAAACTGTCAAAGTGTAGCAAAAATGAATAAAAATCTCCAGGCCTTCAACTGTTTGGAGACAAGTAAGTTTGATGTACAAATGGATTCCATATATGGCTTGATGGACATAAGAATGAAAGTAACTCTACATACTCCACACATTCACATCATGCACACACCACCCCTACCATTAAAAAGTGGATTGTTAGGCTGCACAAAGTAGATCTTCTGTTTCTCAGGCCATTATTTGTGAAATTGCAAACGGGCAAGCGGTTTTTTATTTTATTTTTTATTTCAGTAATTTCTTATTTGCCATCAAAAGTTCATGTTCTTGGTTCAAGTTTTAGGCCTCATAATCTGCAGAATAGCATGGGTGGTGGTGTATTTCATCCCTTGAGTGCAAGAAGGCTTTGCAATGCTAAAGCATTGCAAAGCCTTCTTGCACTCAAGGGACAAATTCATCAATTTTTTTAACTTGGGTAAAATATCAGACATAAACCATTTAATTTTTATTTTTTTAAGTTTAAATTGGTAATAAAAAGAGAGAATGCGGCAGCCAAAAGGACCATGTGGGAGGGCCTGAGAAACAGATTTTTTATTTTTTTAGGCCTTATGAATGAAATTAATGGGATTTTCATAAAAAAGTTTTGCATAAAGTAGTGAGAATTGGCTAAATTATAGTGAATAAGGTTGCATATTATATACTTCATGTATCTCGAAATATATACACAGAACGACACACGCGTGTGAATGAGTTAATCGAAATGGCACAAGAGCCAACACAGAAGGATGAAATGAGAGGTCGCAGGGCTCAAGTTTTATCCTTCCGTGATGACACAAGTGCCATATTGATTAACCCATTCACAAGTGTGTGTCACTCTGTGTTTATTACACTCCTTCACATCTATAAAAACAATTATTAGAAGGACACTCAGCAATTCATTTGACAACTATCAACACAAAGAAAGCATTTTATCACCAACCAAATTTGCGAGGGGAACCATTGTTACTATTTCGTCCCCTGAGTTCCAATGTGTTCTCTGTGCCTACGGTGACGATTTTCAGCTATCGTTAGCGATTCAAACTGTAATTGTGTTACACGATTTGTAGAAAATTCAGATGAAATTTTGCTTCTATTTAAAAATACTCTGTCAATGATTTCCGTTCCACATATATGTGCGTAACAGATTTTCATTTTCCGCATGGTTTTGTCTTGCTGTAGATGGGGATAATATAGAACAGGTGTGTAATAAATTTCATATTCTCGTCTTGTTTCTTGGCTTGTATACATTTCATATTTTTCTACTTCAAATTGTGATCCTCATGTCATGATCATACCTTGGTCATCCACATATCATACAATGTATCCCATAGCTCAAGCACCTGTTCTTCAATGTGAGTGTTGTTGGCTCCTTCTGTATCTAAGAGTTCATGAACCTGTAAAGTAAAATTAATTCAAGTTGGGAAATGAAATAGATTTAATCGCTTGAGTTTAATTCCCTTCACTCTCATGTCAAAATATCCAAATTTCAAGTAGCCATTTTTCCCATGATGCAACTGGGAATTTAACCAATTCAATCTTGTTTGACAGAGCTCGTTGAGCTCTGTCAAACAAGATTGAATTGGTTAAATTTCTAGTTGCATGATGGGAAAAATTTGCACCTTAAACTTTAGATATTTTGACATCAGTGTGCAGGGGGTTAAACTTCATAGGCAGGAGGTTTTGTAAATTGATTTATTCCTGGATTCAATTTCCACTCAATGACATTGTTTAACCCTCTACACACTGATGTCCAAAGAAATAAAATTCAAGTTGCAATAGTTTCCCATAATTCCTCTTGAAATTTATCCAATCCAATATGTTTGACAATGATCTCTGTCAAACAAGACTGAATTGGTCAAATTCCTAGCTGCAATAGGGAGAAATCTCTGATTTGAAATTATTTTGGTATTTCGAAATCTGTGTGCAGAGTTAAACTCCAGGCCATTTGGTAGGAAAAAAAAGTTAAATGTTTCAGTGTCACGAATGATCTATTTGATTCCATTCCCGTAATATCATCCACCAACCATTTATCTAATGGAACAGCTAAATCCATCCAGTGTGAGGCAGATATTTCTATTCAAATTTTATTTTTTGTAAATTTTCTTTCCAAACAAATGTTATGAATCCTCATTGGACAGAGTACATCAAACTCAATCTGATCAGAGGTTATAAGCAATGTTTTGAAAGAAAACAATGGAAGTAAATAAAACAGATTTGTGGATATCTTTCCCTCAATGGGTACATTCCAGTTTATTTGGTTCACTATTCCATGAAAACCTAAACTGTGGTTTAATAATCTCAATGGAACGATACATTTAATGAGAATATTGTACATAAAAACTTGCTTGCTGTTGCTAGAAAACATGCAGTATGGACATACTGTTAAGAGGAGGGATATCCAAAGCGTGGGATACATATCCCTGCTTTCATTTTTTTAAACAATCTTAGAAAACCAACATTTGAAAGGTACTCATAAGAAAGTTTCAAATGATGGTGCCAGAAATTGTGTTACTGCTATCATAGAAATAAAACAGCCAAAAACGATCTTCTGAAAGTTGTAACACAATTTTTTCTGAGAGAAAAATACTCTTTCAGTTGAAAACCGAATAATTTTGAAAAGCCACTTTTATGGACTGAATATACATTATTAACTTTTTATTGCTTTCCTCTCTTTAGTTTTTCATGTACCTGGAATTATTTACCGTATTTACTCTATGTATTGGGACACTCTATGATTTGGGACACACATTTTTTCCAGAAAACTATATTTTTTTTATGCTCCAAAGTTTGGGACATTCAGGAGATTTGTTTCCAGTTGACCCGTCGCTAGTAGCAGACGACACTCATAAAAACAATTCTTGAGTATCTAAAAATTTTCATTTTTTGCTTCCAAAACATAGCTTATGATCCCTCATTGGAACGAGCACAATGTGCTCGTTCCAATGAGGGATCAGAAGCTATGTTTTGGAAGCAAAAAATGAAAATATAAAAGAATTGGACTGCGATTTTTGTATATAGTGATGGAAAATGAATCACACACAACTTTATTCAGCATCAAATCAAGGCCAGGCTGTGTTCTTTTCCCATTTTCTAAGAATTGGGACACCTGTGAAAATAAATATTTTTAGCTGTCCCAATACATAGAGTAAATACGGTACTTCCTTTTTTGACATCTGAAATCAGAATATCTTTTTATTGTTATTGTTTTATTGTTGATGGGCAAGGTATAGAATTTTTATGTACACTCCACTGTGCATGTCAAGAACAAAATGATAAACCCGATAACCCTGCTCTCAAGGAGGTTTAGATATTTTAATCCAGAATGATAAACCAGAATATAAACTGCTCAAAGAAACAACCTGGTTATTATTCCGAATGTCTGCACATGCTCACAATGAACCAAGAAAAATGGAATAACTGAAATGTACACAGTGTGTTAGATAAGAATTTAACCTAAAAATATGATGATCAGTGAAACACTGTTGGTTATTTTTGAAATGGTTGTCAGAATACTCAATTTTTTTGGCAGTACAGCTAATTAATTTTTTGTGGATTTCTTTAAAAAGACAAAAAACAAGAAGGACCCCAATGCCCTATAGTTCACCAACATTCCTCTTTGATAGTAACTTTGGCAAACACAAGAACTGTATCAAACAGGCTCATAATATGCGACAAAGCTGACCTATACACAACCTCTTAAAAGTAAAACTGAAAAAATAATAATTTTAATTTTATATATATATGGAAGCAATATAAAGGCCACGTGATGAAAAGGGTGTCGGCAGCTGACCTAAACAAAAACTTTAACACACTGAAAATGACTAAGTGTGAGGTAAACAGGAAACTTAACATTAAAAATGGGATGAAAAAATTGAAGAAATTCACTGGACAAGGGTTAAATGATGCTAGAATGATAATGAGGGACATGTATGAAGGAATATAAGCACCATGAGAAGAGAAGGAAAACAGCAGCTGACCTAAACACAAACTTAAACATGATAAACAGAAAAGTAAAGGGAACTAAAAATGGTAAAAAAAGGTTTAAAACACACTGGACGAAGGTTAAATAATGGTAGAATGATAATAAGCACAATATAGAAGCAATATAAAGGCCATGGGATGAAAAGGGTGTCGACAGCTGACCTAAACAGAAACTGTAACACACTGAAAATGTGTAAGTATGAGGTAAAAAGAAGAGTTAACGTTTGAAATTTGATGAAAAATTTAAAGAAATTCATTGGAGAAGGGTTAAATCATGGAACAATGATACTGAGGAACATGTATGATGAATATAAGTGCCATGGGAAGAGAAGGAGCACAGCAGCTGACCTAAACATTAAGTTAAACATGAAATTCTGAGCTAAACAGAAAAGTAAACGTAACTAAATAATGTTAAGAGAAACGTTTAAAACACACTGGGTGAGTGTTAAATAGTGGTAGAATCATAAGCACCATATGGAAGCATTATAAAGGCCATGGGATGAAAAGGGTGTCAGCAGTCGATGTAAACAAAAAATTCAACCCACTGAAAATGCCGAAGTGTGAGCTAAACAGAAAACTAAAGGTTCAAAATTGGAAGAAAATTTTTTAAGAAATTCACTGGACAACCATGGGAGAATGATAATGAAGAAGATATATGATGAATATAAGCACCATGGGAAGAGAAGGAACACAGCAGAACAATTTGAAGAACTTCAGTGGACCAGAGTTAAATGATGCTAGAATGATAATGAGGAACATGTATGAGGAATATAAGCACCATGAGAATAGAAGGAACACAGCAGCTGACCTGAAAACAAAGTTAAACCTAAAATCTGAGCTGAACAGAAAAGTAAATGTAGCTAAAAATGGTAAGAAAAAGGTTTAGAATGCACTGGGTGAGGGCTAAATAATGATAGAATGATAATAAGCACCACACAGAAGCATTATAATGGCCATGGGATGAAAAGGGTGTCGACAGCTGAACTAAAAAAAACCTCAAAACACTGAAAATATGTAAGTGTGAGCTGAACAGAAAACTTAACGTTCAAAATTTGATGAAAAATTTAAAGAAATTCACTGAAGAAGGGTTAAATCATGAAACAATGATAATGAGGAATATGCATGAGGAATATAAGTGCCGTAGGAAGAGAAGGAACACAGCAAATGACCTAAACACTAAGTTGAACATGAAATTCTGAGCTGAACAGAAAACTAAACGCAACTAAAAATGTCAAGAAAAATGTTTAAAATGCAGAGTATGAGGGGTTAAATCAGGGTAGAATGATAATAATCATCATATAGCAGCATTACAAAGGCCATGATATGGAAATAGGGCGAGTAAGTGACCTAAATAGAAACTTTAACATTATTGGACACGTACGCTGATGCCGACGCCGACTGAGGGAGCCATGCCATAAGCTCACACAACTAAAGTTGGTGAGCTAAAAATGTCACAATTTCACATTTAAGCCTTAAAGACCTGGAAAATTTTCCAGTTTTTATCAAACTTGATTTAGTTGTGTGAGCTAAAAATGTCACAATTTCACATTTAAGCCTTAAAGACCTGGAAAATTTTCCAGTTTTTATCACACTTGAAAAGCTTAGTCATCTGACGTTGCACTGGTTTGTAGTGACTGAAAACCAGGGTGAAGGTGCTTTGGATTTAACCAACAAGTTAACACAAAGGCTGTCAGTTGGGAGATCTGTTTTTAAAGCAGAAAAATGACCAAATTTGGAACCTGAATGGTTAAACTATCAAAAATTTTCCAAAGGAAACAACTGAACTTGATAGGAATTTGAACATTAAAAATGTTTTTTCACACAATGAGCTCTGTCAAACGAAGTATATTTGGTTAAATATCAAACTGCATTATGGAAAATATTTGCTGCTGAAAGCTTCGCCATTTTGACATCAGAGTGCACAGGGTTAAAGGTCACTTTGAGCATATGGCTGCAAAAGGGACCACAAGCCAAATAAGAGATAAAGTTTAGCTTATTGTTTAAGGTTATGTTGCCCACTTTAGAGGACTCACACACACCAGGTGTTGGCTATTGCATCTTGCTGCACAATAACACAGAATTTGTCTACCACAAGTGGAAGCTGCTGATCCACTTCTTGAAGTTTTCTTCTCAAGGTGTAACGATTTGTTTGTAACAATACTTTCAACAATTAGAATCATATCATGTCAGGCAGTTGTTCGGGTGGAGGAAGGCATAGTACCTGGTTATAACCACTGAGCAATGGTAAGCAACAGCCAGACTCTCCAGTGTAATGATTTACATATCGAAGTATTCAGTTATGACACAAAATGATATTACTGGATTATAAATGACTGAAGCAAGAAAAAGTAATTACATGTATCTCCTCTTCATCAGCTGATAAGTTGAAATGCTCAGGGTTCTGGCAAACTTTTTCAAAATGAAACTAAAAGTATTTTCCTCGACTTTCAACCAATTTGCCTACTCATATAAGGCACACACTCTAAGGTCAATTCTAAAGTAACTGCAAAGCTTTCAATGGACATTTCAACCTTTTTATTTTCACCATCCATGTTAACTGGTAGAGTGCTAAATTATTTTTGGCCATCAAATCTTGTACACGTGTAGTTGCCTTGTTACAATTTATGGGAGAGTGCCAATGGGCACTCTCCCATAAATTGTAACAAGGCAAACCCCTACAGGCTAAATGATGTCACTTTAAAGATAATACAAAGCATATTCACTGAATATGAGCCTTCAAGTTGTGGCACCTGCGCTTCAGAATGAAGCCCAAATATGGGCTTCCAGCACTCTACCAGTTAACTGAATATCATATACTGGAAGAGTCCATATTTAAATAAAAGGTTGAGCTATTAAAATTGTAAACCTACAGCCAAATGGCTCCACAGACAATATCGTACCATGTTAGACAGCTTATGGGAGGGTAATGCGGCAGTAGTCAGATAGAACCATTCAGTAGTAGCTGTTGTAATTCCTTAACTTATTAACGGACAACAATCAGGGTAAGCTTTAGTTGAAGGTGTTTTGTAAAGTACACAGGACAGATGACTCTAATGAAGACTAAACCTACCACCTGTTGATCTAAAGTTCAATATGCCAATCAGCTGACCAATGAGTTTTCATGCTCCCACTCGACAAATTAACTCTTTATCTGATGAATCAACCGCAACCATATGATAGCTCCCATCTAGACATCACACCAAAACTACGCATGAAATTTGAAAAAGACTGAGTGAGAGATGCGGCTTGCAGAGGTTCTAATGGAATTGTTGACAATTCATATGCCAAATCAAAGATGGCTGCTGGCGGCCATATTTTTTAACGAAATTCAGAAAAATGTGATAGCTCCCATCTAGAAATCAGATCAAAGCTATAAATGAAATTCAAAAAAGATCAGGTGAGAGATGCGGCCTGTAGTGTGTGCTAATGGAAGTGTTGACAATTTATATCCAAATCTAAGATGGCTGCTGGTAGCTGGCAATGTTTTTAAACAAAATTCAGAAATATTTGATAGCTCCCATCTAGACATCACACCAAAGCTACATACCAAATTTGAAACAGATTGGGTGAGAGATGCAGCCTGTAGTGTGTGCAATGTTGACAATTTATATGCCAAATCTCAGATGGTCCATGGCAGCCATGTTTTTCAACAAAATTTTGAAAAATTTGATAGCTCTCATCTAGACATTGCCCCAAAGCCACATATCAAATTTTGGACTGATAGGGTGAGAGCCGCGGCCTGTAGGGTGTGCTAAAGGAATTGTTGGACAAATCCAAGAAGGCTGCTAGCAGCCATGTTTTTCAACAAAATTCAGAAAAATTCAATAACTCCCATCTAGACATCACACCAAAGCTACATGCGTAATTTGAAAAAGATTGGGTGAGAGATGCGGCTTGTAGGGTGTGCTAATGGAATTGTTGATAATTTATATGCCAAATCTAAGATGGCTGCTGGCGGCCATGTTTTTACAGAAATTCAGAAAAATTTGATATCTCCAATCTAGACATTGACCCACAGCTACATATGAAATTTGGGACTGATCAGGTGAGAGCTGCGGCCTGTAGGGTGTGCCAAAGGAATTGTGGATGGACAGACTATGTGCTTATGTATGGAAGGACAGACAGATGGATGGATGGAGAGACAGATCACAACCCATCCCAACAGCTTATACTTGACATTGTCAAGTTGAACTAAAAAACTACAATTAAATAATAAATTTTGATATCCTGTGCACTGGGTAAAGGGTTAATTGAGTGCTATTCATAATGATAAAATTTGAACTTGTCTTTATGCTGTATAGCAAAAAAAGGGCAGTAGAGTTCTAAAAAGATCAAATTAAAAATGAAGGATATCACCCCTCTAGCTACCTTAACCAAAATGCAATAATGCAACATAATAGAAAAACAGACCCAAAAGTATGTTGTTGCTATTATTTTCAAGTGAATCAAAAGACTTTTTTAAGCTTTATCAAACCATGAACAACATTTCCAAATTCCAAGACATGGAAGGAATTCATGGACATGACATGTGGGAACCATAATACTCATATTTAGTACATGGTCATGTTGTTCACAGGGGTTAAAGCAGCATCTACAGCTTTAGTACAAGAACATGTTATAATGACAAATATAGCCAATTATTTATAACTACGATGCCCACTTTAGTGCATAACTTTTACCTGTGTTCACAAAGGAAATATAGTTCTTTTGTAACCAATACTCTGTTAAATGATTCGTGCTTGATAAACATTTGCATTTACAAAGTATATTCAATTAACCAGAAACTAATTAATTTAAGAAAGTTTCATTGAAAACCTGTTTTTAAAAACTTCAAATCTGAATTTTAGTGTGGAAAAAAGTCTCACTCCATAATAGTGAGATTCAACAAGTAACACTACTATACAAAACTCACTTTGTCAGCTATCCATTCTCTACCATGTACATAAGCATTGCCAACCATGGAATCCATGGTTTCTTGCATGTAAGCACTGTCAGGGAGATACCTACAAAATTGAAATCCATTTGTAAAATAGTCTTCTATGATAGATGTGGCATCATATACAGTGGAGTCCACTTAACTGGATATCTCTTAATTGTATATCCCTGTTAATTGAATATAAATTTCCAACACAAAACCATTTAGCATACCTTCAGTACAAATTTGATCTGTTAATTGCATATGGGTTGTAGAGTAAACTCCTGTTAATTGTATAGAAATTTTTGTAATATGTCGAAAAAATTACTGTAACACGTACCAAATTCCCCTTATTTATCAACCTTTTTGGCCTCACTACATCCAATACAGAAGACATTTATTCTATTATATCTTGTCTGACAGAGCTCTGAGCTCTGTCATACAAAATATAATAGAATAAATGCTCAGTTTACCTCCAGAACACAGGAAACTGACCAAATCCCTGTTAATTGTATACTCCTGTTAACTGAATAATTTTCACTGGCAAAATGGATATTCAATTAAGAGGATTCTACTGCGTAAGGAAATATAAAATAATCTTTTCTTCTATATCAAGGCAGGCAGTCTGATTTTTTTTTTTATCCTGAATAGCAGAATTTGATCACCAGAACTCTCTCTAGTATTCCTGACTGAGAGGTCATAGTGATCTGTCCACCAATCAAGTACTCTTGTTTGGTGATATGACAATAAACATGGTTGTAAAAAAAGAAGAGTCTGGATTTGTGATAAAATCAAAAGCCATAGGGTAATGTTGGGTCACAAGAAAAACTATAGATTATCAGGGGTTTTTTTTATGTATGATCAGCATACAATTCACTGGTACATCATTTGTTCATTTGCAAAAATAGTATTCATTCTCAGTAAATAGATTGTCAAACAGGTGCAGAAATAAACAGTAAAAAGTGGACACACCCAACAGATGCTCCCTGAATGCCAAGGATGGCTATGCCCCTCCCCCCCCCCCCCCCCAACCCCACACCTCACTGCCAAGCACAAGTTTCTAGTCATTTGTCTTTGCTGATATTGAACTAATAAACATCTTATCTTATCTCCATTAAACCATAGCACCAATACAGAAGGTCACCAAATGTGTCCATGGGACAGTAATGTACCCGCTTTATGAAAAACTATATTTTAGTGGTTTACAAAGTCCAAAAAAGGGTCATAATTCAGATAAGAAAAATGTTGCTAAGGTAACACATGCCCCCACACCCCACCCCCCACCCCCACCTTGACCTTACGGACCTGGCTGTGGTGTGTGACACATCCACCTATTGTCCTTTATAATTGAGCAAAGTTAGATGATTGTAGCCCTAATAGTTTTGGAGTCATGTTTGAGACACGATTTGTGACCCTGAACATATGAAGGTCAATTGTGACCTTCACCTTGCAGATGCGGCGGAAACTATTATACGTGATACACCTTCTGACTGTGCTTAAGATTTGTAAAAAGTTTAACAATTGTACTATGATTTGTTTCTGAGTTATGGCTGAGACACGAATATTGACCGATTTTTAGTGTGACCTTGAAATGTGACCTTCACCATGAAGGTACTAACCTGGCTATGGTGTGTGACATCCTCCCATGGTCCTTTATAATTGTGTGAAGTTTGATGACTGTGGCCCTAACAGTTTTCGAGTTATTGGGTCGGACACACACACACACACATACGGACACATGCACTTTTCAATCACTGTATGCCCCACCTCTCAAGTCGGGGGGGCATAAAAATTATCGCACCAAGCTCAAAATCAAGCCTGTCTGGTATATTGTCTACAGTAAGCTATATTCCAAGTTTGACTGAAATCGGACACCTAAACTCAAGTTACCATCTGGAAACCAATATCAACATGTCTTCTAAGTCAGAAAAATGCCATAACTCAGCCCAAACATATCGGACCAAGCCCACTATCAATCGCAACCTGTATTATGTGGTTATAAACCTCTGTATAAAATTTTGTTTCATTTCATTCATTCAAACTAAAGTTATCGTCCGGAAACCAATATCAACATGTCTAAGTGGAAAAGGAATATAACTCTTTTGAGAAGTACGCACCAAGAACACTATCAATTCCAATCTGTATTATGTGGTTATAAACCTATATATAAAATTTTGTTTCATTTTGATCAGGCAAACTAAAGTTAACGCCTCGAAACCATTTGTTTCGATTGAATGGACAGATGAATAGACGGATGGATATTCTTACACGTTCTTACTTGTGGGTTTTTTAAACCCTAACCCCACAAGGTCAAAAAATTAAACCCACAGTGTAAAAATATAACCCCACAAGTGGCCACTGTTCTAACCCAACCCCACAACTACCACTGACCCAAAATTGTAAACCACACAATGTACCTCTGCTAAGCCTGGGTGGACGGATGGACAGATGGACGAATGATGGACAGATGGATGGACAGATGGACAGGGTGGCTACTACAATAAAACTCACTTAGTATGAAGTCAGATATAATGAATAACTGACTATAGCAAAGTTTTTTCAAATCCCTGGCAAAATCCTTCATAATTCATAGTGATTATATAAGCTTATAGCAAAGCTGGTTATAGCGAATTATCGGCTATTACGAAGATAATTTTTATTTCCTGGCTTTACTCAGTTACATCAAATAAAGTTAATTTTATTTACATTTCGCTGTTCTGTCATTGCTCTTAACTGATTTTTGCATGGAAGCCTGCTATGTTTGCCTTGAAGCAACAAAGGGGATTAGCATTGGGCCAATTAATATTAGGTTGAAAAAAAACTTCCAAATTTAATTTGGGGATAATTTACAGAGGATATTTTTCAATGCAGACAAAACTGGTTTGTTTTATAAACTGATGGCCACAAAAGCACTGCAGTTGAAAGGTGAGGCTTGTGTTGGTAGTAAGAAATTCAAAGAGTGTTTGACATTTCTAGTTGGCACAAATATGACCGGTGTGCCACGATATCTTCCCACCCCTGCATATCTTCCCCCCACCTCAAAAATAAAATATGAAAAGAACTGAACAAAAAGATAAAGATAAGAACATTTATTTATGGAAATTTCATTGAAATTAACACAAAAAGTGGTTCAACTCTTTAATATATACATGACCAGTGAATAGAAAATAGGCAATCTCAGAAGCAACTATTTCACAAATAAATAGTTTTTTTTACACCGTGGGCCAACCATAACAAAGTCCAAACAATGGCTGCAAAAGGAATGTCTATGAATGTCTGTTGGGAGTTTGACATGGGTGGGGGAAGATATCCAGGCCTCCCCCCACACATGTCAAAAAATATACAACAAATTAAAAACAGTTTCAACTTGGCTTATACCACTGAATAATGACCAGTGAATTGAAAATAGGCAATCTTAGAACCTTTCCAGCAATTTAGGGGACTTTTCCAAACACGTGGATGGGGTTGGGGTGGGGGAGATGTCCAACCTGCATATCTTCCACCTCACCCGTCCAAAAAAACATAACTACTATCTCAAAAATATCAACAGGTTTTTTTACACCGTGGGGCCAACCATAACAAAGTCCAAACAATGACTGCAAAAGGTTCTATGAATGTCTATTGGGAGTTTGACATGGTGGGGGGGGGGGGGGGGGGGGGGGGGGGGAGGGGAGATATCCAGGCCTGGTTATCTTCCCCCACCTATGTCAAAAAATATACAACAAATTAAAAACAGTTTCAACTTGGCTTATGCCATTGAATAATGACCAGTGAATTGAAAATAGGCACTCTTAGAACCTTTCCAGCAATTTGGGGGACTTTTCCGAACACGTGGATGGAGTTGGGGAGGGGAGAGATGTCCAACCTGCATATCTTCTGCCTCACCCGTCCAAAAAACATAGCTACTATTTCAAAAATATCCATAGGTTTTTTTACACCATGGGGCCAACCATAACAAAGTCCAAACAATTGCTGCAAAGGTTCTATGAATGTCTATTGTGAGTTTGACATGGGTGGGGGGAAGATATCCAAGTCTGGTTATCTTCCCCGCCCCCACCCCCAACCATGTCAAAAATATAGAACGAATTAAAAATAATATGCTTAACATAAGCTGCTAACGGGATGGTGATCTGGCCCCAGATCATTGACACATGTAACGTATAAAAATGCCTCGAATGAGTAGCTATCAATCTCAATATGCGAAGTCAGATAGCTAGTCTGCGGTCAATGTGCTTCATCAATGAAGCAGGGAAAGAAGACAAACTTATAGGCATCTACCTCTTAGCATGCATATCCATGGAAGAAGAGGAAGCCGTAACAACAGCCGTCCCCGACTGAAGTGCGGAAGAAGCATCCAAACTGGTCACAATTTGGACGGATGCTCCTACTCATTGAAGTTTCTTACACAAAACAGTCGTCCCCGATTGTTAATATTAAGGAGAACGCTCTGCACTCACGATCTGTCCCCAGCCCAGATCTCGCCAAGTATCCCACTAAGAAACTTCTAGGCTAATCCCCTTTTGAGCGCTTCCATGTAAGAAGAAGCCATAACTGCCGCCGACCCTGGCTGCAGTGTGGAAGGAGCATTGCATTGCGTGTTCCGACTCATTATAGTTTCTCACAACGGACACAGTCGACCCTGACTGTTAACGGGATGGAGAGGTTTCTCCAATCGGTGATCTGACCCCAGATCTAGTTGAGCATCCCGTAAAGTAACTTCTGGCTTCTTCTACATGCACATGTGACCAGACCGACCCAGCACCGTTTCATGGCTCACTACCGTAGTCTGCTGATGGGTACCCCTTGCTGGGTTTTTTAAGCTGCGATAAGCTGAGCAAATTGTGACAGCAAGTCCGTTACAGAGGCTTGTGGAGCAGCGACTTATATTCTCTGCCGCGTGTTGCTCCAGGGACGGAGATCTGGTGCTGATCTGTACATCGAACGTCCCAATGAATCAAGCCTCGAATCACCAGCTACTGGATGGTTTTCTCTACCGACTTCGAGAGCAAAGACTGGAGCATCTTCGCTCAGCTGCATAAACATCCAAAGTCGGGTAGCTAGTGTGCGGTCTCATGTGCTTTGCCGAAGCGGAGAAAGAAGCCATAATTGCAGCTGGCCCTGGCTGCAGTGTAGAAAGAGTGTCCTGGGCAGCTAGGGAGGACGTTAGCTCTGACTCAGTGCAAGTTTCTCAAAGCAACAGTCGACTGCCGACCGTCACTGGGTTAGAGAAGGCTCTCCCGCTTGCGGTCTGATCCCAGACCTTGCAAGCTTCCCAAAGAGAAACCTGCAGGCTTCTTCCCCTTATATTGCCATCGTCGCTGGGTGAGCTTTTGATTAAAAGGTGCTCGCTCTACCCAAATCTACACTCTCCTCAACAGCAACGGACATATCCGGTATTACGGTTCCCACTGTCGGATAACCGTCTGACTGGTCAAGTTAGCTGCTGGAATAAGAGGCCTTGAAGCCTTACTTAAGACTGCATGATGGAACACCTGTTCTAAGGCCAAAAGATTTATAAAAGTTGAAAAAAAAAAATTAACTGGTTGAGGGCTAGATTATTTTTAGTGGTCTGAATTTGATATTCAAAATTATTATTTGTGTTTGACTGATTATGAAATGTGAGCAGTGAAAATTATAAATTTACAGTAATTTGTATATTTTTATACTTACCAATAGCCCAGACTAGCTGGTGCTTAACTCAAAATTATTAGGGGCCAAACACAAATTTTGAACCCCCCAATCCCCAAAATTTGCTTGCAAAACCGAAAATTAAAAGTCTTATCTGACCCTCTATACATTTACTCTCCGCGCATGCGCAGACACCAGGAAGTGACCGGAATTGGCGCCAACATCATTCTTAAAAAAATATACAAATTACTGTAAAGTTATAATATTTTTACACTGTAAACCAATGGCCAAGACTAGCTGAATCGAAAAAAGGTGAAGGGCCTAGGACTTCAGAATTAGTAGATCAACAGAGTTCCAATCCTGTAATCCAAGGTGAAAGGAAAATAAAATTATTAGGAATTACATGTATCTTTCCCTACACAGTAATAGAGAAGACATATCATACAAAAGGAGCCCAGTTCAAGTAATTCCGTATACTTAGCATGAAGACTATGCTAATTGAATGTAACAAGTTCCCAATTTTCAAGGTTAGCCCGCACTAAGCCCCAAAAATTAGGATGGTGTATTTGAGAATGAGAGAATATCCCCCACAAACATACGCCATACACAATAAAACTCCAGCTGTATGCAGGATATAATTATGGACAAAACAGCTTCCCTCATAGTTACATAACTATCAAGTCAGAGGAGAGGTAAAAAATCCCCCCCCCCCCGCCCTTTCTTTTGAAGGAATCTTCAAAAAGAAAGAGGGGAGCACTCTGGAATCAATAAAAGCAGTACCAAAAACCAATATAAATATTCGTGGAACAAGCACTCAGGTATTATTATTAATAAATGGTGCTTAATGCCACTTCAGAAAATAAGGCTATAGCGACGATCCTGATAATTAATGTTGCCCGGTATATAATGTACACTGCAGGCGGCGTACGCAGATATGTCAAAAACTGGTGATATAATATATAACAGACACATGTCCAATCGAACCACAATGAATAATCTCTGGAGAGTAAACACTTCCGAGGTAACCCACAGGCAACCCCATTCAGATGAACAATAAATTCCAGTAACAACACTCCCCGACGTGTACGATAGCTATGACACTATAACTATAAGCATGGGAATATACGAGATGAATATGGACATTAATAGAAACCTGGATCTAGAAATGGAAGAAGGTATAATTAACTGGCTCATTCATAATTTCAAAGGTTGATAATATACAATAAAGCATCAGCCTAATAATTATTATGCGAGTGAGCATTAAAATCCTGCATGTAATTATCTGAATACCAGTTAACTGGTTATACAGCCTCTGAGGTACCCAAAGACTAGCAATTTAATTATGATGAAATATGCGCTCATATATGACATACAGACGAATAATCACAGGAAACCAATCCAACTAAAAAGTGGATGTGCCCATGAGGTTGCCATAGAACACAACCCAGCCGCCAATCGAAAAGTGAAGAAATGCATGTATGCATTTAAACTTATACGAGGCTTGCGGGAAGAAAACTATGTCTTGCCCGGTAATCGCCTCTAAACACATTGGCAGTGTGTGTGTGAGTGGGGAGGGGGGGGGGGGGGGGGGGATTCGATGTCATATCGAATCCTCCTCACCCGCATTACTTAATCATTCTTGTGTTAATCATCAAATAATATAGAAACCGCAATGGTTACCTCATGTCTAACAGACTCCATTATGCCACTATGGGTAGAGAAGGGTGTGTAGAACAAAAACTTCCCCTGATAAAGAAGGTCCTCTCGTGGAGGAAGCTTCCAGGGAACATCCCATAACAGACACTTGAGAAGACTGATCCAAGGTTTCAGTGACGACAGAGGTGCTACTAGTAGGATTCACGAGACTGTTTGATAACTGAGATACACGAATAATAGTAATCATAATTAAATTCAAAATATTTTTGTAAACAAAAAATTTTGAAAAAATGCCCAAGTTCCCAAAGGGAACATTAAGAGCCCAAGGCCATCCCGAGAGATCCTAAGTGTTGACAAAATCCTAATTTTTTGAGCTACACTACCGGAATAATAATCCATGTATTCTACAGTATACTACAATAATTAGAATATAAAAAACTACCTATATATGAGGATGTTGACAATGTAAACAACGTAAATGTTAACAGACATCAGGCACACAAAAAGGCCCAAAGTCAGAATCAACTGAAATGCCATCAGACGCACAGCTAGATCTTCATACGAAGAAAAAAAAACAATACATTGGATAGAAAATGCAAGACTAAACAGCCTAACACCCATGGGGTGAGAACGTAACCCTGGGGAAGAGACAGAATAATATTCTGTAATAAATGTTAAACTCCCAAGAATTTTAATAAAAAATTTCAATTAAAAATAGATAAAAAGCTTAAGAATTACACAGGAAGGGTTCATGGAAGGATAGGGAAGGAATACTTGACACACTGTGGAATAATCATTTTTAAAAATGATGACATCAGGCATATGTCCCAAAATTGGGAAACATAAAATAATTTTATAAATATTATAAAGTTACAACCCTGAATGTTCAAAATCACCGTTGAACACTTCCTTCATCCAATAACAGTCTTGTATCCACCAATTCTTGCATTGATTTGTGTCTAAAATCCTCAAAAAGGAGATTTTAAAGCACAGATGTCATTTCATTGTTGATGACTTTTAGGGCCAAATAAAGAATGATGTTGGCACCAATTCCGGTCACTTCCTGACGTCTGCGCATGCACGGGAGTAAATGTATGGAGGGCCAGATAGGGTTTTTAATTTTCGGTTTTGCAAGCAAATTTTAGGGATTGGGGTGTTCAAAATAACTTTGAGTTAAGCACCAGCTGGTTTGCAGTGTAAAAATATGTTGGCTTTTGCTCTGTTAATCTCATTTTTCAAAAGCCCTGTTAGTGGCTTCTAGCACTCAACCAGTTAACCTCTTCACAGCTGTGCAAGATTTAATTTCCTGTGCTGAGCCATATATGGGGAAAAATGGAAAAATATGATAAAAAATTTTAAAAATCAGAAACGTAAAATAATTTGTAATTTTCATCTGCTAGAACATATTTGAACATGTTTGGAGTCCAATGTTTAATTCCAATTGTAACCGTCACGACCTTCACCCATTGAAACATTGTCGTCTTCACTTTCGATCACAACGGTCGCATCGGAACTCCCCTCAGATTCATCAGAGTCGCTAAAGTCACTTGAACAATCTAAATAACCGGCATTACTATCATTGTCTGCATACAATTCTGCAACAACTTCTTCGGTTGTGTACAATCTTTTCGACATGTTTGGACTACAAGAACATCAGGAAAAGTAACTCTCATTGGAAATTTCACATGCGGTTCATTCTGTAAAAATGATGGAAATTACTCGAAAAAATATCTGACGTCACAGTGTCGGCCTCTTACATGTGTCACCAAGTGCGTTATATTGAGAATACCAGTGTGCGGCGTATTGATGTTATCTGTGTGGTAACTCCGTACTCAGTACGGACGTGTAGCAAAGGGAATCAAATTTTATGTCCGTACTCAGTACGGACCTATAGCAGCGAAAGAGTTAAAGGATAAACTTCCCCATCCAGAAACAAGTACACATGCTTGAGCAGTGGAGGATTCTAGTCAAATGCTTGAGTGGAAGCTAAACAATTTTACACAATGTATCATTCTGAGAGGCATGAGAACCAAATGTTAGTCATCTGTCTGAAGACAAGAGTCAAACATCTCATATCAAACTTACTGTGTAATCTCTGGATGTTGGGTTGTATTGAACAAGTTACTCACTGCATTTACCAGATGCATAGTTTCCTGTTGAGTCTGAAATAAATATAATGACAATATTTAACACGTAACTGGTTGAGGGCTAGATTATTTTTGGTGGTCGGAATTTGTTATTCAAAATTTGTTCTATTTAAATTATTGCAGAGTGCCCACATGCACTCTCCAATAATTTGTAATAAAATAAATTTATATAAACAAAATATCATTTGCATTTGACTGAATATGAAATATGAGCAAGAAAAATGTTGGCTTTTGCTCTGGTGTCCTCATTTTTTTAAAGCCCTTACAGTGGCTTCTAGTCCTCTACCAGTTACCCTTTACCCAGTGCAATGGCCGAAACCGGCCAGCTCTATTCACAAAAGTCACCAATTAGGCCACACAAAGTAGATTTTCTGTTTCTCCGGCCATTATTTGTGAAACTGCATGCGGGCGAGCGGTTTTTTTAT
This sequence comes from Pictodentalium vernedei, assembly GCA_031216915.1. NCBI lineage: Eukaryota > Metazoa > Mollusca > Scaphopoda > Dentaliida > Dentaliidae > Pictodentalium > Pictodentalium vernedei. Next base: position 56,253,385 of record CM062293.1, read on the forward strand.
TTTATTTTTTATTTCAGTAATTTGCCATCAAAAGTTCATGTTCTTGGTTCAAGTTTTAGGCCTCATAATCTACAGAACAGCATGGGTGGTGGTGTATTTCATCCCTTGAGTGCAAGAACACTTTGCAATGCTAAAGCATTGCAAAGCCTTCTTGCACTCAAGGGACAAATTCATCAATTTTTTTAACTTGGGTAAAATATCAGACATAAACCATTTAATTTTTTTTTTTAAGTTTAAATTGGTTATAAAAAGAGAGCATGCGGCAGCCAAAAGGACCATGCGGGAGGGCCTGAGAAACAGATTTTTAATTTTTTTAGGCCTTAATTTTCATTATTTTTTTTTCATTTTTTGTCTTAAAAACATAGGTTATGACCCCTCCTTGGAACGGGTTTGTCTAGCTCATTCCAAGGAGGGGTCATAACCCATGTTTTTTTGGTATGTTTTTTTGGAGAAAACTGAAAAAAATTATTTATTCAAGAATTTTGTTTCAAGTGTCGTCTGCTTTTCATGTTAGGTATAGGGTTAAGTCAAACCAGAAAAGTCTTTGGTGTGAAAGCCTGTTATGCCTCACAACAGTTGGCCATATAGACTGTCATGACAAAGTCTCAGATCTGATAAACAAAATACCCTGGCATGTTTCTAGTCAAGTCTTACCAGCCTCTCTAAATGATAAAAAAAATTAAATACAAGTATTCTGGAATGAGTTTTTAGTCAAGACTTTCCTGCCAGACTCATAGACAATGAACAAAATAGTCCTTGCAAGAGTTTCTAGTCAAGTCTAAGCATATTTTTAAAATATTAACCTTGAGTGTACAGTACGCGTAGAGTGGATTGTAACAAAATCACCTACAGAGTGGATTTATCACCCAAAGTATAACTTTCAAATTCTGCACAAATGGACAATAACACAAGCAATATTTCAGCCAATGGACCTATGGGCTTGACCCGGAGGTCCATTGGGTGGAACTTTGCTTGTGCAGTGACACATGGGAAAGGCGCATGATCACTCTCATGCATCATTGCTCACACAAAAATTGTCCATGGTGCGCGAATAATTGCTCGCGTCTGTTCTTGGGTGTGTTTTCATCCTTTAGAGTTGCGTAAACAGAAACTTTCAATTAAGTTTTGATGTTGGAAATTTTTAAGAATCACTCACAATTTGAAGCATTTAAAGTACAATTCCAAACAATTACCTTTCCATTGTTATGAACATGGCACACAGTAGTTTTATTATACATCCACACATGACACGCTAACAGTTAGAGGGTTGAACAGTGACAACTCGCCCAGAGCTTACTCCCGCCACAAAACGAACATGCATGTTCAGATAAAAAAAAACGGTGGTCATTCTGAGATTTGAGAAACGTTTTAATACTTCCGTATTTTTTTTATCAAAGACATGCGGAATGAGTGTCCCGTTCCTTATTTTCATTTATACATGCGACACCTGTCGTTCCAATTCACCAGTGACACAAATTAATGTGCCCGATTTGGAATTTATGCATCCATTTTCCATGATTTTAATAATCTTCCATTTAAAATCCAGAACTAATTTTAGTGGGTTACATATATGTTCACCGTCAAAATTTCCATCCGTGTTCAGTTGTATTCATACATTCGTTACGAAGGACGCTTGTCAATGGAAACTGCGAAATAAATTATTGTACATGCCATAATATATAGTTCACTTCAGGTTATCTAGATCTTACAAGTTAAAAGTTCATTTCAGGAATTCTGGTAATAAATTTAATAAACAAACACTAGATTTCAAGCTTGCAATTTTATTCTGAACCACAGGCAAACAATAACATTAACTTAATTTAGAATGAAAGTGTCAATGACACTGTAGCTCAACTTGTCAAGACAAAGACATGTACATGTATAGTATGTGACATAACAATGACAAACATCTAGGTAATGACCTGATAACAAAAGGTACATATAAAGTATTGTAACGGTCTGTACATAAATACTGACCGTAGCCTGTAACAAATGTATAGGTAAAGTATTGTAAAGGTGGGTGACAGTCAGATGTTAAACCAGAAAAAAATCTTTGAGTCCCAGAGTGGGTCTGACTGAACCCCAAAATATTTGTTCTCATAGCACAGTGATAACAAAGGCACCCCAAAACACACTCATTCCTGTCCCAAGGTGAAAACAAAGGTACCCAAGAAGTTTCGTGAAGATCAGTTCACAAATATGAGCTGTGTAGAAGTTGTGACAAAAAACTGATTGGACCTAATTCTGGTCCAAAATGGCCACTGGCCACCATCTTGAATTTTGGACCGCACCCAGAAACACTCGTTCTCGTCCCAAGGTGATAACAAAGGTACCCAAGAAGTTTTGTGAAGATCAGTTCATAAATACAGCCTCTAGCCCGAGCCGTATTGACATGTGCACTTACAGTGTATAAGTAGCACTGAATAAATCAAAGTTCATCTAATTTGCATAATTTCTGCACAAGAAAAAACCCTGTACTATATGTGATGTATTCCATGTTACTAAACATTCATACACAAATTTATTCAAATCAGAACTTTCATACAGAAGTTCTGTACAAAAGACTGATTGCACTAATTTTGGTACAAAATGGCTGCTGGTGGCCATCTTGAATTTTGGACCACACCCCAAAACACTCGTTCTCATCCCACGGTGATAACAAAGGTACCAAAGAAGTTTCGTAAAGATGGGTTCATAAATACGGCCTCTAGCCTGAGCCGTATAGAAATTGTGTACAAAAAACTGATTAGATCTAATTTTGGTACAAAATGGCCACTGGCAGCCATCTTGAATTTTGGACCGCACCCAGAAACACTCATTCTCGTCCCAAGGTGATAACAAAGGTACCCAAGATGTTTCGTGAAGATCGGTTCATAAATACAGACTCTAGCCCGAGCCGTATTGACATGTGTACTTACTGTGTGTAAGTAGCACTGAAAAAATCAAAGTTCATCTAATTTGCATAATTTCTGCACGAGAAAAAAACCCGTATTATATGTGATGTATCCCATGGTACTAAACATTCACACACAAAATTATTCAAATCAGCGCTTTCATATGGAAGTTCTGTGCAAAAATCTGATCGCACCAAATTTTGTACAAAATGGCTGCCATCGGCCATCTTGAATTTCGGACCGGACCCGAAAACACTCATTCTCGTCCCACGGTGATAACAAAGGTACCCAAGGAGTTTCGTAAAGATCGGTTCATAAATACGGCCTCTAGCCCGAGCCGTATTGGCATTTGCACTTACAGAGGTGAAAGTAACACCAAAGACCATCAAAGTTAGTGTAATTTGCGTAATTTACGCACGAGAAAAAAACCCGTATTATATGTGATGTATCCCATGGTACTAAACATTCATACAAAAAATTATTCAAAGCAGAGCTTTCATATGGAAGTTCTGTACAAAAAACAGATTTCTGCATCGTCGGTACAAAATGGCGGCTGGCAGCCAAAAACACTCGTTTCCGTCCCACGGTCATAACAAAGGTACCCAAGAAGTTTCATAAAGATCGGTTCATAAATACGGCCTCTAGCCGGAGCCGTATCCAATTGTTGACGGACAGACGGACGACGGGCCATGGCATAAGCTCAAATTTGGCTTCGCCAAAGTTGAGCTAAAAAAAATATACTTTGAATGTACAATTCAACAGTATTAAAAAAATGATGTTAAACATTGAATCAAAATCACTCTCCTCACATTTTTCACTCTCACAAACTTTAATTGAGGTGAGCGATTTTCCACTTGCCTCCATTTTGCTCCCATTCGTCACTGCATGTGCTTGTCATAGTTTGCAACAAATTTAAAGTTATTGCTTGGGTGGAATCTCCATACCACAGGTGATTTAGTGATAATATACTCTCCACATACTGTATTTCAAAACTTTCAAACACCTTCATAATGGAATTAACCCTTTACCCAATGAATTGCCTGCATCCGTCCATGTAATATGCAGATTCTGCAGCTGAAAAAATATTATTTTTTGAAAAATTTCAACAAAACCATATCATGTGACCCCTCTTTGGAATGAGATCGTTCCAATGAGGGGTCACAAGATATGGTTTTGTTGAAATGTTTCGGAAAAAAATTTTAAAAAATGATATTTAAATTAATAAATTTTTTATATCGTCTGCGTTAGGTAAAGGGTTAACTACTACTGGCACTGTGGCAGCATAATAAAAAATTTCAACAAAACCATATCATGTGACCCATCTTTGGAAAGAAGCTCATTCCAATGAGGGGTCACATGATATGGTTTTGTTTAAATTTTTCCAAAAAAATTAAAAAATGATATTTAAATTAATGAATTTTGATATCGTCTGCATTGGGTAAGGGGTTAACTACTACTGAGACTGTGACAGCATAATAAAAAAAAATTGTCTTTTATGACTTTATTTTGCACAGGTAAGACTACAAATTTAATCATATTTTTGTTTGAAAAAAGCTCAATGTCTGCTTTACTTAAAAACATACTCTACCTGAACTATTGATAAAATTGTGAGTGAGAAGGTGCCACTCAGAAGAAGTAAAATGAGTATGGTACTTGTTGCACTGTCTACTGATTCCTTCAATATGTTTATAACCTGAAAATAGAAAAAAAAAGATTTAAATGGGAACAGTTGTTGATACTGAAGGTCACTCTTAGAAACTATGACTACATCACAAGCAAGATAATCACTCCGATAGGGGTAGAGGAAGGGAGTGACACTCCATCATGCACCCTACTAATGTTTCCATTTGGGACATATTCATCAGGATTGGAGTCCAAGATATTGATTCTCTCTTGCTAATACATGTAGTCATGTACTTTCATAACCCTTTAACCATCATAATGGTCAAAACGGCCAGAGCTATTCACAAAAATCGCCAATAAATTTTCATTTTTTATCTCAAAAACATAGGTTATGACCCCTCTTGGGAACGAGCTCATCGAGATCGTTCCAATGAGGGGTCATAACCTATGTTTTTGAGACAAAAAATGGAAAAAAAATGCTTATTCAAGAATTTTGTTTGCAAATGTCGTCTGCTTTTCAGGTTAGGTAAAGGGTTAAAAGACTTAATTTGATACTTGGGACACACACAGTCACTCATACAAATGGAGGTCTGTTGTGCCTGGCTCGGACTGATGAGAGCCTAGCACGACTAATTTGGAGTGTTGGTACATGTCATGTTAATTAAATAAGAAGTTGTGTCACAGCTACTACATATATACTCTATTTATTAATTAATAAATTTCAACAAAGTCTTGTGTTTTTTAACCCTTTACCCAACGCAGACGATATCAAAATTTATTATTTTAAATATCATTTTTTTTAAATTTTTCAAAAAATTTCAACAAAACCATATCATGTGACCCCTCGTTGGAACGAGCTTATCGAGCTCGTTCCAACGAGGGGTCACATGATATGGTTTTGTTGAAAATTTTTGAAAACTAATATTTTTCAACTGCTGAATTTGCATATTACGTGGGCGGATGCGGGCGATTCGTTGGGTAAAGGGTTAACTACAATCACAATTGACTTAAAATATTCCAACTACATTATCAAGGCATGCCTTTGATGAAGGCATGCCTTGATGATGTAATTGTAATATATGTCAGTAAGGACTTGAGCAATAAGTCGGAACAAATCAGATTTACACCTCTCCCATTTGTCATCTTTGCAGCAACTCTGATCACACCTTAGCATGAGCATGATGAAGTAATTGGAATATATGTCAGTCGGGACTTGAGCCATAAGTCGGAACAAATCAGTTTTACACCTCTCCAATCTGCCATATTTGTAGTACCCCTGATCACCACCTTAGCATGAGCATAAAGTTAAGATCAGCCGATCCTTCATAGTTATGATGCCTTGATTTTATTATATGACTATGTAATTTAACCGCTGAATATCACTACTGTTTGAAATCTTTTCCTGGTCCCTGGAAAATCCACGGTGTGGAATCCGATTCTGTATCACAATAGTATGACAGACTATTTACGAGTGCATTCAAATTTGCATAATTAGCTGTTCCAGGTGCAGAGAGTACTTTACTCTGAGATGGAATGGGTATGCGTGAACAACGGTCCGGGTTTTTTATCATATTCATGATATTTTGTTATCGTATTCATGTGCATCAGAGGATTTCCCAGAAGTGTGCACCTGTTACAAAAATAAGTGTAAACAAAAATTGTTCTTTTTTACTTCAATACAATTTACCAAACTAGAGGCTCTAAAGAGCCTGTAATCGCTCACCTGGAACTACATATAAAAATGTCATTTCCCATAGGCTTTCCATGGTAACTATCAGCTGCAATTATGGCCATGTTTGCAACATTACATCAATGTGAACAATAAATTATCGAACCATGCAGCGAGAACTGAACTTGGACAGTATCCACTGCACACAGATGCCAAAATCCAGTTGGCTAAGTTTGTATCAAAATTATATGATCTCCAAACCCCTTCCTTACTATCAGAGGCTAGAACTGAATCCGAGAACTACACAATGCCAGACTCAATATTGGTTAAATATCAGCAGCTTATAGCAAATTATAATCCTGAAAACAAGAGCAACGCTAACGCGTGTGGTAATGCCCCCGAAGGTAGCCAAGTCGTACTCACATGTGGATAATCAGACAACACTACATTGCAGAACAACAGTAAGGAATGGCAAAGTGCCAATAAAATTATTATTACTTATATTTTGTTAATATGTTTTTTAACAACAGACAATTGAATGGTGCCATATTGATTAATAACTGAAAGAGGCAAAAATAGGAATAGTACATACCTTTGTTCAAAATTCTCAAACCAGTGAAAAAGTAGAACTGGTCTTGCATCTTTTCCAAGTGAAAAAGGGGGCATAACTGCATCAAAAATTGCCGAGTCAAACCTCAAATTGAAACCGACCTGTACTTTGACATGAGTAATCAGCATATAAAATTTGAAACTCATTGGTTCATCCAAACAATTTTAATTGATAGGAAACCAAAAAATCATCAATTTTCAAAGTAAATAAGGGACATAACTCCTGTAAGATTTGTCGGACGAAACCCAAGGCACAAGGGCATCCATTCCCCCAAGCTGCCCTACCACCATACCAAAGAACATTAAAATCCGACTACTGATGTTCGAGTTATAATACAAAATGTTCGTACTGACGGATGGAAAAAGTTAATAAGGGACATAACTCCTGTAAGATTTGTCGGACAAAACCCTAGGTACAAGGGCATCCGTTCCCCCAAGCTGCCCTATCACCATACCAAAGAACATTAAAATCCGACAACTGATGTTCGAGTTATAATACAAAATGTTTGTATGGACGGATGGACGGACGGACGGACGGACAGACGGATGGGCGGAGACCTCCACTATATACCCCTCAAAAAAATTTTTTCGGGGGCATAATAAATCTAAACAGAAAATCCTGTTTCAGCCTGTGAAATACATAATAAGAGAAAATCTGGAAGAGACCCATTTAAATAATTTTTATAACCCTTTACCCAATGAATCGCCCGCATCCGCCCACGTAATATGAAAATTCAGCAGCTGAAAAAATATTATTTTTCGAAAAATTTCAACAAAACCATATCATGTGACCCCTCTTTGTAACGAGCTCGTCCAGCTCGTTCCAAAGAGGGGTCACATGATATGGTTTTATTGAAATTTTTTGAAAAAATTTTAAAAATAATATTTAAAATAATAAATTTTGAAATCGTCTGCATTGGGTAAAGGATTAATGCTATATTTAACGACGGCAGGAAAAATGGAAAAAATAAACTGAGAACTTATCAAGAGTTTAAGAACAAATATCACCTGAAGCCTTATTTGATTTGTGCAACATCCCACGAGGCGAGAAACATATTTACTCATTTGCATGTAAGTAACCACAAACTTATGATAGAAAAGGGGACGCATATGCAACCACCCATCCCCATAAGTGAACGCTTATGTGTGGTGTGCGGCTCAGGTGCAGTGGAAACAGACTGGCACTTCGTCATGGAGTCCAGTGAATATGCAGCTCTCAGAGAACATGCATTTAACAAATTTGAACGTGAATACCAAGAGTTTTTTTGAGATGGACACATCCGAGAGATTCATATTCCTGATGAGAAACAATGTGCAACAGCTGTGCGGTATCATCTGTAATATGACCCAGCAATTCTTAAAACAACGAGAACAAGTTTTGTCAATCTGACACCAAGAGGTGACATTAACAATTATATTACAACCACTATAATCCTTAATATTCACATTTGTCATTTGAAATTTGTATTGTTTTATGTTTCTATGTATGTTGATTTTGTATATACAAAGCAATCTGCCTTTGTTCTGGGGTATTTGCTTAATAAATCTTATCTTATCTTATCAACATTTTTGAGGATCATTGGTAGAAGGTGTCCCAGTCCTCAATCATGTGAAGTTTCAAAACATTTGACTTTGTAGTTTCAGAGGGGAAGATTTTTGAAAAATCCATCAATCAGAATCAGAGAATGTCTCTGGAGGCCATATTTTCCAACCAATGGGAACAAAAAGAGGATCATTTGTAGAGGGTCTCCTATAGACCATTCTTGCAAAGTTTGGTTCACATCAGCTCAGTAGTTCCAGAGAAGATGAAAATGTGATTTCCCCATAGGGTTTCTATAGTAACTATAAGCCGCAATTGCAGCCATGTCTGCAACATGATCAACATTAAATGAGGATCATTGGTAGAGGGTGTACCAGTCATTAATCATGCAAAGTTTCAAAACATTTGGCCCTGTGGTTTCAGAGAAACTTTTTTGAAAATCCAACAACCAGAATCAAAGAATGCCTCTCACGGCCATGTTTTTCAACCCAATGGAACAAAATGAGTATCGTTTGTAGAGGACCTCCCATAGACCATTCCTGCCAAGTTGGGCTCAGTAGTTCCAGAGAAGAAGATGAAAATGTGATTTCCCATAGGGTTTCTATAGTAACTATAAGCTGCAATTGAAGCCATGTTTGCAACCCGATCAACATTAAATGAGGATCGTTGGTAGAGGGAGTCTCAGTCATCAACCATGCAAAGTCTCAAAACATTTGGCCCTGCAGTTTCAGAGGAGAAGGTTTTTCAAAATCCACCAACCAGCATTAAAGAATGCCTCTGGCAGCCATGTTTTCCAACCAACGGGAACAAAATGAGGATAGTCTATAGAGGACCTCCCATAGACTATCCCTGCCAGGTTTGGTTCACGTCAACTTAGTAGTTCCAGAGAAGAAGACGAAAATGTGATTTCGCATTGGATTTCTATAGTAACTGTAAGCCGCAATTGTGGCCATGTTTGTAACCCAATGAACATTAAATAAGGATCGTTGGTAGAGGGGGGTTCCAGTCATCATTTATGTGAAGTTTCAAAACAATTGGCCTGGCAGTTTCAGAGCAGAAGATTTTTGAAAATCCACCAACCAGAATCAAAGAATGCCTCTGGAAGCCATGTTTTTCATCCGACGGGAACAAAATGAGGATCGTTTGTAGAGGACCTACCACAGATCATTCCTAAGTTTGGTTCACCCCGGCTCAGCGGTTACAAGGAAGATGAAAATGTGAAAAGTTTACGGATGCCGGACGACGACAGACACCAAGTGATGAGAAAAGCTCACATGGCCTTTTAGGCCAGGTGAGCTAAAAAGAAAGGTTGGGGGAATTGTTAATCCTAGCATTGGCATGCGATGTTGAACTATAAGTCATATAATACACCTTTTATCACTACAGTGAAGTGATCTGGGTCATCGCATCTCGTCTCGTTGAGGAGGTCAGTGATCTGACCTCGTCAACTCGACGTGATACTACGACCCAGATCACTTCAATGTAGCGAAAATATGTATATACCAGTAAAGAAGAACTTAACTACATGGCTCTGCTTCCCCAAGTTTCCACAGGTGAAAACGTGAATGACATAAAATATGCAAAAACAAACAAAACACAGCAAGAAAGGTGCATCATCAAACAATACACCCTTTTAATTGAACACTGGTTAACAGAATTAATCATTTAAATTACAAATGACTATAGGCCTTTACATTTCAGCCTTTTGGGTTTCAGGCTCTCGCAGCCATCACAGTTGACCGATCATGACCAAAAGGGGACATTCTCATCTAGACATTATGTGAAGTCATCCTACCAAGTTACAATGAAATCCCTTCATAAATACAACAACCTGTAGACTATGCTAAAGGTTTTCGTTTTTCAGGCTCTCACAGCCGTCATGGTTGGACGATTGTGACCAAAAGGGGACATTCTCATCTAGACATTATACAGAGTCAGCCTACCAAGTTACAATGAAATCCCTTCATAAATATGACCTGTAGACTGTATTAAAGGTTTTCAAATTTCGGGCTCTCGCAGCCGTAACGGTTGACCGATCATGACCAAAAGGGGACGTTCTCATCTAGACATGACCTCGAATCTGCATATGAAACTTCATGATGATTGGACAAGAACTACGGGGTGTAACCTGTACCAAAGAAAATGTGAACAGACATCCAGACTCACAGACTTCCGCACACGTGATGGCAATAGCTTATCTTGACTTTGTCAAGTTAAGCTAAAAATGGTAAGTTGCGCCTGTTGAGTAAAGTTTACACAAAGCCCCCAAAACTTCTTTAAATTTCCTTTTATAAGGTAGGTTATGAAAGGAATTCATGATGAAATAAATATTTGAAAGTTGGTATTCAGCTGAATACGTTTCAGTACTTCAACGTCTCAGCCACAAGACATTTCGTAATTTCACACACTGATAAATTGCATATATTATTCCTACCAAGTCTTTGCATGTTTTTTTTATCATTTCTGCTCAGTCAGTTTACAATTATTTGTTTAGTGAGAATCAATTCCTTTTACTCTAAGAGAAAATTTTCAAACCAATCAGCAGGTTTGTTTCAAAGCAAGAAATATTACAAATATTTTGTGTAATCTGGCTCAGAAAAGTGAGGAAAAGTCACACAAAAAAAAAATAAAACGTACTTTACCATCACCCTTGATAACCAATTTAAACAGTCCTCTTATTGACCTCGGATATAGGACTTGTTTTCTGCTTTTCAGCCATTCCTTGAACTTCTCCCATACATTCTGCACTTTTTCACTTTGCCATACCCTCCTCACTGCAATTGATATTGATAAAACAAAATAACAAGGGATTAATTCTCACATTTTATTATATTTGAAAAGCACCAAGAGCAATAAAGGAGTAAGTAGGACCAAACAATCTCACTATGGGAGATAATTCATAGGAAATAACTCAAACGGGTTAGCTAAATCTACCCTGCACTATACACAATAATTGCCATTCAAATGTACTATTTTTCCCATTTTCACTTCTAACCCTTTACCCAACGAATCGGACGCAATAATATGCAAATTCAGCAGTTGAAAAAATATTATTTTTCAAAAAATTTCAACAATACCATATCATGTGACCTCTTGATGGAACGAGCTCATTCCAACGAGGGGTCACAAGATATGGTCTTGTTGAAATTTTTTGAAAAATTTCAAAAAATGGTGTTTAAAATGATAAATTTTGATATCATCTGCGTTGGGTAACGGGCTAAATGATTACTTATCACTCCTCAAGCCATTGTTAGCCTTTTACCCAACACAGACAATATCAAAATTTATTATTTTAATTTGTATTTTTTTTCAAATTTGTTTAAAAATTTCAACAAAACCATATCATGTGACCCCTTATTGGAATGATCTCAACAAGCTTGTTCCAATGAGGGTTTCACATGATATAATTTTGTTGAATGTTTTTGAAAAATATATTTTTTCAACTGCTTAATTAATGTAAATGTTGCAGGCGGTTGCAGCCAATTCATTAGTTAAGGGTTAATCAATTTTGTTTTATATCAATCCTTGGTTCTTATAGACAGATGCAAAATGCACTACTTATTAACTATTAATTATCTGGAGGCAAGAATCCACAATTATCAGCTAATTTCTTCTATTACACAATCATTAAACTTTAAACCCTTTTATTTAATGGAATCGCAACTATGACATAAATGTTTTTGTATTTAACTAGTAATGTACAAGCCTGAACTTTTCATCATCGCACCGTTTAGACTATAGTTCCTTTCCCATTGAGTCATTAGTTACACTTCAAAAAGTTTCCAAAAATAATGGACTCTTTACCTTGGGGTTTAAACATAGGAATTAAATTTTGTTTATTTAAATGAATTTTAATGGTTGGGGATGTGCAATAAACACAGAACGCGACGTGTGTTTGAATCAGTGGGTGTTTTACATAACAAGTTGGAATGGTGAAGTCAAACACCCTCCAATTCAAATGCAGATCGCGTTCTGTCTATATATAATCTGAGTAGTAAATATACTGATACTTACAATTTAGATGCTTCCAAAAGTCAGAACACTGAATTGTACAAAATTCTTCTATCACATTAGTCCAAACTTGAACCTGGAGGCTGTTAAATAATATTTTGGTGTGGTACATCCTTTGGACATTCAGCCCCAAAATTATTTTCTGGTCTGAGGGTTCCCATTTTAAATTATATTTTGTTTATAGTCGAGTCAGCACTCTGAAACACAGCCACATCCTTCACATACACATTCATTCATGCGACATTCATCTGTACTCAGTGACCTTCAGAACACCCTTGCCAATTCTGCCAAGTGGATATACCGATAAACGAAACACCATACATACTGATAAACAACCTTATCGATCACATATTTTCAAATAATATCTCAACAAATTCTATCACGGGAATAGTAATAGTTCTATATTGAAACCGATACCAAAGAAAATATACGTCGACCTGTTGTGTCCAAACGAAAAATAAACAAAGAAAGTGTTGCCCACTTTAACTTACTTTTATCTCAGTGTGACTTCTCTCCTGTAATGGAACTAGATTGCCCAAACATGGCTTATAACACATTCATTGAAATTTATCTAAATGTCTTTGAAACTGCCTTTCCTCTATCCCAGACACAGGCAAAGACAAATACTATAAGAAAACAACCTTGGATGTCGAAGGGCCTCTTGATCTCGTCATTAAATGAACGAAAATTCTACCTGAAAAAACTGAAGTGTTCGAGCGACCGCAATATTCAAAACTACAAAAATTATTGTAGGATATTCAACAGGTTGAAAAAACAATGCAAGGCCATGTATTATAAGAACATTCTAGCTCAAAATAAACATGATATGCGTAAAACGTGGCAAATATTAAACGAAAGCATAAACAAAGCAAAACGAGAAGCCAAACTGCCCTCCTTTTTTAAGCAAGGTGAAAGAGAAATAACTGATCATAACCAAATTGCCACAGAATTTAACAGTTTTTTTGCGAACATTGGGAAACAAACAAGTGAGTTATTACCTATGTCAAATAAGCCTTTCTGGGATTACATGAAAGGGGATTTTCGAAATAACTTTTTTATGACACCAACTACGCCAGCCGAAATTGTTAACATAGTGCAGTCAATGAAATCAAAATTAAGTAAAGTCAGTAATGATATCACGTCAACTCTCATCAAGCAATCAATCAACCAAATTGTAGTACCCCTCTCACATATTATCAATAACTCCTTTGTCCAAGGAGTAGTGCCAGAACAAATGAAGATTGCAAAGGTAATCCCTATTTTCAAATCTGGAGATGTGCATAATTTTACCAATTATAGACCTATCAGTATCCTCCCCACCTTTTCAAAGGTTCTAGAAAAACTTGTGTCAATTAGGCTGATAAGCTTTCTCGATCGCTTTGAAATTCTATGTAGCAGTCAATATGGGTTCAGAAAAAATCACTCAACTATCCACCCTGTCCTACATCTCCTAAAGTACATTGCCGATGCAAATAATAGGCAAAGTAAAGACATAACATTAGCGGTATTTTTGGACTTATCTAAGGCATTCGACACCATAAACCATGATATCCTATTGAAGAAACTAGAATGGTATGGAATTAGGGGCATCTCCAACAATTGGTTCAAAAGTTACCTATCAAATAGACACCAATTTGTTGCATACGGTGAAGGCACCTCTGACTTAGCTGAAATAACCTGTGGTGTTCCACAAGGCTCAATATTAGGACCTATTTTATTTTTGCTATACATAAATGATCTTTGCAATTCAACAACATTAAACCCTTTATCTTTTGCCGATGATACCAACGTACACCTTTCGGGATCTAATACTGACAATCTGACAATTACTGTGAATAAAGAGTTAGAAAACATCTCCGAATGGTGTTCCGTGAATAGATTGGCATTGAATGCAAGTAAAACTAAATATACTGTGTTTAATCCATCCCATAAGCAAGCGCTCTCTCACAATAATATTTTCGTCAACAACCAAATAATAAATAAGGTTGGACCAAATGAAGCTGAAAAATCACTGAAATTTCTAGGTATATCCATTGATAATTGTCTATCATATAACGCCCACATAGCTCAACTTTGTTCCAAGATTGCACGCGCAAACTTTGCCCTTAACAAGGTAAAGGCAATCCTTCCTCATGAGACTATGAGAACATTATACTTCGCTCTGATACATAGTCACTTGGTATATGGAATCCAAACATGGGGAAATTCGAGATCTATCAATAAACTTCTAACTCTTCAAAAACGTGCACTGCGCATAATTAATAACAAAAAGTATAATGCCCACACAGAACCACTCTTCCAAAGGGACAAAATACTCAAGGTGACTGACCTGTATAAATTCCATGTATCCCTCTTCGTCTTTGATTGGAAAAACGACAATCTTCCCCAGTCATTTGATAACTTCTTCAGAGTAGCTAGTATGCCTGTCAGAACCACTAGACAACGTGATCTCCAAATAACTAGAACAAGGACAAAAGCCCTGGACCGTCTACCTACCAACCTGTATCCCAGGATTTGGAATGCGCTAGATATCTAAATTTTATAGTAAATTTCCTTTCTTATTATACCTACCACAATTGTTTACTACAGGCTTGCACTACAGTGGAAGTCCCTAACTCGGATAAAATACTCTCTATTTTTGTCTTTCCCAAGCAAGTTGGGAAAGAGAAGTGGTGCAAAAGCACCAATAAAAATAAGCCAAAACTGGGTCGAGTGCAACCGGCGCAGACCCAGTACGGGACGCTCTCTCCCAAGTACAACTCCACGACTTCCGTTGCCAGTGCGCATATACCGTCTCTAAAGACTCATTCTTTTTGAATCCGTAAACGTTAGAGTTATGTGATCAGCGGGGAGGAAAGATTCTTTACTCGTAAAGAAGACGGGAGGGCCTCCATGTAAACAATTGTGGTAGGTATAATAAGAAAGGAAATTTACTATAAAATTTAGATTTCTTATCAACCTACTCACAATTGTTTACTACAGGCTGAATAGACAAAAGGCTGGAGGGAATCGCATAACCAACCCCCACATAACCCCAGTGCACTGGAACCGTGAAGTAGAAGGAAGAGGTCCCGAGGCTTATCAACCATAATGTCGCAATCATTGGTAAAGGACAATGAAAAGAGACATATGAGCCTGTGTGACACAGAGACAGAAAAAGGGCAGTAACAGTACAAGGCTGAAACTGACCTTCAAGAAGCCTAATGGCTATGGCAGACAACAGCCTGAGCAGAAGAAAGAGGACCCAGGGCAAAAAGGTCCTCCGACTGCTCCTGCAACTGGCGCAAATAAAAGGTGGAGAAAGTAGAAGCATTTCTCCAGTAGGCTGCCTGCATAACATCCGACAACTTGACGGAGTTAGAATAAGCCCAAGAGGTAGACAGTGCCCGCACCTCGTGGGCAGAAATACGATTGGTAATACAATTGCCAGCTGCTAAACGACTATAAGCCGTACGAATAGCAAGACAAATCCATCGAGAAATGGATTGAGGAGAGATCTTCTGTCGACCCGGAATGAGAGACAGAAAAAAACGTTTTCTGCCTTTCCGTATGAAGCGTGTCCGATCAAGATAAATGCGAATAGCACGGACCGGACAGAGCAAAGGGCGAGTACCCTCAACAGAGGGAACAGCCCTGATACAGATAGGAGGAGGAGTAGTATCTGGTAACTGATTCTTAGCCAAAAAGGAGCAATCAGTGCTAAAAGTAACACTGTTGGGAGAGCTCCTAAAAAAGGCCGGGTCAACCGAGAGGGCGTGAAGCTCACTAACCCGTCTGGCTGAAGCAAATGCCATCAGAAAAGCCGTCTTATATGTGAGAAAATGCATATCCACCTGGGATAAAGGTTCGAACGGTGCCCCCCCCCCCCCCCCCCAAGCAAAGCAGCACCCACGAAAGATTCCATCGTGGAGTAAGCTGCAAAGTCCGAGGCCTTTTCAAAGAAAAGTGCCGAACAAGCTTGGAGAGGTAAGGATTAGTGCCGATACGACGCTTCGCCACATAAGAAAAAGTCTCTGAAAGCATAGACCTGTAACCCTTGATGGTAACAGGCTGGAGACCCCGAGAATCAAACAGATATACCAGAAACTCCGCAATCTGTGAAATCGAAGGATTGGCATAATCAACAGAGTGATCAGCACACCATCGACAGAAGACCTTCCATTTAGCTGCATAAGCTAAACCAGTGGAGTGCCTCCTTGAAGAAGAAATGCACTCCACCGCTCGTCTCGAAAAACCTCTACGGAGGAGACAGGACCTGACAAAAGATATGCGTGAAGGCACAACGAAGTCGGGTCGACGTGAAACCTCCTTGGGCGACCTTGACAAAGAAGGTCGCGACGTAGCGGGAGACGTGCCGGAACCGCCGCCATCAGCGAGCGGAGCTGATTGATCCACACCCGCTGAGGCGACAGGGGAGCGATCAGAATGATTCGACAACTGCAGGTTCGAATTTTGGCGAGAACCTGAGGAAGAATCGGAACCGGTGGGAAGGCATAGCCGACTAGACCGTTCCAATCGAGTGACAGAGCGTCCACGGCAAAAGCCAGAAGATCTGGACACGGGGACACAAAAGTGTCCACCTGATGGTTCCAACGAGTCGCAAAGAGGTCGATATGGGGACGTCCCCAGAGATCGCAAAGCGACTGGAACACTGCCCTGTGAAGCATCCACTCGGTGGAAATAACCCTGCCCTGTCGGGACAGGGAGTCGGCTAGGACGTTCAGACGACCGGGAATGTGACGAACAACCACTCCGGCATGAACATCCTGAGCGAGCAGTAGAAGATCCCGAGCTAACTCGTACATCGGAAGCGAGTGCGTGCCACCCTGGTTCCGAATGTAAGCAACCACTGTCGAATTGTCGGATAGTAGAAGGACCTGGCGATTCGACAGGTGAGGGATCCACTGCCTGAAACTCAGAAGAAGAGCAAGAAGCTCCTTCTGGTTGATGTGTAGAGCTGCTTGATCCTGGTCCCACATCCCGTGTAGGGAAAGACCGAGAGGATCCAACGTCGCACCCCATCCGAGATCGCTGGCATCTGCCGTCAGAACGCGATCGGACATGGGAAAGTCCAGTGGAACACCCTGCGTAATCCACTGAACATCTGTCCAGGGAAGAAGGTGAGGATACAGAGAGTCCGGAAACGGAAGCACCTGATCCAGAGAATCTACATTCGGCCTCCAACGACTGAGCAGAAAGTGTTGGAGAGGTCTGACACGCAGCTGACCTAGAGGAATGAGATCCATCACCGAACCGCAGAGACCGATCAGCCGGAGAAAACTCCGAGCGGTCGCGGACCTGGACTGGGACAGAGTCAGAGCAAAAGCTGAGAGAATCACAGCCTTGGCCTGGGGAACAGCCACCAAATTGAATTTGGTTTGGAAAGACATCCCCAGATGACAAAACGACTGAGAAGGGACCAGGTCCGACTTCTCCTCGTTGACTCTGAATCCTAGCGACGTGAGCAAGCTCAACAGAGTGGCGACATCCGATTCCAGTAAGGCAGCATTGGAATGCCTCTGGAGGATATCGTCCAGATATGCCGAAGTAGTCACCCTGGACTGTGTGCGATGTAACGCTATCACATGCGACATCAGTCTGGTGAACGCCCAAGGAGCCAGGTTGAGGCCGAAAGGCATGGCCTTGAACTGGTAAACTCGCCCCAGAAAAGCGAACCTGAGATACTTCCGTGACGCCCGATGCATCGGAACGTGGAAGTAAGCGTCTCGCAGGTCGATGCTGGCTGCGAAATCTCCCTGGTGAATTGATTTGCGGACCGACCTGAAAGTCTCCATGCTGAACTTGGGAGCAATGATAGACTGGTTCAGGATACTCAGATCGATAACCGGTCGGAGTCGGCCGTCCTTCTTCGGCACCAAGAACAGGCGGGAATAGAAACCCACTGACTGAACGTTCTTGACGACCTCGATCGCCCCCTTTGCCAGGAGATTGGCAATCTCCGTGGACAAAAGTTCCCGACGTAAAACGTCTGAAGGAACTGTGGTTGGAAGAGGCACCCTTGACAGAGTGGGGTGCCGTCTGAAGGATATGCGCAGCCCGGACCGAACAACATCTAACACCCATGGATCGGATGTGATGGTGGTCCAATGGTCTGCGAACTCTGCTATCCTTCCTCCAACCTGGGACGAGTCGAGGTGAGGACCTTCATTTCGAGCCCCGACGAGGCCCGCGAGAGGAGAAACCACCTCCTCTGCCAAATGAAGAATCCTGAGACTTCCCTCGATTCTGCCGACCCCTACCTTTACCCCGTGAGTAAGAAGTAGAGGCGGCGGCAGAAGGACCAGCCTTTTGCTTCACAGTGGAAGCAGAAGGGTACTTGTTAGGCTTGGAACGGCCCTTGCCTCCCCGAGAAGGCTGATCAAGCTGATGAAACAGCAGCTGATCTTTGGAATGACGTAGGACGTCATCCCGGACCGTCGACACGGAACCATGGAAAAGTTGCGGACCTGCCAAAGAAGCAGATCGAAGAGTAGCACGCTGCTCCTCGGGAAGGGATCGTCCTGTGTCCAGCACAGCGTCCCTTCGAACTAATTCCAAATTAGCCATGTTACATGCATGCGTGTGAGTAAGGTGCATAAGCGCCTTGGACAGCACACGCAAAGGAGCCTGTACCTTGTCAAACTTATCTGGAGGCAGATAAGCAGCCAAAGCTGAGACGACGTGATCTGAGAGAGAAAGCATGCCAAGCATCTCTCTAGATAAGCCCAACGTGGACTCCAGAGTCGTCATTGGAATGACGGCAGACTTGGGCTTGGAAAGCCCGAGGGAAGTGGAGTCCTGATCCAGAACCGTCAAAGCCTGGCAGACTGACGGATTGGCGGAATCATAGGATCCGAACGATAACGCACAGGAGGCAAAAAGGTGTCAACCCTGGTGAAGAACGAAGTCTTCAAAGCCTTGGAATTCAGCTTGGCATCCAATGCTGAAAAAGCTTCAACCACCTGTACCGACTGGCACGGTCGAAGGCGCCCAGAAGCAGGTTGCTCCATAGGCTGTTGGCGCGCGACCGATGATCGCGGCCAGGCTGACACTGTTGGCTGGTTAGCAGGTTTGAGCTCAGGCAGAAACCCAAACACAAAGTCAAGAGCCGCCCCCAAGTCCAAAGACTGCTGGCCCTCGACCTCAAGCATGTCGGACTCCTCCCCAGAGTCGGAAGACACATAGCCCATCGTGGGCAAACCAGCCGACGCCTCCCATGGTGTCGGGACACCAGAGGAATCGGAAACCGGCCTGTTTCCAATCCCGGGAGGCGGCGCCATAGGAGGAGCCTGGAAACCACCCATAGCCTCGCTGGAAGCAACAGGAAGGCTCTTAGAAAGAACCTGAGTGAGTAAGGAGAGGGCCTCCCTAAGCTCACTGCCCGTACCGACCGGTTCGACAGGGGAGCGAACCGGCAAAGTGGCTTCACCTCTGACCCTCTTAACCAGCGAAGGGTCACGATCCTCCAAAACACCCGACGCGGGACGACGGGCGGCAGCCGAAACATCTGAAGGCAGACGTGTATAGGGGTACGATGCACCCCGAGGATCAATATTGCGAGAACTCATGAGAGTCACCGCGGACCTCTGCGGGGCAGAAGGTCCAGGCTGCACAAAAGGCGTTGGTCCCCCAAAACTGGTCGTGTGACCAGAGTGAGTAGACGGAAACGCCACGGTGTTCATAGTGTTTCCACTACGAACATCCGAATCCAAAGACACAACTGTGGTGCTCGACGGCGAAGAGACCACAGCGATGGGCTCGGCCGGCAGCCCCTTCCGACTTCGCCGAGTTGAAGTCAGGGAAGGCTGAGGCCGATATCCCACGTCTACAGTATCAGACATTCCTGCAGTCCCCTGCAGCGAAAAGCCAAGGCCGGCTGAAACAGACAACGAAGCAGACGGACCAGCAGCAGTAGTAGATACGTCGAGAGTCGTTGAGGCTGGTGAAATAGTGGAGAGAGCACACCTGCTCGGCTCCGAAGGAGGAGTCACAACCCTAGTGACAGCCTCAGATGTCGACTGGAGGGGGACCGTAGTCCCGGAACCAGGCATCTCTTCACCAGAACACTCAACGGCTCCCGCAGTAACCACCACAGGAAAAGACTGCACATCCTCCACGGAGGAGGAATAACTCTCACCAGACAAAGTCGGCTCGGGAGGCCCCGAACGACCACGTTCACCTTTCCCGCGGGAGCGGGAGGCACGGCCACGAGAACGAACGACACGGTTTACGGACGCCCAGAAGGTGGAAGACCATGTTCCACAGACACCATACGGCCGCTCGGCCTAACACCCATTACAGGAGGAACAAGACGAATGTACATCGTCCACATGCTTTGGCAGCAGACATTGCCCACAAGGAATTGTCCTGGGCATGACAGAGGTGAGAGGAGCAGAGAAGGTGACATCAGAAAACAGAACACCCCCAAAGAAGAGAGAAAGGTGACAGAAACAAAGACCCCAGACGGTCGACCGGGAACCACACAACAGGAAGACAACTCTCAAAAGAAAGAAGAAACACTGTAGGAGTGGTACCCCGCTGACACCTAACTCTAACATAATTAGAAAATTTTGCAAAAAAAGCATTAACAATAACTGTGAAAAATCTAAGTCCGAACCGCGTGGCACACGAAATTCGCGCGCGACTCGAGAGAGAGCAAATAAATATACATTATGGACATATAATAGAAAAGAGAATATAAAACACTGTTCCTGAGAATACAAAGGATACACTGTGGTATAATGAATCAGGAATCATCAAAACATCGAGCTGGTGGAACACTGATAAGCGTGCAAAAACATCTCGACACGAAGCGGATTATAAAAAGAATGAGTCTTTAGAGACGGTATATGCGCACTGGCAACGGAAGTCGTGGAGTTGTACTTGGGAGAGAGCGTCCCATACTGGGTCTGCGCCGGTTGCACTCGACCAAGTTTTGGCTTATTTTTATTGGTGCTTTTGCACCACTTTTCTTTCCCAACTTGCTTGGGAAAGACAAAAATAGAGAGTATTTTATCCGAGTTAGGGACTTCCACTGTAGTGCAAGCCTGTAGTAAACAATTGTGAGTATGTTGATAAGAAAGAGATCTACGTACAATGAACAGAAACGTATTTAAAAAGAAGCTGTTGTCCAGGCTTCTAGCACTTTATTCAGACAATGTTGAATGCAGTAATCCTTATTGTCAAGATTGCACTATATAAAACATCGTAGCGGCGGTGATCACATCAGCGGTAGTACGACCCGTTCTAACCCCTGGATTGAGAGAGGGTGTGTTCTTGCTGATTTGGACACCGTCATAACACGTCTTCCTGCTTTACTTTACCTATATATGAACAAATTAAATGACCAGATGAAATGACATTCTGTCCTCCAAATAGCTATACCCACCTTGTCCGCGTTAAATGACCTCGCCTGGGGATGTCTTATAGCTTTGGGCCGCTCTCAAGATAAATAAAGGATTGAAGCAAATTTTTATATCTCTTTTACTCGAACTGCTCAATTTAGGTTGCTTCATTTGTAGCACACAGCCAGAAGGCCCCAAGCTGAAATACATCCACAAGAAAACACTTTAACTGCCAAGTCTAACACAACCCTTACATAGTAAATTTTCTATAACCGATGAGATGATTTTTATAAGAACGTCGACAGTCTGGGCCCGTAAACAGTATTGCAAAATATTCCTTAGGGAGATGACTGGAAGACAGCCAATCCGGCTATGTCATCTCCCAGTAGTATACAAAATGTTATATATTAATTGAACTATGTGATTGTAACCATTGTATTTCCTGTATGCTACTGAACGAATAAATATCTATCTATCTATCTAACAAAACACCATGGTTGATTTATGCCACCGTTAGTCAGTCTCAGTTTGATAGATACTTTTATGATCAAACGCATAACATGGCCCCTAATTAACTAAAATGTGCAATTATTTGTTGTCTACACTAAATGGACATTATCAACAAATGAAAGTGTCAATGATACTGTAGCTTAACTTTGTCTGTGTGTTGTGTTTGATGAAAAGGATAATGTTCATTGTTTATGAAAGGATTATAAAATAAGACAAGAATTGTGATAATTGGGATACGTTAATTTATGTTCCCTGTATGTTACGTTTTCAATAAAAATAATATGAGGTGTAGACTGTACTAAAGAATTGAGGGGTGGGTTAATGTGGCTCTCACAGTCAATGTATGTCAACGAAAGTTACCAAGTTACAGTGAAATTATTCCAAAACAAGTCATCTTTTCAAGTTACAATGAAATCCCTTTATAAATACGGCCTGTAGACTGTGCTAAAGGTTTTTGGGCTTCGGGCCTGTGTAGCCATCACGGTTAACCAATCGCAACCAAAAGGGGATGTCCTCATCTAGACAATATACTGAGTCTCCTACCAAGTTACAATGAAATCCCTTCATAAATATGACCTGTAGTTTGTGCTAAAGTTTTTGGGGTTTTGAGCTCAGGCAGCTGTCATGGTTGAATGATCATGACCAAAAGGGGACGTTCTCATCTAGGCATTATATGGAGTCATTCTACCAAGTTACAATGAAATCCCTTCATAAATATGACCTGTAGACTGTGCTAAAGGTTTTCGGGCTTGGGGCCCCTGTGGCCATCACAGTTGATCAATAATGACCAAAAGGGGACATTATCATCTAGGCATTATATGGAGTCAACCAACCAAGTTACAATGAAATCCCCCCTTAAATACGACCTGTAGACTGTGCTAAAGATTTTTGGGTTTTGGGGTCGGCCAGCCATC
Source organism: Pictodentalium vernedei (assembly GCA_031216915.1). NCBI lineage: Eukaryota > Metazoa > Mollusca > Scaphopoda > Dentaliida > Dentaliidae > Pictodentalium > Pictodentalium vernedei. The sequence goes on from CM062293.1 coordinate 56,276,499, forward strand.
AGGGCTCAATGATCGCGACCAAATGAGGATGTTCTCATCTAGACATTATCTGGAGTCATCCTACCAAGTTACAATGAAATCCCTTCATAAATATGACCTGTAGAGTGTGCCAAGTTACAATGAAACCCCTCCATATTAAATATGACCTGTAGGCTGTGCTAAAAGTTTTGGAGTTTTGGGCTTGGGCTGCCATCACGGTTGACAGATCCTGACCAAAAGGGGATGTTCTTATCTAGATATTATACAGAGGCATCCTACCAAGTTACAATGAAATCCCTTCATAAATATGATCTGTAGAATGTGCTAATGGTTTCAGGTTTTGGGCTCGGGCAGCCATCACAGTTGACCGATGGTGACCAAAGGGACATTCTCATCCAGACATGACCTCAAACCTGCATATGAAATTTCATGACAATTGGACAAAAACTACAGGATGTAGCCTGTGCTAAAGGAAAATGTGAACAGACTCACAGAAAAACAGACTCACAAACTCACAGACTAACAGACTTCCGCATGCGTGATGACAATAGCTTATCTTGACTTTGTCAAGTTAAGCTAAAAAACAAGTATTAGTTAGAGACCTCAATTCAAAAATCTACCCTGACAAGTTTTAACAGTAATCCAATCTCCTAAAACTGTACATATAAATCAGAATTTCTTTTGCAATGGCTTAATATTCTTACCTAAGGACTTTCCGAAAACCACAGCAAATGGTATGGGTAACAGCTGTAGCAGCCAAAGATTCTTCCATATCCGAACCAAGATCAAAGCCCAGAATAATGCAATGAAGCAAGTATTACTCAATGACCGCTCCTTAGAATCTTCTTGAGCATCTTCCTTAGGCGTTTCTAACTTCTTGTCGTCAGTGATGGATTCTTGAGGTTTTGCAGGAGATTTAATTGGCAATGATGATGGTTTTGTCTTTTCGGTTGATACCTGCTGAACAGTATCGACCTGTTGACTTTCGTCATCTGGTGGTTTGATGGATGCTTTTGTTTCATCATCAGAATTAGAATCTCCCTCTGTAAATAAAAAAGAACAGAAATCGTTCTGACCTTCAAACATGTGTTTCTCAAGTCTACTTATGAATGGAATGCAAGGAAATGTTTTCAGTGCACTGGAATCTGCTGCTGAAAAATCAGCTAAAATGTTGGAAAACTACAAGACATTTGGTATTGCATTTTACTTTTTTTGAAAATTTCAACCCTTGACATCAGACATGCCAAGTTTGAAGAACTCAAAAGAGTGAAATTTTCATGTGGCAAAGCTTGTTTTTGCATACAAGACAAAAACCTCACCCCCCCCCCCCCCCCCCCACACCCCATCCATTACCTTTAAAATTCATTCTGAAAAAAGGAATAAATTAAATATTGGTAATGTTGCTGGAACATATGCAGTTTCATTTAACTGATAAAAATTAGGCTGGAAAAGAATAAAATAAATTTGAAACAATTTCCCTGCTCCCAATCCCCCCCCCTCCTCCATGAACATGCCATAGATTCAAGACAGAAAAATGAGGGGAAATATACAGTGAAAAAGACTGCCCTACCCACTATCCACTCGCCCCCCCCCCCCTCTCCCAATCCATGCATGATCCATGCAATTTGAAAATTAAGCAGGTGAAAAAAAATTATTTTCAAAACCTTTCAAGAAAACAATATCATGTGATGCCTCATTGGCATGAGCTTATCATGCCCATTCCAATGACGGGTCGCAGGATATGGTTTTGTTGAAATTTTCTGAAAAAGCTAAACAAATAATTAAAATAACAAATTTTGGTATATGTGCTGGCCGTTGGGTGAAGGGTTAATAAGGAAAATCTGCAGTGACCTGTTATGTTTAGTCTTGATTAAGATGAGATGTAAACAAATGTTAGTCCATCATGGCAAAACAGGTTAAAAAATTATGGAAAAAAGCTTTGGAATGGGGCATGTTTCTGTCCCTCTTTAAAAGTTCCTAATCAAATCTATGAAAGTGCTAATCCATGTTACACTAGGTAGAGAAAATTCTGCAAATCAAAACTTTCAGAACAAAATACACCCAGCAGAGACAAATTTTTGTCATTTAACACTGTATTGCATTGGGTACTTTATATAATCCTGCTCATACGAATTCTTGCTGGTACAGTCTTTCATTTTGAAAATGGGATGAGCGCTGTATAGTGCTAGCTACAATTACAAGTGAAGTGCAGTATTGTTGAGTCGCTGCATCAGAAAAATGTTTTCAATAAAAATATCAATGAACATCTGCACATTGTTCACTCCACTGCTGGTGCACAGGAAGTAGGGATTCAAAAAACATTTCCCAATTTTTCAAAAAAGCTTTTCACAGCAATAATCAAATTTAACTGTGTTTGGTATAATACACAAAATGCAGCGAGTAGCAATACTGGCCTTTGAATTTGTTGAATTATGGTGTTTACTTACTCATTCTCAGAAAGAGAAGTTTGATTAGTTTGAAGTCTTGGAATGCAACAGCTTAAAATTCCTGGTGTGTCAGGGATTGACAACTGGGGCAACCTATAGGACGGATTGCCTATAGGTTACTCAAAAAGATTTTTGGGAGACCTGTTTATAGGTTAACCAAAAAATAGTTTCATAATTGGAGATATGATTGAAAGGTAATGACGTAAGAAGACATGTAACAATGATAAAAGATAAATTATTATAAATCATAGTGACTTTTATTTCTCAACAAAATTCACATTCCCAAATCTGCCAATTATAATGGTTAACCAAGAGGTGAAGCCTTTACCTAACAAAATGGAAAAAATGCCCCCCCCCCCCTCCAAAATTAGCCTAAGTGTGGCTTACACAACCTCACACATCATGGCAATTCCCCAATAAATCCATACCAATATGGATATCAATGGAACCAGCTGAATAAGCTGGTTCCAATGATATCCATATTTGTATGCTTCTATTGAAAATTTGAGACAAAGGTTTTAATCATGAAGTTCAGGATATTTGGGGGAAAGCTATGTGAGGTAAAGGGTTAACCCCCAAAAATTGGGGTAAAAGATCAAAAGGTTAATGAACATGTGATGGGGCAACCTTCAAATGGGTCCATCAAAATTCTGAATTGTCGAGCCCTGGTGTATTATTCATATTTTCATGCATGGATTGCATTATTTGGCACATTTCCTGCGAACAGATTTTAATCCTTTACAGAAAACACATGACTTCAAAATTTTTGTTTTTGAATTTTAAAAAAAAAATTTTCAACAAAACCATATCATATGACCCCCTCATTGGAATGAGCTCATTCCAAGATCTCAATGAGTTCATTCCAATGAGAGGGTCACATGATATGGTTTTGTTGAACGTTTTTGAATTGTTTTCTACTGCACTGTTTGTATATTACACAGCAGATGCAGCTAATTTGTTAGGTAAGGGTTAGTCGTTTTCAAGGAGGAACTGAGGCACAATGTTGTTTATTCGAAAATGTAAAAATTGCAGATGTGATGGAGTGCAAGAATGACAGCTCACCTCAAAATTGAAAGACTCTTGACGGTAGTATTCAAAATTAGATGAAAGCACCATAATAAACCTCTTGGGCTATGGTTCAGCAGCAGATGATGCTTTTGACAATAATCTCATCAGAGTACAATGGAGCCCACTTAATTGGATATCTCTTAACTGAATAACGCTGTTACATGAATATAATTTCCCAACATAAAATCATTTACCATACCTCCAGTACAAATTTGACCTGTTAATTGAATACTGGGTATAGAGTAAACTCCTGTTAATTGAATAAAAGAAATCCTGTAACCTGTGGAGAAATTACCCAGACTCTCCCCAGTTTACCTTTGTTTATATGCCTATTTGGCTTCAGTACGCCCAATACAGGCATTTAATCTATTATATCTTGTTTGACAGAGCTCATAGAGCTCTGTCAAACAAGATATAATAGAATAAATACTAAGTTCATCTCTAGAATACAGGAAAGTGACACAATCACTGTTTAATAATTGAATAATTTCCATTTGTAAAATGGCTATTCAATTAACATGGTTCCACTGCACTACTATGCATGCACTTTCTGAACTTTTGCTGAATGTGTAATGTAAAATCAAACTTGGTCGAATGTTTTCATGTGTAGCATGACTCAGCTCATGGTACTGATATGGACCAGAATTCAAATTACAAGTGTGGGATTGCAGAAGAGGAAATACTCAACAAAAACCAAGAAAGTTTGATATATACACAACATCTGGGAGACATAATTTATTTGTCAAACGCAAATGGGATGCCCAATGTAATTTGAAGCTCAGTCAAAAAAGATAATAAATGTCTTGTTTCTTCTAACCTTGCCCAACTTCTTGTAACCTTGGACCAAAAAAAGGAGAATTCAGCCAAAGTTATTTCAGATCCACCCAAAATGAATATCGGACATCCACCCAGGGAATTTGAAGGTCCTTGGTGTAATTCAAGGACTTTTAAGTATCTTAACCATTATTAACCAAACGCAGACAATATCAAAATTTATTATTTTAAATATCATTTTTTCAAGCTTGTTCCAATGAGAGGTCACATGATATGGTTTTGTTGAAATTTTTTGAAAAATAATATTTTTTCTACTTCTGAATTTGCATATTACGCGGGCGGATTCGGCAGATTCATTGGGTAAAAGGTTAAAAATTGAATGAATTTTGAGACACTGGACCAGCCAGAGTGACCCTGGTCACTCCTGCAGGTCCAGTACCTCAAAATTCAGCTGATCTCATTGTACCCAAATTCAGCCAAACTAAATTACCTGATTCAGTTCCTGTGTTGAATCAATTCAGAGATTTTGCCCCTCATTTAATCAAGCCTGGAACTAAGCAATCAGTCATTTGCAGATAGAAGTCCACAGACAGTGAATTTGCTGATGTATCCCACACAGTGGGCTAGAATCCCCCAATATATCCTCTGGGTTCCTCTTTCAGTTTTTCCTGAGACTTTGATTCAGAAAGAGGTTCACTTAGGATAAATTTAATGATGCTATCCTGCTGTGTACGGTAGCATCACTAAATTCACTCTCTGGGTGCCTCATTCTTCTTCTTCTTCTTCTTCTTCAAGAAGACAGGCTGCATGAACTTGTCCCTTGACATAAAGATGAGGAGAATAAAATGGCTCGGCCACATCCTGCGGATGCCCAGTGAAAGAATTCCGAAAGCTGCCCTAAGATGGACCCCAGTTGGGAAACGAAAGAGGGGCACGCCAAAGACCACCTGGCGGAGGACAGTGATGGTAGAGCTGGAAGAGATGGGACTTACATGGGGTGAAGCAAGTTCCCAAGCTCAAGATTGTGACAAGAGGAGAAAACTTGTAACCTGTCGAGATGTCCCACCGGGGACAAAGTGGATAAGTAAGTAAGTGCCTCATTCTGGAGATGACAGCCTGCTTATATACAGGCATGCATTTAATCTAAGATTCAATAAATAGCAAAAAATATGATTCTCAATGCAGTATACTATAATATTAGAAGCTGCTGAAGGTTTTATTTCAGAAATCACACAAACTCAAGTACTATCGACCGATAGAACATGAAAAGAAACGTTCTAATTATTTTATTATGCCGAACAAAAAATGACTTTCATTGTTAAGCGTTAACTGCAACAATCCATCAATCTTGTAACAACAATGCAGTCGAATCCAAAAAACATAACGTCATTTTGAACGAATGACGTCTCTTCGAAAATGACTTGTCACAAGTGTCGTCGCTTTGGGAGTTTCTATATCAACAAATGCCAATGTTTACAACTGCCTCATGCTGTTCATGTTATAATTCATTGTTAATGCTTGTGTGAAAAGTGATTTAAATTAATGGAATATAAATTCATGTTTCTCAGACGACAACAGTTGATAGAATTAAGCAGAGTGAAACAATTTATTTTGAACTTGAGGCAGAGGCTCAGTAAGGTCGAGGAGTATTAAACTTGTGAAAATATAATTGACTGAAATCATAACTGAGACTCATATTCAGGATTCAATGAAGTGGTGAACAACACGTGAGTGAGTTTTTAATATTTCTGATTCTTTTGAATTCATTGTTTGCAGTTAAAATTGAAAACACACCCACTGAAGATGATATATTTATTGGTAAGTTTGTGTCTACCGATGTTAAACGGACACACAGCCAGCATTTGGTGTTGAGAAATTCCAATCGACGCTGATCAATGGAAGTGGCGCTTACATTTTCTTCGTTTTCTCTTGTCTCCAGGGAAAAACGTTCCGATAGTACCCGTGTTTTGCCCCAAAACTCCAGTACTATGACTTTTAGAAGGTGTCAAATTAACCAATCACGGCTGATGTTACAAACGTGAGGCATAATAAAATGTATATAGTATTGGTCAAAGCGTATGTAACTTAAATAACCGTGGCTCAGTAGGCAGAGGTGCAGGCTGCAAGCCGAGAGGTCCTCAGTTCAAATCCCACCTGCGGCAACCGCATTGTGTCCTTGGGTAAGACACTTCACCCCCATTGCCCACGTGGGGGCACGTTGACGTTGTGTACTAAGGCGTAGAGCACGTCGATGGTGCACTGGCTTCAACCAATGCTAACCCTGGTTGTGTGGAGTTAGAATGTTGGGGAGCTGACAGTTGCTCGCCGTTGCTCGGTGGTTCTCTCTGGGTACTCCGGCTTCCTCCACCCGTAAAACTGTCGCGGTCATGATTAGCCACTGTGCAGAAATAAGTGACCTTAAACACCAATAAATAAATAAAGAATAAATAACTTAAATAACCAACTGAGTGACGAACAGACATACCAACTGGCATTACCACATGTAGAGCCGCTTGTTGCAAGTGAAAATCTGACTCATCTACCCGATTCCGAAACTAATGCAATGGCAACGTATGCAAGCCAGAAAATAAACAGACTGTCATCTGCAAAATGAGGTCCCCAGAAGGTGAATTTAGTGATGCTACCCTGCACAGCAGGGTATGAGGTCCCCAGAAGGTGAATTTAGTGATGCTACCCTGCACAGCAGGGTAGCATCACTAACTTTTACCCTCTGTGAACCTCAATCCGAATCAGGGCCTCAAAACTAAACAGAAAGAGATACCCAGAGGATAAATTGACCCACTTAATGGGATAGAATCATCAAATTCACCCTCTGGGGACCTCATTCTGCATATGACAGACTGCTTATTTTCTGGTCTGAACATATGTATTATTTTATTTGACCTAAAAAGTAACAGACTTGTAAAGGGATACACAAAGTATACATGAGTAATTACCATTTTGTTGGTCTTGTTTACTTCCTTCTGTAATGAATCCAATAAATAAAACTGCAACTAAAAAAATGAAAAGAGGTACCCTAAGGATACCAGCAATATTGGATAAATGTAGCACTACTAGAATCCATACAGGAACAGACAATCTTCTCAGAATTGTTTGCGATTCTTCTGTCCAATAAAAGGCTACCACCAAAATATATGCAATAACTAAAGTCCAGATCTGTAAATAAAAAAAACTTGTTAGGCCTAAAAAAATTAAAAATCTGTTTCTCCCACATGGTCCTTTTGGCTGCCGCATGCTCTCTTTTTATAACCAATGCAAACTTTAAAAAAATAAAAATTAAATGGTTTAAGTCTGATACATGTATTTTATCAAAGTTAAATTTTTTTTATAAATTTGTCCCTTGAGTGCAAGAAGGCTCTGCAATGCTTGCAAAACCTTCTTGCTCTCAAGGGATGAAATACATCACCACCCATGCTTCTCTATTGGTTATGAGGCAAAAAACATACCAAGGACATGAACTTTTGGTGGCAAAGAAATAATTACAGAAATAAAAAATAAAATAAAAACCTGCTCGCCCGCATGAAATTTTACAAATAATGGCCTGAGAAACAGAAGGTCTACTTTGTGTGGCCTTAGTATTATTTTACACTTTTTGCAATGAAAAAATTCTTAATCCTTTAGTCGAGGCAAAAAAAAAAATTTGTTCTGTGTTTTGGGTAACCTGGGAAAGAAGTGGGATGAGAAGGCATTTTTTTTTTTCATTTTTTATGTTTTTGTTCTTTTAGTGTGGAAAAGAAATAAATGTCACATTGGATAAATATTATAAGTTACCTCGGGCAACATCCATGGTACATGGAGATTCAATACCTGGATGTTGATTTTTACCCTGAGACACAAGCTATTTGATGTCACAAGATGCGGATAATTTTGTGTGAAGAAGTTGCTTATCAAGGTGGACGAAATTAAACTGTCTCCATGTATTTTTGGGGATATAGAAAACATTTCCTTGGGGTAATATTGGGAAAGAGGGTTTCATCTTCAGTCACCAGACAACATGGTATGTGAGGCATGATATCTAATCTGACCTAAGGCTTATGATATGTAATGCCTGTTTAAGCCTACCGTGCTCTCTGATGACTAATAATGTAATTGTACAGTATTTAGAATGGCCCCCAAATCTGTTATTTCAAAGATTCCCTATCTATTCAAAATGCTCCGATAGACAACTGTGAACAATAACAGGTGCCGGTTGTATGTTGCAGAAGTTCAATATTCCCTAGATGTATCAGAGGGATCCAGACCTGATTCTGGCTGGCCCCAACTATATCCCTAATATGGTAACAAATGGGTTATAAATGGTTTATTTGGGCACAGAAGATAGTATATCAGCTTAATAAATCAGAGGTGAGTAAATTTGAGTGGAGGAGAAAATATGCGAAACTAATTTTTTCTGGCCTCAAACCACCCACCCATACCCTCTCTGCGTCTAGAAAAGATTTGCAGCCCCCCACCCCCCCACCCCCAGCAAATTCCTTTAATTACTAGAAAATTTCATCCTTACATCCAAAACAAAGCACATTACACCTTCAAGCAATCGGAATGAGCCCAATTGGCCCATTCGAATGAGGCTTCATAAGCTAAATGTTGTAGGCAAACTCATAAAAGATGTTCAATGATAATTTATTTATTTATTTATTGGTGTTTAAGGTCACATATTTTTGCACAATGGCTAATCGTGACCACAACATGAGTATCAACTCAAGACCAGGGGTGAGCATTAATAAGCCATGTTGCCCATTTTAGAAAAGGTTTGCTCCTCCCGAGCATTGGTAACTGGGTCCTATTTTACCAGTAAAACAGAGCCTGTTTACCGCAGTGAACAGGCACTGCTTCACTTCCCGGGGTTCCCGCAGGGAGTTTAATCATAAATAAAGAGACACAGAATGACATTCCTGTGAAGGCATTATGACAAGCACCAATAGCTGCAAGTGCTTACTATTTTTTAAACAGTGACCTCAATAAAAAAAGTTTGAAAAACAAGGCCAGTCTGATGTCACAAAAACATGCCAGTAATTTTTTTTTTTTCTGGGGGTAGGGGGTGGGGTGGCTTGTCTCCACTGAATGTTGGAAGTCTGTGGCGACAGCTTCAAAAATCTCCTTAATGAAGCTTGTAAAAAGTGAAGTGGTAGATGTTATTTTCAATAAAGGAGAAATCCGATTTTTATGAAATCATCAGGTTTCGTGTTAGATTGATCCTGTATTGTACTACAAAATAAATAAGTGTGAATTACAATAACAAGCAGGACGCTAATGCCCCACCGCTCACCTACATCCTCTTTGATAAATTTACTTCGATAAACTCAAGATATCTATATCATGCAAGTACTACATCATTTGCGAAATAAAAAAAAAAATAAAAATCTGCACATAATTTTAATTAACTCTTGACTGAGAAATTAAAAAAAAGTCAGTAAGCTGAAGTCGTAGTCTATAAAGGTTAATAGAAGTGATCACGTCCCAAAACATCTGAAAAATTTAACTTCCCTGCAATAGGAGGGGACGTGCGAAGATTTGTTTGTTTGTTTGTGGTGGTTAACGTCACACATTTATGCACCATGGCTAATCGTGACACAACATGGAGATGAAGTAAAGTTTAGTCAATCGTTGATCAACATGTTGCCCATTTTAGAGGACTTTCACCCCAAGCATTGGTGACTGGGTCCTATTTTACTAGTAAAGCGAAACTGGTTTACCACAGTAAACAAGTGCTGCGTACTTCCCGGGGTTCCCACGGGGAACGTGCGAAGATAAAACAGGGGTTATGCCAGGGGGGCTATATTCTCAGTCTGGAAGGTCTACTCCCTACCCTATGTCAGGGAGATTGAGCTCCCTGTTGAGGAAACTGCTTCCTTTATTGTTGGCTTGTCAGGACAATACCTCCCACCCCACCTGTTGGGAAGCACATTCACTTTCGCAGGCGAAATCCTGGCACCGCCACTGAGCTACAATGGGGACTTGAATGCAAAATTCGGAGAACTGAAAATTACTAACATTATTCCAGAGATGGTGGGGGGTGGGGGGTGGGTGGGGGCTCTGTTTTACTGGTACCCACCCCCTCCACCCAGTTGAGCTAACAGAAATTCTTACAACTAGAAATAAAGTCATTTTTGGTATAAAAATGTTTTACATAATTAACAAAAACTGCCATACCTACTCAAAAAGGTTAACAGAAGTGATTACATACCAAAACAACATCAACATGTGGTTGTGATATTGCCATTAATACTGACTGAAAATGATTGATCGTAACCCTTTACTCACACTGTATCACCATATCAATGCACACCATATAAAAATTTGTTATTTTTAATTATTTTTTTTTTCAAATGTAAAATAATAAAAGGCCACTCGGCCACACATACCCTGAAAAAAAATGTGTGCAATTTGAGGTATTTAAAAAAAATAGAATTTTTTCGAAATCAGAAAAGGGACATAACTCTGACAAAACATTGTCAGACTGCACCCCGATTCAAACTTGACCTGTATTTTATGTTGATACACCTACATACCAAATTTCATTTGATTTGGCCAACTTTTACTAAAGTTATCATCAATAAACCAAAGTGGGATGGATGGATGAATGGATGGATGGATGGATGGATGGATGGATGGATGGATGGATGGATGGATGGACGGACAAATGCACAGATGAACACCGGCTATTTTAATAGTCCCGAAAAATTGGGGGGAAGGGGGGACAAAAATTTAACAAAACCATATCCTGTGCCCTCCTCATTGCAATGATGTCAACATGATATGGTTTTGTTCAAATTGAGAAAAAAAATCTTTTTTTCAACCGCTCAGTTTGTAAATCATGCAGGCAGATGAGGTAGATTCATAAAGTAAAGGGTTAACCCTTTACCCAACGAATCGGATGCATCTATGCAAATTCAGCAGTTGAAAAAATATTATTTTTCAAAATATTTCAACAAAACCATATCATGTGACCCTTCGCTGGAACAAGCTCATTCCAATGAAGGGTCACATGATATGGTTTTGTTGAAATTTTTTGAAAAATTTAAAAAAATGATATTTAAAATCATAAATTTTAATATCGTCTGTGTTGGGTAAAGGGTTAAAACCCGATAAATAACAACAAGAAAATTTCTTCTACAATTTTCCTGTGTTGCTAATTCCATCCACCAACACCACACAGTGCAGTCAACAACAAGGACTGATAAAATTCAAGGCTGTTTCTTGAGATTTTGCAGCATTTTTCAAGGCCCAACAATAGCCAAATTCAAGTCTTTTCAAGGCCCCAACTTCACTAATTCTAACTAGGTCTCTCTTGAAGGGAAGTGGAAGGAGGGGGTAATAACTGGAGAGTGCAAGTTAGTACTACGCCATCACAAATTCTGGATTATAAAACTTTTTTGTTAGGATTATTTTCTTTGTCAGCAATTTTATTTCATGAATATTCAAGATTTTTCAAAGCCCACTGGCCCAATTTGCAGGATTTCAAGGCCTCTAATGGTCCTAAGTCAAATTCAAGGCTGGTCATTGAATCCAAGACTCCACAGGAACCCTGCAACATCATCTCTTTGGAAGCACTCCCAGCCAGGCCTGGCATTCTTTAGGAGTGCAGGAGTGCTGCACGCCTACTGCACGCCAAGACTAAATTGAGGAGGGCAATTTTTTGCACCCCTTGATTTTCAGGAATCGCCAGGCCTGTTTGGGACTGCCTTTAAAATATATTATCATTTCATTCCCTGAGTTCCAATATGTTCTATGTGCCTACTGGCACAGAGAACACATTGGAACTCAAGGGACGATTTGTCAATGTTGCAGTGATTCGCAATAACTCATGACCCATTCTGTATTGCATTTCGATACATTTTGAGTGTAGAAGACAGTCATATAAGAACTGAATGTAACATTTTGAATAATGATAAGATGAGTGTGCCAATTTTTCCACTATGTAGTTGAAAGTAGTACAATTTTTTAGTCACAATATTAATACCTTGAAGTGAATAACCAAAATAGCATGCAAGTTTTTGCATTGAAAATTTCAGGTGCAATTGCACTCCCAAGCAATCTAAGGAGGACAACTGTTTTGCACTCCTTGATTTTCTAGACTGCCAGGCCTGCCCAGCAGTCGATTCAATAATAACAATAATAATCCTTCAACCTATTCTGGATGGTACTGTATGTGCAGTGGCTTTGATAATGAACAGTGCAGTCAACAAATTACTGTCTGGGGTGTTCAAATGTTTTGAATACCGTGAATTGCTTAGTTCATTAGAATTGTTTGCTTCATAATGAGAAATATCTTTATGTACCTCATAAGAAGCACTCTTTGATGTTGCTGGTCCATGATTGACAGGAGGTAAATAAATAAGAAATACTTTCATATGTTTGTGCTGAACCTGCATATTTTTGTGGATGAGGCTCAGAACAGGTTACAAAATAAACAATAAATACTGTTTGTCAAACTACATAAAAAATTGGACATGGAGTAAATGATGTGGGGCTGGAATCATTCATCAACTCAACCTAACCATTTCCCTCAATACAGACCCTGTCAAAAAAGGGTAGAACATCTTACCATGTAACTGCTAAAAAATGCTAATTTTTCTTCTCCCATTTGGCTCACTTTATAAGGTGCTGGTAAAAAAATAGATTCTTTTTACATGAAAAAACATTTGTCAGCAATAAATATTCATTGATGAGAATATTCCTTGATTCAAACTGTTGTTAACACTTTACACAACACTCAGAATATCAAAATTTATTATTTTAATTATTGTTTTTTTAAATTTTTCAAAAAACTTTCAGCAAAACTATATCATGTACCCACCTCACTGGAACAAGCTCAACAAGCTCATTCCAGTGAGGGATCACATGATATGGTTTTGTTGAAATTTTTCAAAAAATTAATCTTTTTCAATTGCTTAATTTGTAAATTTGGATGCTGCCAATTTGTTAGGTAAATGGTTAACCCTCTGCACAATGATGTCAAAATATAGAAAATTCAAGTGGAAAATTTCTCCCATCATGTAACTGTGGATTTACCAATTTAATCTTGTTTGACAGAGCTCATTAAACTCTTTCAAATCATACTGAATTATAATTCCTAGTTGTATTTTTGAATAATTGCCCTTTAAATTTTGATATTTTGACATTAGGGTGAAGGTGTGCTACAACAATGCAGCCATCCAGAAACTGTCAACAATTAAAGTGTCAATGACACTGCAACTCAACTTGTCCAAGAAGGGACTTAACTAAATAGAAAGATCCAGTTATGCTAAGTTATTCACTCAAGTTTCTATAGATAAGACATCACACCAAAGCTACATATGAAATCAGAAAAAGATCGGGTGAAGGATGCGACCTAATGGAATTGTTGACAATTTATATGCCAAATCCAAGATGACCACTGGCAGCCATATTTTTGAATGAAATTCAGAAAGATTTCCCATCTAGACATCATGCCAAAGCTACATATAAAATTTGAAAAAGATCGGGTAGCAGGTGTGGCCTGTAGGGTGCTAATGGAATGGTTAACAATTTATATGCCGAATCCAAGCAGGCCACTGCCGGCCATGTTTTTCAACAAAAATTCAGAAAAATTTGATGGCTCCCATCTAGACATCACACCAAAGCGAGACATGAAATTTGAAATCGATCAGGTGAGAGTTGCGACCTGTAGGGTGTGCTAATGGAATTGTTGACAATTCATATGCCAAATCCAAGATGGCAACTGGCAGCCATGTTTTTCAATGAGAAAAATTTGCTAGCTCCCATCTAGACATCACCCTGAAGCTATAAATGAAATACGGAAAAGATCAGGTGAAAGATGCGGCTTGTAGGGTATGCTAACGGAATTGTTGACAATTCATATGCAAAATCCAAGATGGCCACTGACGGCCATGTTTTTCAATGAGATAAATTTGCTAGCTCCCATCTAGACATCACACTGAAGCTATAGATGAAATTCAAAAAAGATCGGATGAGAGATGCAGCCTGTAGGGTGTGCTAATGGGATTGTTGACAATTTATAACCAAATCCAAGATGGCTGCTTGCAACCATGTTTTTCAACAAAATTCAGAAAAATTTGATACCTCCAATCTAGACATCACAGAAAAAATTTGAAAAAAATCAGGTGAGAGATGCGGTCTGTAGGGTGGTTAAGGAATTGAGGACAGACAGAGGAACATACATATGTATGGACAAATGGACATACATGTACAGACATACAGACTGATGATGGATCAGAATTCAGAACCCATCACAATTGATCACACTTGATGTTGTCAAGTTGAGTTTGAAATGTTTATCAGAATTTACAAGCATATTTGTAGCAAAAATTCATGAAAACAAATGATAGGGCAATTGGTATCTATAAATTCAAACTAAAATTTAATACAAATTTAATTTGTCTATATGGGACTTAGCAACATATTCAACAGCCAAGGTCATATTGTGTCAGAGCAAATTTAATTTAAGGTGTGGTAGGTGGTTGGTGCACCACATGGGTAGCCTTAGTAGAACTAGAGTGATGTCATGCATGCAGCCCGACTGTCCCAGCAATGGCAATGCTTAGTCACATTGGATTTTTACCCACAAACTTTTAAGCAAAAATATAAAAATGCATTTTTGACGAAAGAAAAAAAAAAGGACCTAATTGGTTCCCAGGGGGGGGGGGGGGGGGGGGGGCAGAGGGGGGGGGGGGGAGGGGGTTACATGAGTTTAAAAAAAGTTCTGCATGAAGTGACTGTAAATAGTTAAAAATGCATATTGGAGGAAACAAAGAAGAAAAAAATGCCTAATTGCCAGGGGCTGGGCAGGGCAATAACTTCAACAATTTTCATTGGATGATTGTAATTATCTAAGTTGACCAAGAGGCATGTACTGAATAGAATTGAAATCTGTTAACTTTTGTTTAAGTTATGGCATAAAGAAAGTTCGGACAGACAGATGGACTGACGGATGGACAGACGGACACTCCAACATTTCGGGTTTATGGGCTACCAAAAAAACATTTTGTATGTCCAAAACCTTATTTTACCCAGAACCCCACCCCCTGCACACTAGAACTTATAATTATCCCTAACCCCACCCCTCCACCCAAAAACCACACCCTAACACTACCCCATCCTGACCCTAAACCCTAGAAGCCCACCCCAGACCCTAACCCCCACCCACCCCAGGATCTAACCCCCCCAAACCTTAAGCCCTACTCTGGGGCTACCCCAAACCCCACCCCACCGCACCCCTGACCCAACCCCACCCTAGCCAAACCAATAGGATTAGGAGCTATTTTTCGGTTTAGGGGCTACTAAAACTACCCCCCTCCTGACCCCCCACCCCCCGGGACCTAACCCTCCCCAACCTTAAGCCCTACTATGGGACTACCCCTAACCCCACCCCACTCCTAACCCTAACACTACCTTAATTTGGAGGTAGCCCCTAATAATAATATCCCCTAAACCTCCAATGTTGGCCTGGACAGACTGACAGATAGACGGACGGAGCGAGCTCAGTGCTATATCCCTCTCTTGTGGGAGGGGATAACGAAAGTGTCAATGACACTGTAGCTTAACCTGTGTATGTGTTGTGTTTGATGAAAAGGATAATGTTCAATGTTTATGAAAAGATTATGAAATAAGACAAGAATTGTGATAATTGGAAATATGTTACTTTCTGTTCCCTGTATGCTATGTTTTTAATAAAAATAATATGAGGTGTACACGGTACTAAAGAGCTGAGGGGTGGGTTAATATGACCTCACAGTTAATGTATGTGGCCCTCACAGTTAACGTATGTCAATGAAAGTTACCAAGTTACAGTGAAATTATTTCAAAATGAGTCATCCTATCAAGTTACACTGAAATCCCTTCATAAATATGGCCTGTAGACTGTGCTAAAATTTTTCGGGCTTCAGGCCTGTGTAGCCATGACGGTAGACCAATTGCAACTAAAAGGGAACGTCCTCATCTCGACATTATACTGAGTCATTCTACTAAGTTACAATGAAATCCTTTCACAAATACGACCTGTAGTCTGTACTAAAGTTTTTGGGGTTTTGGGCTCGGGAAGCCATCATGGTTGAATGATCGCAACCAAAAGTGGGCATTGTCATCTGGACATAATCTGGAGTGATCCTACGAACTTACAATGAAACCCCTTCAGAAAAAAAAACTTGTAGACTGTGCTCAAGGTTTTGGGGCTTCGAGCCCCTGAAGCAATCACAGTTGACCAAACATGACCAAAAGGGGATGTAATCATCTAGGCATTATATGGAGTCAACCTAACAAGATCTGTTCATAAATACAGACTCTAGCCAAGACGTATTGACATGTGCACTTACTGTGTTTTAGTAGCACTGAATAAATCAAAGTTCATCTAATTTGCATAATTTCTGCTCGAGAAAAAAAACGTATTACATGTGATGTTACTAAACATTCATACAGAAATTTATTCAAATCAGAACTTTCATACAAAAGTTCTGTACAAAAAACTGATAGCACTAATTTTGGTACAAAATAGCCGCTGGCAGCCATCTTGAATTTTGGACTGCACCCCAAAACACTCGTTCTCGTCCCAAGGTGATAACAAAGGTACCCAAGAAGTTTCATGAAGATTGGTTCATAAATGTGGCCTCTAATCTGAGCAGTATTGGCATTTGCAGTTACAGTGCTGAAAGTAACATTAAATAGATCCAAGTTAGTCTCATTGGCATAATTAATTCCTATAGTTTTGATCCCATATTCGGTGAAATAATGGCCAAGGATAACCGGATATTATCCGGTTATAGCTCTTAGTTAGTCGGTTATGAAAATGAGCCAACCGTTTCAGCCCTGATTGTCAGCAGGATCTCTTAATGATGGCATGCTAAGGGCACATGCTCTTGAAATCACAAAATCCTGAAATAAGTCTTTATAGGTTAAGGTGTATTTGGAACAAAATTACTGTAGATATGATTTGTGGTGGCAAAAGAATGCAAATGTTGAGTTCATTGGCAGTAACATTTGTGGCGCTGTGGTAGAATGATGCAAGAACAACTTATTCTCCACTTTGGTATTATCAGCAAATCTATATCAAGGCAGATACCATATTCCGAACCGATACCGCAGTATAAAAGGGGAGGCATACACACCATAACGTCGTTATACAGGATGGATGTTCAGTAAATGTGCGGGACAGACCAATCAATATTTTCAACGTGCAGCCCTGAGGCTGCACATTGAAAATATTTATTAGTCTACCCCCAAAATAACGCATATGGACTCTTCTAATTGCTGCAACTGAACTGACATGGAAGATACAACTAATGTTCAAAGGGTTAAGACTCCAACTTGACGTGACTTTATATTTTATAATTTATGCAATGTCCAGAGGCCATGACAGTCCAGTCAATGTGAAAGGTTGAAGAACCAAAACATGTGTAGCCCATGTTTGGTTCCTTGTAGCCAAATTTGGTTCCCTTACAAGGACAAAATGAAGAGCCAGTTTTGGTTCTCGAAAGAACCAAAATTTCTCTGTGTGTAAGGGCCTGGGTGATTGTCTGAATTCCCTATAGACTACGACCTGTACAATACAAGTTACTTTGCAGTGATTTCTAATCAAGCCTTACCTTTTAGCTTTCTGTTAAGGCAGTCAAGACTTGACTAGAAATCACAACCCATGTGATTTGTCTATTGTCGGCAGGGCTTCAAACAAGTGGCATGCTAAGGGCACAGGCTCTGAGATTGCAAATGTCTGAAATAGGTCTTTAAAGGTTAAAGTGTGTTTGGAACAAGTCACAAAATTACTGGAGATATCATTTGTGTTGGAAAAAGAATGCCAATGTTGAACTCCTTGGCCATGGCATTTGTGGTGCTGTGGTAAAATGATACAACTTATTCTGTAATTTACTGATGTGAATTCCCATTTGGTACTATCAGTAATTCTCAGTCAAGTCAGATACCGAATACCGAACCGATACTGTGGTATACCCTCTCAAAAATACCAAAATCGACACCCGGTGCTTCATTAATTTAATTTTTATCTCAACTTTGGCGAAGCCAAATTTGAGGTATTGTCATAGCCCATCGTCCGTCCGTCTGTCTGTCTGCCTGTCCATCCGTCCAGCATGCCTTACACATGGCTTGGGCTAGAGGCTGTATTTATGAGCCGATCTTTACAAAACTTCTTGGGTACCTTTGTTATCACTGTGAGACGAGAACAAGTGTTTTGGGGTCCAGTCAGAAATTTAAGACGGCTGCTGGCAGCCATTTTGTACCAAAATTAGGTGCAATTAGATTTTTGCGCAGAACTTCCATATGAAAGCACTGATTTGAATAATTTTTTTAGGAATGTTTCGTACCATGGGATACATCACATATAATACGGGGTTTTTTTCTCAGGCGTAAATTATGCAAATTAGACTAACTTTGATTTATTTAGTGTTACTTTCAGCACTGTAAGTGCAAATGCCAATACGGCTTGGGCTGGAGGTCGTATTTATGAACCGATCTTTACGAAACTTCTTGGGTACCTTTGTTATCACCATGGGACGAGAACAAGTGTTTTGGGGTCCAGTCCGAAATACAAGATGGCCGCTGGCCAGCAATCAGATTTTTGCGCAGAACTTCCATATGAAAGCTCTGATCTGAATAATTTCCTGCGTGAATGTTTAGTACCATAGGATACATCACATATAATACAGGTTTTTTTCTTGTGCCAATTAACCGAATTGGAAAGCAGTATTCTCAAACTATTCCGTAGTGTGTATACAAATGAACGTTGTCGAGTACTCGACAACGTTCATTTGTATATACACTAAGGAATGGTTTCTGCGATTTCTCATTACTCACGGAAACTTCCGATCATTAACAAAGTCTTGAATGCCCAAGTAGATTATTTCTCAATATATAAAATGTGGCTTCAATGTGTCACAAAGGAGAAGCAGCAGATTTACTATGTTTTAAACATGGAATGATGATCACTATTGATATTTTGGATAACCGGTTGATGGTTTTTCTAATTGGTTAGATAGCTAACTGGTTTCAAATCGATCATCCATTTAACCATATCAGTACTACTGACAATAGACAAAACACCTGGGTAGCGATTTCTAGTCCAGTCTTGGCTGGCTGTTAAGGAACTGGGCATGTATAGGTTGTAGTCAAGTGGCAATCTAGGACAATTGCCCAGTCATTTATGGGTTAACAAAACTAAAAGGAAAATCAGTCACTTCTTTCACGAAACTGACCATATCAACTGTTATCAAGCCTCAACAAGGCCTTATAAATCACAAAAAAATTGGCTATTTTAGAAGGCATATAGCAAAATTATCATATTTGTTTCACAGCAAAAATTAATTTACCGCCAACCTCTGCCCAAGCTCTCTACTCTACACTTTACAAAGACATAATGCCAGAAGTGGGGAGGTGATTTGCATGTATTTTCTTTATTTTACTGCAGAGACATGACTCATTTGAAAGCCTTTCCCATGGACAATCTTCATTCCAAATTTCACTGAAATCTGATAACCCAAACCAGAAATATGAGGCTAACAGACAAAAAATTGACTATTTTATGAGGCAAATAGCAAATTTTCAAAGTTAAAAAAGGGGATTAGTCTGAAAAGTGAAAAGTAAGAAATATGATCGGAGACTCAATTGAAAGCCTTTCCCCATAAATAATCTTTAGCCCAAATTTCATTGAGATCCAATAACCCAAACCTGAGATATCAGGTGAACAAAAATAGCCTATTTTTGTATATTCAAAGGTCCATAACAGATTATGGATATTTTTATATATTCAAAGGGCCATAAGTCACAGAAAAAATATTTCAACAGCAAAATGGCTGATGCTACTGAAAGATCTTATGATAGTGAACATCTGTATGATATTTCATCGAAATCTGAGCAATAATGTTCAAGTTATAACACGAACAGACATCTCAGTATGGATGGACAGATGTACGTCCAGACACACAGATGCACGGACAGGCACAATCCAGTATATCCCATTTTTTGAAGAAAAAAGTAGGGGTATAATAACTGTCAAATTTTATAACACAGAAGAACAAGCAGATTTTTAGTTCAACCAGGGGTACATTGGCGGAAACTTTGCTTATTTCAAATATGCATTATCACAGACAAGGAGCTTCTGCCTGGGTGGAAAGTCCTTTTTGTGAATGTCTAAAGATGTAATCCACTCTCTACGTAATGGAATATCTATATCAAGTTCAGTATATAATTTGAACCAGAAGGCTGCAAGAGCTGAAATGGGTAATGGGTTTTCTTGATCGATTAATCACATGGATTAACCTTAGTCAACCGATTAATCACTAGCCCTAATAGGTAGCTGAATAACTGTGTACTGTTGAAGATTTACAGTATTAACTCTTTACCCAATGTAACGGACAACACTGGCCTGTGCTATATACACAAATTTCCATTCAAATTTTATGTTTTCAATTTTTGTCTCAAAACCATAGCTTATGACCCCTCACTGGAATGAGATTGCTGAACTTGTTCCAATGAGGGGTCATAAGCTCTGTTTTTAAGACAAAAACTGAAATTTTTTAGTAATTCAAGAATTTATTTTGCAAGTATCGTCTGCTACCCAGATTAGGTAAAGGGTTAAGAATGATCATTTGCAGCCACTGAGTACTGATACAGTATAATGATCATGCAAGTGAACAAGTATGTTAGCACATAACTTTCATGCTTTATTGTCTCATATAATTGATGTGAGTCAGGGTGACAATGTTTGCCTGTTTTGGAGCAAGTTTGTTCCAGTTCAAAAGTAACGGTTAATCGATCAATTACTTTTTTGATTGCTCAAGACATTGATCATTCGCTAATTCATTAATCGGTTAACTCTTTTCGCTTTAGAGTCTACTTAGTACTTTCACACAAGCCAGAAAATAAGCAGACTGTCATCTGCCAAATGAGGCCCCCAGAGGGTGAATTTAGTGATGCTACCCTGCATAGCAGGGTAGCATCACTAAATTTACCCTCTGTGAACCTCAATCTGAATCAGGGTCTCAAAACTAAACAGAAAGAGGTACCCAGAGGATAAATTGGCCCACTGTATGGGATAGCATCATCAAATTCACCCACTGTGGACCTCATTCTGCAAATGTCAGATTGCTTATTTTCAGGCCTGCTTTCACAGCACTAATAATAGTACACGTCAGAACTGACAATTTCTGAAAATTAAATAATAAGTGTGGTTTTGAGTAATAGTATGGGGTGGAAAATTTCAAGATGTGAACCAGTTTCTTTGGTCAGAGGCACATTTTAAAAAAAAAAAAAAAAATCTGCTTTTTAATAATTACATTAAACGTACATCCTTAGTTTGCTTGTACAAAACTAGCATGATTTTAGTCAGCTTCTCACATGATAGACACATGGAGGATATCCAGTGTTTTTAAGTGGATACCGAAAATTACCTCATGAGTGACCGAGACAAATGTTTATTTTCCGCGAGCGCTTGCACGAAATAAAATAACCATTTGTCTCGGTCACAAGTGAGATAATTTTCGGTATCCACTCAAAAACACTAGATTTTCTTTTTATTGTACGCTTTTTATAAGAATCTGATAATTCCACTCATTTCAACCATGAATTGATGCCTGAAAGTAAACAGAGCATTCAATCATTGAAATGCAGAAGTGATTTGATTGATACTTGGAACAGATAGAGTCTTGCACTCTGATTCAGCTGGTGGGTTTTTAGTCCAAACATGGCCTGAAAGTCTGTAATATAAGTTTCTGGTTTGGTACGTCCTTTCAAAGGATGTACCAAACCAAAAACTTATATTACAGACTTTCTGGCCATGTTTGGACTAGTGGGTTTCATGCATCAATTGAAGGTGAATATGTGTTGAATTATTGCTGGAACTGATCAGTATCCACTCCAAGACACTAAATTTACTTTTCATTATACGTTTCTAGAACAAATTGATCATTTCCAGTGATAATTTGACTCGTATTCACCTTGAAGTGATGCTCTGAAAGCCACCATTTTGATTGATACAGTGAAAGTGAAAATTTTTATATCTTCACAGTGGGGGATAAGATTTCTATCTTTCCACAATTTCTTAGATAATCTATCGTTTAACATATAATAAATGTATCATATTGTCCCTTGAGTAGAACAAAGCACCATCTACAATGCCTCAGCAATGGCACATTGTTAAACTCTCATCTCTCAAGGGACAATATGTGAATGATGGGGTAGCTAAACTAAGTGAACCTAAATTACTTGAGGTAAGTGCTCAGTGACTGGTCTGCACATTCAACCGCTGGAAGTTAATCATCAAACAGGGTCAAAGTAGGATAAGGATCATACAGGCAGAAATTTTGTGCTCTTACCCAGATTTCATTGAACTCATATCTGCATGTACAGGTATGTGATAAGAATAAACCATGTCACTTATGGAATTGAGTTTCGCATCCGTTAACACGTTACTCCAGAATCAAGCCACTAGGCTATGTATTCTATCACAAGCACAAATGAGCTCACAATGGAAGGCCTAGTTTTGTGGTTGAGTTATCACATTAATAATAATCACAAAAATCAGCATGCTTCGGCCCACATGGAGGCTGTATCTGCCTGCCCAAATCTTCCAGGGGCTAGAGGAAAAGTTGCTAGGTTACGATCAGTTCTGATGTAATGGTATCTGGGTGGCTACAGTACAGGCACTGTGAACTGGTCGTAATCCATGCATGGGCAGTGATGTCCACCAGAGCTTATATTTCGTCTAAATTTGTGAGAATCCATTTGGATTCTCGTGAAAATGGTTGCGAGAATCCATACCTACTATGAGTGTCCCAGGATCCCATGACGCCACCAAGGTTGAACCATTGTTGTATACTGATAACACATGTTAACCTTTTACTCAACACACTTTTTTAATTTTTAAAACTAATTTTGATAATTTTTAAACAATAAATAATAAATAATTGATAAAATAATTAAATGAATAATATTTACCAATAAAATCTTACAAATATGGCTGTCGTTGGAACCGGCTCAATGAGCCGGTTCCAATGACAGCCATATTTGTAAGGTTTTATTGACAAAGTGTCAGGATATTTCAGGCCATGTTAGCCTTCTATTGGCTAATTTGTTTCCGCTGTGTTAGTTAATGTTAAGGGTTAAATTGACTCAATATTTTTTTCACGCGAATCCTAGCAGAGGTGCAGCGAGAATCTACATGGATTCTCGCCGGTTTTATTGCGCGAATCTTTGTGCGAATCGATTCTCGGATTCTCGTCGAAATATAAGCCCTGGTCCACACAAACGTTTACCAGAAAATAAAAATCATCATCAGTAAAATTTTAATTAATGAAGCACCAGGTTGTACCCAGTGCTTCATTAATTCAATTTTTGATTATTATTCCTAATTGTGTTTAGAATTGAATATTATTGCATCAGTGGAAATATTGCTCATCCATGGAAAGTGACCAGTTCATGACGACTGTACTATAGCTATTAACGCTGCAAGTGCAAAGTCACATTTCCATCTGCCACATTAACCCTTTACCCAACACAGACGATATCAAAATTTATTATTTTAAATATCATTTTTTCAAATTTTTCAAAAAAAATCAACAAAACCATATCATGTGACCCCTCGTTGGAATGAGCTCGACGAGCTCGTTCCAACGAGGGGTCACATGATATGGTTTTGTTGAAATTTTTTGAAAAATAATATTTTTTCAAATGCTGAATTTACATATTACGCGGGCGGATGCGGGCGATTCGTTGGGTAAAGGGTTAAAATGAAAATCTATATGCGAAAAATCTGGAGGTGCACACAATTTTGTGTGTTGCTTTTTGGATCCAGGTGTGCTATGGTGCACAAGCACAGTTGCACATCTCAAAATTAAATGTTTGGCCTCGTGTTGAACACAGAATACTGTTTTCAACTTAGTTTGAAACCACCATTTGCCGACACTTTTAATCAGGTGATGAACAATCTTATAACACATGTTGATCATTGGTTAAGCCTCAGAATCTTCATACAAAAAATGAGAGCTCACAGTTGGACATCTAACATTAGATCACGCTCTCACAGAAGGAAGGGCTGTCAGTGCTGTTAATTATGTTGATTCATCATTACAGAAATGTAAACAAAGGATAAATTTATACCAAGTTGAAAACAGTCATCCAGGGATTTGGGATGTTTACAGGGGCCAATATGGGAGCCTTTTCCAGTGGCATTTGGGCAGGTTTTTTCCCAATTCCACTTCCCAAATTTCTCAATGCCAGTCCCCACTCAAACAAAACTTTAATTCACAATTGGTGTCCTGATCTGGACATTTGTAATCCCTCAGAAAACCACAAATATACATACAGTAGCTTCTGTATTCATTCTGAATTCAATCCAAAGGTAATATTTCTTATTCATTGTTTTCTTTGTATGTTTCTTCTTCTCAAAAACAAAGTCCCAGTTGGAGCCCCTCATGAAGCAAATTTTCCCCATGGTACTGTCATCCGTTTTTTAATACACAAAAAGCAATAAGAAACAAGAGGCCCCAAGACAAGCACTGCTAAACTTCCAAGGGTTATTTTGTCACTGCAGTCTGAAATGCAAATTTTAAGGAAAAACACTAAGGAATGGACTGAACAAACATGTACCTTAAAGACTTGATTCACAGATTCACGATGGTCAGAGTAAAGAATGATGTTTACCAAATATTAAAATATTCTGACCAGTGGTTCTGAAGAAGAAGATTTTTAAAGCTTATTTCCCATATTGCCCCAAGTTAAGATTTGGGCTCCTGTATTGAGCTTAAATACAAACTGAGGGGTTTAAATTGAACATACTTGTATCTGACCACCACCCCCCCCCCCCCCCCCCCCCTCCACCTCCAGGGATGCTGTATGCCAAATATCAGAACATTCTTATCAGTGGTTCTGGAGAAGAATTTTTTTTTAATATTTGCAAATATGTTGACTCAGCACTTTTTCAATACCCCCTACAGAACACCCTAACATAATCAATGGCAATTTTTTTTACCAATTGTTTCTACTGGTCCTATGGATGATTCATACCAAATAACAGTTCTCTGTTCCATGTGGTTTGGGAAATTTGGACATTTGAAAATATTTTCTATTTTTAGCTCCTGAGGTTCCCACAGGGAACATGGGACTTTTACTTAGCAAGAATCAAGTACTTATGCCCCAATAATGCCACATACTGAATTTCATTCAAATCAGACCATCAGTCCAGAAAATAAGAAACTTTGAGCGGAGCCAAAAATCTTGCCCCTCCCAATACTAAGGCAAATAGCTCGGTCTGAAAATTCTGAACAGGAATGCTAAATGTAAGGGGAAATGGACCTGGGAGAGAAACAACCGAAAATCAATAATTGACTACATTCTCACAGATATGAATTTATGGAGGGAGGTGATAGGGGTAGAAGTGGATGATGAGGACAAAATGGAGTTGGATAGTGATCACAACTTGATTACAGTGACGATGAGGGCCAAAAACCTTGAGAAAAGCAAAGGAAGCTTCAAGGAAATTTGGGAACTCAAAAAGGATGCCGACTGGGCGAAGTTCGAAGAAAAACTGAAACCAAAGCTTGCAGCCGTACACAAGGGTGGCAGTGTCCAGAAGATGGCCGACTCCATAGTTGCGAGCCTAGTGGAGGCAGGGAAGGAAAGTGGTGTAGGAAAGATTAGGGTGCCAACATGGGAACTTGGGTACAGAGTGAACGAAGAACTGAAAAGGGACATAAAGGTCAGAAAAGCTAAATGTGCTGCATACAGGAGAAGTAGAAAACTTAAGGGGGTGGAAAGCAATGAGGCCATGGTAGCAAAGGAAGAATACCAACAAGCACGAAATAAAGTAAACAAGATTAAAGACGACAACCGGAGAGTGCGAAATAGTAGTCTTATTAGGATGATAAGAATGACAAGGGGGGTCGAGTTCGAAAGTATTTTGGAAATGGGTGAACAAACGTAACAAAGGGAATAAATAACCCACAGGGTATTAAAGTAGATGGCAGAGTTACAGAAGAGCAAGACAAAATCACATTAGAACTAGTCAAGCACTGGGAAAAGGTAAACGATAAGCGATGGGGCATGGGGAACCCACCAGAGTGTCCGAACCAGGTCGAGGAAAATCTATCGAAGTTCGTGTGCAGCGAAATCAAAACTGAGGAGGTGCGTAGGGTGATCTCAAAATTAAGTAATGGAAAAGTGGGAGGGGTGGATGAAAAATTCCTAACGAGTTTATCAAAAAAGGGGGAGAGGAACTCTTGGAAAGCCTAACTGCCCTATTCAATTTAGCCATAGAAAAACAAGAGGTCCCAAAGGAGTGGAGGGAAAGTAAAGTGACATTTATTCACAAAAAGGGGGAAAAAGACGTCTTGGATATTTATCGGGGGATCTCTGTCAGCAGCAACATTGGAAAAGTCTTTTGTAAAGTCCTGTATGGGAGATTAGAGGAGGTGATTGAAGCAAATTTTCCCCATGGTACTGTCATCCGTTTTTTAATACACAAAAAGCAATAAGAAACAAGAGGCCCCAAGACAAGCACTGCTAAACTTCCAAGGGTTATTTTGTCACTGCAGTCTGAAATGCAAATTTTAAGGAAAAACACTAAGGAATGGATTTGAACAAACATGTACCATAAAGACTTGATTCACACAAACTTTACTCTGACCATCGTAAGAATGATGTTTACCAAATATTAAAATATTCTGACCAGTGGTTCTGAAGAAGAAGATTTTTAAAGCTTATTTCCCATACTGCCCCAAGTTAAGATTTGGGCTCCTGTATTGAGCTTAAATACAAACTGAGGGATTTAAATTGAACATACTTGTATCTGACCACTCCCCCCCCCCCCCACACCTCCAGGGATGCTGTATGCCAAATATCAGAACATTCTTATCAGTGGTTCTGGAGAAGAATTTTTTTTTAATATTTGCAAATATGTTGACTCAGCACTTTTTCAATACCCCCTACAGAACACCCTGACATAATCAATGGCAATTTTTTTTATCAATCGATTCTACTGGTCCTATGGATGATTCATACCAAATAACAGTTCTCTGTTCCATGTGGTTTGGGAAATTTGGACATTTGAAAATATTTTCTATTTTTAGCTCCTGAGGTTCCCACAGGGAACATGGGACTTTTACTTAGCAAGAATCAAGTACTTATGACCCAATAATGCCACATACTGAATTTCATTCAAATCAGACCATCAGTCCAGAAAATAAGAAATTTTGAGCGGAGCCAAAAATCTTGCCCCTCCCATTACTAAGGCAAATATTGCTCAACAAACTTTGTTTGAACAAACTTGATTCTACACCTCAGAAGGAAGCTCCATACCAAATATCAAATCATTGAACACACTGGTTCAGGAGAAGATTTTTCTAGAATTTTGGAGCATTTTCCACCACCCCCTCCCTATGGAGCATGGCAATTTTTTTTAACAAACTTGAATTGACATATGATAAAGACAATGCATATCAAATTTGGTTCAATTTAGTCCAAGGGCTATGGAGGAGATGTTGATAATGTAAAGTTCACAATGGACGGACGGATGATTGACAATGACAGAAAGTGATCACCTGAGCTCCCGGATTTTCAGTCAGGTATGCTAAAAATAAAAGTAAAAAATATACAGTACCGTAATGTCAGAATGTAAAAGACAACTCTTCTATCAAAGGCAATTGACTTGTACAGTAGAGTGACCAGAAAAGTAGATAGGGAATTTTGATCAGATCACAACTGGGTTGTGGATTCATTCAAATTATCTTTCTTCTTTTCTGCCGATAGTACTGAAGAATCTCAACCATCAGAAAGACAAGTGAGAACACTGAGTCTGAGATGATATTTTCATTTGTTTTTCATGATTTCAGTTCAACTTTCACAACATTTTATTGATGAAAATCTTGTTCCACTGCCCCCAAGAGCTGAAACAGCTAAAGGGTTTTCTTGATCGATTAATTATGTGGATTAACCTCGGTTAACGGGTAAAGTGCTGAGTTTTTTCTGACAACAAATCAAAGCTCGTCATATACTGCTCTATTACATTTAATTGGATAGTGCCTTATAGGCACTATCCAATTAAATGTCAGAGAGCAAGGTATTGTATAAAAAATCTGATTCATATCAGGGACAATAAAGGTTTCCTCAGGCAGAATGTAGCTACAGACAGTTATTGCCTGTCACTTTTAGTAAAGCCCAAAATAGGGCTTCCAGCACTCTACCAGTTAAACGATTAAACACTTGCCCTAATAGATAGCTAAATAACTGCAGTACTTTTTAACCAATGCATTAACCTTTTAACCAACATAATGGACAAAACAGGTCAGAGCTATATACCAAAATTTCCATTCAAGTTTTATTATGTTTTCAATTTTTGTCTCAAAAACATAGCTTTTGAGCCCTCATTGGAATGAGCTCTCTGAGATTGTTCCAATGAAGGATCATAAGCTATGTTGTTCAGACTAAAATTGAAATTTTTTTTAGAAATTCAAGAATTTATTTTGTAAGTACAGGCCTGTCAATTTGAGGCGAATGGCTGTTTGGGTTGCATGGAGATTATCTAAAAAGAAAAACATGTAAACGAAGAATGGGTCGTGTCAAACTTTCACTGGGCATGTGAAATTTTTACAAAGTTTAATGATCTAGTATGCTCACGTTAGCTTAATATGAATGCCATACTCTTCTGCATGATGCTAGCCCACCCAAGATTAGGTTATAATTGAAACTAATTTGTATCTGAATTGCTGCAACACAGCCTCATTATTGTTCCTAAGGATTCATCTCTATTCATCAGGATATTGCCCATAGGAGCAAGAACTTGGTTATGATACAACAATTTACATATTAGCATAGTTGTGATACATATATCTTTAGATTACCTAATGGGTTACCTGAATCAAGTACAGGGGAAGAAACAATAGGTAACCAAAGCCCAGACCAGGTGAACGATAAATGAGTTACGCAGAATTTTGAAAACAGCAGGTCTGCTACCCACATTAGATAAGGGGATAAGAACGACCATTTCCAGCTACCAATACAGTACAGTAATGGAAAAGCAGGAAGGGTGGATGAAATTCCTAACAAGTTTATCAAAAAAAAGGGGGAGAGGAACTCTTGGAAAGCCTAACTGCCCTATTCAATTTAGCCATAGAAAAACAAGAGGTCCCAAAGGAGTGGAGGGAAAGCAAAGTGAAATTTATTCACAAAAAGGGGGAAAAAGACATCTTGGATAACTATCAAGGGAACTCTGTCAGCAGCAACATTGGAAAAGTCTTTTGTAAAGTCCTGTATGGGAGATTAGAGGAGGTGATCGAAGAGGAGGGTTTTTTGGGAGAAATCCAGAATGGCTTCAGGAAGGGAAGGAGAGTCATTGACCATCTTTTCACGCTATCCCAAATAATAGAATCCGCGAAAGCAAAAAAGAAAAAGATGTTCATGGCCTTTTTGGATGTTAAAAAGGCATATGATAGAGTATGGAGGGAGGGTATGTGGCGCAAGCTGGAGGCTCTGGGCTTGGGGGGCGAGTTTGTTGGGATGATGAAAGCACTATATAAAGATGTACAGAGTGAACTTAGCCTGGGAAACATTACAACAAAACGTGTGCCCATGGAGATCGGCCTAAAACAGGGGTGTATCCTTTCGCCAATTCTTTTTGCATTGTACACCAAAGGTTTAGGAGATGAACTCCTGCATAGCGACGAGGGGGTTGCAGTTGGTGATTTGAAGATCCCAGGGCTATTTTTTGCAGACAATATGGTGCTAGTGTCAGAAAGCGAAGAGGGGCTAGCGAAGATGCGGGGAATTGTTGGGAAATATGGGAGCAAATGGAGACTGAAACTTAATGAAAGCAAGAGCAAAGTTATACCCGTGGGCCGCAAAGTGGACCCCACTCGAAGGTGGAGAGTGGGGGAGTTCTGCATTCCGGAAGGTAGCAGGAGACTTCTTAGTGTAGGAGAGACTAGTGACTATGAGTACCTGGGGGTAAATATAAACATCACAGGAAGAGGCATCTACCGAAACCACACAAATAAACTGATTCTGAAGGGGAGGAGAATCCTTAACCAAATGAAACTTATAGGGAGAAACAGTTTCAATAAGGTTTTCGTGGGGAAAACTATTTGGGAAATAGTGGGTCTGCAAAGTCAAGTATAACATACGGTACAGAAGTTGTACCCCTAAACCACACAGATGTTAAGAGCTTGGAAATCCTGCAGAACAATGCAGGCCGATGGATAACAGGCTCGAGTAATGCCGCAGCACTAAAAGCGATCAGGGGTGAGCTTGGGAGGATGAGGATCAAAGACAGGATAGACCTATTGAAACTCGGTTATCTTCATTATTTGGTAAATCTTCCCGATAGCCGATGGAGTAAAGTAATGTTCCTGAGAACTTTCAACTCAAATATCAAGGCGGGGGTGGATGGTCCAAGTGAGGGAGCTAGTAGAAAACTACTCATTGGAGATCTCGGACCTTGACATTGGGGCAAACCAGGGCAAAAAGATCATCAGAGAAAGGATCATGGAGGATTGTAACCATAATTGGTGAGAGGGGGGCAAATCAAAGAGATCTTTGGGTGGCCTGCATGATAAAGAGAAGCCTGGTTTTGAAGAGTACCTTGATGGCACCTTTGGGGGGGGGGGGGGGGGGGTCACTGTTGTTCAAGCTGAGGTCGCAGTCCCTGGAGCTGAGGGGAAAAATTGGGAAAAACAGTTAAAAGGAGTGCCAGATGTGTAACTTGGGCGTGGTGGAGACCCTGGAACACTTTCTTATAGAATGCCCAAAATACCAGTCTAAAAGAACAAGATTCACGGTGAGTATAATGGGTAAGTGGAATGGGAGAATGAAGGACATATGGTTAGGGGGCGACTCAAAGGAGACGGTTAATATACTAATCGAAGAGATTGGGAAGAATGGGGCAAGGGATGTCATCAAGCAGTTCGTCTCCGAGTGTTGGGAGGAGAGAAGCGCAGGAATAGGGAAGCAGTTGGTAGAACATGGGTAACCAAGGCCTTCTCATACGAGAACTGCGACAAATCAGCGGCTGGCCGAAGTGTTATTATTATAATGATAATGCAACTGTACAAGTACATGTATGTCAGCACATAACTTGCATGCTTTACTCTGTCTCATATAACTGAGGTCAGTCAGTGTGACAATGTTTGCCTGTTTTTGAGCAAGTATGTTCCTTTGTTACAGGCCTTTAAATTCATTTATGTTGCGCATACCCTTTGCACACCGTTTTGTCCTAATTTGGGCACATTAAAACCAGAAATAACAGCCTTATCCTGTTATGTTTTATTGCCATGCCATTCTTTGTGTTTCTATGGCCATATTATGATGGAAGTTATGTTGAAATGTAGAAGAGGCACAGAGAATTTATATATTTTTTCTTGATGTCTTCACACCATCTCAAATTTGGGCACACCTGTAAACGGTGTGAAACTGGGGTAATCTAAAGGCCTGTCTTGTTAACCCATACAATACAGTAGTTGAAAAATAATGGTTAGTCGATCAATTACTTTTTGGATTAAGATGTTGATCATTGGTTAACAGATGTTATTTTGATTATTTTTTCATGACTGCAGTCAAGTATTGATGAAAATCTTGTTCCACTGCCCACTAGTGTTGTGTCATGACTCATGACCAACTAGCGATCTTGAGGCTAAAAATGAAGAGCTTGCATTGTAACCTGTCAGCATTTACACTGTATAAAATATGGTCGTAAGCTATAGGAAAAAAGAGTTGTTATACTTTTCTTCCTTCTCTGTTTTTACTATAAGCCACGCTGTTTGTTTTAACAGAATTTCCAGCCAAAATATGTAGCAGCAACTAATGCATGATCTTGCTTCTTGCTTTGGTGAGATTGTACATTAGTTGTTGCAATTCACTTTGACAGAAAGATATAAGGAGCACACCACTACGGGTGCAATTTACTCTCGTCTCTGATTTTGTGGGAGCTTAAAACTGCACCCGTCAATTTTGTTCATTTCCAGTACTGCTGTTGTCCATTGCGTATTTTACAATTGAAGTAACCCTCCCCTCACATAACCCAGGCCTTACTTAACACAGACCTTCACATTTGTCACGATTCAGGAGAATCAGTTTTGATTCTCACAAATTCCATTTCCAAAAATATATTGTCCGGTTCTTAGATACTCTGAATTCATAAGTACTGTTATACCCCTGTGGATGCAATATATACAGATACCATAGTAAAAAGAAAGTGTCATACTTTATATTTACAAGAGTTTACCCTTTAAGGACCCAGTTTCAAACTTGGCAATTTTCACATACATACATGTACACGCAGAACACATGTTCCACATAGTCTTTTGGTGGTCTTGTTTGATGGAAATTACAGTACCGAGGCAGTGGTGTCTGGTGAAGTCTTGGCTATATATAGGCAGCCAACACTTCACTAAACACCATTGCTAAGTGAAGTTTTCCACTGGCCTTTTAAAGCCACTTTCAGAATCTATGACAAGAATAAAATGAACATTTGGGGGAATTCCAAGTGGATTCTCATTGTTTTCCTTGCAAGAGTCATTTACAGGAAATGAATCTGCTTCTCACATGAAATTTAAACCCCTATAACCTCGAACATTCACAGGTTATTTCCAGGTCTGCATGGATATGATCGAGAAATATATATAAATACCACTTCTGTGATTGGAGTACTGTACATCTAGTAAAAGTAGAATTCTTACCCACACTGAACCGAAGATTCCTTGAATATCATAAAGTATGTAGAATACGAATTTTAGCACAAGAAAGATTTTCCATATGGGACCGAATTCTATCAGTATGTACAAGCAGAAGACACTAACGAAAAATCCAATGATAAGTTTTATGTTTCCAATGATGCCATTACAAATAATCTGTGATGAACTGTTAACAACTTGAAACGGCAGAGCAAAGAGTCCCGCAAGAAACGGTGCACCGGCGCTCTTTAGACTATCCAACCACCCACGCAACAAATTTGTTAGGCTTTTTTTGAACGGGTATAAAAACGAACCACAAAGAAGCGCCCATAGCAGAGGTCTCAAAAATGCTTCCAGAATAAAATACACTGCGACTAGTGCGGCTCCTGCTAATAAAATAAATACTGTCGCTGCTGTATTGTAAAATGCTTGTTTCAGGTGCTTTTCATGCCCCTGTGGAACATATTGCAGGACGCTGTCAAAGGGAGAAGTTCGAGTACGCTGAGATTCCATGTTTACAAATTGATTTTAGGGCAGGTGCGAGAAATGGGTAACCAAGACGCTGTGACCGCTTGTCGTCTGCATGAATTTTTACGAAGACGGTCATACTAAACATCAAGGACACCCAATCGATACCAAGCTCTATTAATATATTCAATGGTACTTCAAATATATGTTATAATATGATGTGGGTGGTATTTCAGAAGATCTGCTTAATTTTTGAAGGGTTTATTTTGTTTTTGGTCAGACAAATTATTGAAAATAAACATTCTCTATATATATATACCTTTTAAGTGCCTCAAATACTTGGTGTTTAGTAGCTAGGTGTCGATGCTCGGTTTGTTAATTAATTGTCAGTGTGTTTGCATAATACAGTAGTTTGGAGAAAAATAGAGCTGTCACAAAAACAAGAAGAAAAATATATTAATGAATGTAGCCTGTCAGCATTTACACTGTATAACATAGGTGTGACGTACTGAAAGGTGCTTTGAGCTTTTATACACATTAAAAGTGTTTTTGAATCCTAATATTTCCTCCAAATATACAACGAGGCGGCGGTAAAACTTCTCCTTGGTATTTCTCAAATATGTTACCAGAAGCTGAAATTTTAACGTGCTAATTAGACAGCGGTTCCCCTGGATAAACACATCAGTTAATTTCGCACACAGTTTGCGGAGACAAAAGCTGCAAGTTTTCCAAAGAAGTGATTACTTACCTCTGTTATCTTAACAAAAAGGGTACCGTAACCTGTATATGGATCCGCAGCATCAGCTTCGGGTGTATCGGGCAGTGTATGACAGAGACAGCGGAAACCTCCCCCACCCCCATCCCCCGCCAGAAAACTGCGATATATCAGTGATAGGTAACCTGTAGAGGTCCCACGGAAAACCTGTAACGGACCCACAAAAAAACTCGAACTCCTGACGATTTCTCGGAATCTGCTTCCCATTCCCGGGTAAAGGACGAGGGGAGTTGAATAACCCTAAATCCGTCTGATTTCGCATGAAATATGTCCATCTCAAGCCTTGATAAAGGGTGAGGGGAGTTGGCTGGTGTTGATGCAATGCTATCATGCTCTTAATTAGCTTAAACCAAGCAGAAGGCTCTAGTTGCGAAATACCAGGCAGAAGTTTTACCGCCACCGTATGTGTATTTTGATGAAATATTGAGAATAATATTTACTTTTAGTGCTTATAATAGCTTAAAACACCTTTCCGTGTATGCTCTACGCCAACTAAAGCCCATGTATTACTGTATTTTAATTCTGCTTGGTATTTCGTTTCGCCTAACTATTCACAACCATAAAGAAGAATGTCAATCGTAATCTGATTGCGTATGGAATCTAGATAATGTTTGCATTCCTGTTTGTATGTACGTGGGACAATGGAAAAGGTAACTGTTTGCAGTTTCGCATTTGCCACATCTACACAAGAAACTATCAGAGAGAAAGTTATTGTACAAATCGATATTATTAAGACTGCTGCAATTTAGACTAGGCGACAGTGTAAAATTTGTGCATGAGTCGACACGACACGAAGTATGATTGTAGAGGTTTGTGTTTAAATATGAATTGAGGACTCGGACTCGGACTCAAAACACATACTGAATCAAGGACTCGGACTCGGACTCAAGTTAAGTGCTTACTTTTTTGTTGAATTACCAGTGAATTACCACGTTATAGCGATCTTCATTAATCATTGTGCCGGAAATAAAAATTAACCATCCCTGTGAGGTCATTCCAGAGTGTTAACATGTCAAACTGCCGTGACATTTTGCCGGTGGTTGTCGTACTTGGGGAGTGCCCTAGAGTTTGTTTAATAATTATAAAGTTAGAATTAATAGATTTCATAAGAACTGTCTATCGACGCCTTTATCCACGTTGTTCCATTCAACCATTTGCACGTGGTATCTGTCCACCCACTGTCCACACCATGTATATCTGGGCTGATAGGCCTGGTGAAAATGCAAGCCCTGCCCCAGTACGTTTTCATATAATATATTTCTCAGTACGTACTCACGCTCTCAGCACGTTTTCATATAATATATTTCTGGCCCATTCACCTGTATGTGTGTTTGTGTGTCGGGGTGGGGGAGGGGGGTAGTAAACAAATGTAGCCAGTTTACAAATAGTTTATTCAGTTGTTAAAATTGCCTTGCACTTGGGGCCTCCGATTTCTATTTTTGTAGCAGGCTGAGGTATCTTATTTTAGTTAGTCCATAAATAGTGTGTGCTGATCCCCAAAACGCAATTGGGATACGGTGGAATCCTGTTAATTGAATAGAACCCCCCCCCCCCCCCCAAAAAAAAAAAAAAATCAATTAACAAGAGTATTCAGTTAACAGGGATTTGGTAATTTTCCTGTATTCTAGAGATAAACCGAGCGGTTTTTTCTATTTAATTTTTTTTTTTTTTTTTTGTTTTAGAATTTCTATTATTTTTTTCACTGCCATATACCATCTGTGTATATATGCCGAAACCAAAAGAGAAGGGAAAATCGGTTGCCGAAATATGTCAGTAAAGTGGGAGTGGCCTATTCCATGCAATTATTTCATTGGTTAAACGCAAAAAGCTTGAACCATTTAGTAAGAAAAACTCAATTGATAATTTATTTTAGAGCGAAATTAATAAAATACACCCTTTAATATGTATCAAACCAATTATTAAGGACATCAGACAAATTAACTTCGCAACACTTCGTGTTTGTACAAAGTATTCTAATTATTCTAATTCTTTGATTTTGGGTATTTTGCATATTTTATTAAAACATGAAAGGTGTTGCAAATGTAATTTGTTTGATGTCCTGGCTTTGTTTTGGGACATCCAACACAGCTTTAGCCGCAGATAGTTTTTATATAACTTCTCAACATGTCCAGTAATGAACTTATGATGGAAGCACTGTAGCCGATTTTCAGGAACCACTGGAACCCGTTTCTGCCAGTGTAGTCGTGATATACATTTATTCATGTTCTATGCAACACAACCTTAATTTTGATGTATGGTATGCCTATGTTCAGATACCAGTCGATTTTTTTATGACAAGACGTTTTGCCAAAAACATACTGGATATAGCAGCTGGGTCTAGCCTTAAGCCATGTCGCAAGTGTTTCAGATGGACGACCGGCCATTTGCTAGTCTTTTAAACTATTA
The DNA here is from genome assembly GCA_031216915.1 of Pictodentalium vernedei. Lineage (NCBI taxonomy): Eukaryota > Metazoa > Mollusca > Scaphopoda > Dentaliida > Dentaliidae > Pictodentalium > Pictodentalium vernedei. Next base: position 56,313,092 of record CM062293.1, read on the forward strand.
ATTGTGTGAGTACTATGGTCTAAATGTTTATACATTTTTGATGAAAATCACTTGCTGTCTGTTTGCGTCCAGTGGTCTGGGGCGGGGGGGGGGGGGGGGGTGAAAGATTTTGCTCGAAAAGTGATCCCGCGGGCATCATCGAGGCACGTAATGTCGCGCTGGGTGTGGGAGACTGTGACGCCCCCCCCCCCCCCCCACCGCACTGGTAGGGAAAGTTTGAAAAATGTTATGACCAATCTATGTAGAGTCCCAGACGCCAGCTGCCTTTCCAACCTTGTAATTGAGAAGGAAATTGGTTCACGTTTCCGGCGCACCTGGCTAAATGAATGGGCGCGTTTGTGACAGGGAGGAGGCAAAGTCTACGCTTATGGGGGTAAAATGACATCACCCCCTCCCCCATCCCCGCCCATGAAGCGCCGCCAATGCTTGGACCCAAAGATCGTAATATCTTCTCTTTCTGTGTGACAAACCCCACTGCTTCTAGCGTACACCATATCGATTTTGTGTTGCAAATGTGCTGCCAATTCATACGTTGCCTCGCCAGAACAATACATCATAACCCGATGATATCCCAACTAAATAAATGAATGATAGTCTTTATATAAAAATATAGAGGCATTCCACAAAGTACGATGGCTATTGGGAATATGTTACGGCAGTTTGACAGTTAAATGAGTTTTGCTGATCATCACAACGGCAAGATTACGTGTGGTTAATCACTGGTAATTCAACAAAAAATCTGAACGCTAAACTTGAGTCCGAGTCCTCGATTCAGTACGTGTTTTGAGTCCGAGTCCGAGTCCTCAATTCAGTGTCCATCGAGGTTTGTTGGTCAAATTATGTTAATAGGATGAAAGGTACTGATGATTTGGCCACAAAATATGTTTTTAAACCGAATTTCGATAATTAAAACGCTTTGAATGTCAAAACGTTAGAAATTTGGTTGCTGAATCTGAATTATTTTAAGCTGTTGTAAAAGTTTGGGCTAGCGCCCCCCCCCCCCCCCCCCACCCACCCACCCGCACCTCGCGAACGAAAAACTATCAACGTCACTGATATGAAGGAGTCAGTATATCATTCCTAGGAAAATCAAGTGATTCTAACTTAATAATTGCTTAGCAGACTCCAGGGGCACTCAGTCTCCTTATATAAGGGCAGCGACCAGTAGCAGCCTATCAAGGCATAACACAGTTAGTTAAAGGCTCTGGTATAACTCACGGGACTGGTGTTTTGCATTTTCCGCATAGCAGAGGAGTTTAATGTCATGGGCTTAAGCGAGACGTGGGTAAGACACGAGGAACGGGTAGACCAAGTAAGCGGGTGTGTGTGGATAGGTGTAGGGCGAACGGAAGGCCAGAAAAAGGGGGGAGGGCTAGGCATGTACATTAAAGAGGATTTAAAACCGTCGCTGATCACAGATCTGGAAGATATCATCACCTCGACTGAGGTGTCAAAAGAAATTGGATGGGTAAAGATCAGTCTGAGAAACAAAAGTATTGCCCCTGGGATTGTGTACTGTGCGATGGAGGGAAGTAAACCCGAGTGGAATGACTCGATATACTCAACACTAAGGTCCAATATCGCTGAACTAGAAAACAAGGGTCTCGGTATAATACTGATGGGTGACTTTAATGGACACATAGGTGATAAGGAAGAAGGCATAGAGGGTGGGGACAAGAAAGTCAACAGGAATGGAAGGAAGCTGTCGAACTTCACAAATGAGCTCGGTCTGAAGGTTCTAAACAGGGACGCGAGGTGTAAGGGGAAATGGACATGGGAGAGAAACGACAGAAAATAAATAATTGACTACATTCTCACAGATATTAATTTATGGAGGGAGGTGATAGGGGTAGAAGTGGATGATGAGGGCAAAATGGAGTTGGATAGTGATCACAACTTCATTACAGTGACGATCAGGACCAAAAACCTAGATAAAAGCAAAGGAAGCTTCAAGGAGGTTTGGGAACTCAAAAAGGATGTGGACTGGGCGAAGTTCGAAAAAAAACTGAAACCAAAGCTGGCTACCGTACACAAGGGGGGGGGGGGGGCTGTGTCCAGAAGATGGCCGACGCCATAGTTGCGAGCCTAGTGGAGGCAGGGAAGGAAAGTGTAGGAAAGATTAGGGTGCCAACACGGGAACTTGGGTACAGAGTGAACGAAGAACTGAAAAGGGCCATAAAAGGTAGAAAAGCTAAATGTGCTGCATACAGGAGAAGTAGAAAACTTAAGGGGGTGGAAAGCAACGAGGCCATGGTAGCAAAGGAAGAATATACCAACAAGCACGAAATAAAGTAAATAAGATTAAAGACGACAACCCCGGAGAGTGCGAAATAGCAGTCTTATTAGGACGATGAGAAGGACACGGGGGGGGGGGGGGGGGGTCGAATTCGAACGTATTTTGGAAATGGGTAAACAAACGTAACAACGGGAGTAACCCACAGAGTATTAAAGTAGATGGCAGAGTTGCAGAAGAGCGAGACCAAATCGCATTAGAACTAGTCAAGCACTGGGAAAAGGTGAACGATAAGCGATGGGGCATGGGTAACCCACCAGAGTGTCCGAACCAAGTCGAGGAAAATCTATCGAACTTCGTGGGCAGCGAAATCAAAACTGATTAGGTGTGAAGGGTGATCTCAAAATTGAGGAATGGAAAAGCGGGAGGGGTGGACGAAATTCCTAACGAGTTTATCAAAAAAGGGGGAGAGGAACTCTTGGAAAGCTTAACTGCCCTATTCAATTTAGCCATAGAAAAACAAGAGGTCCCAAAGGAGTGGAGGGAAAGTAAAGTGACATTTATTCACAAAAAGGGGGAAAAAGACGTCCTGGAAAACTATCGAGGGATCTCTGTCAGCAGCAACATTGGAAAAGTCTTTTGTAAAGTCCTGTATGGGAGATTAGAGGAGGTGATTGAAGAGAAGGGTTTTTTGGGAGAAATCAAGAATGGCTTCAGGAAGGGAAGGAGAGTCACTGACCATCTTTTCACGCTATCCCAAATGATAGAATCCGCGAAACCATAAAAGAAAAAGATGTTCATGACATTTTTGGATGTTAAAAGGTCATACGATAGAGTATGGAGGGAGGGTATGTGGCGCAAGCTGGAGGCTCTGGGCTTGGGGGAGGGGGAGTTTGTTGGGATTATGAAAGCATTATATAAAGATGTACAGAGTGAACTTAGCCTGGGAAACATTACAACAAAACGTGTGCCTATGGAGATAGGCCTAAAACAGGGGTGTATTCTTTCGCCAATTCTTTTTGCATTGTACATCAAAGGTTTAGGAGATGAACTCCTGCATAGCGACGAGGGGGTTGCAGTTGGTGACTTGAAGATCTCAGGGCTATTTTTGCAGACGATATGATGCTAGTATCAGAAAGCGAAGTGGGCTAGCGAAGATGCGGGGAATTGTTGGGAAATATGGGAGCAAATGGAGACTCGAACTTAATGAAAGCAAGAGCAAAGTTATATCCGTGGGTCGCAAAGTGGACCCCACTCGAAGGTGGAGAGTGGGGGAGTTCTGCATTCCGGAAGGTAGCAGTAGACTTCTTAGTGTAGGAGAGACTAGTGACTATGAGTACCTGGGGGTAAATATAAACATCACAGGAAGAGGCATCTACCGAAACCACACAAATAAATTGATTCTGAAGGGGAAGCGAATCCTTAACCAAATGAAACTTATAGGGAGAAACAGTTTCAATAAGGTTTTTGTGGGGAAAACCATTTGGGAAATGGTGGGTCTGCCAAGTACAGCATACGGTACGGAAGTTGTACCCCTAAACCAGACAGCCGTTAAGGGCTTGGAAATCCTGCAGAACGATGGATAACAGGCTCGAGTAATGCCGTAGCGCTAGAAGCAATCAGGGGTGAGCTTGGGTGGATGAGGATCAAGGACAGGATAGACCTATTGAAACTCGGTAATCTTAATTATTTGGTAAATCTCCCCGATAGCCGATGGTGTAAAGTATAATGTTCCTGAGAACTTTCAACTCAAATATCAAGACGGGGTGGATGGTCCAAGTGAGGGAGCTAGTAGAAAACTACTCATTGGAGATCTCTGACCTTGACGTTGGGGCAAACCAGGGCAAAAAGATCGTCAGAGAAAGGGTCATGGAGGATTGTAACCGTAATTGGCGAGAGGGGGTCAAATCAAAGAGATCTTTGGGTGGCCTGCGTGATAAAGAGAACCCTGGTTTTGAAGAGTACCTTGATGGCACTTTTTTTGGGGGGGGGGGTCACTGTTGTTCAAGCTGAGGTCGTGGTCCCTGGAGCTGAGGGGAAAAATTGGGAAAAACAGTGAAAAGGAGTGCCAGATGTGTAACTTGGGCGTGGTGGAGATCCTGGGACACTTTCTTATAGAATGCCCAAAATACCAGTCTAAAAGAACAAGATTCACGGGGAGTATAATGGAGAAGTGGGATGGAAGAATGAAGGACATGTGGTTAGGGGGCGACTCAAAGGAGACGGTTAATATACTAATCGGAGAGATTGGGAAGAATGGGGCAAGGGATGTCATCAAGCAGTTCGTCTCCGAGTGTTGGGAGGAGAGAAGAAGCGCGGGAATAGGGAGGCAATTGGTAGAACATGGGTAACCAAGGCCTTCTCATACGAGAACCGCGACAAATCAGCGGCCGGCCGAAGTGTTGTTATCATTAGTGTATAGAGCTCTATAAAATGCTGTAAGCGCCCGGTAATTAAACAAAATTCTTTCTAACAAACTTGAATCCAAGTCCTCAAGGCCACTAACCAGGCAATATGAGTACAAACATAACCTGGGGGGTTTCACCTGGGATGTTAAATGATGATTATCAATGGGATTACAGTTGCAAAGATATTAATCCAATCAATTAATTAACCTACTAAAGACCAAGAAGTAAACCAAGCTGCAGCGCTAACCTATTAAAGACCAAGAAGTACGTTTCTGGATCGCACGTTACATGTTAGGCGGTATTTCGGGACTTTTATACATCAAATGTCGTTAAAAGTGAATTATATAGTTCAGTACAGACCCATAGTAAGTAAATAAAGCATTTAAAGGGTATTGTATCTTCATTTTTTTACTTCTTGGTTCTTCTTGGCGTTTAAGTAGGGCCCGAATTCAATTTCATGCAGTCCATCCCGAGGCCGAGTAAAATGTACACTGGTCCCCAATAGGCAAGCTTCTTTCAATCCTTGCTTGGTGTTTGATGATTTTCTGTGTATGTGGGCAGGTGCCGAATCGTTCAACACCAGGTGCCGAATCGTCCGACACCAAGTGCCGATTCGTCCAACACAGGGTGCCAAATTGTCCAAAATGCCAGGTTTCGAATCGTCCCGGTGCTGAATCACCCGCATATCGACCGAGTCAATATGTTAAGCCAGCTTAATACCCATTTTCCACGAACCCTAAGTCCACAAAAATCCTTGCAATTAGAAGTCACAAATAAAAATCTTCAAAGCATCCAAACTTTAAAAAAATCGTTGGTGCGCGTTGACTGGCGCGAGTGTACTTGAGAGTTAACATAAACTTCCGTGTTCCCATCTTTAAAAACGCGTCTCGATATTCTGCTGGTTGAGCAATGACCAATGGAGAATTAAGAAGAATTAACATCGAGTCAGGTGTGTTGTAGCAACAAAATAAGAATTTTTTTCACCACGAATTGCATCAAGTTTAAATTAAAGAATTAACAATGCCACCAAAGAAGAAAAAGGGAAAGAAAGGGAAGAAAAAGAAGAAGGACGGTAATTACTTATTTACAGCATATTTTCCCCCTAAAGAATGTTTAGTTTGCCATGTTTCGAGTGTAGCTTGAATGTTTGTAACCTATTTTCGTGTGCCATCACAATTCACTTTCTTAATTATTTTTAAGGGCCTATATAAGTAATGAAATTTTGTTTATTTTGAAATTTCTCACCTCTGATATTCCTTCAATTCAAATTAAATATACACAAAATGTATATCAAAATGAAGGTTTGGATGTATAGAACACGAAACAACTCATAGAGTCGACCGTAGGCACCACTGCTTCCTGGAAGTCTGCTGCCGTATTCGCACCAGAACTGATAATTTAATAATATTTCAAGAAAACAACTTGTGGCTAAATGTGCTTTGTATATCCAAGAACAAAGCTAGGGGATAAAAATTCTTCTAAACAGGGCGACAGAGCTGCATTGGGAAAAATTCCAAAGCCTTTGCTTTTGTTTACGTATGAGTATACTTTCGATTTCCGGTCGACGTCATCGGACAGAAAGAGCATGTAAAAACAACGCCGTCTAAAATCAAATAATGAAAAAGATCGCCTTCATACTGTATACTGTTATTAGATAGAGATTACACAGTTGCCATATTCAATGCAAGGTATCATGATACCTGTTGAAATTTCTTAGAATTACGATTTTGTTTTTCGATAGAAATTCGTGGTAACGAATGATTTGCGCATGTCTGTCGAGCATGGAAACCATCTTCAATAAAAAATTCAGACAGTGTTGTCCTTTTCCAAAATGCAGTCCTATTGCTGTATTCGAAAGTGTTTTGAATGCCTAGCTTTGTTCTTGGATATATGAAGCACATTTGACCACAAGTTGTTCTGATGAAATATTATTTTATTATCAGCTCTGGTGTGAATACGGTAGCAGACTTCCAGGAACCAGTGGTGCCTACAGTCGACTCTATGAGTCGATTGCAGATGTGTTTCGTGTTCTATACAGCCCAACCTTCATTTTGATGTATACTTTGTGTATATTTAATCGGAATTTAAGGAATATGAGAGGTGAGAATTTCAAAATAAACAAAATTTCATTACTTATATAGGCCCTTAAGGTGCTATATAAGGAAGGGGAATTTGTTTATTTTGAAATTCGCTCCTCTGATGTTCCATATAAAATTCAAAGTAAATATACACAAATTACACATCAAAATGACGGCTGTGGTGTATAGAACACACACAATATATGGATTCAACTCACAGAGTTGACAGCAGGCACCAATGGCAATGATTCCTGGGAGTCTGCTGCTGTATCTGTACTAGAAGTTAGAACTAATAAAATAATAGTTCTGGACAACAACTTGTGGCTAAATGTGCTTCAGATATCCAAGAACAAAGCTTGGGATTCAAAACACTTTACAATGCAGCGACAGTACTGAATATTATGGGGAAAAGGCCTACACTATGTGAATTTTTTTTAAAGATGGGTTCCATGGTCGACAGACATGTGAATATCACATGATACCACAAATTTTCATCAAAAAACAATTGCGTAATTCTAAGAAACAAGTGTCATGATACGTTGCAAATAATATGGCAATTGTATAGTCTCCAGATAATTATAGTTTGTAGTATTAAGGTAGTCTTTCTCATTATTTGATTTTAGACAGCATTGTATATCAGTGCTTATTTGGCCTGATGACCTTGCCCCAAATTATATACAAACGGGCAATGAAAATATTATTTTATTATCAGTTCTGGTATGAATACAGTAGCAGACTTCCAGGAACTATTGGTGTGTGCTATCAACTAAATGAGTTGAATGCATATATTTTTCATGTTCTATACATCACAACTTTCATTTTGATGTATAATTTGTGTATATTTAGTTTGAATTTATGAAATATTATAGGTGGAAATTTCAAAGTAAACAAATTTCCCCCACTTCTATAGCACCTTAACCCTTTAACAAACATAATGGCCAAAACCGGCCAGTGCTATTCACAAAAATCGCCAATTAATTTTCATTATTTTTTGTCTCATAAACATAGGTTATGACCCTCTTTGGAACGAGCTCATTCCCATGAGGGATCATAACCTATGTCTTTGAGACAAAAAATAAAAAAAATTAGTTATTTAAGAATTTTGTTTGCAGTGTCATCTGCTTTTCATGTTAGGTAAAGGGTTAAATAGCATCCATTTGAGTTGAAACTTAAGCAGAAAAAGGCTATTCTTTTCACAAGAGGTTCGACAGCTGGACAATTAGCAAATTAGTCTGTAAAAATTCTCAAAATTGAGCAGGAGAGTCTAGATCAGTTACTATACCCGTAAGGTGGAATTTTATTGGGTTATCTCAATAAAATTGCACCTTATGGGTATAGTATCTGAGCTAGACTCTCCTGCTCAATTTTGAGAATTTATACAGTTTATTACTAATTTAGCCTACCTCAGCTACTATGGTCAACAATATAATAGCCAAAAGCTCCTAAGCACTATGAGCCTTTCATCCAGCAGCAGCACCCAAGCTTTTATAACCACAGAAATTGACACTGGCAGGAAAAAACAAAGAACTGCTGGATCTTTATTTTGAAATGCTAATACCATTCGTCCCAAGCAGAAAGTATTTTTAATCATATTTTTATTTAGCTTACTGGCCTTAGTCTTACCTGAATAACTCATTTATTTGGTTTACAATTGGTTTGTCCCAAGTTAAGATCTTTCATTCCACATTGAATATTTTTTTCCCAACCCTCATTTATATATATAGTTCTTACTAATGTGAAGGCTGTTGATCTTTCAGGGTCGGATTTTTCCCCAATACACAAGCCTTCGAAGCTCTGATAATAAAGAAAACCAAAAATATGGATATAAGTGAAATATAAAACTTGGATGGCAACAAAGTTTTTGACAAAGTTAGGTGATGTTAAGACAATCTCATTTCAAAGACCAATACACCACTTTCTGACACAACCAATTCCATTTTTCAAGGACAAAGAAGAACTCTTCTCTGAAATATGTCAAGTTCACTACAATACTTTGACAATCTGATCATTTCCCAACATGATTTATTTTAAATTTTAACAACATTTTCTCAATACAGCTGTTGAGCCATTTTGCAAGGTTAAGATAAATTTGAAACTTTGGTTTCTTTACCTTTCACCAAAAATGGATAATTGGTTTTAACACTTTACCCAACGAAGACGATATCAAAATTTATTATTTTAAATATCATTTTTTTTAAATTTTTCAAGAAATTTCAACAAAACCATATTATGTGACCCCCTCATTGGAACGAGCTCAACGAGCTCGTTCCAAAGAGGGGTCACATAATATGGTTTTGTTGAAATGTTCTGAAAAATAGTATGTTTTAAGCTGCTGAATTTGCATATTATTACGCAGGTGGATGTGGTCGATTCGTTAGGTAAAGAGTAAAAGAGACCACGATGCCTATTCACTAGTTTTTTTTTTAAAAACAATAGTCATGTCACCATTGATGTTTTTCCTTTTATTGCAGATGCCACTCTTGAACTGGAAGACAACTATAAAAGGACAATGTATGAGATTGAAGCTCTTAAGGATCATCTTGGTGAGAAACTATACTGTAAAAACTTCCATTATCTGAGGGGTGGGGAGAGTTCTGCATGCGTGATACCTCACTTCCTTTGGGTACATTTAGGGGTTTTTTTGTCACAGTCGGTTGCTAAATGTACCAAAAACAGCCAGCAAACATTTATTACTTTTCTCTAGTTTTCTAATCAGGGTGCATTGTGCAATACACTTAGCAGTCAATTAATAGCCAGCATTTATTAACATTATATTGACAAAGAGGATCGGGGTGCTCAGTGGCTCAGTAGGTAGAGGTGCAGGCAGCAAGCCGAGAGGTCCTCGGTTCGAATCCCACCTGCAGCAACTGCATTGTGTCCTTGGGCAAGACACTTCATCTCCATTGCCCGCGTGTGGGCACGGTGGCATGTGTACTAAGACATACTGCACGTCGATGGTGCACTTTTCTTCAACCAGTGCTAACCCTGCGCTTGCGTGGAGTTAGTATGTTGAAGAGCTGACAGTTGCTCGCCATTGCTCGGTGGTTCTCTCTGGGTACTCCGGCTTCCTCCACCCATAAAACTGTTGCGGCCATGATTAGCCATTATGCATAAATATGTGACCTTAAACACCAATAAATAAATAAAGAGGATCAGTTATAATTCAGTTCTTCATCTGCAGGATTAAATTATTACTAAACCTATCCAACTTGGACCTACCCATGTCCTAGTGGTCCACTCATGCATGCATAAATATTTTCTTGACTCACTGAATATTTTCATTGTTTGCTTAAAAATATAGTTTAATACTCCTTACTGGAATGGACGTGATCAGTCAGTCCAATGAGGGGTTATAAGTTATGTTTCTGAGGCCATAATAGAGGGAAAAAAATAAAATTTGAATGACGATTTTTTGTGAATAGTGCAGACTGGATACGTGGCCATTACATTAGATAAATAGTTAACCCTCTGCACTCTGATGTCAAAATAAGGAATTTCAAGCAGAAAATTTTTCCCATAATGCAATTGGGAATTCAGCCAATTCAACCTTGTTTGACAGAGCTCAATGAGATCTGTGAAACAAAATTGAATTGGTTAACTTCCCAGTTGCATTATGGGAAAAATTTGAAGGTTGAAATTTTGTTTTTTTCGACATCAGAGTGCAGAGGGTTAAAGAAAGGACCAGATTTATCTAGAAATTAATAATATAATTCTGAGACTAAATATGGTTGCTGGTGGGTCAAGAAATTTGGCTTCACAAGAAAGAGAGTAATAAACAGAGATTTACTCCACCTTTTTAACTGGTTGAGGGATAGATTATTTTTGGAATCTCCGAGCAATGGCAAGCAACTGTCAGACTCCCCAACATACTAGCTTCACACAAGCAGGGTTAGCATTGGCTGAAGACAGGAGCACCATCGACATGCATTACGCCTCAGTACACAGTGCAACCATGTCCTTGCATGGGCAGTCGGGATTAAGTGCCTTGCCTAAGGACACAACACAGTTACCCCTGCTGGGGATTGAACCATAGACCTTTTGGTTTGAAGTCCAATACCATAACCACTGAGGTACCTCACTCCCCCTCCAAGTATGAATTTGACAAGATGTTTATATCAATATGTACATGCAAGTTAACCCTTTGAGACTTTAATTATCCTGACGTTCAAATGTCACTGGGACTTCAGTTTCTTCAACTTTTTTGAAATTGCGACGTCAAACATAGGAAAGTGCATAATAACAAGATATTTTTCACATTAGTGATTATCTGGTTGAGGGCTAGATTATTTTTGGTGGTCTGAATTTGTTATTCAAAACTTGTTTTATTACAAATTATTGGAGAGTGCCCACAGGCACTCTCCAATAATTTGTAATAAAACAAATTTATATAAACAAAATATTATTTGTATTTGACTGAATATGAAATATAAGCAAGGAAAGTGTTGGCTTTTGCTCTGGTATCCTCATGTTTTGGAAGCCCTGATAGTGGCTTCTAGCACTCAAGTTGACTCAACCAGTTAAAATTGTGAGCCACAGATCTACAACCTGAAATTTTGTGTGTCAAGTTGGAACTTGGAATATGTGAGAGTTCACATAGTAAATGAGCTATTCTGATTCATGTATTTTCTTTACTTAACACCTGTTTTTCAGCACATAATAGAGATATTTTATTGTACCGCTACTCTTATTTTTCCCTTTCCATTGGTCACTTTAGGTGTACAAAAGAATTTTTATCCATTAGGCTAGAATTAAAAAATTATCATGTCCTCCCACCTTCGATTTTGAGGTACACCCTGTTGTTGTTATTCTTCTTGTTACAAGTAATATTTCCATTTAATCAAATGTTACCCATGACCATATAAGTTGTAGATGTTAGCAATCAAATTATCAATGTAAATCATGTCCAATTAACTCTTAACCCACTGATTGGTGAAAAAATAGATTCCATTTACAGGGACACCATATGATTAAAAATGCACAAATTGTGCTTATTTCAGAGACAACAGAAACCCTGTGCTGGGCAGGAATATCCACCAGCAGCATGCAAAGAGTTAAAATTCCCATTTAACAGCTTTCACATTGTGTTTTCTGTTTTTACCTGCGTCGCCAGTTGCAGAGCAGGTCTAGTAACTGCTCGTCTTTGTCTGTCCGTCCGTCCATCAGTCCATCCATCCGTCCGAAACACTTTTTCTGTCAAGGTTTTCTTGGCTTCTATGAAAGGGAATGATTTTATATTTGGTCTGCTGCTTCATAATGATGAGTTGTATCATGTAAGCAATTTTCAGATCTGCTGTGCAGCCACTTCCTGTTTGCCGATACTTTGAAATGTTACTGTACCCACTGAACATTGAAATTTTTCGTCAAACTTTTCTCGGCTTCTATGCAAGGGATTGATTTTATATTTCATCTGGAGCCTGATAATGATCAGTTGTATTGTGTATGCAATTTTCAGATCTGCCCTGCAGCCACTTCCTGTTTGCCGATTCAATTGCATGCAGCAACGCAGGTCCAGACCCGGTATTGGTCTTGGCTTGTTTCTTATCTTCTTTATTGGGAGGATGAAGCATCCCAGCCAAAATTTACCAGCTTGAAAAGCCTCGAGGTGAAAATGACCTGGGGGCCAACAGCCTTGTAAAAATTGGGTGAACGATCATTTCATTTGTCTAGCATTCACCTAAAGTGAAATTAATGCCTACATTATTTGATCTTTGACAAGTATTTGCTAACAACTCTACCATAAACAGTGCTCTTTGCAAGTGATGACAAACTGCTATGATATAAAACATTGTTGGAGATGGCTCTCAGAGCTGTTTCCAGCAATGTTTTATATCACACCTTATCACTGGATTGCTGACAAAAAACTCATGAAATAAACTGCCGTCTTTTTAAAGTTTATGTAATATACCTTAGTTTGAGCCAGCCCACTCTCCATGCAGACAGTTCCCTCTTGCACCACAGTGGCTGTCCATGCTCACTCATTTCACATTTCTTGTTGTTTGTTTCACTTTATTCATTTTGCTGTCAGACAGCTATAGCGCTTATCGACATGGTAAGTTGCCTGGAATCATCGCTGGAGTCAAGATCAAGTTGTGCCGAAACCACTGTATAGTATGTATACTTTTATTTTCATTTATTAAATCATTGCTTCTAATTTACATATCTGTGCTACTGGTCAACTTTTGGCTGACTCTTACCAGCCTAGAATTGAAAACTGGAGGCATACTTCCCTGAGACAGACACTCTACCATTTAGTTACGTTCTGGGATGGACGTGGGGACCAGGCAAATTCTTTATCATCGCTGGGTCTGCTGAGGCCTGAAATTTAATGGTGACATAGTAACAATGATCAAGAAGGTCCATCACACTTGCATTAACCCTCAATGTTCTGATGTAAACATGGCAAAGTTTTCAGCAGCAAATATTTCCCATAATGCAGTCTGATATTTAACCAAATATACCTTGTTTGACAGCGCTCAGTGAGCTCAGTCAAAAAAGACACAATTTGTTAAATTCAGAGTTAAACAAGAGAAAAACAGAGTGACTGGAGGAAATTCTGATGCATTACCAGAATGCTAGGGGATAAGCGATCCTTAGCACTTACACTGGTAGACATATCAGTATTATTTTGCCTTTCCATTGCTTTCCAGGGCCAAATTTCTTATCAACCTACTCACAATTGTTTACTACAGGCTTGCACTACAGTGGAAGTCCCTAACTCGGATAAAATACTCTCTATTTTAGTCTTTCCCAAGCAAGTTGGGAAAGAAAAGTGGTGCAAAAGCACCAATAAAAATAAGCCAAAACTGGGTCGAGTGCAACCGGCGCAGACCCAGTACGGGACGCTCTCTCCCAAGTACAACTCCACGACTTCCATTGCCAGTGCGCATATACCGTCTCTAAAGACTCATTCTTTTTAAAATCCGCTTCGTGTCGAGATGTTTTTGCACGCTTATCAGTGTTCCACCAGCTCGATGTTCGATGATTCCTCATTCATTATACCACAGTGTATCCTTTGTATTCTCAGGAACAGTGTTTTATATATTCTCTTTTCTATTATATGTCCATAATGTATATTTATTTGCTCTCTCTCGAGTCGCGTGCGAATTTCGCGTGCCACGCGGTTCGGACTTAGATTTTTTCACAATTATTGTTAATGCTTTTTTTGCAAAATTTTCTAATTGTGTTAGAGTTACACAATTCTCCTGCAGGGGGCAGCGGGGCACCACTCCTGCAGTGTTTCTTCTTTCTTTTGAGAGTAGTCTTCCTGTTGGGTGGTTCCCGGTCGACCTTCTGGGGTCTTTGTTTCTGTCACCTTTCTCTCTTCTTTGGGGGTGTTCTGTTTTCTCATCTCACCTTCTCTGCTCCTCTCACCTCTATCATGCCCAGGACAATTCCCTGTGGGCAATGTCTGCTGCCAAAGCATGTGGACGATGTACATTCGTCTTGTTCCTCCTGTAATGGGTGTTCGGCCGAGCGGCCGTGTGGTGTCTGTGGAACATGGTCTTCCACCTTCTGGGCGTCAGTAACCGTGTCGTTCGTTCTCGTGGCCGTGCCTCCCGCTCCGGCGGGAAAGGGGAACGTGGTCGTTCGGGGCCTCCCGAGCCGACTTTGTCTGGTGAGAGTTATTCCTCCTCCGTGGGGGATGTGCAGTCTTTTCCTGTGGTGGATACTGCGGGAGCCGTTGAGTGTTCTGGTGTAGAGATGCCTGGTTCCGGGACTATGGTCCCCCTCCAGTCGACATCTGAGGCTGTCACTAGGGTTGTGACTCCTCCTTCGGAGCCGAGCCGGTGTGCTCTCTCCACTATTTCACCAGCCTCAACGACTCTCGACGTATCTACTACTGCTGCTGGCCCGTCTGCTTCGTTATCTGTTTCAGTCGGCCTCGGCTTTTCGCTGCAGGGGACTGCAGGACTGTCCGATACTGTAGACGTGGGATATCGGCCTCAGCCTTCCCTGACTTCAACTCGGCGAAGTCGGAAGGGGCTGCCGGCCGAGCCCATCGCTGTGGTCTCTTCGCCGTCGAGCACCACAGTTGTGTCTTTGGATTCGGATGTTCGTAGTGGAAACACTATGAACTCCGTGGCGTTTCCGTCTACTCACTCTGGTCACACGACCAGTTTTGGGGGACCAACGCCTTTTGTGCAGCCTGGACCTTCTGCCCCGCAGAGGTCCGCGGTGACTCTCATGAGTTCTCACAATATTGATCCTCGGGGTGCATCGTACCCCTCTACACGTCTGCCTTCAGATGTTTCGGCTGCCGCCCGTCACCCCGCGTCGGGTGTTTTGGAGGATCGTGACCCTTCGCTGGTTAAGAGGGGCAGAGGTGAAGCCACTTCACTTCCCTGTCGAACCAGTCGGTACAGGCAGTGAGCTTAGGGAGGCCCTCTCCTTACTCACTCAGGTTCTTTCGCCTCCCGGGATTGGAAACAGGCCGGTTTCCGATTCCTCTGGTGTCCCGACACCATGGGAGGCGTCGGCTGGTTTGCCCACGATGGGCTATGTGTCTTCCAACTCTGGGGAGGAGTCCGACATGCTTGAGGTCGAGGGCCAGCAGTCTTCGGACTTGGGGGCGGCTCTTGACTTTGTGTTTGGGTTTCTGCCTGAGCTCAAACCTGCTAACCAGCCGACAGTGTCAGCCTGGCCGCGATCATCGGTCGCGTGCCAACAGCCTATGGAGCAACCTGCTTCTGGGCGCCTTCGACCGTGCCAGTCGGTACAGGTGGTTGAGGCTTTTTCAGCATTGGATGCCAAGCTGAATTCCAAGGCTTTGAAGACTTCGTTCTTCACCAGGGTTGACACCTTTTTGCCTCCTGTGCGTTATCGTTCCTACGATTCCGCCAATCCGTCAGTCTGCCAGGCTTTGACGGTTCTGGATCAGGACTCCACTTCCCTCGGGCTTTCCAAGCCCAAGTCTGCCGTCATTCCAATGATGACTCTGGAGTCCACGTTGGGCTTATCTAGAGAGATGCTTGGCATGCTTTCTCTCTCAGATCACGTCGTCTCAGCTTTAGCTGCTTATCTGCCTCCAGATAAGTTTGACGAGGTACAGGCTCCTTTGCGTGTGCTGTCCAAGGCGCTTATGCACCTTACTCACACGCATGCCTGTAACACGGCCAATTTGGAATTAGTTCGAAGGGACGCTGTGCTGGACACAGGACGATCCCTTCCCGAGGAGCAGCGTGCTACTCTTCGATCTGCTTCTTTGGCAGGTCCGCAACTTTTCCATGGTTCCGTGTTGACGGTCCGGGATGACGTCCTACGTCATTCCAAAGATCAGCTGCTGTTTCGTCAGCTTGATCAGCCTTCTCGGGGAGGCAAGGGCCGTTCCAAGCCTAACAAGTACCCTTCTGCTTCCTCTGTGAAGCAAAAGGCTGGTCCTTCTGCCGCCGCCTCTACTTCTTACTCATGGGGTAAAGGTAGGGGTCGGCAGAATCGAGGGAAGTCTCAGGATTCTTCATTTAGCAGAGGAGGTGGTTTCTTCTCTCGCGGGCCTCGTCGGGGCTCGAAATGAAGGTCCTCACCTCGACTCGTCCCAGGTTGGAGGAAGGATAGCAGAGTTCGCAGACCATTGGACCACCATCACATCAGATCCATGGGTGTTAGATGTTGTTCGGACCGGGCTGCGCATATCCTTCCGACGGCACCCCACTCTGTCAAGGGTGCCTCTTCCAACCACAGTTCCTTCAGACGTTTTACGTTGGAAACTTTTGTCCACGGAGATTGCCAATCTCCTGGCAAAGGGGGCGATCGAGGTCGTCAAGAACGTTCAGTCAGTGGGTTTCTATTCCCACCTGTTCTTGGTGCCGAAGAAGGACGGCCGACTCCGACCGGTTATCGATCTGAGTATCCTGAACCAGTCTATCATTGCTCCCAAGTTCAGCATGGAGACTTTCAGGTCGGTCCGCCAATCAATTCACCAGGGAGATTTCGCAGCCAGCATCGTCCTGCGAGACGCTTACTTCCACGTTCCGATGCATCGGGCGTCACGAAAGTATCTCAGGTTCGCTTTTCTGGGGCGAGTTTACCAGTTCAAGGCCATGCCTTTCGGCCTCAACCTGGCTCCTCGGGCGTTCACCAGACTGATGTCGCATGTGATAGCGTTCCATCGCACACAGTCCAGGGTGACTACTTCGGCATATCTGGACGATATCCTCCAGAGGCATTCCAATGCTGCCTTACTGGAATCGGATGTCGCCACTCTGTTGAGCTTGCTCACGTCGCTAGGATTCAGAGTCAACGAGGAGAAGTCGGACCTGGCCCCTTCTCAGTCGTTTTGTCATCTGGGGATGTCTTTCCAAACCAAATTCAATTTGGTGGCTGTTCCCCAGGCCAAGGCTGTGATTCTCTCAGCTTTTGCTCTGACTCTGTCCCAGTCCAGGTCCGCGACCGCTCGGAGTTTTCTCCGGCTGATCGGTCTCTGCGGTTCGGTGACGGATCTCATTCCTCTAGGTCGGCTGCGTGTCAAACCTCTCCAACACTTTCTGCTCAGTCGTTGGAGACCGAATGTAGATTCTCTGGATCAGGTGCTTCCGTTTCCGGACTCTCTGTATCCTCACTTTCTTCCCTGGACAGATGTTCAGTGGATTACGCAGGGTGTTCCACTGGACTTACCCACGTCCGATCGCGTTCTGACGGCAGATGCCAGCGATCTCGGATGGGGTGCGACGTTGGATCCTCTCGGTCTTTCCCTACACGGGATGTGGGACCAGGATCAAGCAGCTCTACACATCAACCAGGAGGAGCTTCTTGCTCTTCTTCTGAGTTTCAGGCAGTGGATCCCTCACCTGTCGAATCGCCAGGTCCTTCTACTATCCGACAATTCGACAGTGGTTGCTTACATTCGGAACCAGGGCGGCACGCACTCGCTTCCGATGTATGAGTTAGCTCGGGATCTTTTACTGCTCGCTCAGGATGTTCACGCCGGAGTGGTTGTTCGTCACATTCCCGGTCGTCTGAACATCCTAGCCGACTCCCTGTCCCGACAGGGCAGGGTTATTTCCACCGAGTGGATGCTTAACAGGGCAGTGTTCCAGTCGCTTTGCGATCTCTGGGGACGTCCCCACATTGACCTCTTTGCGACTCGTTGGAACCATCAGGTGGACACTTTCGTGTCCCCGTGTCCAGATCCTCTGGCTTTTGCCGTGGACGCTCTGTCACTCGATTGGAACGGTCTAGTCGGCTACGCCTTCCCGCCGGTTCCGATACTTCCTCAGGTAACTGGTTCTCGCCAAAATTCGAACCTGCAGTTGTCGAATCATTCTGATCGCTCCCCCGTCGCCTCAGCGGGTGTGGATCAATCAGCTCCGCTCGCTGATGGCGGCGGTTCCGGCACGTCTCCCGCTACGTCACGACCTTCTTTGTCAAGGTCGCCCGAGGAGGTTTCACGTCGACCCGACTTCATTGTGCCTTCACGCATATCTTTTGTCAGGTCCTGTCTCCTCCGTAGAGGTTTTTCGAGACGAGCAGTGGAGTGCATTTCTTCTTCAAGGAGGCACTCCACTGGTTTAGCTTATGCAGCTAAATGGAAGGTCTTCTGTCGATGGTGTGCTGATCACTCTGTTGATTATGCCAATCCTTCGATTTCACAGATTGTGGAGTTTCTGGTATATCTGTTTGATTCTCGGGGTCTCCAGCCTGTTACCATCAAGGGTTACAGGTCTATGCTTTCAGAGACTTTTTCTTATGTGGGGAAGCGTCGTATCGGCACTAATCCTTACCTCTCCAAGCTTGTTCGGCACTTTTCTTTGAAAAGGCCTCGGACTTTGCAGCTTACTCCACGATGGAATCTTTCGTGGGTGCTGCTTTTCTTTTGGGGGGGGGGGGGGGGGGGGGGGCGCCGTTCGAACCTTTATCCCAGGTGGATATGCATTTTCTCACATATAAGACGGCTTTTCTGATGGCATTTGCTTCGGCCAGATGGGTTAGTGAGCTTCACGCCCTCTCGGTTGACCCGGCCTTTTTTAGGAGCTCTCCCAACAGTGTTACTTTTACCACTGATTGCTCCTTTTTGGCTAAGAATCAGTTACCAGATACTACTCCTCCTCCTATCTGTATCAGGGCTCTTCCCTCTGTTGAGGGTACTCGTCCTTTGCTCTGTCCGGTCCGTGCTATTCGCATTTATCTTGATCGGACACGCTTCATACGGAAGGGCAGAAAACGTTTTTTTCTGTCTCTCATTCCGGGTCGACAGAAGATCTCTCCTCAATCCATTTCTCGATGGATTTGTCTTGCTAATCGTACGGCTTATAGTCGTTTAGCAGCTGGCGATTGTATTACCAATCGTATTTCTGCCCACGAGGTGCGGGCACTGTCTACCTCTTGGGCTTATTCTAACTCCGTCAAGTTGTCGGATGTTATGCAGGCAGCCTACTGGAGAAATGCTTCTACTTTCTCCACCTTTTATTTACGCCAGTTGCAGGAGCAGTCGGAGGACCTTTTTGCCCTGGGTCCTCTTTCTTCTGCTCAGGCTGTTGTCTGCCATAGCCATTAGGCTTCTTGAAGGTCAGTTTCAGCCTTGTGCTGTTACTGCCCTTTTTCTGTCTGTGTGTCACACAGGCTCATATGTCTCTTTTCATTGTCCTTTACCAATGATTGCAACATTATGGTTGATAAGCCTCGGGACCTCTTCCTTCTACTTCACGGTTCCAGTGCACTAGGGTTATGTGGGGGTTGGTTATGCGATTCCCTCCAGCCTTTTGTCTATTCAGCCTGTAGTAAACAATTGTGAGTAGGTTGATAAGAAATCTAAATTTTATAGTAAATTTCCTTTCTTATTATACCTACCACAATTGTTTACATGGAGGCCCTCCCATCTTCTTTACGGGTAAAGAATCTTTCCTCCCCGCTGATCACATAACTCTAACGTTTACGGATTCAAAAAGAATGAGTCTTTAGAGACGGTATATGCACACTGGCAACGGAAGTCGTGGAGTTGTACTTGGGAGAGAGCGTCCCGTACTGGGTCTGCGCCGGTTGCACTCGACCCAGTTTTGGCTTATTTTTATTGGTGCTTTTGCACCACTTTTCTTTCCCAACTTGCTTGGGAAAGACTAAAATAGAGAGTATTTTATCCGAGTTAGGGACTTCCACTGTAGTGCAAGCCTGTAGTAAACAATTGTGGTAGGTATAATAAGAAAGGAAATTTACTATAAAATTTAGATTTCCGTTCAGTTTTTGCAATTTCCCAAGAAAGTAGAACACTTTAATGTTTCCACACCTGTTTAATGACCTGGTTAATTAACTGAGAATGATTACTGACTTGTGAAACCAGCCAATATGTACTTTTCATCTCAGTGTTGAGCATATATAAATAAACTGAAAACCTCTACTCAGTCGTATTCCCTGATATTAGTGGAGTGGAGGCCACTTAATTGTATATTTTTATACTACAACCAATGGTCCAGACTCAGCTGGTGCAAACTCGATATAATTCAGGGTCAAACACAAATTTGTAACCCCCCAATCCCCAAAATTTGCATACAAAACCAAAAAATTGAAGTCCTATATGGTCCTCCATACTTTTGTTTACAGTGCATGCATGGTAACCAGGAAGGTACCGAAATTGACGCAAAGCATCATTCTTTGTTTGGCCCTAAGTCAGTAAACAATGATCTGACATCTGTGCTTTAAATCTCCCTTTTTGAGGATGCCAGACACAAATCAATGAAAGAATTGGTGGATTCAAGGCTATAAATGGATGATGGAAGTGAACAACGGTGGTTTGAGATGTTCAGGGCTGTAACTTTATAAAAATTATTTTATGTTTCCAATTGTCGGGACATGCGCCTGACGTCATCATTCTTGCTAATGATTTACCAACTGTTTGTTAAGTGTTCCTTCCCTATTCTTCCATGAACCCTCCTGTTAAACTCCTAAGCTTTTTGGCTTTTTTTATTGAAATTTTTTATTAAATTTCTTCAGATTTCTTGGGAGTTTAATGTGTATAACAGAATGGTTATTCTGTTTATCCCCATTGTTACGTCCTCACCCTATGGGTGTTGGGTTGTTTTGGTCTTGCATCTTTTATCCGATATATCGCGTTTTCTTCGTATGAAGATCTAGCTTTGCATCTGGTAGCATTTAAATCGGTTACTGACTTTGGGCCTTCTTGTGTGCCTGTTGTCTTGTTTCATTTTTTTTCTATTGACGTTGTTTACATTTGGCAACGCCCTTAACATGTAGGATTTAGTATTATAGTACTTTAGAATTATTGTAGGATACATTGATTATGATTCCAGTAGTATAGCTCAAAAAAAGTGACGTTTGTCCACACATAGGCTCTATCGGGATGCCCTTGGGCTCATGATGTTCCCTTTGGGAACTTAGTCCTGCAAGTTTCTCTTCGGGAAGCTCGATGAGGTCTGATAGACCATGAGCGGAAGAGCCTTCTCTTACCCAGCAACATTTGGGGCCAAATGTTGTTTCGAGAAACTTGCCTGAGTCGGAGTTAATGTTCACCCTCGCCGCTCGGGACACTCCATCTAGACTGCAGCCGGGGTTGGCTACAGTCACAGCTTCTTTCTCAGGTTCAGAAAAGCACACACGACCACACGCTAGCTACCCGACTTCGGATATTCAGGCAGCTGCATGAAAACGTTCCCAGCCTCGAAGTTGTCCCATCCCGTAGCTAGCGATCGAGGCTTCATTCATTGGGACGTTCGGAGAAGAGATCTACGTCCAGATCTCTGTCCAAGGAGCAACAAGCAGTAAGAAAACAGAAGATCGCTGCTCCTCAAGCCTCTGTAATGGACTTGCTGTCGCAGAATGCGCAGTTCATCGCAGCTTCCCAGCAAGTGCAAGAGCAGCCTTCCGCAGACTCTGGCGGATGAGCTGTCGGATGATGCTGTGTCGGTCTGGTCATCTGAACATTCAGATGCTGTTGACCGAAATTCTCAGCTGAATCAGTCGGATGGTGAAAGGGTGAAGGAGGAGGATTACCCTTCCCTTTCGGAACAACATATAGTAGCGATGAATTTCATTCATCAATACTATCTTGACCTTGTTCCACCTGATCAGCAAGCTGCGACTGCTAGACAGAAACCACTGACGTCTCTAGACAGAGATTTCATGCGAAGGAAAGATGATGTTCTTTCCTACCCGGAACTATCTTGGCAAGTGTCGGAGGCCATCGGCCATATTAACAATGCCATATTCAACCTAGCAAGTTCGAAAAAGAAAGGCAGTTTCTTATCAGCATCTTCAGTCAGTATACCGTTTCCTGGATCACATTATTTTAAAACGGTTGGAGGCCAAAGAGCGCCTATGCATCTGGATGAGCAGACTGGGGATTTAGATATGTCCATGCCTACATCATTATGCTCGGATGTGATGGAGTCTTCTATTTCATCTAATAGAGCGATTCTGGACGCTATGTCCTATGCAGGCCATATCACCAGGGCTCTGACACAGTGTCTAAATGGAAAGGAAGTTGAGGATGTTTGTTCCTCGCCAAGAGTTCTTTCCAGGGCAGTCATGTATGCCACATACCACACAGCCCTTTCAGTGGCAAATTTGGAGTTGGTTAGACATGATGCAGCCCTTGCGTCGTCATCAATTTTTGATGACAGGATGAAAAGCTCTCTCTGTGTCACTCCGGTCTCCGAACACATACTGTTTGATGACAAGCTATTTAATTTAAACAAGCTACCAAAAAATGCTTCCAGCACACTGCTATTGAAATCAACGTCTCAACAACATGCATCGACTGACCGGAGTAGGTGAGGTCATTCCAGTTCACAATCATCGAAAGGGAACTCCTCGCGAGGATACATGAAACCCTCTTACAGTTACTCCTGAGGTTGTCAATATAGAGACTCGGGAAAGGGGTGCAAGTCTGATCAAGACTATAAGTCAGATGCCCATAGGCTTCCGGGACGAGGTTCTTCATGGAGAGGACGTAGTTTCCCCTCCCGCAAGCCTCGCAAGTCATACAGGTGATGGTCTAGACCTCTGTGGCTTTCCAGTTGGCAGAAGGTTATCAAACTTTGCGAAAGTTGGATGGAAGGTTATCAAACTTCGCGAAAGTGGATGGAAGTTATGGAAGATCAGTGGGTGAAAAATGTAGTCTGGCAGGCCTGCGTCTATCATTCCGAACAAAGCCCCCACTTAGAAGAAGTCTGCGTTTGGACAAATCTTCTGGCGAATTCTTCTAAGAGAGAGTCTCTCCTTGCGGAGGTATAGGCTTTCCTATCAAAGAAAGCAATAGAGGTCATCGAGAATCAAAATTCTCCAGGTTTTTACAGTCACCTGTTTCTCGTACCGAAGCCAGATGGCTCGTTCTGACTGGTAATAGACTTGAGCTGGATAAACAAATTGATCATAGCTCCAAAGTTCTATATGGAAACCATTCGGTCAGTAAGAGCGAGCATTCGAGTGGACGACTGTGCGGCAAGCATAGATCTAAAGGATGCCTACTTTCATGTCCTGGTACATCCAGCATTCAGACAGTACCTGTGTTTTGCCGTGCAAGGAGAGGTTTATCAGTTCAGAGCAATGTGCTTCGGTCTGCACCTGGCTCCTTGGGCTTTCACTCGAATAATGAACTCGGTAATGTCATACTTCCAAGCTCATTCAGCGGTGGTAACATCGCCGCATCTGGTCTTCATGATTATGATGGATGTGAGTCTGACGGGCTGGGGTGCATCCCTAAGTACCGCAGACTTGAAGTGTCAGGGTCTTTGGGACCCTCAGTTCCTAGAGAAGCACCTAAACATCAAGGAGATGATGTCTATCTGGCTAGCACTACAACATTGGATTGCTCAAGTAGCAAACGTCCATGTTCAGATTCTGTCGGACAACTCGGCGGTAGTGGCTTATCTCAGGAACCAGGGAGGCACTCATTCGATTCCGTTAAGCGAATTAACGGAAAAGATTCTCCTATTCGCTCTGAGTGATCACGTTCATCTCTCAGTCCGTCATATACCGGGTCGTCTGAACGTACTAGCAGACTCGCTCTCTTGAAAAGGTCACCTATTACCAACAGTGTGGACTCTCAACAAGCGAGTATTCAGTCAGATCTGCTACCAATGGGATCGTCCCATGATAGATCTTTTTGCGACACACCTGAACAGTCAATTACCGACATTTGTGTCGCCATACCCAGATCATCGAGTGTACGCAGTAGACGCTCTATCGATCTCATGGGACGGAATGATAGGATATGCATATCCTCCTGCTCCATTGATTCAGCAGCAGATTCTGTTAAAAATCAAATAGTCTCACTGCAAAGTCCTGCTAGTAGCACCTCTGTTATCACAGAAACCCTGGATCAATCTTCTCAGGTGTCTGTTATGGGGCATTCCCCGGAAGTTTCCTCCTCGAAAGGACCTTCTATATCAGGGGAAGTCCCACGCACTGCATCACAACCCGGAAGGTCTCAACCTTCACGTATTTCCGTTGTTCAGTCCTTCTTGCATGGAAAAATTTTACAGGACAAGCAGTGGACGCAATTTCTAACTGTAGGAGGACATCCTCTTCATTGAATTATGCAGCAAAGTGGAGTGTTTTCTTCCGTTTGTGTACAGACCAGTCTGTAGACATTTACAATCCATCCATTCCTCAGATTGCCAATTTCCTGGTCTACTTGTTTGACTTGACCATCACTATTAAGGGCTATAGGTCTATGTTATCAGACTCTTATGCTCATCATGATAACTTGGCTATTGGATCAGATTCTTCTTTATCCAAGCTAGTTAAAAATTTCTCTATAAATAGACCTAGAACCCTCGGATTAATTCCTAAATGGAATTTGGCTTGGGTTCTGTTGAAGCTTCAAGAAGCTCTGTTTGAGCCGTTAGATGATGTAGAGTTCAGATTCTTGACCTATAAAATGGCCTTTCTCTTAGCCTTTGCTTCTGCCAGAAGAATGAGTGAGCTTCATGCATTATCGGTTGATGCTTCCCATTACCATAGTGTGAGTAATACTGTTACCCTCACTACGGAAGTGGGATTCTTGGCTAAGAATCAGATTCCGGATAAGCGGCCAGAGCCTATTATCATTAAGGCATTACCGTCCTCAGACAGCCGTAGACCTTTGCTGTGTCCAGTTAGAGCAATGCACATTTATAAACATCGATCAAGTTTTATTAGAAAAGGAAGAAAAAGATTCTTCCTTTTCTTGATTCTTAACAGAAAGGATATATCTGTTCATTCTATCGCTAGATGGATTCAGCTGGCAAAACGTATTGCCTTTGAAAGTCTGTCTTCGGATCAATGTTCTGTCAACAAGATTTCAGTGCATGAGTTTAGAGCACTGTCTACTTCTTGGGCTTATTCTAACAGTATAGCCATTACTGATCTTATGAAGGCTGCCTACTGGACAACATCCTCTTCATTTACCAAGTTTAACCTTAGAAATTTAGAGTCCATCTCAGGTGACCTTAGATCTTTGAGTCCTCTTTCTGTTGCTCAGAATGTCATCCATTAGTATTACATCTAGAAGATGTCAGACAGTCTGCTTGAGCACTGACGACGTTCCGCTGCCATCTTCATTCTGAGGAATTTTCCTTCAGAACAAGGGGAAGGGGGGGGGGAGGTTTTTTCCCTTATGTTATCTGGCTTTATAGTGAAAAGCAAGGGAATGCTTCCACCAGAGACAGTAGTACAGCGTCGGTGCTGGGTGATTTTAATGTGTAGCTCAGTGTGAAGCAATAACTATCTCATATATATACTGTTTTTAAAGTGTAGCTCCCTGTGAAGCATTTGTATATGTCATGTGTCAAACAAATGTTTCTATACAATCCTCGGACACTTTTAAATGATTATAAAACATCTCATTCTCCAGGCTAGCTTTATAATTGGTTTCCTTCACTGAATTATGCTGGCATTAAATGGAGAAATCATGTAATTCTCAATTACATTATTGGTGTTATGTCATTCTCTTTTCTTATAAGAGAAGGACATATGTAATTCCTCTGTCTTCTTATTCTCCTGTAGGAGCTATTCTTTATTGAAGTAATTGAGAGATTGGATTTTCCTCTAACTCCTAGGCCCTCTAGCCTTTTTACTATTCAGCTGAGTCTGGGCCATTGGTTGTAGTATAAAAATATGATAAATTTAAAGTAATTTGTATATTTTTTATACTTACCAATGGCCCAGACAGGGATGGCCCTCCCATGAGTGGGCACTCATACCTCCCCGCTGATTATAACATTTAGCAGGCACTATAGAAAGAATGATGTTTGTCGCCAATTTTGGTACCTTCCTGGTTACCTCGCATGTGCAGTAAACAAAAGTATGGAGGGCCATATAGGACTTCAATTTTTCGGTTTTGAATGCAAATTTGGGGGATTGGGTGGTTCAAAATTTGTGTTTGGCCCTGAATTATATCGAGTTTGCACCAGCTAAGTCTGGGCCATTGGTAAGTATAAAAAAATATACAAATTACTTTAAATTTATCATATCTCTTAATTGAATAACCCTGCAAACTGAATATAATTTCCAAACACCAAACCATTTACCCTACTTTCAATACAGATTTGACCTCTTAATTGAATATGGGTTACAGAGCAAACTCCTGTTAATTGAATAAAAAAACCTGCAATGTGTCGAGAAATTATCCTGACAATCACCAAATACCCAATGTTTGGAGACCTATTGCACATAAATGCATCTAATATAGGCATTTAGTCTATTATATCTTGTGTGAGCTCTGTTAAACAAGATATAATAGAATAAATGCTCAGTTTATCTGTACTAAAGTACAGGAAAGTGACCAAATCCCTGTTAATTGAATACTCCTGTTAATTTAATAATCCTCAGTAACAAAGTGGCTATTCAATTAACAGGATTCCAAGGTAAACAACCTGTTGTGATTTATTCACCAATCATTTTTCTTGATTTCCTTGACTGTATGGTTATTGTGATTTTATCACTAATCAAGTATACATACTTGACTGTTGGTAACACCACTGTAACCTTATAGATAGGGGCAATAAGAGAAATCTGGTTATCATATGCTGCTCTGTGGGATAAAGAAAAAGATGGTGATCATGGATTAAGAGGTCATGTATTGTGTAAACAACTCATGTTTTGTTTCTTCATCAGCAAACAATAGACCAGATTATCAATTGTCTTTAATTGTTGGTGGTACTTTCCCCACTGGCCAAAATCAAAGATTAACACAGTAATAAAATGCCAAAGGTTCCAATCCACATGTCAATCAGTTACAGTATAAATCGTCGAGGTGCGAATTTCTATTTAAAATGCACAGTTAAAACAATGATATTTTATTATTTTATATTCCGTTTTATGTTATATTTGATTTTATGTAATTTTATGTTCTTTCTTGAATAAAATATAAAAACAAGTTCTCCCACATAAAATACCCATGGCACAAAAAAATATCATTTGGCACAACAATTCTCATTTGGCACAAAAAATATTCAACTTAAGCACATTAAGATATTTAGTCAGTGTGAACACTACTCTAAACTATGCATGTATGTGTGTTTTTAAAACCAATAACAGGCCTTTAAATTACCCCAATTTCACTCCTTTTACATGTGTGCCTAAATTAGAGGAGGTGTAAAGGCAGCAAGACAAAAATAGAAATTCCATGTACCTATTCTGCATTTTAGTACAACTTCCATAATAATATCACCATAGAAACACAAAGAAAGACATGGCAGCAAAACATAATGTGATAAGACTGTTGTTGTTATTTCTGGTTTTAATGTGCCTAAATTAGGGCAAAATGGTGTGCCCAAAATAAATGAATTTAACCCTTTACCCAACGAATCGGCCGCATCTGCCCGCTTAATATGCAAATTCAGCAGTTGAAAAAATATTATTTTTCAAAAAATTTCAACAAAACCATACCATGTGATCCCTCATTGGAATGAGTTATTTGAGCTCGTTCCAATGGGGGGTCACATGATATGGTTTTGTTGAAATTTTTTGAAAAAATGATATTTAAAATAATAAATTTTGATATCGTCTGCATTGGGTAAAGGGTTAAAGGCCTGCCAATAAATATAAAAGATTGAATGTACCAATTTATGTAAAATGGAGGCAACTTTTTTTTTTACCGGATACAACAATTGAAGAAATAAATAATGGTAATACAGTAAAACCTGTCTTGAGAGACCTCCTGTCTTGAGAGACCACATCTGCCAGGCACCGATTGGTTTTACTCTATAATGGACCTGCTATGGGAGACCACCTGTCTTGAGAGACCACCTGTCTTGAGAGACCACTGTGACCTGGTACCAACTTGTATTTTTATGCCATAATGGGCCTGTCTTGAGAGACCGCCGCTTCGAAGACTGAAACCATGACAAAAACTTTTTACCTGTTCTGGAATTGGAAAATCCATTGTGGTTATACTGACATAATTAAAAGTATTAAAAGCTTTTAATTGGGTTTCAGTTGCTTTTCAGTTACATAACTCATTAAAGACTGAGATGTTTTTATAAGACCCCTGTGAAAAGATTAGGATTATTGCTGAATAAACAATTTCATACATACCTGAAATGTGACTGATAGGATTATAAAAATAAATTTGTGTTGAAAATTTTCAATGAAGATTTTCAACACAAATTTATTTTTATAATTTTTATAACAGTCCATTTCAATCTGTTACAAAAACTTCATAAAAAAGAACTATAAAGTAATTACAAAAATCCATTCTTCTCCATTTCTGAATTTTGTGGTTGGTTATTCACTGACTTGAGAAAACCTGAAACCTGTTATGCAAGACCACCTGTCTTGAGAGACCACTTCTGTGTGGTCCAAAGGGCAGTCTCTCAGGACAGGTTCTACTGTATGTGCATCAACCAAAACACAGAAATTATTTATCCGAGAGTCCAAGTACAATTTTGGGGAGTATTTTGCACAGGTCTTCTCTCCTTGGTACATTCCTGTTTGAAGGACTATTTGCAAATGATGGCATATATAAGGTTAAAGTAAAATCAGTTTCGCTTCAGCTTCATGATGCCTTGTGGGTTGTTCATTACCATTGATTAATTACCCATCAGGCATGCTGATTCTTTGGCTCAGAGAAGATAACTTTTCATTGGAAATTCCCATACAACCCTGCAAACCCCAATGTGTGATCAGAAATATTCTTTACCTCTTCACTAATGTTGAATTTCGATTTAACTCTTTTTTAACAGCTGCTCGGAAAGAATTCACTCGAAGAGCACAGTCAGCTTATGGTGACATGAGAAAGAGAATGACTGATACAGAGGTTCAGTTGGAAGAGCACCGAAGTGATCAAAAAGCAATAAATGCAGGTTAGTATGTGTATCAGCATCTTAAACCTCTGCATACTACTGTCAAAATA
Organism: Pictodentalium vernedei; assembly: GCA_031216915.1. Taxonomy (NCBI): domain Eukaryota; kingdom Metazoa; phylum Mollusca; class Scaphopoda; order Dentaliida; family Dentaliidae; genus Pictodentalium; species Pictodentalium vernedei. The sequence continues at coordinate 56,342,093 of CM062293.1, forward strand.
CAGAAATTTAAAGCAGTAATTGTTTCCCATAATGCAACTGGGAATTTAACCAATTCAGTCTTGTCTGACAGAGCTCGAATGAGCTCTGTCAAACAAGACTGAATTGGTTAAATACCTAGACTGTACAGGTTCAGTTCCTAGTTGAAGCTATGTCAAACAAAACAGAATTGGTTAAATTCCTAGACGGTACTGCTTAAATTCCTGGTTGGAGCTTTATCAAACGAGTCTGAATGGGTTAAATTCCCAGACTGTACTGGTTAAATTCCTAGTTGGAGCTATATCAAACAAGACAGAATTGGTTTAATTCCTAGACTGTACTGGTTAAATTCAACATTGGAGCTATGTCAACCAAGACTGAATTGGTTAAATTTCTAGACTGTACTGGTTAAATTCCTAGTTGGAGCTTTGTCATACAAGACTGAATTGGTTAAATTTCTAGACTGTACTTGTTACATTTCTAGTTGGAGCTTTGTCATACAAGACTGAATTGGTTAAATTTCTAGACTGTACTGGTTAAATTCCTAGTTGGAGTTTTGTCATACAAGACTGAATTGGTTAAATTTCTAGACTGTGCTGGTTAAATTCCAAGTTGGAGTTTTGTCAAACAAAACTGAATTGGTTAAATTCCTTGACTGTACTTGTTCAATTTCTAGTTGGAGCTTTGTCAAACAAGACTGAATTGGTTAAATTTCTTTACTGTACTGGTTAAATTTCTAGTTGGAGCCATGGCAAACAGGACTGAATTGATTAAATTCCTAGACTGTACTGGTTAAATTCATAATTGGAGCTATTTCAAACAAGACAGAATTGGTTAAATTCCTGGACTGTTTTGTTCAATTCCTAGTTGGAGTCCTGTCAAACAAGACAGAATTGGTTAAATGCCCAGACTGTACTGGTTAAAGCCTAGTTGGAGCTATGTCAAACAACACTCAATTGGTTAAAATCCTATACTGTACTGGTTAAATTCCTAGTTGGAGCTATGTCAAACAAGACTGAATTGGTTAAATTCCTTCACTGTACTGGTTACATTCCTAGTTGCAGCTGTTTCAAACAAGATAAAATTGGTTAAATTCCTTGTCTGTAACAGTTAAATTCCTAGTTGGAGCGATGTCAAACAAGACTGAATTGGTTAAAATCCTAGACTGTACCAGTTAAATTCCTAGTTGGAGCTATGTCAAACAAGACTGAAATGGTTGAAATCCTAGACTGTAACAGTTAAATTCCTAGTTGGAGCGATGTCAAACAAGACTGAATTGGTTAAAATCCTTGTCTGTACCAGTTAAATTCCTAGTTGGAGCTATGTCAAACAAGACTGAAATGGTTGAAATCCTAGACTGTAACAGTTAAATTCCTAGTTGGAGCGATGTCAAACAAGACTGAATTGGTTAAAATCCTAGACTGTAACAGTTAAATTCCTATTTGGAGCTATGTCAAACAAGACTGAATTGGTTAAATTCCTTGGCTGTACTGGTTAAATTCTGAGTTAGAGCTATGTCCACCAAGACTGAATTGGTTAAATTTCTAGACTGTACTGGTTAAATTCCTAGTTGGAGCTATGTCAAACAATACTGAATTGGTTAAATTCCTAGACTATACTGGGTAAGTTCCTAGTTGGAGCTATGTGAAATAAGACTGAATTGGTTAAAATCCTAGACTGTACTGGTCAAGTTCCTAATGGGAGCTTTGTCAAACAACACTGAATTGGTTAAATTCCTAGACTGTACCAGTTAAATTCCTAGTTGGAGCTATGTCAAACAAGACCGAATTGGTTAGATTCCTAGACTGTACTGGTTAAATTCCTGATTGGAGCTATGACAAACAAGATTGAATTGGTTAAATTTCTAGACTGTACTGGTTAAATTCCTAGTTGGAGCTACATCAAACAACACAAAATTAGTTAAATTGCACATCTGTACCAGTTAAATTCCTAGTTGGGGCTATGTCAAACAACACTGAATCGGTTAAATTCCTAGACTGTACTGGTTAAATTCCTTGTTGGAGCTTTGTCAAACAAGACAAAATTGGTTAAATTCCTTGACTGTACTGGTTAAATTCCTAGTTGGAGCTATGTCAAACAAGACTGAATTGGTTAAAATTTTAAGCTGCAGATTTTTTCCATAATGCAGCTAAAATTTGATATTTTGACAACAGTGAGTTGAGATGTTGACATTCAAATGTTTAATTACTTTTTGGCCAGCAACAACAGATGCAAAAGGCTTCTGGCAGGGTTTTCTTTTTGGTGGGGTGGGTGGGGTGTTATTTAAAGTAATTTAAGTTTACATTGGATAGGTTGTTAGACTTTAAACTGAAAGGTTGAGGCCAGCGCAAATTGGTTAAAGCAATATTTTGTTTGTCTGTCATTTGTCTACTCTTTGCCACAAAAGTGAAAACAAATTTTTGGGTTGCCAGACAGACATGTTAACTCTCTTGGAATGCCAGGGAAAATCCTGCAATTTCAGTGCAGTTCCCAGCCTCCCCGACAGGAATCAGTTTCGTACCAAAAATCCCGGAAAACAACAGTTGAGTATTTCTTTCCTGTTGTAACTTATGTAAAACGTTCAGAGTCAAATCACATGCATTTCAAACTCTGGTAAAAACTCACGAAGTAGTAAAATATGGATTTAAGTTAATTTTATTTAAGAAAAAGGCATTTTATGATATTTCAACTGTGTTCATATTTATTTCTGTTTTTTTTCTTCGTAATTGGAGATTCGTGATTAATGTGCAAGTGTCAAAGTGAAAATAGGTGACTATTTGTTTGGTAAATATATGAAAAGGAATTAAGGCCCCACAAAGTAGGTCTTCTGTTTCTCAGGCCATTATTTGTAAAATTTCATGCGGGCGAGCGGTTTTTTATTTTATTTTTTATTTCTGTAATTATTTCTCTGTCATCAAAAGTTCATGTTCTTGGTTTATGTATTAGGCCTCATAACCTATGGAATAGCATGGATGGTGGTGTATTTCATCCCTTGAGAGCAAGAAGGCTTTGCAATGCTAAGGCATTGCAAAGCCTTCTTGCACTCAAGGGACAAATTGATCAACTTTTTAAATTGGGTAAAATATCAGACATAAACCATTCAATTTTTATTTTATTTAAGTTTACATTGGCTATAAAAAGAGAGCATGCGGCAGCCAAAAGGACCATGCGGGAGGGCCTGAGAAACAGATTTTTATTTTTTTAGGCCTAAATAATATATATTTATTTATTCATAGAATAGCTTTAATCATCATCCCTTTTCCAAATCAAAACGTAAACAACACCTTGACCTCAACTATTTAACCCTTTACCTAACATGAAAAGCAGACGACACATGCAAAAAAAATTCTTGAATAACTATTTTTTTCATTTTTTGTCTCAAAAACATAGGTTATGACCCCTCATTGGAACGAGCTCGATGAGCTCGTTCCAATGAGGGGTCACAACCTATGTTTTTGAGACAAAAAATGAAAAAATAATGAAAATTAATTGGCGATTTTTGTGAATAGCACTGGCCGGTTTTGGCCGTTACGTTGGGTAAAGGGTTAACACAGTTTAAAAATAGGTTAAAGTCGCTTAGGATGCCAAGACATTATGACCGCATATTTATAAACAATGGACTTATTTTCTAACACTACATTTATTCCGTTGTGCTGACTAACCTAACTGTTAACTGTTGGCCATCAGTACACAGAAAATTTCAAACAGAATTAAAAAAAAAGAAAACAAAGATGCTTCAATGATGAAAAGAAAAGTTTTGTGCAGGGCACAAGCATCCACACATGCAAGAAGGATTTTGATAGAGATACTTTCCAAGTACTAATCTTCTTGCAATAACTGAACATTAGGACATCTTTTCCTGCTAACATTTCCAGATTTGGGAAATTATTAGCTTAGTAGACTTTGATAAAAGCAAACCACAAGTTTTTTTCTTTTGTTTTGTCCCTGCATGAACTTTTCCCTGAATCCATCCCATTTCCGAGGAAAATCACCCTCAGGTTCCCTGAAAAATTATTCTGGAGGTTAACATGTCTGTTGCCAGATAAAGAAAAAATTGAATTGTTTTCCATCACATGCCAGAAAAAATGGTAGATAAACTTTCACATTCATAGGCACAGAAGGTATTCAACCTCACATTTTAACTTTTTTCCTAAAAATAGACAATTACAAATAAATTCTTGGAGCAACAATTTGTTACCTCAAAAACAGCTCTTGATCCCTCATTGGAACCTCAAAAACAGCTCTTGATCCCTCATTGGAACAAGCTCAGCATAATTCAGCCAGTACAGCCCCACAAAGTAGATCTTCTGTTTCTCAGGCCTTTGTAGACCACAAGCTCCCACAAAGGCCTGGGAAACAGAAGATCTACTTTGTGGGGCCTTAAGTGGGTTCCACTGCACATGCAAAGTTCAAGTCAGTGAATTTAAGGCAATTGTGTTACCTCCCTTGGAAGGGAACAGCTTCCATGTTTTTTCTGGGTGTGGAATGCATACAGTAAGATGAGTCAAAAGAAGCTACAATGACCATGTCATGGAAGCAAACACCATGAAACCCAACTTATCAGATGTTACAACTGGTGAGAATATGTCAATATTCCTGCTGATAAGTCCCAATTAAAAATATTTGTATTGCACCAAATAATAATAAAATGCTTCAAATATTTGCACATGTGTGTGTGTGCATATTGTTAATCAATATTTCTAAGGGATAGGTGTAAGCCTTCTCATCAGTCTCAATCTGTTTGAAGAAAACATCCATAAGCTTAACTCTTAACCCTTTACCTAACGTAACAGCCAAAACTGGCCAAAGCTGTTCTAAAAAATTGCCATATAATTTTCATTTTTTGTCTCAAAACCATAGGTTATGACCCCTCATTGGAACAAGCCCATCGAGGGGGGTCATAACCTATGTTTTGGAGACAAAAAATGAAGCAGCTATGATAAGATTTGATGAAAAATTCATCAAAATTTATCCAAAGAAATCATTGGATGAAAAATAATGATTATGGCTAGGTATCTCCACTGCACTATCAATCATTAATAAACAGAGTTTTCCTTCTCAGTAGATTCGATTCGAAATTTCGATTCGCAGTACAAATTTGTTCTTCCCAAAATGTTATCTTTTCTGTGTCAAAATATCAGTAAATAGCTAACACTTTTAGTTAACCATTTGCCTAACGACTCGATGGATCCGCTGGCCTGATATACAAGTTGAGCAGCTGAAAAAAAAATCCCCAAAATTCAATAAAACCATACCATGTGACCCTCTGATTAGAATGAGGTTTCACATGATAATGCTTTTATTGAAATTTTGGGGAAAATTGGGGAAAAAAGTTTAAAATGATAAATTTTGATTTTCTCAGCAGGAATATCTGCCAGCAGTTAGTCAGTGGATTTCATTGTTGAACCCTGATGTCTATAAAGCTGGAACTTTGCTTGTGTCAAGACTGGAAATAAACACACTGCCATCTGCTGAATGAGGTCCCCAGAGGGTGAATTCGGTGCACAACAGGGTAGCATTACTACATTCACCTTCAACCTCAATATGAATAAAGCTCTCAGGCCTAAACAGAAAGTGTTACCCAGAGGAAAAAATTGGGGGATTCTAGCCCACTGTATGGGATGGATTCTTGTTTTTCACATATTTTTAGACTAATTGTGCAGATGGAAATCCACTCTGTGAGTGTTTTAGTGACATACCACTCTCCATGTACTGTTACCGTCTACTGATGCTATCAGAATTACACTGGTAAATACACAGAACGACACGTGCATGTGAATGGGTTAATCGATATGGCACGAGTGCCAGCATGGAAGGATAAAATGAGAGGCCACAGACCTCGAGTTTTATCCTTCCACGATGACACATCGATTAACCCACTCACTTGCACATGTCATTCTGTGTTTATTACATGTCTATAAAAGCAATTATTAGAAAGACTCCGAAATTCATTTGACAACTCGTCCCTGGAGTTCCAATGTGTTCTATATGCCTACTTAGAAAACATTGGAACTCAGTGGATGAACTATCAACAAAAAGAACACATTTTAATATCAACCAAATTTGCATGGTGTTACTATTTTTAGCTATCGCTAGTGAATCAAATTGTAATTGTGGTGCACGATTTGTAGAAAATTCATGTGAAATTTCACTTCTATTTAAAAATTGTCTGTCAACGATTTCTGTGTGCGGAATGGATTTTCATTTTCCGCATGATTGTACATGATTGTACATGATTGTACATGATTGTAGATGGGTATTTCATAGAACAGGCATGTAATAAAAGTAATTATATCTTATTTATTACATGCCTTCATGTTTATAAAAACCATTATTAGAAGGACACTTAGCAATTCATTTGACTACTATCAACACAAAGAACACATTTTATGGCCAACCAAATTTGCGAGTGCAACCTGTGTTACTATTTTGTCCTCTGAGTTCTAATGTGTTCTTTGTGCCTACTGGCACATAGAACACATTGGAACTCGGGGGACGATTTTTATCTATCGCTAGGGATTCAAACTGTAATTGCAGTGTACGATTTGTAGAAAATTCCAGTGAAATTTTGCTTCTATTTAAAAATAGTCTGTCAACAATTTCCATTCCACATGTGTGCGGGACGAATTTTCATTTTCCGTATGGTTTAGTGTTGCTGTAGAATGGATTGCATAGAACCAGCATGTAATAAAATTATAATCATGACAGTTTCAAAAAATTTTCTTCAGACATGTCTCGACAGTACAAGACCATGCAGACAGAAATGATGCTGAGAACCCATCACCTGGAACAGGATCTGTTAGCTACAAAACAAAAACTGAGTAAGATATACACAGAGACTGAATTTCATACCTTGAATGTATATAAGAGACGGGAGGTTAACCCTCTGCACACTGTTGACAAAATATCTGAATCGCACACAACAATTTTTTCTCATGATGCAATCCAAGAATTTAACCAATTAATTGAATTGGTTAAATTCCTAGTTGCGTTATGGGAAAATTTTGCTGACTGCAATTTTGGTGTTTTGACCTCAGAGTGCAGAGGGTTACCCAAGAAAACAGTTGAGTGACAGTTTTAAAAAAAAAATCATAACGAGCCAAATTGGTAACAACTGGCATTTCAGTATTCAGAATTCCTGCCAGAATAATTCCATCCAGTATGCATAAAATGTTGCTTTGAACCCATATGAATATTGTAGGAGTGCCATTGGAACACGCACTTCCTATACCCAAGCCTGGAAATAAGCAATCTGTCATTTGTAGAATGAGGTCAACAAAGGGTGAATTTGCTGATGCTATCCCATACAGTGGGCTAGAATCCCCCAATTTTTCCTCTGGGTTCCTCTTTCTATTTAGGCCTGAGAGCTTGATTCAGAGTGAGGTTCTTTTTTAGTGTGTCATACCAATGCCAGTTGTTGCGTATTGAATATTTTGTCGGTACATGGAATCAATTTGAACCTTGAGAAATAATGCAACTGTGATGGTGACTGCCTTCAAAATCAGAATGATCAACAAATAAATTAGAATGGGGAATGGATGGTGCATTGGAGGAACCAAACTGGAACTCCAGTCAATATATCAAGAGTGATGTAAAAGTTAGAGTGAAGGCCTAAAGTAAAAAGAATATGGCTAGGCTTCTCCACTGAACCATCAATCATTAATAAACAGAGTTTACTTTTTCATCCCATTCGATTTGATTCGAGATTCGATTCGCAGTACAAATCTGGTCTGAGCCCAAAACACTTCAAAGCCCAAAACAATTAAAAAATGTTGTCTTTTCTCTGTCAAAATATTTATAAATGGCTAACACTTTTAGTTAACCATTTGCCTTACGAATTGATGGATCCACTCATGTTATATACAAATTGAGCAGCTGAAAAAAAAAAATTACGAAAATTTCAACAAAATCATATCATGTGACACCTCATCACATTGAGGGGGTCACATGATATGGTTTTGTTGGAATTCTTAGAAAAATTGGAAAAAATAATTATTTGAAATAATAAATTTTGATATGGTGTGTATTAGGTAAAGGGTTAAATATTTCTGGAAATGCAGTAGAATTGGGCTGCACGGTATATCGATAAATCGATATATACCAGTATTCAAACCAATATCGATTGAATACCGGTGTAATTACAAAAATATCGGTTTATCGTCATTATTTATTTTCCCACAATTTAATTTTCAAGATGTCATGAATTTTTTAACTGCAGCCCCGAATGAATATTATCCCTTTATCCAAGGAATCATCTGCTTGTGCCCTTGTAATATACAAATTCAGAAGTTGAAAAAAATAATTTTCAAATGTCAACAAAACTATATCATGTGACCCCTCATTGGAACGAGCTCGTTGAGCTCATTCCAATGAGGGGGTCACATGATATAGTTCTGTTGAAATCTTTGGGGAAAATCTGATCAACTAATTTTGAAAATAATAAATTTTGATATCGTCTGCGTTGGGTAAAGGTTTTTCGAACTGCATCATCAAGGCATGCTAATTCGATCCAACTGTGATGCCTCGAGTCTCGATTGTGGTACTTGTGTTCATGTATCTGATCAGTTTTCGATATACCGGTATACCGCGGTATTTTTTGGAATACCGATACCGGTATTCAGTTATGAATATCGTGCAGCCCTACAGTAGAATGCTGTTAACTATTTGGGTTCTAAGTGATACTATCATCACTCTACTGAAAAGTGCTGTACAGTATAGCTTGTTTAAGGTCACATATTTATGCACAATGGCTAATCATGACTGTGACAGTTTTAAGGGTGGAGGAAGCCGGAGTACCCGGAGAGAACCACCGAGCAACGACGAGCAGCTGCCAGCTCCCCAACATCTTAACTCCGCACTGCAGCACAGGCAGGGTTAGATTGGTTGAAGACATGCGTACCATCGACGTGCAGTACGCCTTAGTACACGGCATCATCGTGCCCCCCACGCGGGCAATGGAGATGAAGTGTCTTGCCCAAGGACACCATGCGGTAGCCGCAGGTGGGATTCAAACCGAGGACCTCTCGGCTTGCAGCCTGCACCTCTTCCTACTGAGCCACCACGCTCCCATTACACCCAATCAGGCCTGAAAATAAGCTGTCTGACATTTGCAGGATGAGGTCTCCAGAGGGTGAATTTGATGATGCTATCCCATACAGTGGGCCAGTTTATTCTCTGGGTACCTTTTTCTGTTTGGTTATGAGACCCTGATTCAGATTGAAGTTCACAGAGGGTACATTTAGTGATGCTACCCTGCTGTGCAGGGTAGCATCACTAAATTCACCCTCTGGGGACCTCATTTTGAAGATGTCAGTCTGCTTATTTTCTGGCTTGCACCCAATGCATGGAGACTGTACTGTTTCTACACCACTGGAAATGAAATGAAACAAGGAATGCAACATTGCAAAGCCAAACTTAGAAAAAAAGTTTAGATTAGTTTCATATAGGTCTAAATATATTCAGAAGGAATTGATATGTTACAATTTATTGGAGCATACCTGTATACACTATCCAATAAATAGTTACAAAACAAATTCATCTAAACAAAATATTTTGTATCTAACTGAATAATGTGATGCTTATCAACAAAATATGAAGTTTTTACTTGTACCAATTGCATGTTTAGTTTAGCCCAAATTTGGGCTTCCAGCACTCAACCAGTCAAACACTGCTTGACTTGTACACAATTACGATAATATTTGGGCATAGTGTTACTGTCAATAATTTGAGGGATTTTAAAGGCCTGATTGGGAAGGGCTCCCATGGTTCTTTCCAGAAGTTTATCACCTGACATCATATCAGAACCAGTCATAATAGTTGTGCACTGAATACTTGATAGTTTAGGTCCTGTTAGTTATTTAGCTGAATATGCTGGGTTTTTTTTCAAGAAATGCACAACTTCTTATTAACACGGCTGAAAATATTTCGTACTTAGATTACCTCCCTTGTTTACAGTCCCCATAATGTAGACATTTTCTGGAAGCTCAGCGTAACCTTTCCTTGAGAAAACAACTCACAAAATCTTACTGTATCATTCAAATACAATAAACTGAAAGACACAGTTAACTGCTCAAATGAGAGTGTCAATGACACTGTAGCTCAACTTGTCAAGACAAAGACATGTACATGTATAGTATATGACACAGCAATGACAAACATCTAGGTAATGACCTGATAACAAAGGTACATATAAAGTATTGTAATGGTCTGTACATAAATACTGACCGTTGCCTGTAACAAATGTATAGGTAAAGTATTGTAAAGGTGGGCTACAGTCAGATGCTAAACTAGAAAAAATCTTTGAGTCTCAGAGTGGGTCTGACTGAACCCCAAAATATTTGTTCTCATAGCACAGTGATAACAAAGGCACCCCAAAACACACTCATTCCTGTCCCAAGGTGAAAACAAAGGTACCCAAGAAGTTTCGTGAAGATCAGTTCACAAATATGAGCTGTGTAGAAGTTGTGACAAAAAACTGATTGGACCTAATTTCGGTACAAAATGGCCACTGGCAGCCATCTTGAATTTTGGACCACACCCAGAAACACTCGTTCTCGTCTCAAGGTGATAACAAAGGTACCCAAGAAGTTTTGTGAAGATCGGTTCATAAATACAGCCTCTAGCCCGAACCGTATTGGCATGTGCACTTACTGTGTATAAGTAGCACTGGAAAAATCAAAGTTCATCTAATTTGCATAATTTCTGCACGAGAAAAAACCTGTACTATATGTGATGTATTCCATGTTACTAAACATTCATACAAAAATTTATTCAAATCAGAACTTTCATACAAAAGTTCTGTACAAAAGACTGATTGCACTAATTTTGGTACAAAATGGCTGCTGGTGGCCATCTTGAATTTCAGACCACACCCAAAAACACTCGTTCTCATCCCACGGTGATAACAAAGGTACCCAAGAAGTTTCGTAAAGATCGGTTCATAAATACGTCCTCTAGCCTGAGCCGTATAGAAGTTGTGTACAAAAAACTGATTAGACCTAATTTCTGTACAAAATGGCCACTGGCAGCCATCTTGAATTTTGGACCGCACCCAGAAACACTCGTTCTCGTCCCAAGGTGATAACAAAGGTACCCAAGACGTTTCGTGAAGATCGGTTCATAAATACAGACTCTAGCCCGATCCGTGTTGACATGTGTACTTACTGTGTGTAAGTAGCACTGAAAAAATCAAAGTTCATCTAATTTGCATAATTTCTGCACGAGAAAAAAACCCGTATTATATGTGATGTATCCCATGGTACTAACCATTCACACAAAACATTATTCAAATCAGTGCTTTCATATGGAAGTTCTGTGCAAAAATCTGATTGCACCAAGTTTCGTACAAAATGGCTGCCATCGGCCATCTTGAATTTTGGACCGGACCCCAAAACACTCGTTCTCATCCCATGGTGATAACAAAGGTACCCAAGGAGTTTCGTAAAGATCAGGTCATAAATACGGCCTCTAGCCTGAGCCGTATTGGCATTTGCACTTACAGTGCTGAAAGTAACACCAAAAAACATCAAAGTTAGTCTAATTTGCATAATTTACGCACGAGAAAAAAAAAAGTATTATATCTGATGTATCCCATGGTACTAAACATTCATACAAAAAATTATTCAAATCAGAGCTTTCATATGGAAGTTCTGTACAAAAAACAGATTTCTGCATCGTCGGTACAAAATGGCAGCTGGCAGCCATCTTGAATTTCGGACCGCACCCAAAAACACTCGTTCTCATCCCACAGTCATAACAAAGGTACCCAAGAAGTTTTGTAAAGATCGGTTCATAAATACGGCCTCTAGCCCGAGCCATATCCAATTGTTGACGGACAGACGGACGACGGGCCATGGCATAAGCTCAAATTTGGCTTCGCCAAAGTTGAGCTAAAAATGGGTCAAAATTTTCTCATTTTAGTGATAAATTTCCAATTTTCATGTGTCAGTAATAATGAAACTGTGTTATTGGAATTCTTTACTCCCCCGCTGAGGATTTACAATACAAGATGAACATTCTCACAAAGAAAAAACATATGGATTTCTTATTAATTTTTTCCAAAGGATTTCTCAAAGCCGAGTCATACAAAAATTGTCCCATTTGTCACCTACATAATGTCAGCTCACAAACATGTCTTGGTAAGTCATTGAACAATCCTGTGTGACCTTGATCTCCAATGGAAAAGCATCTGACTGTACACAGTTTGAATGAAGACCATCAGCAGATTATTTTGGTCAGATCACCATTAATGAGCATTATTTATGAAATCCACCCCATCAGAAAATTATGGACCAAAATAGTCATTTGGCTGATGATAATCAATAACACTGAATATGACCTTTAACCCTTTACCCAACGTAACGGCCAAAACGGGCCAGCGTTATTCACAAAAATCGCCAATTAATTTTCATTATTTTTTTCATTTTTTGTCTCAAAAACATAGGTTATGACCCCTCTTTGGAATGAGCTCATCGAGCTCGTTCTAAAGAGGGGTCATAACCTTTGTTTTTGAGACAAAAAACGAAAAACATTAATTATTCAAGAATTTTGTTTGCAAGTGTCGTCTGCTTTTCATGTTAGGTAAAGGGTTAATAGGCATTTTCAAAACTTGTAATTAGTTATGCAAATACCTTCCGCAGTAAATATCAAATTTGACATTCAGTCATGTATAATTTAGTTTAGTTCCTTCTGAAGTTGTAATGACACTGATTGCATATGACAGTTCCTCTGATAATTATCATAATACAATTAATGTATATTATATATAATGTACTTGTTATTTAGCCATTCCGGTTTCAAATTGGTGCAGTTTCATTCATCAAACATTACTTCATTGAAATACATGTTGATAAATACTGGAGGATTCACTGGTTGAGGGCTAGAATATTTTTGGTGGTCTAAATTTCTAATTCAAAATTTCTTTTATTACAAATTTTTGGAGAGTGCCCACAGCCATGCTCCGATAATTTGTAATAGAACAAACTTATATACACAAAATATTATTTGCATTTGACTGAATTGGAAACACACACAAGGAAAATGTTGGCTTTTGCTCTGGTAGTTTAATTTGTTTGAAAGCCCTGATAGTGGCTTCTAGTACTCAATCATTTAACCCTTTACCCAACGAATCGTCCGCATCCGCCCGCATAATACACAAATTCAGCAGTTGAAAAAAATATTATTTTTCAAAAAATTTCAACAAAACCATATCATGTGACCCCTCGTTGGAACGAGCTCATCGAGCTCATTCCAACGAGTGGTCACATGATATGGTTTTGTTGAAATTTTTTGAAAAATTTGAAAAAATGATATTTAAAATAATAAATTTTGATATCGTCTGCGTTGGGTAAAGGGTTAACAAGTATCAAGAAATAACCAACAATTTCAGAATGTGTTGAATGTTAAATAACTCACTGCACATTGACAAAAGGTACAAGTATAAAATTTTAGCCACATTAGAGTTGGGCAGGCTTTTTTTTTTTGAGGAGGGGGAGTTCTGTTTCTTGAGGCAACCTCCAGACTGCGCCAAAAACAATAAAACGATTTTACTGTGTTTGTGCATAAACTGGTCAAACTCTCTTACTGGGAGAGAACTGGTCTAGTGGTACCCATGCCAAATAGTTTTTCTTTGAGTAAAATAGAATACAGTGAAACCCTGTTAATTGAATAACCACTTTGCCAATGAAAATTATTAAATTAACAGGAGTATTCAATTAACAGGTATTGTGTCATTTTTCTGTATTCTAGATATAAACTTAGTATTTATTCTATTATATCTTGTTTGACAGAGCTCCATGAGCTCTGTCAAACAAGATATAATAGATTAAATGCCAGTATTGGATGTACTGAGGCCAAATAGGTCAATAAACAAAGGAAAACTGGGGAGATTCTGGGTAATTTCTCGACAGGTTACATTTTATTCGATTAACAGGAGTTTACTCTATAACCTATTTTCAATTAACAGGTCACATTTGTACTGGAGGTATGGTAAATGGTTTTGTGTTGGGAAATTATATTCAATTAACAGGGTTATTCAGTTAAGAAATATTCAATTAAGTGGGCTTCACTGTATATACTTATCACAATCTCCTTGCGGTCCTAAACACATCCATGCCAATGTTATTTGTATTTACAGATCAAACAGAAATGGAACTGAAAAAAACCAAGGAAGAGAAAGATAAAATGGAAAAAGAAAAAGATGATGAGATTGAGATGTTGAAACATAAAATTAACAGCATGGAAATTGCTTATGATGGAATACTAAATGTAGGTTAAAGATTTTGAAGGTGTTCATCACATGACCTTAAACCCCTGCACACTGATTTCGAAATATCTAAAGTTCAAAATGTAAATTTTTCTCATAATGCAACGAGAAATTTAACCAATTCAATCTTGTTTGACAGAGCTCATTGAGCTCTGTCAAACAAGATTGAATTGGTTAAATTTCCATTTGCATTATGGGAAAAATGGCTACTTGAAATTTGGATATTTTGACATCAGAGTGCAGGGAGTTGAATATATTTATCTGGTAAAGTGGCATTTCAATAAACAGGGCTCCAATTTACAAGAATGGTATAATTTGACAACATAAGACCTCAAAAAGTTAAAAATCTGTTATTTATTTATTGGTGTTTAAGGTCGCATACTTATGCACAATGGCTAACCGTGACCGTGACAGTTTTATGGGTGGAGGAAGCCGGAGTACTTGGAGAGAACCACCGAGCATTGGCAAGCAACTGCCAGCTCCTAAACATTCTAACACTGTTCAAGCTCCGCTCAAGCAGGGTTACAGCAGTTGAATACATGTGCACTATCGACGTGCAGTAGGCCTTAGTACACAGTGTCCCCATGTAGGCAGCTGGGATAAAGCGCCTTGCCCAAGGACACTACGCGGGTCATCCCGGATGAGGATCGAACTCGGGTCCTACTGCATAGAAGTCCAAAAGTCTACCACTGAGCCACCACGCTCCCTAAAAATCTGTTTCTCGTTTCCTCCCGCATGGTCATTTTAGCTGCCGCATGCTCTCTTTTTAAAACTAATGCAAACTTAAAAAAATAAAAATTAAATGGTTTATGTCTGATATTTTACCAAGTTAATAAAATTAATAAATTTGTCCCTTGAGTGCAACAAGGCTTTTCAATGCTTTAGCATTGCAAAGCCTTTTTTCACTCAAGGAACGAAATACACCACCACTCATGCTATTCTGTACATTATGAGGCTTAAAACATGTAACAAACCAAGAACATGAACTTTTGACAGCAAAGAAATAATTACAAAATAAAAAATGCCCGTCCACATGCAATTTTACAAAAAATGGCCTGAGAAACAGAAGATCTACTTTGTGAGGCCTAATAATGATCTGATTTTGTAGGATTTGGTATAATATCAGATAATGACTTTGTTTGTTTTTGTTTTTTGTTTATAGTGGTTTAATCCTTTAACTAAGACAAAAGCAGATGACACTTGTCAGCAGAATTTTTGAATAACTAATTCTTTGCATCAAAAACATAGCTTATCACCTCTCATTGGAATGAGCTCCACAAGTTCATTCCAATGAGAAGTCATAAGCTACATTTTTGATACAAAAGTGAAGAAAATAATAAAAATTGAATGGTGATTTTTGTGAATCGAACTGGCCATTTTTGCTGTTACATTGGGTAAAGGTTTAACAATTAACACTTTCAAAAACAAGAGAAAATCATGACTGCAACATAGAAACCATGAATTCATTTTAAAACAGAAAAAAGCAGTGTAGTTTTGCTAATCTAAAGCACTATGTACTTGATTCAGGAAAGTTCTGTCAGGCCTCGACTGAATAGTGCTGATATCTATATTTGCTCTGTCTGAACTCAGAGGCATAAATCATGGAAGGATTTGGGAGGGGGTGATTGGAGGAGATGTTCCCCTAAAAATTCTGGTAGGAGGTAACCCCTAAAATTTCATAGAACCTCCACACAGATATCACAGAATTAGAAAACATGGAGATTTGATAATATACAGTGGAATGGAGCCCAACTCCCACACCCCCACCACCCCTCCCCACCCCACCCCACCCCACCCCACCCCAAGCAAATTAATCAGTTGAATGTCTATACTGGATGTGATGAGCCGCATAGGTCTAGAGGGGAATGCTGTATAAGATTTCTTATTCAATTAATAGAAGTTTACTCTATAACTCATATACAATTAACCAGCCAAATTTGTACTGAAGGTATGGTAAATGGTTTTGTAATTGTAAGTTACATTTAATTTTATATTAAGTGGCCTCCACTGTATTGGGTAAATCGACATGTCGATCTAACCCTCATACCTGAATGAATGGCTTAAAAAGTGCTGAAGAATGAAGACTGATATTTTATATTAGTTACCCCATGTCTGATCACATGGTACAGGTTTTTACCTACCCGAAGGCAGCCATATCCCATGAGGCCGAAGGCCTCATGGGATACGGCTGGCTACGGGTAGGTAAAAACCTGTACCACGTGATCAGACACGGGGTAACGAATTTATCTATTGACTTTCCGTTTTAGAAGTACAATCAATTTCATGTGTGAACACACACAGCATGAGATCTTTTATCTTCCATTGTTGAGCCATACAGGTTTCTGTGGAATTTTTGTGCAAAAGAGTTTTTGTGAAAATATGCCGATATGACTAGTATAAAAAAATTATTGAATTTTTTTTTTTCTCTTTTGTCTCAAAAACATAGCTTATGAACCCCACATTGGAGGGTACTCCACAAGCTCATTCCAATAAGGGGTCATGAGCTATATTTTGGAGATAAAAAATTAAAATATAATACATGTACACTGTAAAACTGGAATGACACGTCTTCGACGGGGTATGTTCAATTTGTAGATTTTGGAACGAGGCTTCCACTGGGTATGGGAAATTTGTCAGTGGCTGGGCGGACGAATCGAGGGTTTTAATGAATATGGTCTCATACCACGTATCTATCAACCAATCAAATCAAAAAATTCACTTTAGTAAATAGATAATAATATTGGCCTTCCAATGGTTTGCCACGGTCCTCTAATGAGGAAGCCTACGTGAATCCCATCACTTGCCTAGTCACTCCACCCTCACCATCCCTCCTAATCTCCCAACATTCTGACACAAACTGTTTTATTATTTCCCCCATTGGCACTTTTCAATCTCCCCCTTCTAGATCTTCAGTCTCAATGAAATAATTCTCCATTAACTCCCTAACCTGCCCTGTCCATCCTGTCTGATAGATAAAAATTTTAAAAAATTGAATATGGAATATTATTAGTTATCCTTGTATTTTCCAGGGTGTATGGGAATTTACACCGGTTTGGGAACTCATACACCCTGAGGCAAAGCCAAAGGGTGTGTGAGTTCCCAGACTGGTGTAAATTCCCATACATCCTGGAAAACCCAACAATAACAGATTTATTTTCCAAGAATTTTGATGTACTTAATACTTTAACCTAAATTGTGGGAAAAACTGACAGAAAATTTGTACTTTATAAGTTTCTAAATAAAACCAGACAAATATGGACGTCATTGGAACTGGCTCAATTAGCCAGTTCCAATGACATCCATAACTGTAATATTTTATTACACATAAATATTAAATTTCCTGAATTTTTATTTTTGTTCTAACATAACCGAGCAGAAGGTATGAATTAATAATTAAAAATGTGCTTTTTTTGCCATCTACCCTGCTATTGTGTTTTCTTGTTTTCACACCGTGGTTAACCACAGTGTAAAAAAAGCTACTGTGGATTGCAAGTTACACCGTTCCTCTCTCAACCAATCAAAATGCAGTATTTTGTTGCATTTGGAAATAAAGGACATGTATTTATCTTCTGCTTTTTATTATCTTACAGGAGGCAATGGATTCATTAATCACCAAAATCGATGATGCCAAAGATAAATGGGAAGAGAAAGCAACATTGATACAAGCCAAAAATAAACAAGTGTTATTAGAATTTGGTTTAAACCCATTAGACATATGAGCATTCATGAAGGATAAAGTTACAGCAATCAAAAACTTTGGACGGTCATCTGTCACTTAACAATGCCCAGGGCTTATATTTCGACGAGAATTCGAGAAACGATTCGCACAATAAAACCGACAAGAATCCATGTAGATTCTCGCTGCACCTCTGCTAGGATTCGCGTGAAAATAATTGAGTCAATTTAACCCTTTATCTAACACAGCGACAACAAATTAACCAATAGAAGGCTAACACGACCTGAAATATCCTAACACTCTGTCAATAAAATTGCACAAATATGGCTGTCATTGGAACCGGCTCACTGAGGCGGTTCCAATGACAGCCATATTTGTAAGATTTTATTGGTAAATATTGTTCATTTAATTATTTTATCATTTATTTATTATTTATTGTTTAAAAATTATCAAATTTAGTTTTAAAAATTAAAAAGGTGTGTTGGGTAAAAGGTTAACATGTGTTATCAGTATACAACAGTGGTTGAACCATGGTGGCGTCTTGGGATCCTGGGACACTCATAGTAGGTATGGATTCTCGCAACCATTTTCACGAGAATCCAAATGGATTCTCACAAATTTAGACGAAATATAAGCCCTGATGCCACAGTTCACTATAGGTTCATGCATAGCAGGAAGAATTCTCCCGTCTCTGGGAAAGGGTACAGGAATTTGTTTTGGTGGAAAAGAAACCTAGAAAGAATAAGAAATATTACTTTTGAATTGAACTGAGATTATTAGTACAGAACCTACGACATGTATCACAGTATGTAGAGTTGGGTAATATACCAAAAAACTGATCCGATACCAATATCACAGGCATACCGAAAAGGCAAACCAAGCCAATCATTTCGGGGGGGCACGGTGGCTCAGTAGGTAGAGGTGCAGGCTGCAAGCCGAGAGGTCCTCTGTTTGAATCCCACCTGCGGCAACCGCGTTGTGTCCTTGGGCAAGACACTTCACCTCCATTGCCCATGTGGGGGTGCGGTGACACTGTGCACTAAGGCGTACTGCATGTCGATGGTGCACCTGTCTTCAACCAGTGCTAACCCTGCTTGTGTGGAGTTAGTATGTTGGGGAGCTGACAGTTGTCCGCCATTGCTCGGTGGTTCTCTTCGGGTACTCCGGCTTCCTCCACCTATAAAACTGTCGTGGTCATGATTAGCCATTGTGCAGAAATATCTGACCTTAAACACAAATAAATAAATAAATAATTGACTTTCGAAACCATCTGTATTTTCAAATTTTCCTACATTCAGTATTTATAAGTCTCTGTTGAGGCTTGATAGCAATTGAAAGGTTAATTTTCAGAAAAGACGTGACTGATTTTCTTTTCAGTTTTGTTAACCCTCAATGGACTGGGCAACTGTCCTGAATTCCCATTAGACTACAACCTGTACATGTCCAATTGCTTAGCAGTAATTTCTAGTCAAGTCTTGGCTGCCTGTTGAGGCAGCCAAGACCTGACTAAAAATCACTGACCAGGTGTTTTGTCTATTGTCAGCAGGATCTCCTAAAGATGGCATGGTCAGGGTATATGCTTTGAGAATGCAAAAGCCTGAAATAGGTCTTTAAACATTAAGATTCATTTAGAACAAGTCACAAAATTACTGTACATATGATTTGTAGTTGTAAAAGAATGCCACTTTTAAGCTCATAGGCAGTGTCATTTATAGCGTTGTGGTAGAATGATACTACAACAACTTATTCTGTTTTCCCCAATGTGAATTCCTCTTGGGTACTATCAGCAAATGTCAGTCAAGTCAGATACCGTATACCAAAGCGATACTGAGGTATGTTCCCCTAAAAATACCAAAACCGATACCAAACTCAAAATTCCAATACCACCCATCTCTAACTACATGTATAAATGCTTTACAACAAACAGTTACATGAAATCATGATCAATCCAATCTCACCAATCTCTGTTGAACTGTTCTAATACTGTCAATGGCATTGCCAAAACATTGGCCCAATATGCAACTTCCACATAACATAGACCCTTAAAATGATCTCTCCAATGTAGGGCTAAAATTCACTATAAATGCCTCATTTTCAAACTTTGGTACACTGAATGTTGTAAACTTTTATTGGGGGGAGGGGGCTAACTAGGACTCTCTGCTAAGACCTCTGGCCATTACCTCCTCCACCTTCAGGGAAGTCGGGAGGGAGTAATGACCAGAGGGTCTTACCGGTGGTTAATACCAAGGAAGGCCCCAAATGCCACACAATGGCCTTCCAAGTATCATGTTTCCTTACCCTTCTCTCCCCTCCCCCCCCCCCACCCCAAAAAAAAAGAAAAGAAATATTCCAAGAGCCCCCTGTGTTATACAATTCTGGCTACACACCTGTGCACTTTTAACCTTTAAAGACCTGGAAATATTATGCATTTCTGCTAAACTTTCAAGCAGAAAATAAGCAGACCGTCATCTGCAAAATGAGGTCCCCAGAGAGTGAATTTAGTGATGCTACCCTGCACAGCAGGGTAGCATCACTAAAGTTACCCTCTGTGAACCTCATGGTAGCATCACTAAATTTACCCTCTGTGAACCTCAATCTGATTCAGGGTCTCAAAACTAAACAGAAAGAGGTAACCAGAGGATAAATTGGCCCACTGTATGGGACAGCATCATCAAATTCACCCTCTAGGGACCTCATTCTGCAAATGTCAGATGGCTTATTTTCAGGCCTGTGTGCTTTGTCAGTTCACATTCTGAGGCTTTGCAGTTGTTTCTAGGCAATTCAGTAATATAGTATCCAAGATGTTTGGACAGTTTTCTAAAGGTTTAAATCTAAGGCTAGATTCAGACCTTTATAGAATTGTCCAAACTTCTTAGATATTATTTTATTACAGATCTGTTCTGTGAAATCCTCATCAACAGCAACACTAAACCATGCAGAAAATGAAAATCTGTTCTGCACACATGTGTGGAACGGAAATTGTTGACAGACTATTTTTAAATAGAAGCAAAATTTCACTGGAGTTTTCTACAAAATTGTGCAACGCAATTACAATATGATCTTCTTGCGATAGCTGAAAATTGTACCCTGAGTTCCAATGTGTTCTATGTGCCCGTAGGCACATGGAGCACATTGGAATTCAGGGGATGAAATAGTAACACAAGTTCCCCTCGCAAATTTGGCTAGCGATAAAACATGTTGTTTTTGTTGATAGTTGTCAAATGAATTGCTGAGTGTCCTTCTAATAATTGTTTTTATAGACGTAATAAACACAGAATGACACATATGTGTGAATGGGTTAATCGATATGGCACTTGTGTCATCGCAAAAGGATAAAACTCGAGGCCTGCACCCTCTCATTCTATCCTTACAGGCTGGCACGCATGCGATATCAATTAACCCATTCTCATGTATGTGTCATTCCGTGCATATACTATTGAATTGTCAATTTAAAAATACGGACAATGGCAAGTGCAACAGACCAAACAAAAAGTACGTTCACTGGTAGCAGCTCACTTCTCAGCCTTTTGAGCAGCAAATCAACACTAACAGTAGTGGTAACAAACAACTGCTATCCTTCAAAATGCAAAAGGGATGACGAAAATCCATGGCAAGAAAGATGTGCCAAAAGGGTGAATATCATACCTGGAAATTTAGCACTATATCGAAAACTTAGAAACAAACAAGTAAGAGAGTTGAGAACCAATCTTGAAATAGAATTCATAAGCTGTGCAATAAAATTTAAAAAAAATTTTTTTTATTTAATCTTATTTTTTTTACAAGCATTGGCGAACAAGTTATGCAACTTATGTTAATACCTCTCTATGGCCCAATGGTGCAGGTGTGTGGCAACTTCATGGCCTTGCGCTTCTGGAATACGACAAAGTGATCTTTAGCCTGCACAGAGTGTGTCTCTCTCCACACAAAAAGCCATTTTACATCCCCACATGATAGGACGTTATGCTTTGACAGCATCAGCCCCCACAATTGATGCTGACAGTGAGTGTTTGGACACCTCGTGAGAACTTTCCTCGACCAGGGATCAATCCCAAGACTTCTGGCATGAGAGACCAGTGCACTTACCAGCATCCATTCGGCCACCTCTCTCTGAAATATGAGAATTAAGTAGCTCCAACCTGATCATAACATCATCTCAGCTAACATATCATATTTATCCTTAATTCCAACCCTGACTTGTCCTTGTCGACATTGCACCCGATTGGTCTTAACAGAAAGGATTTGGAATTTTTATACTTTTTGTTTCTAGGCAAGTTTTGGCTGCCTATATAAGTAGCCAAGACTTGTCTTGAAACAATTGAAAAGGTTTTTAGAAGGTATCTTGCAAATGAATCCAAAGACTGCCTCATTGGATATCTATTGTGTTGCAGTAAAAAGCGATCAGTCGGAATTAACTCTTTATGGGTTAAATACGAATCTGTTGTTTGCCCTTGAATTAAGATGCTTTGCTAGCCAGTAATTATCAGTTTTGATCAGAGTTTTGTTTGGGGCTAATCACCGCAAATTCAGGACATCAAGTGTGAATTAAGTTTTTGTTTGAATGGGGATTGCGATTGGAAAATTTGGGGTAATCATTGCCAAATGCCATCAGAAAGGGTCCCATGTTTGGCCCCAGTAGATACCCCCCACACCCCGCCAAAGAATACCTGCATTGGCATAATAATGGTATAGTTGTTTTATCGGTCATATTCATTCAACTGGTTGAGTGCTAGAAGCCACTATCATGGCTCTATTGAAAAGTGCTGGCAGCCACTGTAGTGGCTTTATACTGTATGCTTGATGTCTGCTCAGCAGTAGAAGACTAATTTTTATATAAAATTGCAACAAAACAATTATTTAGGACAAAATATCGCTCATCTAAGGGCACTCTTGCTGGTAGCATGGTGTTTTTTAAACAAAACAATACCCGCGTTTCAAATCGCCTTTGGAAAATAATTTAGCACTCAACCAGTTGAAAAAACTGGAATATCCATTATGCATCATTTTGTTGTTGCACTCGATTATTTCTAATTAGATTGCCACCAGTCTTACTGAAAAATGAATTACACAGTGTGACTTTACCTTTTTGCTCATAGGCAGTCATTTTACACCCCCAGCTGATAGGGCAGTATGCTGTGATTGCATCCTTACAATTTATGCTGCCAGAGAGTATTCAGACACCTATAAATCTTTCTCTGACTTTGGATCGATTTGAGTACCTGTGGTTTGAGAGACTTATCATCAACTGGCCAAAATGTTGTATTATTACCTGACATGTTGAACCAGTAGCAAAACCCCTGCAGGTCCTATAAATGGTACTAGTGAGGTAGAACCACAGTAAACAATAGTGTACAAAATTTTAAAAAATGACTCTAACCAACAGACCATTCGTGTGGTTTGGTGATGGCCAACCGAACACTTGGCTATATAAAAATTCTTGTGAAACTGCTTTTTTATCATTAACAAGTATTCATATATCGCATGGAATTGAAATATATATATAGCCTCTCACGGCAAAAGTCTAAGACACAAGAAAGGCTGCTTACCTGGTAGAGTGCTAGAAGCCCATATTTGGGCTTTACTCTAAACTGCAGGTACCTAGAGTTAAAGGCTTTCTATTCTGTGGATGTCCTTCATATTATCTTGTAAGTAAAATTACTAAATCTCCATCGATTTGCATTGTTACAATTTATGGAAGAGTGCCTACAGGCACTCTCCCATGAATTGTGACAAGACAAAGATGAGTGAACAAATCTTGAGGTTTGAGAAAAAAATTAGCACTCTACCAGTTAAGTGACTCAGACTTTTGGCTAACTGGTCATCTGTTCGCGTAATTTACATTTGCGTAACCACTACGCGAATGAAACGAGCATTCTTGTCAATTTTTGCACACTGAAACGAACAGTGCTTCACTTTTGAAAAATCCTGTGATGCAGAAAAATTGTTTGTTTTATTGGGATTTAATGACACTTTCGACAGCCAGGCTCACGTAGTGTAGGACAATTTTATGGGTGGAGGAAACTGGAGTACCTGGAGAGAACCACTGAGCAGTGGCAAGCAACTGCCAGGCTCTCCAGTATATCAACTCAACACAAGCAGGGTTAGCATTGGTTGAAGACCAGTGCACCATCGATGTGCAGTATGCCTTAGTACACAGCATCAACATGCCCGAATGTGGGCAATCAGGATTAAATGCCTTGCCCAAGGACACAATGCAGGTACCCCTGGGTGGGATTGAACCATCTACCTCTGGGTTTGATGTCCAATGCGGTAACCAAGCCAGAAAATATGCAGATGGTCATCTGGAAAATGAGGTCCCCTAAGGATGAATGTAGTGATGCTACCCTGCACAGCAGGGTAGCATCACCAAATTTACCCTCTGTGAACCTCAATCTGAATCAGGGTCTCAAAACTAAACAGAAAGAGGTACTCAGAGAATAAATTGGCCCACTATATGGGATAGCATCACCAAATTCACCCTCTGGGGACCTCATTCTGCAAATGTCAGACTGCTTATTTTCAGGACTGGCCGTAACCACTGAGCCACCGTGCTCCCGATGCAGAGAGTAGAAAATAAATGTCTTGTGAAAGATTAGGAACCAGAGGATATGTATTTTCATATATGTTTTTGTATAGTGCTTGAGCAACCATCCTTCACCTCAAAGCATTGAATCATTCCCACATTTCCGGATAGGGAAATACGTTTTTTTTATTGATTTTCTCTTTCGACTCAAATAGATAAGAACTTGCATTGGATGAAAGTCATTTCATTGAGTTTATCAAAAGCTTGATGTGGTTGGTAAAATCTAATTTAACTTTCTGCCTAACTCGACTAGCAGACGACACTTAAAAACATTATTTTTAAATTAAATACTTTCTTTTTTCCTCGAAAACAAAGCACACCACCCTTCATTAGAATGAGCTCAATGAGCACATTCCTATGAGAGGTTATAAGCTATGTTTTGGAAGCAAAAATTGAAAAAATAATAAAATTTGAATGAGAATTATTGTGTGTAGCACCAGCCAGATATGACCATTAGATTTGGTAAAGGTTTTGAAAAAATAAGTTGTAGGATAACCATATGAAAACGTAGGCCTAAAAAAGTTTAAAATCTGTTTCTCAGGCCTCCTGCATTGTCCTTTTGGCCAAGAGGCACTCTCCAATAAATTGTAATAAAACATTGTGTTTAAACATGTTTTTGTGTTTCAACTGCTGAGTAAACGAGGTAATCAATACAATGTAAAGTCATTATTTCAGCCCTGATAGTGGTTTCTCACACTCATCCAGTTAAGTGAGGGTTTTTTTGTACATATTTAACAGGCTAAAAAAATACATTTGTAATTTTGTATATAAAAAAGAGAGTTGTTATTTTTCTCATGGAGTTTTCAAGACATTTAAAATATTGTCTTTGTGCAAGCCATTACAATGGTAGTTGTCAATCTATAGGAGAACCTGAGAGGTCTTCGTCTGTTGTCTGTTTTATCCTACAAACTCTAAATTCTACGTGGGTCATTGTGGCATCTGTATTATTCTGTGCATTTCTATACACACGCAGTTTTGTGTGGTAATTTAACATACCACTTCCAACTAAATACAATGGAAAATCTGAAGTCCACATAGTATCTGATGTTTTAAAACATTGGATTAGCCATTTTCATGTTTTTTCCCAAAAGTGATGAGAAATAGGGAATCTAAGGTTTAAATGACAGAAAATTGTTACCATTTGGGCATTTTGATATGTAAATCCAGTCATCAGACATCCCTACATGTTTGTCAACTCAGGCAAATTCAGGATCTTTGATGAGAAATTTCTGAAATTTCATTGAAACTTGGGCACAAATTGTCGAACGATATCTGATAGATGCAGAGAACATGGCTTCAAAAATTGGTTCTATGGCTACAGAAATCTGTTCTAAGAAGCAAAAAATCCTATCTATGGCCTATGCTCCTCCTCCACCCCATCTGTATTTGTCATTACCCCTTTATCCAATGTAATGGCCAAAATTCACCAGCATTATTCACAACAAGAGGATCCAAGGCGCCTGAGGTACTCACCTGACCAAAGTTGTTTAAAGAAGGATTTAATTACTATCTACCGCTAGTTGATACAACAGAGGAATGAAGTTATTTAATTATTTATAAATTTGTTGTCCATGCCAGATGATTTTTTTCTAATATTGGGATGCTACCACAGAAATAATGGCCAGATTTTCAGTAATGGAAAATTAGGGAGTCCAAATATCAACCAGTGGACTTGACTTGAACAAACTTGAAGGATGTTGTATACCAAATATCAAAAGATTTTGAGAATATCACAAACTTTTCACTATGTTAAACTTTGCCCCAAAATATATGGAACAAAATTATCAACCCAGGGACTTTATTTGAACAAATCAAATCTGAATCCTCAAGGGATGTTGTATACCAAATATCAAAAGATTCTGATTGTATCTCAAGAAGCAGATTTTTAAAAATTATTCCTCATATTGGACTAATTTAAAATTTGGGCTCCAATAGGGAGCCCAAATATTAACCCAGGTACTTGATTTGAACAAAAACATAAGGATGTTGTATACCAAAAAAAGAAGATTTTTAAAGGTTACTCCTCATATACATACACTTGATTTGAACAAACCTGAATCTGCCCCCCCCCCCCCCCCCCCCCATCTCGAGATGTTATATGCCAAATAAGAAAGCATTCTGACTGGTGGATCTGAAGAAGAAGATTTATAAAGAAATTTCTTCCTATGCACTAAGTTAAAATTCGGGCTGCCATAGAGAGCCCAAATATTAACCCAGGGACCAGAATTGAACAAATTTGAATCCGACTCCCCTAGAGATGTTGTATACCAAATATCAAAAGGTTCTAATAGATGGTTCTGGAGAAGAAGATTTTTAAAGAAATTCCCTCATATTGCACTAAGTTAAAATATTAACTCATACACTCGATTTGAACAAACTTACTTGAATCTCACCCCCTAGAGATGTTGTATACCAAATATGAAACAATTCTGATTGGCAGATCTGAAATTTTTTAAAGAAATTTCCTCACATTGCACTTAGTTACGTTTTGGGCTCTAACAGCAAGCCCAAATATCACCCCATGGATCCGATTTGAACAAACTTGAATCTGCCCCCCCCCCCCCCCCCACCCTCCCGAGATGTTGTATACCAAATATGAAAGCATTCTGACTGGTGGATCTAAATAAGATTTTTAAAGATTATCCCCCATATTGGACAAAGTTAAACTTTGGGCTTCCATAGGAAGCCCAAATATTAACCCTGGGATATGCTTTGAACAATGTTGAATCTGACCCTCATAAAAATGATGTATACCAAACATAAGATTCTGACTGGTGGTTCTGAAGAACAAATATTTAAAGATTATTCCCCATATTGCCCTAAGTTAAAAATTTTGAACTTAGGGACTTCATCTTAATAAACTTGTGTCTGCTCTACCCCCCATCCCACCCCCTTTCTATGAATACCAATATATCAAATATCAAAAGCTTATGATCAGTGGTCATGGAGAATTTTTTTTTTTTTTTGCAAAAATGCCGACTTTTTTGATGCCCCCTATAGGATACCCTGACACAACCGATGGCAAGTAGCATTCAGTTCTACTGGTCCTGAGGATGTTTCATACCAATTAACAGCTCTGTTTCGTTTGGTTTGGGAAATATGGGCGTTTGAAAATATTTCTATTATTTTATGTCGGGAACAAACAAGGGACATTTTTTTCTGCGTACGTCAAATACAGTATATGACTGGGTTAAAAACTTAAAGATAGATAGTGCAAATGCTCCAAGTCTTTCAGCACCAATGACATGTAATGTGTAGTTCATGTTTCAGCTATCTTCCACATGCTATAAGACATATGTAAGCATGTTTATTCGCTCTCTAATTATCTCTTGTAATGATCGATATGAGAAAATATTTTAAAATACACTACACATTTCCACAATGTGCATACAATGTATTAAATAACATGCCCAGAGTTACCAAGCTTGCCCGTCAGATGGCAGTAACTTGATGTTTTTTTAACACAAACAGGTATACCAATTCAATCATTATAAAATATCTTAAATAAAGCAAATGTGTTAAAATTTTAATTTGGTATTACCAAAAGTAGGATTTTAACGCATTTCACTTCAGTTAAAGTAATATTTTATAATGATTGGACCGGCCCAAGCAAGAATATTGGACCGGCCCAAGCAAGAATATTGGACCACCTAGGGTTGGACCGGATCGTACTGGACCACCTCTCCCATGGACCGGGCCACCACTGGCAGTCCGACCATGTCCGGTCTACATCCCTATCCCACAGGGACACAGGAATATTTTTCTGCACGAGTCAAGTACTTATGACCCAATAATACCACACACCACATTTGGTTCAAATTGGACCATCGGTTCAGAAAATAGAAATTTTGGGTGAGGCCAAAACCTCGCTCCTCCCATTACAAAGGCAAATTGATCCACGAATTTCGTTTGAACAAACTTGATTCTACGCCTCAAAAGAAAGCTACATGCCAAAATTAATATCAAGTCCTTGAATAAACTGGTTCATGAGAGGATTTTAAAAAATCTTTGGAGGATGTTCCCCATCCCCTCCCTATGAAGCTTGTCAACTTGATTTGAAAAAGAAAAAAATGCGATGTAAGAACAAACAATCACCTTAAATTTAACTAAAATTGGTTCAGCAGTTAGGAGGGGCAGGTGTAAACACCATATTCACGGACGACTGACGGTGAAAGATCACAAAAGCTCATCCCGACTGTCAGTCAGGTAAGCTAAAAATCACCATTAAATCTTCATTATTTTTTCTCCATTTTTTTGTCTCAAAAAAGTAGCTTATGACCCCTCTTTGAGAGGTCATAAGCAATGTTTTTGACGCAAAATATGAAAATGTTTAGTTGTTCATGAATTTTATTTGCAAATGTCTTCTCCTTTCGTGTTAGGTAAAGGGTTAATGGGCAGGCCTGGAAATAAACAGCATACATCATAATCCGTTACTAGGTTACGTTATATCACACGGTGTTAACGTGTTATGAAAAAAATGTTGTGAAGCCTTTCCACCTTCTGTGTGTTCACTTGTCCTGCCATGTTGTTTACGTCTAAAAACAATTTCCACCAAAATGAATAACAACTAACACGCGCCATCGCAACATTTGAGTCGGGTTTATTCCGAAATATTATCAAGTCTGGCAGGCAAAACATGCAGGGTTTGGAATTTAATATATGTTATATTATTTTATCGTAATCTGAAATTCGTTCGCGTATTTTACATATAAAGTTACACCCACTTAACCTATAAACCCTCGTTCGCGGGTTATTTCCAGGTGTGCTAGGATCATGTACATTAATTGCATACCCTCCTGTCCTTGGATCCATCTTGTCGGGGTTAGCCAGACAATAATTCTTGCATTGCTTCCTGCCTATTAAGCATGAATTTGCAATTCTTCTCAAAATCAATCACGTTCCATTGTGTACATAAGACACCTCCGGTCACACTCGTAAACGGCACGCTACTAGAAACACTGCATATGTTGAACGAAATCATTGGCTGGGCAGAAAGTACCGAGTGTCCCGGGAAAACTACCGTCACCCCACTATTGGTGAAAATTGGGATAGGTTAATTTTGAACTTTATTCATAGAACTTAGTAGAGTTCTTGAGACCGAAGACTACGTATTTAATAAATGAATTGATATCGGAAAAGGGGACGATTGTCAGTTTTTTGTCTTCTGCTCAGAAGTGACCAGATAGAATGCGGGTGCCTGGGCCAACCTCAGAAAGGCCAAAACTTCAAACACAAAGACATTGTGGTAAGAAAGTGAAGTCCGAGCTGTATTACAAAAGCACTGGACGAACATTGAGCCACGGCCGTTAACGCTCACTATGCCTCAACCCTTACGGGGATGGGCAATTGCCATGAATTTCCACAATGCTATAAACTGTACACTGCAAAAAATATAGGTTCTCTTTAGAACCCAAACTGGCTCTAATCTTGTCTCTGAGATGGAACCAGATTTTAAATCAAACAAATTTACCAAGATTAGCATTCAATTTATCAGAATATTACATGAACTGAAGTAGGTTCAGCAGTAAACTTGGAGCTTATTCAACGCAGTCGCCAAACATTTTGAAACAAAGGAGATAGGAACGGCTGGCATATCGTACCAGTTTTGGTTCTGTATGCCCCCATGTGGACAATCGATTTGAAAGATAAACGTCAGTAAACTGTGTTTCAGTGGCAAGTATCAGGTAGATTGATAGAGGTGGCATTTTGGAAAGTTTATACATTGGAATAATAACTGTGCTGTGGGTAGGTCTAAAGCCTCTCTGATTGAAAATTATCTTTTGATCTTCGTGCATAAACACATTGGTTGATTGATTGATTTATTTATTTGCAGCATAAAAATATACAAGATAATAACAAGACAGGTTACAGATGAATGCGCTGCAAGGAAATGAGCACATTTGAATACGTATATTGATCTACGTGCATAAATATTTTTCTACGTGCATAAATATTTTATTTATTGGTGTTTAAGGTCACATACTTATGGACAATGGCTAATCGTGACAGTTTTACGGGCGGAGGAGGCCGGAGTACCAGGAGAGAACCACCGAGCAACGACGAGCAGCTGCCAGCTCCCCAATATCGTAACTCCGCGTTGCAACACAGGCAGGGTTAGGTTGGTTGAGGACAGGCGCACCATCGACTTGCTGCAGTACGCCTTACTACACGGCGTCATCGTGCCCTCATGTAGGCAACCGGGATAAAGTGCCTTGCCCAAGGACACAACGCGGGTCGTCCCTGATGGGGATCGAACTCGGGGATCTCTAGCATAGAAGTCCAACCGTCTACCACTGAGCCATCGCGCTCCCACGTGCATAAATTTTTACGTGAATCAAATCTTGAAAAATTCAAAGCAGCTGATGAACGATTTTTTGTATGTTTGAATATTTATCGAACGTATAATTCGTTGATTGGCGGTAGTTTTAATATCTACAGACATACAATTAAAGGTAAGTTTGGTTATTTTTATTTATTTATTTATTTATTTGTTGAGGTTTAATGACACTTTCGAAAGCCAGGATCGCGTGTCGAAGGAAATTATTATTATTTTTTTTTTTTTTCAAATTTTCTTCTTTTTTTATCAATAGTATTTGAGATAACACTGGGAGAAAACCGACCTCTACCCAAAACGCTTATCTTTAGTGTCAGTTTAGGTAGAAAACGTTCAAATTCTGACCAATCTTATGTGGACTTTCCAGCAATGAGATGGTTCGATCAGGTCGTTTCTGGTCAGGTCCGAAGTTGTGGATCTCAAAAACCTTTCGACATGGTGGCGCAACAGCGAACTTTTTACGACAAATGGTCCTGTTTCCCTGACCATCAGAATGAACTTGCAATCTGTCTCAAGATACCTCGTCCCTTGAGTTCCAATATGTTCTATGTGCCTACTGGCACATAGAACACATTGGAACTCAGGGGACGACCAGGTTACATGCTAAAAACTAAAGCGTTAAAAACTACACTTGAAGTGCTGCATTTAACACTTACTAAGTGCCGAACTAGCACTTTGTTCAAGTGTAGATATCCCAGAACTTGACAGGTGTTACAATAATATCACTTGACAAGTGTAATGTCGCGACACTTAAAAGGAAACAACGCAGATGACGCGGATCAGGCTCGAACTCTCGAGCCTGATCCGCGTCATCTGCGTTGTATCCTTTTAATTATGTACCCACCAAGCGCAAATCAAATTATGGACGATTCAGGAAGAACCACCAATGCTGGACACATGGGAAGTGCCATCCATTCAAGTTTTAGATGTCTAACGATTGTGATGTCTAAGTGCTTAAAGCATTGCACTTTGAGTATTAAAATCAAACCCTAAGAGTTAGAATGGGTTTAACACCTTAAAAGTGTCAGTTTTAACACTTTAGTTTTTAGTGTGTAAAACTAGAGTAACGCCGACGGTGGCATATGCCCCCGCCTGCAATACCGCGGACAGCATCACAGAAATGAAACATTTAATACTGGTTGACAGACGAAGAATGACGATGGACATTGACAGGAAATTTTTCAAGTCGATAAAGGGCAATAATTTTGTAAAAAAATATTTTTTTCTGCAAACTTTACGGATGTTGCACATCGTCATGATGTGTGTAGCCATATCCTAAAGTTACAAATCTCTACATAACAAACTATGGAAGGAGTTGATTACGCCATGAAGGTATCTTCAATGAATTACTCTCAGTTAAAAAAATACTGGAAATTTCTTAAGTCGATAAAGGGCAATAAGTTTGTTGAAAATATTTTTTCTCCCAACTTTATAGATGTTGCATATCAACAAGGCACATGTAACGGTATCCAAACGTTTCATCTCGCTACATTAGCAACAGTGGGTGGAGTTGATTACACCATGAAGGTATCCTCAATTAAATAAACACTGGAAATTTTCTACATACAGTGTCGCCTGACCTTCTAATGTGGTAATGTGCTGAAGGTTACATTACACTGTTTTATGGGGTTTATTTTTCATATGCAGCTGAAGGTTACATTACACTGTTTTATGGGGGTTTGTACCTTTTCCTCTTTCCCCACTTCATCAAGCACAAAATGTGCTTGATGAAGTGGGGAAAGAGGAAAAGGTACAAACCCCTTTCCTCTTTCCCCACTTCATCAAGCACATTGTGGTAAAAACAACCCCATACCCATTTAGTTTATCACCTCTTGAAATAATATACTGAAAGAGGTATAGGTCACCATGTGACTTTTGCCTTCAAATTTGGTGCTTCCAATACTTCTGTCCAGTTTCGCACTGAATAAATTAGACCTTCGTTTTACTTGCCCTCACCTAGTTTTGTGCTTGATGAAGTGGGGAAGGAGGAAAAGGTACAAACCTTTTCCTCTTTCCCCACTTCATCAAGCACATTTTGGTAAAAACAACCCTATACCCATTTAGTTTATCACCTCTTGAAATCATATACTGAAAGAGGTATGGGTCACCATGTGACTTTGGCCTTCAAATTTGGTGCTTAAATACTACTGTCCAGTTTCGCTCTGAATAAATTAGACCTACGTTTTACTTGCCCTCACCCAGTTTTAGTGTTCACACACTTTTCAGAAGACGGTTATCACCAATATTTTATAATTTTTTTCAAAACATGCATTTTAAAATTTTATTCACACTTACAAGCTCAGTTCATTTTCCACCAATTGGATAAATCGGGCAACTTTTATGCCCCATTAAAGGTTGGGGTGTGGTGCAAAAGTGTATTGTAACCTGTATGTAGTTTTTGCATTGTTCAAAATTTCAGATGGCTGTCTTGAAAGGTGTGAGTGCAGCGTATGACACAATTTCGGGACGGACGAACGGACTGACGGACACGAGGAATAGTATATACCCCTACCCCACCAAGCATGCGGAGGTATAACAGTAAAAAACGAAACAGGTCCAAAGTGTTTGTTTATTATAATTATTTGAAAGAATTGCTTTCGTTTAACGAATAATAATAAACAAAATTATTTCGTGCACATGGCTACTCGACTGTCAGATACTTATAAAGAGCGCTTTTCATACAGCGGCGTAGTCGCAGGGGGGGGGGGGGGGGTACGGTGGCACCCCCTCCAACTCAAGGCTATACCCCCTCCCGAAAATTTCTAATCATGATGCCGCTGAAAGCCCCATTAATCTACGAGACATAGGCTTCTCGGCGGCTAGATTCACTTTAGCTTCTCTTCCGAGTTCTGGCGGGTAATTTTGTGAACAGTTTCCGGTTCTCTCACGAAAAATGTGTTATTTTCCCTCTAAGAAAGTGAATAAAACTGACTTAAGCATTTTGTTTCTTTCTGATTTCGATCTCATCGCCATTATTGAGTAGCACAAAGATGTGTCGATAACAGGAAAAACAACAAGCAGAAATACACAAAATTGGACACTTTGTGATTTTATTTCGGTGCTCTCTCGATTGGACCCGATTCTCTCTCGAGTTCTCATCGCTCTCTGGAAAAACTCGGTGTTCTCACCTGAGATACGCCACTGTATTACGTCACTCACAAAAGCTTCGAAAATCATCGAAACACATTACTGACCAGATAGTAGTCCTCTCGGCAGACCATTTCGAGGTTCGTAAGACCAATACGCTTTGGCTTCCCGACTGAAGCGCTGATTATTGTGGGTCGGGGGGGGGGGGGGGGGGGGGGGCGTGATATGGAATTATTGTATATTGTATAGATGAAAGTGACAGAACTTAGTGATTGTAGTATTGGAGCTAATATTTTCTGTGAAATCCGTTCAAAATAATTACAAAAATCTGTTCCATTTCTACTTATTTCGTCAATATGTGCTATTTACTTGGAATTACTGATCTGTTCTACACCAATTTTGACATGTGTTTTTGCATTAATTATCAGATATTTTATGCAATAAAACAAGTGAGAAAATTTGAACAGAATAGATACGTAATTTCAAATTACCTTCATTTCTTTAACCATACACCCACTGAACTTTGCCGTGTTGCTACTCAATTTCGAACCACCGCTATGGTCATGCCTATACTTGGGCACAGCTTAAAATTCCCGCGGTGTATCCATAAACTACCTCGATCCTCGCGAAATAATTTCGTGACAATCCAAAATTCGTGACATCACACGAAATGTTAAAAAAATGTTTTGGCTATTGTTGGTTCTGTTCACGAAGTAAGTTGACCCCCACCTCTTGCTTCACATTTTGTAGAGTTTGGCATGAAAACTGATCATAGCTGTTATATCATCCCTGACTTGATTTGATACCAAACTCAAGAAAATAGTAACATACAGTTAGTCGTGAATATGCATAGTATGATACATATTACCTTAAGTGAATTCAAGCTGGGAACTGACGCAAATCTATGCCCTAACACAGACAAAGATAGGCATAAAAGTTATACCTGTAACACACCGATATTCATGGCGTCACCTTCGAACAAACCCTCTCGTCGGGTGTACGTTTGAGGTTTGAGGTAAGTTTATTTTGTAAATTCCATAGCACCGAGATGTCCGTAATGCGTCATATGCACTGAGCGATGTGCGCTTTAACCCTTTACCTGACACGAAAAGTAGACGACACTTGCAAAAACAATTCTTGAATAACTATTTTTTTTTCATTTTTTTCTCAAAAACATACGTTATGACCCCTCCTTGGAACGAGCACGACGGACAAACAACAAAAAAGGAAAAAAATAATGAAAATTATGTGGCGATTTTTGAGAAGGGTTAATGAGGTACAAGACGATTTGTTGCACTTTTTCCCTCAGAGGAGCACTTTATTGCTGACCTTCCCTCATATTTAATCCTGAACGCACGATTATTTATTTATTTATTTATTTATTTATTTATTTATTTATTTATTTATTTATTTATTTATTTATTTATTGTGGTTTAACAACATCTTCGACAGCCAGGTTCACTTCGTGTCGGACAGTTTTACGGGTGGAGGAAGCCGGAGTACCCGGGGAGAACGACCGAGCAACGACGAGAAACTGTCAGACTCCCTAACGTACTAATTCCACACAAGCATGCACGGTTAGCATTGGTTGAAGACAAGAGCACCGTCGTCGTGCAGTATGCCGTAGTACACAGCATCACTATGCCCTCCACGTGGCAATCTGAACTATTAAACGAAAAGTAGCTCACCCAGTACAGTTATTTACCGTATGGGTTGGCACTGGCGTGGATGTGGTCTCTTTTGGGTACTTAGGCTTCCTCCACCCAAAGTTATGCATTCACTTTCTGGGTACTTAGGAAAAGGTATACTTACAGAGTTCTAATTGGCATAAAAATTAAATTTTGTCTCCAGGAACTTCACACCTGTAAGGGATACACACTTTTGCCCCCCCCCCCTCCCCCCCCCCCCCCAATACGAGGAGAAATAGAGTGGGGGTAAAAAACTATGTTTCTGCCGCCATTAACCCTATCTATTGGCATACAAATTAAATTTTGTCCCCAGGAACTTCACCTGTAGGGGATACACACTTTTACACCCCTCCCCTCCCACCTCAATACGAGGCGAAATAAAGTGGGGGAAAAAAACTATGCTTCTGCCGCCATGAACCCTATCTGTCACCACAGCCGATTCGAGCTCTTTCTGTCTGTTTCTACGTCTCTGTCTACCTCATTAACTACACGTCTCTGTTTCTGTCCCTCCAGATGCCTGTCTGTCTGTCCCTCTCTATCACTCGCCCTCCCCCTCGAGAGAGAGATAGAGATAGATATGTGTCAGAGAGAGAGAGAGAGAGAGAGACAGACAGACAGACAGACAGACAGACAGACAGACAGACAGACAGACAGAGACAGACAGACAGGCAGACAGACAGACAGACAGACAGACAGACAGACAGACAGACAGACAGACAGACAGACAAAGACGGTTCGAACCAACCACGGTGACAGAGACAGGGTTAAAATGACGTGGAGTGACAAAATGTTTTTTTCTCTGCTGTCAAATGGCAGTAGAACAAATATTTTGGGCCACTACTTCAACTTCATTTATTCTGGTTACACCTTGACAACAGGGCTATGAGTGACCGAGACAAATGTTTATTTTGCGCGAGCGAAAATATCCATTTGTCTCGGCCACGAGTGAGATAATTTCGGTATCCACTGAAAAGCACAAGATTTTCTTTTTATTATACGCTTTTTATAAGAATCTGATCATTCCTATCGAGAATTCCACTCATTTCAACCTTGAATTGAAGCATGAAAATAAACAGCTGATGCGCATTGATACGTGGAAGTGATTTGATCGAATACGTGAATACGTATTGAATTATAATATTGCTGGATATGATCGGTATCCACTCAAACCACTAGATTTCTTTTCATTATACGTTTTTAGAACAAATGGGTGATTTCCAGTGATAATTTGACTCGTATTCACCTTAAAGTAATGCTTTGAAAGCCGCCATTTTGATTGATACCGTGGAAGTGAAAATTTCTATATCTTCACAGTGGTGATACGATTTCTGTCTGCAATTTTTTCGATAATCTATCGTTTAGCGTATAATAAAAATTATGATCTATTACTTCGCACATAGTGCAGCAAAGGCATATTGTTATCCTCCCAATACTGACTAGTATCGGAAAGAAATCTGTTACTTCGCACATAGTGTAGCAAACACGGGGGAGGAACTGTTCCATGAAAGAGACTCTTGTTCCGACTTTTGAACCAGTTCTTTACCGATTTGTTACAGTTCGCCAGCGAATGAATTTCTGACAGAAAGTTGAAAAATGGAAGATTGCAGGTACATATATCATCATTTGAGTCAAATAAGTTGCGTTTCATATAAAACTATATCTCCGCTGTCAATTTGAAGGACAAGATGAAACAAAGCGGACAAATTGTAAAGTTGCCATGCGTTTTAACAGAAGCTATATTTTTTACAGAAATCCCATTGTCTATACAGTAATTTTGTAAGCCTCGTTTTCTTCCATATAAATATTTTCTTCAATGAAATCTGAGGTATACGACAAGATATAATCACTCTCAGCATATTTTAAGTTCGACAGCAACCCAAGGGATCCGAGCGACCGAGATTTTCAGCTCTAAACATTCATGCAAAACGCGCTAGTTCACTACTGATCAGATCGGTTCGCTTTGTTTGAGATCAGTTCGCGACACTTATTTTATGTCTGTATATAATCATATTTATACTATGTTTTACATACGATCAATAGATATGTGCCACTTGTGAGATATTATAGTTGTAGTACACTACAATCTAGGTGATATAGCACTCATATATAGTCAAAATACACCACGCGAACGATCTAAAATAAAATGTAGGACAGGACGTTATTGTCGTATATTAGGCCTATGTGATGAATAAAATAGGATGTTCATGTAATATGAAATTCATGAAATTCACCAGCATTTTAAATTTAACCTTGCACTAAGCTAGGCAAAATTGAACATTCTTCGAATCCTTTCATAAATGTCATATTGCACGAACTATCATGTCATATTACACGAGTACTCATGTCAAATCCTCGAATTACTCCATTTTAGGTTAGTTCTTTGGCCTTCTCATGTTTCTTTTTACAGTGATAACACCGGAATTTAGTCTGGAAAAGAGGAGTACAAATCAAATTAATAAGTATCAAGGAAATTTACAGACATGGTATTTTGTTTACACCCACATTGAACCTCATTTTTAAATGAACATTGATGTCACCGGTATCACAAGAGTTTCCAAGATTTGATGGATCTCATATGCCCCTATGCTCCCACTTAATATATACTGTAGCCCAAACAAAAATCCAATATATTATAATATATAAAAGCTACGTATATAGCAACTTGTATTATATGACTCTAAATTTATCCCATAAAATCCTATAGAAACTAAAAGTCATAAAATCTAATCGTCTGCCCAATCCCCAGTTTGTTCCTACAAAAGTACTTTAGCGGGTATATCACGTGAACTGTACCGCCGAGGCCATATTCATAAAATGTTTGCTGCTTAATTTTGAGATTGACACGAGGATTTATCCACCTTTAAAAGTTGATGAATCTTCGTCTCAAACTCAAAACCATGCAACGTAACATGTATAGTATCACACAGCTTGTTGCAAAATTGGTAAGCTGGCCAGCAAAGACTTGTGTAATAAACACTGGCTGAAGAAACGATTGTTTGAGCAGGCACATTCCGACATTGTGAATTATGATGTATACATAAAATTACACGCAGTAGTTTAATGTCACAAAATTATTGCAAAACGTACCCACAGCGGTCCTGGTAGTTGGAAGACGGTTGAATTAGAAGAAACGGACAGGGCAGTGACTACACACTGGCATATTCATCTAAACGAGAGACTATAGCGAATCATGGCACATTTACCGATATACGATTATAATATTTTTCACACCGGGTCGAACCATGGTAGCATTGTGAATTTGTGCCCTACTGGTAGATAGAACACATTGGCACCCAGGGGACGATTTTCAGCTATCGAAGCGATTCAAATTGTAATCGCGTCTCACGATTTGTAGAAAATTCCAGTGAAATTTTACTTCTATTTCAAAATAGACCGTCAGCGATTTCCGATCAGATTTTCATTTTCCGCGTGGTTCAGTGTTGCTGTAGATGGGGATTACATAGAACATGCGTGTAATAAAGGCTACAGTTGTTTAGATACAGCTGTTAACTGGTTGAGTGCTGGAAGCCTATATTTGGGCTTTATTATAAGTATATGTACTACAACTTTAAGGCCTCATATTCAGTGGATGTGTTTGACATTATATTTTAAGTGAAAATATTTAGTCTGGTACTCTCCCATAAATTGCAACAAGGTAAAGACATGTGAACAAACATTGATTACCAAAAATAATTGAGCACCCTACCAGTTAGTTCTCCTGAAGTAGCTCCCCAGGAAAAAGGCCACGGGCACATAATTATGATGAAATAAAATCTGTAATTGCTGCGTAGCTGGTATAATACACCTCGCGACCTGATTTCCAGGTTGTCCCGAGTGACTTTTGGGACGAAAATAAGGTTCGGGCACCGTTGGAACGGGAATTTCATTGCGCGTCGACTGGTTTGGCACAACGTGAAGCAGGATATATATCATGGGGGATGACAGGTAGACAGCCAATCTGGCTGTGTCTACTTCCTCCGGTATACATGTCTATCTTAATCACATTATTATAATCTATATTCCATTGTCTGTATCATACTTATAGCTATATTTTGTATTGTGCATTGTATGTATGCCGGAAAAATAAATATCATTATCATTACCAAGGTTGGATGTTTCGCGAGTTTCCATTTATCGGTGTTTACAACCATCTCTCCCTTACACAAACACTTTCTGCCAATCTCCATTTACTCCAATCCACCACATTCGTCCGATTCTGCTAATGAGATACATAACCGTGTTTCACACAAGCTTTGCTGATGACATAAACTGGCAGAGTGCTGGAGGTCCATATGTGGGCCTCATTCCGAGTGCAGGTTACATAACTTAAAGGCTTCACATTCTTTGTACGGTGTACTCGTCAGTGGTGCACCGACAGTGCTCCAAAGGGTTGAGCTGAGAATGTCGCGGTACGAATAAAGGGTGTGTACACCTCCCTCAATAGGTTAATCATTATCCACATCTTCCTCTTAGTTTAAAACAATATTTCAAGCTCGAGTCCAATATGGAATTAACTGACACCATATATACCATATTAGGCCACCAACAAATTGTGTAACGAATATACCTTACCGACTGCTGCATCGATGCACAGAACTAATAACAACAGTGATCAAAATTAAATGAGAGAATTCTCACAATGTGTTCACGTGTCTTTGCCTTGTTACAATTCATGGGTGAGTGCCTACAGGCACTCTCCCATAAATTGTAACAAGGCAAATTCATACACACCACAAACAGTTTCATTTCGAAATTAACATGACACACATCCACAGAATATGAAGCCTTTTAAGTTGCCTAACCTGCACTTCAGACCAAATATGGGCTTCCAACACTCAATCTTTCAACTTGAAGCGTTTATTGACTGCCGCCATTTTGAATAATCAGTGAACAAAGGGGAGATTACCCATAGCTGTCAGCGTATACTGATGTTAACAGGCAGTATATGGTTTATATGCCGTCTGCATGTGACGTCTTTGAACCAATGAAATTCCCAGATACTTGTAGGAGGTAAG
Organism: Pictodentalium vernedei; assembly: GCA_031216915.1. Lineage (NCBI taxonomy): Eukaryota > Metazoa > Mollusca > Scaphopoda > Dentaliida > Dentaliidae > Pictodentalium > Pictodentalium vernedei. The sequence goes on from CM062293.1 coordinate 56,382,713, forward strand.
ATATACATTGTTACAATATTTGTGAGGGTGCCTATAGAAAAAATAATTTAGCACTCTACCAGTTAAATATTTGTTGGAAGGATCTACAAATATAAATTACATTCTCTCAGAACTCATGCAATCATCTGCGCTGATAGGATATAACTGGACGAAACTGTACCTTTCTTATACCTTCTCAAAACTAATAAAGCATGTAGGGTAGATGGGATAACTAATGACTATATCAAATCGTCGTACGAAAAAATGAAAAATATTTATTTAATATTATTTAATATTGTACTGAAGTCTGGTTAAGTGCCGGATGAGTGGACAGTGGGAATGGTGAAACCAATCTTTAACTGGTAGAGTGCTAAATTATTTTTGGCCATCAAAATTTGTTCACATATCTTTGCCTTGTTACAATTTATGAGAGAGTGCATATAAATATTTTCTTCAATGAAATCTGAGGTATACGACAAGATATAATCACTCTCAGCATATTTTAAGTTCGACAGCAACCCAAGGGATCCGAGCGACCGAGATTTTCAGCTCTAAACATTCATGCAAAACGCGCTAGTTCACTACTGATCAGATCGGTTCGCTTTGTTTGAGATCAGTGCCTACAGGCACTCTCACATAAATTATAACAGACATGTCCTTACAAACTAAATAATATCACTTCAAAGATAATACAAAGCACATCCACTGAGTATGAAGCCTTCAAGTTGTAGTACATTCACCTCAAAGTAAAGCCCAAATATGGACTTCCAGCACTCTACCAGTTAAGGGTAAGGGAGATCTTATGGATGCAAATAATTATAGAAAGCTAAAACTGGTGAGTTGTGTTTCTAAAGTGTTCACTAGCATCCTTAGTCGAAGGATAATGTGTTTTCCTGACGAAAATAGCTTATTATCACTACCCAAGCAGGCTTCCGAAAAGATCACTCAACGATCGACCATATATTTACTTTTAGTGCCGTTATTAGTATGATGAAACAAAGTTGAAAGAGGTTGTTTTGTTCGTTTGTGGATCTGTCAAAAGCTTTTGATACTGTTTGGCGAAGCGGGCTCTGCAAAAAACTCCTAAGTTATAATATCAAGGGAAATGTACTTGATTGTAATAAAGAACATGTATAGTAATATAAAATCACTAGTCACAGTAGAGAGTAAATGTTCCAATGTATTTTTCAGTAATATCGGTGTTAGACAGGGTGAAAATCTTTCTCCAATACTATTCTCTTTGTATTTAAATGACCTTGAATCATTCCTGAAATCGGAAAATTGCAATGGTGTCGATCTCGCTTCCTGTACTGGAGATACGTCGGTGTACTTGAAACTATTTCTTCTCTTGTATGCAGATGACACAGTTTTGTTAGCAGATACTGCACGTGGTCTACAGCAAACACTCAATAAATTTTCGTTATATTGCGATGAGTGGAAATTGAAGGTTAATATTAAGAAAACAAAAGTTATTATATTTGGCAAAAGTTATAACAGAAATAGTGTCATGCAGTTCTCAATTAAAAATGAAAATATAGAAATAGTTGATGCTTATAAATATTTGGGCATAACTTTTCATAAATCAGGATCGTTCAGCCATGAAAAAAAATGTAAGATGCCAAGAAGCAAAGAAAGCTGTGTATACATTGATTCACAAATCACGAAGGATCCAAATCCCGGGTGATTGTACATTAGATGTGTACGAAAAAACCATTGTTCCAATACTTACGTATGGATGTGAGGTTTGGGGGACTGGTAATAATAACGTTTTAGAAAAACTTGAATTGTGTTTTTTTTAAAAGTTGCTTTAAGACTGAAAAAGGCGATACCAACTATCTTGGTATACGGGGAAACGGGGATATATCCTGTAAGTGTCAAAATTAAACAGAAGTGTTTAAATTTCTGGGGTAGATTAATATAGGGTGACAGAGAAAAACTGTCGTGTAAAATTTATTGGCAGATGTATAATAATTACAGTATCAACAAGGATAAGAAATCATGGCTTTCTTACACTGAGGGTCTCCTAAATGATATGGGCATGTCAAATGTTTGGGTATACCAGAATGTGTCAAACTGTGGGTGGTTTAAAGAAGCTGTAAAACGAAAATTAAATGACCTCTATATTCAAAAATGAAAGAGTATGATGGAAACTTCTAATAAGTATATTTTCTACAGAGAAATTAAAACTATCTTTGAAAGGGAGACATATTTCAGTAAACTTCGAGGGGATTTAATATTATCGCTACTGCAGTTCAGGACAAAGATCCACAGGCTACCGATTGAAAGGGGTTCTTGGGCAAATGTAGATATACAGAATAGGAAATGTACATTATGTGACGAGACGGTGGAAATGAGTTTCATTTTATCCTAGAATGTAAATGTTTACTAGAATTGCGAAAAAGATATCTTAAACCTTATTATTATAAACGCCCAAATATTCTCAAACTTAATGAGCTTTTTCAGTCAAACAGTAAAGTAGTTTTGGAAAATTTGGCCATGTTCATCAAGAGGTCGCTCACCTTATTGAGGTCCACTAGGGGATAATTCTCTAAATATTATTCTACTGCAGATTGCCCGGTATTTGGATATTATATACTTCTTAAGTACTAATCGTTGGAGATATATAGATGGTCAGTAATAGACACGTCAGACAGTCGAGGAGGCTGTGTGGCAGGACTATTACTGGCCCTCCTTAAGTACCGCTGGCTGAGGCTTATTGCTGATCGGACAGACACTACTGGCTACATCCAAAGTTCGGACAAACTCGTGGTTTCAAGCTGATTCATGACTTTTGGTATCGAACTTGCTCAGATAAAAATAGATTGGGTGGGGGAGGGGTGATGGGTGGTACAGTTCAATGGGGGGGGGGGGGGGTAGGACAGTGTATTATTGTTAAGATGGCAAGGCATTGTTGGGTGATGCATTGTTTGTGCTATATTAATCTTTGAGCCTATACCTCCGAGAGAGTGATGTGTCCCTGAATTTCATGCGACCACATACAGGTTTTGAATAGTAGTAAATGTTTATAGATGTATTGCAAAATTTCATTCTTCCTTTCTGCTAGGACTATCTCGCATATCTCTCGCTGGACGGTGCTTAATTGGCACATTCCAGCGAGAGCTATGGGAGATACATTAGTGTGAAATGGGAATGAAAAGATAAAATTAGAAACCATGTTGGGTGGGGGTCACTGCATGCGAAATAAGATTTTATGGCACCCAAGTAGGAAGTGTCTGGGCGTGGTCGCATTGATTTCTTTGGTGTGATATAGGCGTACGTAGATGTAGACATACAGCAAATGACTGTGATTCTCCAAATTGAAATATTTATTTCTGTAATATTTTACTGACTGTCCAAATCCGACTGTTTAAATTTTTTGATTTACTCCGACATCAAAAAATGATATATGGAGATTGAAATAAATAATCTGAATCTGAAAGTAATGAGTGTTACTGGAATCCATGATGAAAGCATCAAATTTAATGACATTTTCGCATCACCTTTTAGGAATATATCAGAAACAACCGATTAAAGTAATGTTTCCCCTAAAACAATCTTTTATGAAGAATGTCAAATATAATAGTAAACACACAGCGAGCAATCCATATGTTATATGGAATTTATTAACATTTGGAAGTCGTAGTGGTAGTATTTATTGGTGTTTAAGGTCACATAGTTCTGTACAATGGCTAATCATGACCACTCAGTTTCAAGGGTGGGATAATCTGGTGTACCCGGAGAGAACCACCGAGCAACAGCGAGCAACTGTCAGCTCCCCAACATACAGACACCACAGAATCAGGGTTAGCGTTGGTTGAAGACAAGTGCACCATCGACGTGCAGTACGCCTTAGTATACACAACGTCACCGTGCCCCCATGTGGGCTATGGGGGTGAAGTGTCTTGCCCAAGGACGCAACGCGATTGCCTCGGGATTCGAACCGAGGACTGCATCTCTACCTACTGAGCCACCGCGCCCCCACATGATTTAGTTAAATCGTAGTATTTAAATGAATTATCTGGTTCAAAATAATTCACTTAATTTAGCCATGTTTTGGCCATTTTTCTTTTCTCGTATGCACGCAGATGAATGATACTCTATACGCACATATTCCTTGATATAACCCCCGCGTTTTCGATAAATACCAGTGTCCAATGCCACAATTCTTTGTTAGGAGAACACACGAACAAATGGTAGGGTCCCTCATTTTTGGAATCGGAAAAGACAGGTGAAAAGAAAGCTTATATTGGGGAACACGGAGCAGGAACATGCGGAACACAGATAATGAAAAATATTATAATTTATGCTTTAAACCGAAATATCTCTGTGTTATTTATAAACACTTAAACTCGCCAATATGTGTGTAGTGCACGAAGCTGGAGCTCCTTCTCACAGTTGCTGGAAGATGCTGATAAATTGATGAGAAGGGTCGGTGACCGTGAGGGTTGAAAAATTTATAAATTGGGTTTGAATGAGTCATTATATATACAGTACAAAGGGTGAGGGCAAGGTCCTTGTGGATTGGCATGTTTATAGAGCTGTCTACAATCTTGAGCGTTTCAGCTACGATTCTTATAGTTCTGATGTTCATCTGTAAAGCTGCGTCACATAAGAAGCAGTACTGTTGGACACACTATAAGATCAGACAATTCGATTGGTGTTGGTCAATGTAGTGGGATCCTGGTGTACAGCAGTCTGGTTTACCTGGTATGGAATACAAGTTGCAAGTAGGAGTTTAGTTTACAAAATGTTGGTGTATTGTTGATAATATAAAGTACGAACCTTTAACATTTGAGTTGTAAAGTTCTGTATTAACCCTTTACCTAACATGAAAAGCAGACGACACTTGCAAAAAAAATTCTTGAATAACTAATTTTTTTCATTTTTTGTCTCAAAAACATAGGTTATGACCCCTCGTTGGAACGAGCTCGACGAGCTCGTTCCAACGAGGGGTCATAACCTATGTTTTTGAGACAAAAAATGAAAATATTTTGAAAATTAATTGGCGATTTTTGAGAATAGCGCTGGCCGGTTTTGGCCGTTACGTTGGGTAAAGGGTTAAATTAAAGAAATGAATGGTTTTACATTACAGCCCAAAACAATACGATATTAATAACTTCAGTATATTGACTTAATATGATTAGATTGTTTTTGCAATCTTTTCAAAATAAGTAAACATCATGGTGTTATTGCGAGCACTGTCAGCTCCCCAACATACTAACTCCACACAAACAGGGTTAGCATTCATTGAAGACAGGTGCACCATCGGCGTGCAGTACGCCTTAGTACACAGCGCCACCGTGCCCCCACGTGGGCAGTGGGGTGAATAGTGGTAGTAGTAGCAGAAACAGCTGTGGCGGCGACGGTGGAACTTATATCAAAGTGTGTGTGTGACGATGGGGGGAGGATATACCTTATGTACCCTCAGGGGAACATGCTCAACGAGCTCATTCCAGTGAGGGTCGAAAGCTATGTATTCAGTCGAATTTTCTTTGGCAAGACTTAGTGGCTGCTATAAGAACTAGGCAAATGGTTAAATAAACAATATAAGATTTTAGAAACCCGGATGGGTAATTTTGTATTCATCAAAACAGGGAGGAAACCGAAATATATGATATGAAAATGTGAGAGGTAGCCCCACTCTTTCGCCGACACGTAGTAGTAGCAGTAGTAGTAATGCAGAAGGACTATCAGATAACGATATATAAAATATGGATGATATAACGAACAAAGAAAGGTTAAGGGTGATCAATAACGATTTAACCCTTTACCTAATATGAAAAGCAGACGACACTTGCAAACAAATAATAACTAATTTTTTTTCATTTTTTGTCTCAAAAGCATAGTTTTGACCCCTCTTTGAAACGAGCTCCAAAGAGGGGTCATAACCTATGTTTTGAGATAAAAAATGAAAATTAATTGGCGATTTTTGAGAACAGCGCTGGCCGTTTTAGGCCGTTACGTTGTGTAAAGGGTTAAACCCTATAATGGGCTGTAGAATTATATTGTTTAGTGCTCTTCCTCTCTTCAAATACAAATGAGTTCAAGGGCGCTGGAAGCAGTGTGGAGGGGGTGGGGAAAGGCCCCCTTTGCCGTGCTGCTACAGTTGGGCGTCTCTTCGGTCCTGAAAATTACACATTACTCTGGACGTCGATAAATACCCCAGATGCGCGAATTTTGTCTCTTTTCAGGCCTGAAATCAGAATCTCCTCCGACGGGGCTGAATCATGGTTGGCTCCAAGGGCTCTGATCCAGTAAAATTCTCTAGTTATTGCACACTCAACATATACCTCACATGTGAAGATTTTGCGTCTTCACAGCCCGGAAAAAAACCCACAATGTTCTCTCGCAGGAATACCCGGGTCGGCCTCGAGGGTCCGATACCATCGAAATAATGTCGTTATAACACACTACTATGAATAGTGAGACATCGATAATTGTCTCGAGATGCAATGACTGAACAATTCAAATATTCTCAAACTGAGTGGAACCATGGTCGCCCTGACGATTGAATCTAAAGAACAGGCGATGGACTATTTAAGGGCTCGACTGATTCCAGGTCAGAAAAGTGTCGAATTCCTTAAAGGATTTTACTGTTGGGGTTTATATGTTTATTTGTGGAATGTCCTTCCAAGGGTAATAATAATAACTTTGGCGGGCCGCTGATTTGTCGCGGTCCTCAGGTGAAAAGGCCTTGGTTATCCCTAGACTCCCAACTGCCTCCCTATTCCCACGCTTCTCCTCTCCTCCCAACGCTAGGAGACGAACTGCTTGATGATATCCCTTGCCCCATTCTTCCCAATCACTCCGATTAGCATATTAACCCTCTCCATTGAGTCTCTCACTAACCACATGCTCTTCATTTTTCCATCCCACTTCCCACTATAGTCCCAGTGAATCTTATTCTTTTAGACTGGTATTTGGGGAATTCTAGAATAAAGTGTTCCAGGGTCTCCACCACGCCCAAATTACACATCAGGCACTCCTTTTCACTGTTTTCCCAATTTCCCCTTAGCTCCAGGGACTGCGACCTCAGCTTGAACAACAGTGACCCCCCCCAAAGGTGCCATCAAGGTGCTCGTCAAAATCAGGCTTCTCTTTATCACGCAGACCACCCAAAGACCTCTTTGATTTGACCTCCCTTTCGCCAATTAAGGTTACCATCCTCCCTGACCCTTTCTCTAACGATTTTTTTACCCCCTGGTTTGCCCCTACGTCTAGGTCTGAGATCTCCAATGAGTAGTTCTCTGTAAGTGTATCTGATGCGTTATTCTTCAAAGTGTCATACTCTTTACCCAACGTAACGGCCAAAACCGGTCAGCGCTATTCTCAAAAATCGCCAATTAATTGTAATTATTTTTTTCATTTCTTGTCTTAAAAGCATAGGTTATGACCCCTCATCGGAACGAGCTCGTGGAGCTCGTTCCAATGAGGGGTCATAACCTATGTTTGGAGACAAAAATGAAAAAATATATTATTTATTCAAGAATCTTTTTTGCAAGTGTCGTCTGCTTTTCATGTTAGATAAAGGGTTAAGGGCTAGACTAATTCCAGGTCATAAAAGTGTCGAATTCCTTAAAGGATTTGACTGATAGCAGGGAAGAGAGCATGTCGGTTATGTCCGTCACTACAGGTTGAGTGATTAGCATTGGATGACGTCGCAAAAGCTGCGAGAGTAGACCCTGAAGGACATGATCCTTATTTGATATGAGGATGTTTTTTTTCTTCAATTGTGGAATGTCCTTCCTAGTGCATCTGATGCGTTATTCGTCATATCCTGTTTTACCACAAAGGAATATTTGAGTATTATGCGGCGATGTGTGTACCAATGTACTCTGAGTGTGCTATGATGCTTCATGGGGAATGGAACTATAAATTCCTTTATACATAAATTCTGTACGTTTTAATATTTTTCATTGGACTGATATCACAGAAGTTTGTTTGTTTAGTTAATGAGAGTTATCGACTCCTTCAACAGACGGGGTCAGACCGTGTAGAAGAGGTTTACGAGTGAACGAAGTCGAAGTTCTCTAGAGAGAACAATTGAGCAATGGCGAGCAACTGTCGGACTCCTCAACTTATTAACTCCGCACAAGCAGAGGTAGCAACGGCTGAATGCAAGCACACCATTGGCGTTAAGTACGCTTTAGTACACGGCGGCACCGTGCCCCCGTAGGTAACCGGGGTTAATTGTTTTACCTACACTCTAAATCGGTTGGGTTAAAAATCAACCCAAATCGACTGGGTTGAGTGAATATGAACCCAATTTGGGTTCATATTCACTCAACCCAGTCGATTTGGGTTGATTTTTAACCCAACCGATTTTAGAGTGTAAGGACACAGCGCCGTCAACAATAGTCAGGATCGAACCGTCGACATCCCATCAGTTTAAAGTTCAATTCAAACCACCGCGATCCCTGTCCAACATCAATGAACAAAATGCAAATAGGCAAGCCTCGAAATGAGCAGACTGTTATCTGCAGCATGAGGTCCCCAAAGAATAAATTTGGTGATGTTACCCTGCGCAGTAGGGTAGCGTCACTAAATTTACCCTCTGTGAACCGTAATCTGAATCAAGGTCTCAAGCCAAAACAGAAAGGGAATAAACTGGCCCACTGTGTGGGATCACATCAGCAAAGCCACCCTCTGGGGTCCTCATTCTGCGAATTACAGATTGCTTATTTCCATGCTTGCAAACAGGTAATTCTAACATGCTTTACTTTACGCTCAAGATAATCGTGCTGCTTTGTTTATTCTACAGGAAGTCACTTGCTTGATGAACGTTTGGTGGACGAAACCCTGGAGTGAAAGAGCTTCACGGCGGATACTATTAATAAAATAACAGGGATATGTTTTTTCCATTCCAGCTAGAGATGTGGCGCAATAAAGCATATTTGCGATTACTCAAGTGTTTTGTGCTTGCAGTATGTTCATTGGTGATTCTATCAAATTTAAATTTTTCCAATCTGGTATCTTCAGGAAGTAAGGACACGGAATATCTCAACCAGGACCAGGACCAATTTGAAAGAAGTTTTTTGAACAAATCGACTCAACAAACCAACTTTCTAGTGATCGACAAAAATTTGAAAAGACACAATGGTTCAAATAACAGGTATCCATTAACACTTACAGGTGAATACATTATCAATAACCCAAACATTTGTCCTTCCAACAAAAGAGTGGACTATTTGTTAATGGTACATTCTTCCACTACTCATTTCTCAAGGCGAGAGCGCATGCGCCATGGATGGGCAAATCACACACTCTACAAGCCATATCAAATAAGACTTGTATTTCTTTTAGGAAAACCCGCAAGTGAGCATATACAGCGTATCATCAATGAGGAATTCAACATTCACCACGACATTGTAGAAGGAGATTTTTTGGATACTTATCGGAATCTTACTAACAAAGGAGTGATGGGATTTCGATGGATCTCAGAATTTTGTAAAAATGTTAGTGTTGTGGCAAAAATAGATGATGACGTCATACTGAACTTATACAAAACGTTTGAACTGAATCTTTTGAATAAGAAGTCGCAACTTACATGTCGTCACATTCTTAATGAAACAATGCCTATAATAAGAGATAGGACAAGTAAATGGTTTGTTAGCAAGGATTTCTACCCCAATAGGGAGACATTTCCTGCCCCATACTGTAGTGGAATGGCGGTGTTTCTCTCGGGAGATCTAATCCCAAGACTGTATAGTGCTGCGTATACTACACCCTTCGTTTGGGTAGACGATTTCTACTTATTTGGATTGTTGCCTTCAAGAATCAACAACGTCAAATATGTTGGGCAAGAAAAGATTATAACGATTAGCCCAAGAATAGCTTTAAAGTGTTACAATAATTCAAAGAAACCATGCAGCCTTATAGCTATGCATATTACTGGGTCTTTAGACTTGTGGAAATTCATCTTCGAGGGTAGAAACAAAACTTTATTCTCATAAATCTGCGATGTGATTTTCCAACAAAACCTTGTTCAGTAGAATACTTCACAAAACACCAATTCTCTCCTAGGCGAGTCTAGAGTGTGGTTAAGTGTGTTTGGGTTGAAGTCCACATTCTAATTAAGCTTTTCCCTAACTTAAGGGTCATAGCCGGCCTGTGCTATTCACAAGATACTTATTGAAATTTTTTTCTCCCTATAAATATAGCTTATGACCCCCCTGTCAGCTCCTCAGCATTCTAACTCTGTTCAAGCTCCTATCAAGCAGGGTTACAGTGGTTGAAGACCTGTGCACCATCGACGTGCAGTACTCTTTAGTACACGGCGTCATCGTGCCCCCGTGTGGGTAACCGAGATAAAGTGTCTTGCCCAAGGACACAATGCGAGTCGTCTCGGACGAGGATCGAACTCGGGACCTCTGGCATAGAAGTCCAACACTCTACCACCGATCCACCGCGCTCCTGTTTGTTATTACCTCTATTCAGATTTTCATCCATTGTTTATTTAAGCTCTATTCAGTAAGCTAATGAGGCACCTGATTCAAGCCTGAAAATAAGCAGACTGTCATCTGCAAAATGAGGTCCCCAGAGGGTGAATTTGGTGATGCTACCCTGCATAGCTGGGTAGCATCACAAAATTTACCCTCTGTGAACCTCAGTCTGAACCCAGGTCTCAAGCCAAAACAGAAAGATGTACCTAGAGGATAAACTGGCCCACTGTATAGGATAACATCAGCAAATTCACCCTCTAGGGACCTCATTTTGCAAATGACAGGTTGCTTATATTCAGGCTTGACCTAATTAGTACCCGGTGAAAGCTTACTTTAATCTTTATGTCAAGTAAACTTGTGTCACGACTCATTTATTGTAGTGTACATGTATATATAGCATTGACCACAAGTAAGAATTCTGTTATAGTTTGGACTTCCAAAAGTTACTCTGCTGCA